>JAJMRZ010000003.1:0-739356 GCA_030558205.1 Kodamaea kaohsiungensis (nom. inval.) | reverse complement strand
CTCGTCTAAATTCTCTACATTCGTCAACTTCTCTACAACCTGTCCTCAATATTCCCTCTCTTTCAATCCATTCCTATATCTATCTCTCCCTATTCCCTTGTATCTCCACATCCACATCCACATCCATATCCCATGTCCACCTCCACTCCCACTTTTTCTTTCACTTCCACATCTCTCATCCTCTTTTTCTCACTTCACACTCCACACCCCTCATCCTCCTCCTCCTCATCTGTTTTTTCCCGCTTCCAAATTTATTTACAATTTCCCACCACTCTTTTCCCGGCCCTTTTCCTGTTCCTTTTCATTCCACCCATCCATCCATCACTACCTTCGCACATTTATACAAAATCTCTTCTCCTCGGTAGAAAATGAAATGGGAAAAGAAGAAGGGGAAAGAGAGAAAGGAAAGGGGAAAAAAAGGAGTGGTGGGTTCTAAGTGAACCCACCACGACTTCCGGATAAGCGAGGTGCGCGGCGGCGATAGCCGCCAAAGCACCGAGCGTAAACCCCCTAGTCTTTATATATAGCGGACACTTTATAGTGCTGTAGAGTGAATTCTATGGCTCATTCGTGAAGTTTTTGCATAACTTTAATACCGTAGTTCAATTTTTGATAGCGAATTTTATAAGAAATGATTGGTTAGTAGTACTAAACGGCAACACTAGGAGAATTAGATGTGAAAATTCTGCGTAGGACGTACGAAAATTGATACATAGAATAGCAATGTTCTTACTACTTCAATTCGCAAGCAATAGTATGGATTAATAGAGTGCTTAGTTTTTTGACAAATAAGTTAACGTGTTCTTGTAATCAATAATTTTCCATGCATAACATTTCACTGAATCAACTATTACTGAACTCAATTCGCAAGACTTCCAGCACACTCTATAACGATACAGGTACATCTCAATATGAGTTGAAAAGTCTTGCTAGTTGAGCATCAAATATCGACATACGCAAGCTATATGTCACTCCTTCGGTTTAAAGAACTCAAGAAAGGTAACTAGATCGTATTCATCGTAACGTCAAGCTTATAGAATGGTTGTAGACTTTGGTTCTTCTTTGCAGCTGATATTAGTGCTTCAACTAATTTCAAACCCACGATACTATTGAAAGCAAAAAGTCAAATTTACTTCCGTTATAAAGTCCAAAGTTATTTGGTAAGTATCTAATTTCACTGAAGAGATTAGTTTTTGATGCCTCATTTGGCATTCTACAACCTTGAATAACTGGAAAGTAGAAGATCGATTGATCTCTTATGAGGCAGAGCATGTCGTTGAGAGAGAAAGCAATATGAAGAATGTAAAAAGATGGAGATTCAAAGTTAAATGAACTACCAAGTACAAAATACTAAAAATCACATATACAAAGTCTTGAAGAATACGTATATTTACCAGCTAAACTTGGGATCTTACTCTTTTGGCTTACAACGCAATTTTATTTCAAAAGCAGCTAAAAGACATAAAGTGAATCAGTCAAAATCAGAAAGTAGGTGATTTGGAATTACTATTCTGTTTGAGTTTCGTTGCTTAATTTATCCTTGAATAGAAAAGCTGGAAGATATTGAACCACTGTAGTCACAAAGGGACTGGACATATTTTCAAGATTTGAGAGATTCACAGCCTAGCATATGGTGGAAAGCGCAACTACTACTGGTTCTGTTTGCCCTTTGGCTGCACTATTTTTGGCTTTGCTACCGGTGAACGGCTTAAGCTTCTGATTACAGTGTGTAACAACCTACAACTGCCAACTTGTTTAAGATCTTCTTTAGTATTATTATTGGATTTTAGACTCCTTTATTGTTCAGTTTCTTTTTGGGTGAGTGTGCAAGTGGTTCTTTGACTAACGTTTACACTATTGCCATGTATAACTCAGTGGGAGGTGAACGTGATATTGGTTTAAGACTCTTACACGGTTTTGGTGAGTTCTTGTGTGTACTATTTGGTATTATCGACAGTAGACAACAGCATTTCTAGTATCTACTTTGCCGCTTTGTCTTCCGAATCATTTTGAAAACCTTTCTCGAAGGTCCCAAGGGTAGTAGGAGAGTACTTGGGAACTTTTCTGTATTAACTACGTGCATATCAGCATACCAGCATTCTACAGGCTCTTAGAAGTCATGGGTGATTTTATGATCATCATACTTGGACAGAGCTGCTTACCCTCTTGGAGTGGTTTGACTTTTCAATTTCTGCTGTGGTACTTCTGGTGTTGTTGTAGGTATGGATCAAATCTGGTGGGTCCTTTTGAAAAGAAGATTTGTGAATTTGGAGGAGACATTGGCTTTGAATTGGATTTCGGCTTCGCTTTTTCAGTTTAACAAGGTACTTCGAAAAGAAGTATACTACTTGAACTTCAAAAATTTACCGTTTACATTGAATCTTGATTCCTTAGTTTAGTCGTCGAATTCTACTTAGACTTCGAGCCTGGATAGTAATTGGAAGTAATTGGAAAAGTTTACCGTTCTTTTTATACTAATGAATTCAACTCTTAACTATAGTACATAATGTTTTTCTCCATTCGATTTCCATAATTTCAATTCACTATTAAAAAACATTTAAAAAATTTAATATGATTATCGACAGTTAGACCTTTTAGTGGTAGATGTTCAGACGTTAGATTGGCCTTAGAGCTGCTAAAGCCTGCACTACTCTCACAATAATACTAAGAAAACGACATCGAGGTGGCAAACACCGCTGACGATATCAACTCTCTAGCGGTATTACCCTGTTATCACTAGCGTAACTTTAATCCGTTATCGACATCCTTAGCTTTAGAATATGCCTGTTCATTATACTTTACGTAAGTACTAATTCCACAAGAACAAAGATCTCGATGATCCTCTGTAGTATCCAAATGCACTTCCTCTTTCCAGTGTCTCAATATGAGGCTACGCTAACAACTAATTCTTAAAAAGACTACTTTGGCTTCTTTTCATCCTTACAGTCCAATCAGGTATTATAAAAATCAATTAATTTTATTTACTATAATGCAAAGCATCTTTCCACGCTGTCTGCGTTATTTCCCCACCAGTTAGGCATCTCCACCTGTTTTCCAGCTGAGAAGAATAAGAAAATTAACAAGACAGCTAAATTATATCCGGTATCAAATGCTGCACCAATCAAATAGTTGTATCTCTTCCACAACTCATGTTTGTATCTGAACGCCCAGAACATAGTGACAGTACCACCAATTATGTTTGAGAATCCACCTGTCGAAATGTTACCAACGAAGTTACTCATTGAGGAAAAGAAAATAGTTGTATTCCACAATCTAAACTTCAAAGGAGAGCGTGGAAACAAGCGATGTAAGCCGTATAATAAAACTGGACAACCCAATCCTAATAAGAAACCATAAGGCAATTGAGGGTAGTTATGGAAAAGTCTTTTTGGCCCAAGGATAACGTACTGAACAGCATTGGATTGATAGGAAACCAAGGATTGACCAGTCCATTGATGTAATGGATCAGTTTTAGCTCCACTAATGTAGTCTCCCTTGGTGTTAAGCGCCCATCTCATGGCTGCATAGTTGATTGGAACACCAACCAATTCACCAAAAATTTGTGAAAAAAACACCGCTTTAGGGGCTAAATGCATGTAGTGGCCAATCTTTTGATCCTGCAAAATGTATTGAGCTCTGTACCAAGCATCACCAGCGATTGCACCATAAGTTAATGCACCAGCAGGGTGTCTAGCAGAAATATTTTGAACCATGTAACCGTATAATAATTCATTGAATGTACCAATAGCCAACTGGAAATTCGATAATGCGTAAAGCCAGGCCAATGGAGTCACGATGACGGCACCAAAAGCGAGACCAACAAACAAACACCACCATGGCATAAACAAGTTACCAGTAGCAAAAATTGTAATTAAGACAATGAAACTGGCAAGGAATAAAGTAACATACCAGTAGACAGGAACTTCATTGTAGTGACTTTGCAACTTGTTTAATCTGTCAGTATATTGCTGATTGATAGTTATCTTTTCATCTTTGTTAACTCTTGCTCTTCTAGCCTTGAAGTTGTTAATAAAGTTTGTAAAGGATTTCTTCAAGGATGAGCCCCCAAAAACCACAACCCATACAAATCCCGAGATGTAGGAGGCGTAGTCAAAGAAGATATTCCACAATCTTTGAGTACCCATATGAACAGGACCTAAAAGTTCGTAAGCAGTTTGATTAAGTCTGAGATCCGCAGTCAACAATTGGTCAGTTGGGTATGGCTTCCCAGCAGAGGTGTAAAGCCTATTTGACATAAGACCAGTTTTGAAGCTACCAAGATTACCCCACTTAGCTGCTGGAATTAAAACCCAAGCACAAAGGACGAAAGCAATAAACTGGATAACTTGGACCCAATATGGAGTGATCATAATTGCCGATGTGATGTTCGACCAATCCAAAGTAATATTCAAGAACCCCATACCACCAAGGCCAGACCCAATAAAGTTTGCAGTCTTATTACGTGGTGCAACCCAACACAAGAATGCCAATGAGGAGGTCATAGGGAATATGTATTCAGGAAAGAACTCCCAAATGCACATACCACCTAAAGCGAAGAAGAATACTCTCATTTGCTTTTGTCCTAGCTTTGAGTCGCTGTCAGACTTAGCTTGAGTTTGAAACACGGTTGTTTGCATTAAAGCTTGTGGCCAAACAAACTGAGGATCGTAAAGCAAGAAATTACGAGCAATTGCAGCATAAGAGTAACCGACAAAAACAATTGCCCACATAAAGAAGATTGCAATAGCAGCGTTCACCCTTTCACCGTAGAAGACCTCAGCTAAAGATAATGCCGAAGTAGCCTGTGAACCAGTGGCACCACTTGAAGCAGTAATTGTAATCATAGCAGTTTCTTTGATAGACCAAGGACCTGGATTAAGGTTGAACTTGAACCTTCCAAAACCAACATTTTTGGATGGCAAGGCGTGAGCCATCCATTTTCCAACCCAGTGTGAAGCAAGTTGGACAAAAAAGATAGAGTAAGCAGCACTTGTAGTACGGTATGAGTTCATCACACTGATGAAAGCACCAGGTGCAACAAATATCACTGAAAGAAAGAAGTACCTAAATGTTAAGAGTGGAGTTGTTGGGTCATCATCAAAGGAAACAATCTCGCGAACAATCTTGGGGATTTCCAATATGTCTGCGTCTAACAAGGACTCCTCCTCGCTAACGGAAACATTTTCAGAATCAGCAATAACCTTTTCTTTCACATCGGGAAGGTACTCATGTTTGATTTCTTCAGCAGTAGAGGAACCACTATGAACCGCACTCTCTTCACCAATGTGGATTTCGTCAAGCTTAGACATTTCTTGCTGTCCAAAATAGCATTGCAAGGATGCCTGTTATATATCTCATACAAGATGAACTAATAAGACGCTTACCACCTCGTTGCAGTGCCACACCTTTTTGATGGTGTTAATTTTCCGTAATTTGTTTGTACTTATTAATTTGGTGCCTCGGGGGTGAACGGTGGTGATTTGATTTCTTTTGATTAATGGAGTTCAGTTCCCCAGGAAATTATCATTCTTTGTTTAAATGGGGGAACAAATCCAGGTAGTGTTCACCTCAGATCAAGAAGAGCCCAACTCTGAAAATAGTGTTCATTATTCCTCACTGCTCTTCAAGGTTAACCTTTTGCAGCAAAAAGGACCTTACCTCTTTTTCTTGGCTGACACTTTTGACAGTTGTCACAAAGGCTCAAAAAATTAAAGTTTCGCTTTTTCACGTGTATATGTTGAAGAGTAGCTTATGACTTTAATGGAAGCAGAGCTATTTAAAATAGCTCTTAATAGACAAGCCACAATATATAATCGCCGCTATTCATTAGTCAGGCTGCATAATTGTCGCACGATTTCGTTCTCGATGTATCCAATGTAACTGTTTCTGAGGTGTTTAATTTCTTCGGTTTGGATTGTGACGTTTATTTCCTGGAAAAGTCCGATTTTTTTAACCTCTTCTGTCAAGTCTCTAGCACCAAATAATAGAATAGCCTCTCAACCAACTCCACAACGGAGTTTATTACACTTTATTTGCGGACATATTTCTTCAGGGTTCACAGTAATCTCATTAGATTAACATTTTAACACAATCAGAAAAGACGATTAATTAGACAACTTCATTTGCAATTCCGCAATCGCAAAGATCGTACGGCACTTCAACCATCCTACATAAATCCTAAATAAAGTGTGAAAACTAAGCATGGTTGTATGATCCTTACATAACCACGTTTTTTTTGGGATTCGGCTGGCTCCATACCGTATTTTTAAATCTTCCACTTTGAAAAATTATCACTAGCAATCACCGAATCGCTCTAGTAAATGTTCAAGGTTAAAGACGCTTCTGCTCGTAGCAAGTAGCGTTAACTTTCAGGTAGGTACCACTACAGTGTTCTTGAGTTTGCTGTAAGAAAAACTCCCATGCTCATTTCATTAAGATATTGAAAACTTAAGGTGATCCACAAGTAGTATGCCTTTCTAATTCAGTATACAGCATTAACTAAAAGAACAACCCTGATCCAAAAAAATGGATAAGCAAAGCTTCACAGGTTCTATATTTCGCAAGTGCAAACGCTTTCAATGTTCCTTGTACCTATCATCTTACGTTTCTTCCGATTCCTTTGTTCAGGGAACTAGGTTAAGTTAACCAACTCCACAGATTGAAGTACCATTAGTGGTGTATCTAATTTAATCAACCTGACTATATCAACCTGACTATTTCATCGCTCTCGACAGCATTTTCACAGTTTTGACGTATCTCCAGTATTAGTTTAGAGAAGTCAACCTCTGAATTTGATACACCAAACAGATAGGAATCTTTCAGGATATAAGGGCATCGAGCGCAAGCAAGGGGTTTGAGGGGAAGTGACTCAGAAAATCGTTCTGAGACACCTCTTCAACACCCCCAGAATTGCATTGTAATCTACACCGTTTAAAGTGTTAACTATGCAGCTTCGCTGAGCTGTTGGGGATTTCAAACCGTTTGTTTTGCAAACATAACACAATTGAAACCAATTTCAAGGTGAAAAGCTCTAAGTTCATTAAGACTTATATCTCGGCTTGCTCAAGTAGTTGCCAAATACTTTGCTTATCTAAAGTCCAAATATGACAGATCAAAAAAACAATTAGCCAACGGCTGATCTTTTATTATCAAAAAAATCAGTTGATGAGCAAGTCCAATATCTTCGTATGTAACTTCATTCTGTCTATGGAATGATGGCTTATCACTATAGCCTCTACACCTGTTTCAAATTGCTCAGGCATATTTTTCTCAATAGGATTATAGGGGTGAGCACAGATGTAATGAAATACTACGCATGACACACAAGTTTACATTGAACTCATCACTCGACTCCTATTCGAAATGCCCCGGGACTAGGTTTAAACTTCCAAGCCTTTTCTGTAATTAGCTGCCCGATCTATATCGTCATAATTGGATATTCCTGCTTAAACGAGCACTTATCTCAACAAAAACGATTTCGGGTCGCCTTTTCCGGTCAATATTACGATAATTTCAACCCTTCCACAAAATACCATTTGACATCTTCAATTAACGTCAAAAATTCTATATACAGGTTGACCTCTTGGATAAAGAGCTCCAGACCAGAGACAATTGGCTTGGTATTAAGAATTTAAATCATTGTTACTACATTGGTCTAGTTAAACTAGATGAGAACTTGAAAAAAAGGAGATGATTTGACAAGAGAACCAACAAAACTGAAAAAAATTGAGTTGGAAAATCTTTGAACGTGGGGTTAGAATTTAAACTAGATTGAAATTAGCGAAATGCAACATTGATAACCCACGTTGCAATGCATCCGTCAAATCTCCACTCTTTCCAGTATAAAAGCGAGCGGTCTTCGATAGATTACTAGTCAAACGACAAAATGGTTGCAATTTCTAAATTCCTTTCTTCAGGTTTGCTCTTCTCAAGTGCCGACAGAGATGTTTCGTCCCCTCTCTTGGCCAATGACCAACAATACAACATTGACAGGTTCCTTGTTGGTGCTGGTCCATACATCCAAGGTAAGGGATATGGAATCTCGACTGACATCCCAGAACAATGTACTCTTTCCAACGTTCAATTGGCTATGAGACATGGTGAACGTTTCCCTGGTTTGTCTGCTGGATTGAGTTTTGAAGCATTGGTTAAAAGATTGCAATCATACAACGGTACTTTCTCTGGTGACTTGGAGTTCTTGAATGACTACAAGTACTTTGTTAAAGACCAGAGTCTTTACGAGTACGAGTTGACTCCTGCCAACTCTCCAGGTCCATACACTGGATTTGAAACCGCAATGAAGGCAGGTGCTGCTTTCAGATCAAAGTATGAATCTTTGTTCAATGAAAACAAGTCTTTGCCTCTCTTTATCGCTGGTTCTGCCAGAGTTGAGCAAACTGCTTTGTTCTTTGCTGAAGGCTTCTTGGGCCAAGCTTTTGGTAACAGCAGTTCCTACGACAAGGTTGTTCTTTCTGAAAATGCTACTTACGGTTTGAACACCTTGGTTCCAAGATGGGGATGTCCTGCTTGGAACTCGACCTACTTCTCGTCTTACGTCAACAAATTTGACCAATCTTATGCTAAGAACATCGTCAAGAGATTCACAACTGCTAACCCAGGTTTGAACCTCACAGTATCTGACGTTCCAAACTTGTTCAGCTTGTGTGCCTACGAATTGAGTTATGCTGGTGCCTCTCCATTCTGTGGCATTTTCACTCAAGATGAGTATGTTACTTACAGTGCTTTCCAAGATTTGTCATTCTACTACAACTCAGGCCCAGGTGGACAAGGTGTCTTGGCTGCCGGTTCAGTTCAGTTGAACGCTACTTTAGCTTTAGTTAATGACGACAGCCTTGACAACAAGATTTGGTTGAGTTTCACTCACGACACTGATCTTGAATTGTTCGCATCTGCCTTGGGATTGTTCAACACTACCACTCCTTTGAAGAACGATGAGATTAGATTCACCGACACCTACCACCACGTCGACGTCACTCCAATGGGTGGCCGTTTCGTGACCGAAAAGTACGCCTGTGGAAATGAATCCTATGTGAGATTTGTGATCCATGATTCCGTTGTTCCAATTCCTGGTTGCAACAGCGGTCCTGGGTTCTCATGTAAGTTGGACGACTTCAACACCTATGTCAAGGACAGAATCGACTTCAACATTACTGAAACTTGCAAGACCCCATCCAATGTTCCACAAGAATTAACCTTCTACTGGGACTACCAAAATGGTCAGTATAACTCTACTGCGCAAAGAATTGTTGCCTAAGTATACCCTAATGTTTATTACATTTCTAAACTTTCTTTAGCTACTTCGTGAATGGTCTCCAACGTTATTAGACTCTGTTCCCTCACTAATACATCGTTATCTGTATCTTTAATGTACACCAAAATATCGTAAACCTTCTGCTTACTAGGAAATTCCACAGATGAAATAGAAGTTCCCAATATCAAATCGTGGATCAAAACAATAGCAGCACGCCTCATAACAGCTCTATCTTTATCGGTTTCGAGTTGTAAAATTCCGATTGCACAGTCTAAGATGTCAGGCAAACTATCAATTAATCCAAGTGGGTTTGTTCTGCAACAAGTTGCTAGTAACGACATACTGGACATTCTTAACCTTGTATCCTGCTCATCTTCAGATCTCCGTACAACGCTTAACATTGACTTTACTATTGCAACTGCCGATGTTCCAGAAAACAATTCATTTAAGTTCTGTATGAATCGTAAGAGTACTTCACCAATTTTTAATCTCGTATCCAAGTCAGAGTCACTTGTGTACAAGTCCAAGAGAAGAGTCAAAACAGTTTCCTCGTCTAACTCCAATAAACTTTCCAATCCCTTTATGACATTCAAATAAATGAATGGTTCAGAGTCCTTAAGTTGGACCAAGTGTAAGTTTACCACAAAGTCGATACTGAGAACCTCGCTTTTTTGATCAATCAATGTTCTTAACAAGTGCAAACCATGAGCACGAATAGGAACAAGTGGATCGTTTAAACTAACAATTGCTCTTTTGAGTGTTTGCGTATCTCTATCTTTTTGTGAAAAGCTCTTTCCTTTATCATATAATAGATCAATACGGTCGTATAACGCTTGTGATGAATTTTTTAAAACCTCAGATAAGCCAGAGAGCTTCTTTAACTGGACTTGAATCTTCTGGAGGATGGATTTGATGTCATCTGTTAATAAAATTTCTGTAGACAAGATGGTTGATAATAACTCTAAAATGTTAGGTAAGGATTGATAAAGTATGTCCTCTTCATCTTCGTCATCGGAATCAACTTCATCCAGCGGTGTTATACTTGAAAAGTCTCTCAGAGTTAAAAATTGAAGCAACAATTCAAGAATTTCCTTAGGTGTTCCAGCTAACTTGTCATTGAACTTGTTTCCAATCTTTTCTAAAAGCTGAAGATCAACTAACCTTAAGAATGGATTTTCTTCACCAATTGAATTTTGGTTCAACCATCTTTCAAGTAATCGTATGAATAAATGTTGAACTAAATCGTCACTCAATTCACCTAAAAGTTCTACAAAGTAGTCACCATTCTTTTCTAACTTTTCTAAGAAGGACTTCATGTCAATTTTAGGATTGGATACTTTCTCAACTATGTTTGTTAACTTATTTGGACCAAGTTGATATTCCCAGTCATCATTTTCCCAAAGTAAATTCTTTGAAATGTGATCTAATAAGTCTGTTGATTCACCGATGAAGAGACTTACGAATATGTCTTTGACAACTTGGGTTGGTCTCTTGTTCAGGTTGAGGAATGCATAGTATGACCAAAAAGGTAATAAAATGGGTTCCATAGTGAACTCAATTAGCTCGGAAACTAGGTTACTTTGTGTTAAGGAGATCAAAACATTGATGTTGTTGTTTAATTGAACTTCACTAACCAAAACTTTAATTTCGTTGGCAGTTTTCTCAACTGTTGGGTTAAAAATTGACCATATCTTCTTAAGAATAAAGTCTTTAACGATAAGTTTATTCTTTAGCCAAAGTTTTCCTATTATGTGACACACACAACTCGTTATCACAGTCTTATTCACATCAATGAGTAAGTTGTAACATTGATCACCTATGCTGGTAAAGTACTCAACAGTAGGAATTTCCTTTGGTTTCAAAAGAATAACAGATGCAACTTGGTCAAACTTTTCAATATTAATTTCTTCGTTGTCTCTCATGCCTAGAACGTACTCTATAAGTCCTGATACCCCGTCGTTCCTCGGCGCCTTAAATGGAAGCATTTTTAATTCTGTCATTACAAACTGCTTAAATTTACCAGTTGAAGATGACAACAATAGCGAAAATGTTTGGTATAATTCAAATGTTTCTGGTATTTTAATAATGAAATTTCTGTAGTCGGCTTCATCTTCTTTGAAGAGAGTTATCAATGCAATTGAAACGGTTAAAAAGTCCGAAAACCCAGTTCCATTTACTAACAAGTCTTTAACATCAGATTCAATTTTGAAAACCTCGAGAAACTTAACATAGATTAGTCTGAGTAGTCTATGATGACTTTTAAACGTTGGGTCTGAGATCTTGTCAACTTTTATTTGCTGATTTGTAGCAAAGTTCTTGAGGTTTCTCTTTTCGATTGGAATACCAACATGAAAGCCCTGTAATGCAGGGTATACACCCTGAATGATAATCAAATTTATTAGTTTGCTGAAAGTTTTAATATCATGCAATGAAATCTTGATAAGATTCTTGTTATCATTGTTTGTGTCGTCAGCAAGATTGCCGGGGGTTGACTTTTCAGATAGATTCTGAATTTCCAATAAATAATTCAATAGAGCTTCAATGAGATTCCATCTATCTTCAAAAGAATTGTGATCAGTATTAAAGAATCTCTGACATAGTGTATTAATAGACAAATCATTCAATTTACCCTCGATCTTGCTTTCAAGCTCATGGAATAGTATATCCAAAGGTTGATCTCCAACATGATCTAGTTTATTCAACCCCTTTCTTTGAGGATATACTTCACTTGGTTCTCTTTTGACTGTGGTTTTCTTCTTCCTTGTTTCAAAAGGATTCTTCTTTACTGGACGTTCAGGTACCACCCCATCCTCAATCACTTCTATCTTGGGGGGCATTCTAAGTTGTAATTTACTTCACACTTTATTATTCATCAGTTTATATAATGTTTATATGCAGTACATAATTTTTGACTTTTTAACGCGATGAGAAAGATGAAAAGACAAGAGAGATACCATATACAATGAGCGAGATTTATACGTTAACACCAGATGAGATGGATTATATCTTGTATGATGCAAGAGAGGGGGACTTAGAGACTTTAAAGAATGTTTTTGAAGAAATAGGTTCTAAAACCTTGACTGTAGTTAAGGATAGTGCTACATTGTCTACACCAATCCATATGGCAGCAGCTAACGGCCACTTGGAAGTTGTCAAGTACTTGTTGTCTATTCTTTCTAAGGAAGACGCCATCAAGTTGAGTTCACAACCTAATGAATTGGGCAACACACCATTGCACTGGGCATCTCTTAATGGGCATTTACCAATTGTGGAATTGTTATGTGAAGAATATAAAGCTGATCCATTCTTGAAGAATGCCTCAGGACATGACTCCCTTTTCGAAGCTGAATACAACAACAAGGAGGAAGTTGAAACTTGGTTCTTAAGAAAGTTTGCTATTGAAGATGACTACAAAGTTTCAACTGAAGAATCTGGATCGGGAGAAGAAACACAGACTAAGATCACTTTTACTCCTGGAAATGAGAGTAGAGAAGCTGATGAAAGAGCTAGAGCAGCTCAAGAAGAAGCTGATGAAAAGGAAGCTAAGCAGGCTAAGGAAGTAAAGGAAAGTGATGAAAAGTTGGCTAAGAAAGCTGAAGAGTTGAAGATTTCAGAGTAAGTTCATCCAACTCAATAAAGGGGAAAAGAGGAATGCGAGTCTTTGGATGATGACTCCATCCGTTGCATTAGAGTCTAGTACTGTTATAGATTTTCAGTTGTGTATTAAGTAACATCAAATGATAAATTATTTAGAGAAGTTGTAGGACTAGTAGAGAGCTTTATATTACAGGAGTTTTTTTTTTTTTTGACTACAGCTGATAGTATCAGCTCAATTGAGAACGGTACAAACTTGTTTATCTCAACTTAGAATATCATCATTACTGATACATGATTAGTAGTGGGTGCAAATTAATTAGATCAATCGATCCATGTTGAATTTGGTCATTTGATACCAATTAAGTACAAAAAAGAATCAACTTGTGCATATAATATCTAAATTTTAGAATAACTCAAGAATCAAACTACTTCATTCAAGCCACTTTTCTTACTTCAGTCTTAAAAACAATCTAGTTTAACTCATTTTTAATGAAAATTGTACAAATTATAAAAAAAAAAAAAAATACCACAAGAATTATGAGTCTTTCGTCACAGATTATAAGTCAGCAGAATCAAAACTTTTCTCATCAACGATTCAATGGCGAAGTCAATATCAAGTAGTATTAGTCCTATTCCTTCAATTGAACGTCCATATAACTATAAAATTCATACACCATTGCATGCTTTCACATTTATTCTCTCACATTCTTGCAGCTTCTCGTAGCTTCCATCCTCTCCACCTATACTTTAACTCACACTAGCTGAAGAATTCGTGTATCAACCATAAAAACTATAAGTGAAAAAATTTCATCATACAACAATTAAGTTAACAACCAAAGATGTCTGATTTAGGATTTGACCCTTCGTTGAAGAAGAAAAAGAAGAAGCCAACTGCCGAGCTCTCAGCAGCAGTTGAAGGAGCTACTGAAGGAGGAGACGACTTGTTCGCTGGATTAAAAAAAAAGAAGAAGTCTAAAAAGGCAGAGGAAGGCACTGACACCCCAGAGTTGTTAGCAACAGAAGACTTGACGAGTGCGTTAGAAGATCTTTCTATCAAAAAGAAGAAGAAGAAGTCTACAAAGAGCCTGGATGCTACTGAGTTTGAACAGCAATTAGAAGAAGCTGGTGTTGATGAACAACCAGCTGAACCTCAAGCTGATTCTGCTAATTTGTCATCTGCATCATCAGTTTCAGGAACTTCTACAGCCCAAGCCTTAGGAGGCTTGCCATACGAAGACTTATTGTCGCGTTTTTTCACAATCTTGAAGCAGAACAACCCAGAGTTGGCTGGTGACAAGAAGGGACCAAAGTTCCGTATTCCACCCCCAATATGTCAAAGAGAAGGTTCCAAGAAGACCTTATTTGCCAACGTACAAGAAATTTCTTCTGTCTTACAAAGAAACCCAGAGCATTTGATACAGTTTTTGTTTGCAGAATTGGGTACCTCGGGTTCCATCGATGGTGAAAAGAGATTGATATTGAAGGGTAAGTTCCAACCAAAGCAAATGGAGTCGGTTTTGAGAAGATACATCATCGAGTACGTCTCGTGTAAGACTTGTAAGTCGATGAACACCGAATTAAAGAGGGAGTCTGCCAATAGATTGCATTTCTTGAGCTGTAAGGCTTGTGGTTCTACCAGATCGGTCTCGTCTATTAAGACTGGTTTCCAAGCCCAAGTCGGTAAGAGAAGAAGAATGTAGGTTTTTGTATAGTAAGTGCTAGATCTTCAATATAGATTTTTAAAGAACCGCCTTCCATGGACTCACTCAATAGGTGAGTAGGATATTTCGAGTAATAGTAGTTTTTTTATTATAGTTTTGTAATACAAGCAAGTCTCTAATTTAACTTATCAATAACCTTCTTAAGTGGGGAACACCACTTGCTAACACCTCCATTCACCATCATAAATTGTAGAATATCTGACTGTACTTCCCTCTTTATTTCATCATTATTCTCATTGTCTCCAGATAGACGTTTGATCTGCGAGAGGATTTCAGTTAAGAACTGTAAGCTTTCTTCAGAAAGATCGTCGACGCTTTCAGTTACCTTCACATTGTAATGGTCAAGCTCCTTCTGAGGTAACGAATTTGGTTGCGCAAACACTTGTTGTAAAGATGCCTTCACGTCCGATTTTGACGTGCCAGTGGCTTTAGGTATCGAAGAAGACGAGGATTTTCTGCTCGTAATCATCGTGGGAGGGCAGTCGTTCCACCCTGGACCTGGGGCTCCTCTCTGGTACTTGGTCATTACAGTTTGAAGTTATGACAGCATTCACTTTCGAATTTCATGGTGTCTGCACGTGAAGCACAAGTTTTGCAGCTAACACAAAGTGCTTGAAGACACGACAGACTTACCATCCGTACCGAGTAATGAGGCGGGACGTGTCATACTGAATTAAAATCGATTCACTTCCAGTATCTCTTTACAGGTCTGGGTTATAATATAGTTATAAAATAGCCTTGAGGAGAAATTCAGTGTGAAAATGTGTTTAAACAAAATAAACAAAGATCATTGAATTTCTTTGACGATAAGAAGAATCTAATTTCAACTCAACTTGTTATCAGCTGAGTTTTGTATAATACACTTAGTCAGATGTCCAGCATCTGTCTGATCGTTTAATTGTTTGATATTTAGATAGTCTAGTCATGGAAAACGCTTCAATCAATGAGTGTTTCCTCCAGGAAGGTTAGCAGATGCAATAAAAATTGGGTGCAAATTTCACCATTCCTGTAATTCACAAATTATAGGGAATTTTCATGTAGGTTTGTTATGAAGTCTCCTAGCTGTTAAAATTGATTAGAATTCATAGGTCATAATCAAGTTTGGAATATATGGCAATAAAACGCACGTAATTGCATCCCTCTACTTCTTTTCTTCTGGTTGTGGTGCTGGTTCTGATGAGGATGCCCAGAGGTAGTCCAAAGGAACTTCATTGGTTTTCTTGTAATAAAACTCACTCTTTTTCTTATGTCTGAGGTAGTAATAGAATACCACCAGTACCACTCCTAAAAAGCCAAATATAGAAAACACAATTATGAGCGCAATATATCTTCTAGCATTCGACTTGTTCGAGTTGGAGGACTTACTAGGTTTCTTCGGAGTTTGCCCATAATGTAGTGTAGTAGTTAATTCTCCTTCATTGGGATATGAAATTCTCGTTGGCTGAGACGAGGCTCTTGTTGTTCTTTGATGAGCTGTTAGGGTGGCACCTGGAACTGTTGATGAAATAACCTCATACTCGTCACTTTCGTCGTCATTGAACGGTGCCATGGATATCTCCGATTTCTCAAGATTGACAACCACGTACATCCATTTCAATATATTGTATCCCAACACCATTTGCGGGTAGGCTTGAATATCAAGAATACAGTGAGTCTCATTTCTAACAATTAGCTCTTCCAATGGAATCAGAATTTTTAGACCATTGATGACGAATTCAAACTCAACGTTAGACTCTGTAGTAGGGCACTTTACTTGATATCTGTCATGTGGGATGAATGATCCTCCCAAAGCCTCCAGGATCCTGTCCAACATGGCTCGTGGAAAACGTGAGTGTTGAAGCTCTGGATTAATGCTTGCGTCTTCACGAATATCTTGTACTTTCATATCAGAAGTGCTGCCACCTTTAATAGTTATAGACTGTAATGCAACACGTATCCTCCTCTCCTCGTACGTTTTGTTTTTAATTATCGGCATGGTGATCAACTCCCCCTTATACTTTTTATGGTTCACTGCACCTAGTAATAACTTGGGTTCATTTGCAAAATAAATGGAGTATAAGCTCATGGGGATTACTCCTTTGCTCTTAAGTTGATCAGGAAAGCTATTGTAGGAGAGACCTGATTCCTCATACTTTACCCCTAAACCTAATTTGCCAAGGAGATCGGAGTAAAGGTTGGATGCAAATACCTCATACTTGAATGTTGAGTTGGCTATTTTCACAGGGGAAGTACCCCATTCTCCTTGTTTTCGGCCTCCAAAACTTAAAGGTTCGAGTTTAGAGTCATGGGAAAAAGTGTCAGAATTACTAGTGTCAATGCTTCCAAGTGAAGTACAGGTACGTGAAACTGAAGGCTGCAGCGTAGCTGAGGTTGCACGGGAAACGCGAAAATCATTCTCAACACATACCACATCCGATGCTAGAACCCAAGTATTTGGATACCCAAAGTCGAGTCTCAAGCCTATTTGAGAATCACTAAACGTTAAGTTGGCAACATAGTATCGAAGAGAATCTGTTTTCAGGCTGTTCTTTTCCAAAACATAATGCAGCGCTGGATAAAACTTTTGATACACTTCTAAATCAATTTCAAAGGAACCCAGAGGTGTAGCTGAATAAACCAAGTGAGTCCAAATCGCTAGTATGGTGATCAATAACTCCCAAATCATGGTAGAATGTTCAGATTTTGGACAACACGAAATTCACCTTCTTATATAACAATCTAAAAAGTAAACTGAATGCTTTCTGTACCTAAACAAGCAAGGATGGTAAATGACTCGTGGTTGTGAGAGAATAAGGTTTATGCTTGGCAGCAAAATGTTTGAAGGTTAGACATTGGATGCAAGTCGATAGTAGGGTAACTAGTACACAATCAAATACCAAGTAAATTAGACAACATGACCCTTAAGGGAGTAGACACATAAGATGAAGTGATGACTGAGAATCAGATCTATTTTAAAATACAGTTTTCAAAACATCTATTCTTTGAATGGTAATGACGTAATTTGACTTAATCTAGAGTGTTCGTAGCCGCATATAGGTTGTTTGTGTTCGATTAAAGTTTCGTATCTCGAATTTGCAATGCTTCAATGCAGGGGATACTTATAGCTCGCAACTTTGAGTAAAGCAAGTTACCATGGTGGCGTTCTAGAAGTTTTTGGTTCCACGTTTAAGCCAAGACTATCCATGTAAGGGTAGACTAAAAGAGGATTGGAGAGGAAAAGGGCTATGCTAAAATTTGGTGGAGACATTGAAAATGTGATGCTTAAGTGACCTGTTTTATGATATCATTGGAAGTGGTAGTGAATTGTTACTGGCAAAAATAGTCCATTTCTTTATACATCCAACTCGTAAACTTTTCATCTCTGTTAGTGTAAGTTTAATCAGATTGCAGTTGGTTTTAAATTGAATTAGGAAATACATTGTAGTTGAACAATCCTTTGAAACCTTAAAGTAATTGATAGCAAGGTATATTCTTGCACTTTTAGTTTAAAATGAATGAAAGCCATGTGTTTAAGTTTGATTGTTGAAAATTACAGTGAAGCTTCAGACCGATTTTCAATCGGTTAAGCCTACATTTTTTAGATATATTTTATTACTCGTTGTGAATAATCAAAGCTGATTAAATGAAGAGTACTGAAGCTAAAGTAGCCATGACGGTGAATAAGTATCCAAGGCCGCTCGATTCAGCATTCATTCCGCCATTAGCGGAAGAGCTCGAACCAGATTGAGTAGCAGAATTGGAGCCAGACGCAGAGCCAGATTCTGAGTGAGATCCTGAGTGAGATTCAGAATGGGACTCAGAATGGGATTCAGAATGAGACTCAGAATGAGACTCAGTTGCAGATCCAGTAGAACTTGGGGCCGAAGAGACTGCACTAGCAGAAGCAGCAGAAGAACCAGAACCGCCATTACCAGTAGTAGATGCGCTCAAGAAAGATTGGACATCTGTATTAGCAGACAAAACACTATTAAGGGCCAGGATTTGAGAATCGAAATCAACCAGAGATCCTTCATCTTCTGCTTCCAAAGCAGAAGCAATCGATCTGAACAGAGCATCATTAGGAAGACCAGATAATGCGGTTTGCAAAAAGGCACTAACGGAGTCAGCAGCATCCTCTTGCTGGGCAAGAGCAGCACTCGCAAGGGAAGCAACACTTTGTTGGAGAGAAGCTTCGTCTTCACGGGCTTCTAAAGGCAATCCTTGTTTATTGTCTTCACCAAGGAGTTGTGAGGCACCAAGTGCCGAAAGGGACAAGAGAGTTGTTGTAGCTAAGGTGAACTTCATTATTCTGTACTGCAAAAAATAGGGTAGAGGAGTCTAGAAAGATACAAGAATTAACTGGACCTTATATATATTGAGGACTCCACATTGTAGTTGCTACATAATCCACAACTAGTGTGAAATTGGGTAAAATTCCAAGACTCTCGTGCTTCCGTACAACAATCCGAATTTCCTTGGTGCCTCTAGTGTGGTATTTTTTATGTATACCAACCAAAATGGAAGATTTACGAAAAGTGTGGGACATACTAACATCAGTTAAGATGATAACTGTGCATGAAATGAACGAGAAAACCAGGAGGATCTATTTACGGAAGCATGGTACGGGGCTTAGCTATCGTAATAGCTAGTAATTAACACCTAATGAGAGGCTTTTCAGATCCAACTTTCAATTGGAAACTTCGACCCCCAGATTGATTACCTGCAGAAGAATATGCAAGAGGAACCGAAGTCGTCGCATTGGCTCACATTATTTTTGAATGGTACGAAAAGCATCATCAAAAGCCAAGTTTTTATTCAAGTTGACGAAACTGAGGTTGACCATGTGGGCCCTTTGTTAAATTAATTACGATAAAATGACAAGTTACTAAGAATGGTCATTGCGTATTCAACAACTCCTGTTTCAATTGAAAGTTCCTGTTATCAGTTATAGGATGAATTGCTGAAGTTGCAACTCATGCTTTTCATCTGAAAAAGGGGGAAGCACAATTTTCTCGTATTCTGCATAACAAAATGTGCGGCTGACCAAGTGTAAAACGTGCGCTCTTTTTCAAATAACATTGGAGCATAAATACTAAAAACGTTCTCAAACCTTCGCCCAAACTTCGAGATCGCTTTTACCGTGTATGTTGTGAATGTTCAATCTCAATTGATTATTTTTAGAATTAAATTTTGAAGTGATTGAATGAATTAGGGGGAAGCATTAGACAGACATTTAGAGTACTAAGAAGTATCATCTCACAGGGGTAGAAGAAGAAGAATAAAAATAGTCTACTAAGATTGTAATTTCTGAAAAATACTGGTCAATTGTGGTTTATTTTAGAAATATTAGGTTACATTACTAGTAAACTGTACTCTGGGTCAATTAACATTTACGTCAGTACTGTATTGACAGTCTTGTAAAAGGAGGTACCTTATTTTGATTTGTTGTACTTCGTATTATTCTCTGATATACCCATAACCTTTAAATGCCAGTAACCATAATATTAAGACCTTATTACATTTTGAGCTTAGAAGCCTAAAATCATCGAAATTTATGATCAAGTCAAAATTTACAAAAGTGAACACAACACAAGCGCGGATGGTTTAGTGGTAAAATCCAACGTTGCCATCGTTGGGCCCCGGGTTCGATTCCCGGTCCGCGCATTCTTTTTGCCAGTATACCCATCAACAGGGTGTGTTGTACAATTGAGTGATACAGGGTGTTGATGAAGCAGTTTGCAGCCTTGAAATTTTTTTTGGTGTACTTTAACTTGGAAGATTTGGTTAACAATAGAAAATTTTGAGAACGAGCATGAAAGTGAGACAGAGCATTGTAATTCAATGGACGTGAAGAGAAAATGAGTTACTTAAGTCTGTATGATACTTGTATTAATCTAGATATAAAAATACAAGACGTTGCCTTCGTCTTTGACCTGACTAACTCTACAAGCTTGAATTGACTAGTTTAGAAGAGAATAAACATAACCTAATGTGCCAATTGAAGTTGAAGACTTGACATTCCAATTCCACAATAACACAACTACTCTCTTCAAACTTAAGCAAGTGAATTCATCAGCAGACACTCACGACACTTCATACCCCAGACTCATCTCAGCGGAGTATATATTTCACGTGACCACTACTAAATCAAGATGATCTTCAAGATTATAATCTTTAAGAATATGTCATTCACCAAAGGAGCACTATCTGAAGATCAGAAGAAGAGAATAGTATGTATTATCATATGAATATACTTATTGAGAATTAGATACTAACATGAATAGGAAGAAAATAGGAAGAGGGCTTTGGAGAGATTAAAAAATAGAGGCACGCGTCCTTCAATACTTGAATCAACTACTAAACCAAAGCAAACCACGAGTGGAAGTTCAAATGAAGCTGTAAAACATAAAGAAACAGCAAAACCACAAGTGCTAGATGGTTCTTCTATAAAAATAAGCGCGTCTTATGTTGATCAAAAGCGACGTCGTATTGAATTAACTGAAGAACAGAAACAAAGGATAGAGAAGAATAGACAGAGAGCTTTAGAAATACAACAGAGAATAAGGAACCAAGAACTGAACAAAGAGGTAGCACAGAACCAAAATGCAACACCTGCAACTAATGTCAAACCAATTATTTCTGCTGATGGTAAAGTAGATATTATTTCAGTTGGAAATAGTGTAAGGTTGAATACCTCGAGTGAACCTTCAATAATTTCCACATTCAATCCTCCCCCAATAAGAAGACTGGACTATATCGAATTCGACTTTGCTACAATGGAAGACTCTCGTGGTGGTTTTATCAGCAGTGAAAAGGGTGAAGAGGCTGCCCCTACAGAAATCAAAGTTGTAAAAGAACCAGCACCACCAATGGACATTGACAACGCTCCAAAGTGTACAGAATGTGGATCAATCGAAATTGACCGAAATATTTTTGAGAACTTCAAACAGGTTCGAGTTTGTCGAAAGTGCGCTAAAAACAACCCTGAAAAGTACTCACTCTTGACAAAAACAGAGTGCAAGGAAGACTACTTGTTGACTGATCCAGAGCTTCGAGATGAGGGATTGTTACCCAGAATAGAAAAGCCAAACCCACACGGATACTCACGAATGTTGCTTTTCCTTCGGTGTCAAGTCGAGGAGTACGCGTGGAAGAAATGGGGTTCCTCTGAAGGTTTAGATAAAGAATGGGAAAGAAGAGAGGCTATGAAAATAGCTAGAAGAGATAAAAAGTACAATGACCAGTTGAAAGAAATGAGAAAGAAGACAAGAGCGGAAGAGTACACAAGAAAATTGAGAAACGGAATGGGTCTTGGAGAAAGGCACGTTCACGATTGGCTGGCTCCATTACTGATTCCTGGTGAAAAAAATATGATAAAGAAAAGATGTCTTGACTGTGGAGTAGAGACCGAAGAGTATATATTTGGATGAACAAAAAAGTACCAAAGCGGCTGAAAAATTGTGGTAGGAAAGCTTGCGGCTACAACTTTGAACTTTGAGCTATGGACGTGAGGAAGCAAAAATATAAAATTCAGGCGTAATAAGCTGCATCTTTGCAGCCAATATTGACCTTAGTTCCGATAAGTATGCGGAATTAATCAAGAATGATTACTAATTTACCTTATCATAATTAAAGTCCTACTTCCGTATCAATACGGCAACGCTTTTCAATCATGATACAAGACTCTCAGGACTATAAGTATTCCTGTTACCATTCACAATTTGATTTAAACTAGATAATCATTCAATGGGACAAAAAAGTATTTTGATTACAGGTGCCTCCTCAGGTATTGGGTATGCTACTGCAATAGAGTTTGCTAAAAGAGGTTACAAAGTGTTTGCAGGAGCACGTCGTTTGGAACCAATGGAGCCTCTCAAAAAGTATGGAGTTATTGCTTTCACATTAGACGTTACAGACCCAGAGAGTGTTAAGAACGCGTATAAGGTGGTTGTTAAGGAACAAGGTGAACCAGTCTTAGATATATTGTACAACAACGCAGGTCAAGCGTGTATTTATCCAGCTATTGATGTTCCAGATGATTTCATCGAGCAATGTTATAAAGTTAACGTCTTTGGAGCCATGGCAGTGACTCGTGAGTTGGCACCATTAGTTATTAATGCCAAAGGTACTATTGGATTCACTGGCTCTATTGCAGGTGTAGGATCATTCCCTTGGGTTTCCATTTACTGTTCAACTAAAGCAGCAATCCACCTGTACGCAGCAACACTTAAGCTTGAAATGAAACCTTTCGATGTTAAGGTGATTAACTTTGTTACAGGTGTAGTAAAGACTGAAATTGGTGACCAAAGAAGTATCCCTGAAAGCTCGTTTTACGCTCTGCCAGAAATGGATGCTTCCTTCGCAAAATGTCAAGAGTATGACGATTTAATGCCTGCAGACGTTTTTGCTGCTAAAGTAGCTAACGACTTTGAATCTGCCACGAAATTGAACTACTACCGTGGTGCAGGTGCAACTATTTTCGCTACCTTATGTGCCTGGTTACCAGAGCTGTGGTTTGAAGCTATGATACTGAAGAAGTTTCTATTGGGTCCATTGACCAAGGTCTTGTCAGAGAAGTATTCCAAGTTGAAGATTGAATAAATATATTAAATACAATAGAAGAATTTGCACATTAAAAGTATCTTTGGGTGATCACATTGGTTTATTGTAGCTAAACAAACTGAAGAATAATCGAGCAGTAAAGGTAAAGTGAATGGAATCAAATACAATTCTCCAGGTACTAACTTCAATTACATTAACTTAAAGAGAATTAGTCAGCGTACAGCTTGTCATGGAGTTAATAGACTAAGGTTTACGTTACCTCCGTAGTGGCAATTTGCAACCAATTATTTCTTTTAGAAAATTGGTGTCCACTTAACACCTTTTATATCCGTGTATATCCATTCAAGTGCTCTAAGCTCAGGATACTCGCTACTAAAAGGATTCCCATCGATAAAGTGGACCCAGTAAAAGAAGGCAAATGCTTAAGAGGAAGAGTTAAATTAAATAATTGAACACAACTTAGCTAACGTTAACTAGCTAGATAAAAGTGTGTCTCCGATAATTCCTTCTTGAAAATATTTGAGGTGTATAAGTTCAAAGGAGGATGTATGTTGGAGGTATATAGACTCTCAAGGAATAAGGAACTCTCAACATGAACTCAAATGTTAATGATCTCAGATGTTTTTGCTGAATGAAAAAGGAGAAATTCTATTTTGAAAACTACAAATTTAAGGATATGGCTTCATATTTACAAGAACACAATATAGTGGGGGAACAATTAAGAGTTACAGCAAACACAGCCTTGCATCGCATTTGCGGCACAAAACACCCCATATCTAATTACATTTGGTTTTGGGCACAGAACTGGAGTTAAGATGGTAGAACTTCTTGGAACAGTTCAAACGGTAAAAGGTTTCAGTTCAGAGTTCATACTGTGACCTATACGAATCTCTAATGATTGATGTAAATGAGCAATAAATCATGTGAGTATCAAGAAATATGTTTCAAGTGTTATACCAGCCAAAATCTACTGTATCAGAAACACAAAGTATGACTTGATAGGTAAATCTTGAACGTTAAGAAAGTGTTTTGCCATCTTAGAATAGTGTGTCATTGAATGAAACTGGCTGCAAAATAGACGATTGTCTTAGTGTCAATAGAGAGGCCACATGTATTTTAAAAGTGGTGCATAAACCAAGCAAGTCATCTAAAAGTGTTTGTGATACCGAGTAAATTCTATACAATAGAAGAGCCTAACATTTGGCTACGCTTCTTTATCGTGTATACTCCTGTTGATAGAACCTTGTAGAATGTTACAAGAATGCACAAAACCGCCATAACTCAATAGTCACTGGCGATTTTATCATTATTCCGTTCCGAAGAGTTTGCAGCCGCATTGAAGTACTTAATCTGCTCAAAATACTGGGGCGACTGAAGTATACCTCCATGATGATCATCATAGCCGTGCAGTTGACGCATTTAAGTTTAAGACCGTTTGAGTTGCAGACATTGGGAGATGCAACTATTGCAACATAAATAGTCTCGATAGTTTCCAAGATATCAATGCAAAAATCAACAATGGGTCAAAAGAGTATTTTAATCACAGGTGCCTCTTCAGGTATTGGATATGCATCAGCTATCGAGTTTGCTAAAAGAGGATATAAAGTATTTGCAGCTGCACGTCGTTTAGAGGCAATGGAGCCTCTCAAAGAGTATGGAGTTATTACCTTCAAATTGGATGTCACTGACCCCGAAAGCGTGAAAAACGCATACAAGGTAATTGTTGAAGAACAAGGAAAGCCATTTTTGGACATCTTGTTCAACAATGCTGGGCAGAATCTTGTTTACCCAGCTATAGATGCTCCTGATGATTTCATTGAACAGTGTTTCAAAGTCAATGTTTTTGGACCAATGGCATTAACTCGTGAGTTGGCACCTTTAATTGTGAATGCTAGAGGTATTATTGGATTCACTGGGTCAGCAGCAGGTATCGGAGCATTCCCATGGCTTTCGATTTACGGATCGACAAAGGCTGCTATTCATCAGTACGCAGCAACTCTCAAGATCGAAATGAAGCCTTTTAACGTGAAGGTAATTAACTTTGTATCTGGTAGTATTGACACAGACATTCCTAGAGGTCTCACGGCTCCAATTCTCGACACATCCTTGTACAAACTGCCAGAAATGGATGCATCAATAGCTAAATTTGATAGAATGACAAATTCTATGTCAGTGGAAGTATACGCAAAGAAGGTGGCTAACGATTTTGAGAGTGCCTCAAAATTGAACTACTTTAGAGGAAGTGGAGCCACACTTCTTTGGTTTCTTAGTTCATGGTTACCACTTCTGTTGTATGAGAGAATAATAGAGAATGAGTTTGGATTAGGTCCATTGATCAAGACAATGAGAAAGAAGCATGCCAAACCGTAGATTACTTGATAACTGAGAAGTAAATAACTTTATATTTGCATGCTTACACCGTTCTTGATAAAGTTCAATAATGACAATTATTGAAAAGGGAACAACCTGATCTTATATCCTTTATCTGAGAATTGTTAATAGCTAGATTGTTTACATTCGATAAATTATGGAACCAGAACAATACACAAACTTTAAATAGATAGTCTTCAATACCACACAATTGTAATTACTAATACTCATCTTAAAACTACATCAATCAAACCCCTAGTTTAAGACATCTAACATGAATCGTAGCGTTTGGAACCATGTAGAATATTGGATCAGAAATCTATCACTCAATATAGCCGTTCGGATCAAGAAAATTTCAAAGTTTCATCCGTTTCCCGTTTATTTACGGGTTTTGCAGCCGGACTGAAGTACTAGTTTCACTCAAAAGGGAAAGAATTTTGCTATCAAGGCCGTCAATGATGCGCCTCAGCTTAATTGAAAAGTATCTTGTTTCAAAAGGAAGACAATATAAAAGAACATGGGTTTGTATGAAAAGTGACCTGTCGTCCAAAACATTCGATTGCACATTACATAGACAGCAATGGTACAAAAGAGTATTTTAATTACAGGTGCCTCTTCAGGTATTGGATATGCATCAGCCATAGAGTTTGCTAAAAGAGGCTACAAAGTGTTTGCAGGGGCACGTCGTTTGGACGCTATGGATCCTCTTAAAAAGCATGGAGTTATTACTTTCACATTAGACGTTACAGACCCTGAGAGTGTTAAGAACGCGTATAAGGTGGTTGTTAAGGAACAAGGTGAGCCAGTCTTAGATATCTTATTTAACAACGCTGGCCAAGCATGTCTTTCTCCAGCAATCGATGTTACAGATGCTGCTATAGAGCAATGTTATAAGGTTAATGTCTTTGGCGCTATGGCAGTGACTCGTGAGTTGGCACCATTAGTTATCAATGCCAAAGGTACTATCGGATTCACTGGATCAATTGCAGGTGTAGGATCATTCCCTTGGCTTTCAATTTACTGTTCAACTAAAGCAGCCATCCACCTGTACGCTGGATCCCTTAGACTCGAAATGAAACCATTCAATGTCAAGGTGGTCAATTTCATCACAGGTGGTGTTGACACTGATATTACTGATCTCAGACCTCAACCAGAAACTTCATTATACAAGCTGCCAGAAATGGATGCTTCAATTGGCAAATTCAAAGAAGATAGTAATGCAATGGATGTGAATGTTTATGCTGTCAAGATAGCGAACGACTTTGAAAGTGCCACGAAACTCAACTACTACCGTGGAACAGCTGCAACCATATTGCCAACTTTGAAAGCTTGGTTGCCACTTCTGTGGTTTGAAGCTATCGTTCAAAGAAGATTTCTCTTAGGGCCTTTGATTAAGGTTTTAAGAGAAAAGTACTCCAAGTTAAAGGTTGAATAATTGAGAGGAAACCATAATTGAGTTATTATTTTCAATAGATATTTAGGCTAATATTATATGAACATTGAAGAATATCATAGAAAAAGTGTCAAGAAATATCGGTTCAAACTCAGCCTTGTATTGCAATTAAAGTTGACTACACAAAGAAGTTCCACAAGACACGGCTGCACAAGCTGGTATTCTATTACTCCACAGTTTCGTCGATAGAAGCATGTAGAATATTCATCAATTCACAAAATAATTTAAAGAAGTATACTAGAGCAAAATCGTGCAGAAATAGAGTGTAACAATCTCATATAAGGCAATAGCTCAAACTTTCTAAGATCTAAACTCGTAAAATCATTTTAAACGTATCTTTTACTGGCTATGTTTGTGAATAATATAAATTAATATAAATCAGCACCCTGAATATCGGAAATGCATTCTTCAACAGTTTGCTATGCGTCAGAAGAGTATTTTAATTACAGGGGCCTCTTCAGGTATTGGATATGTTTCAGCTATAGAATTTTCTAAGAGAGGCTACAAAGTTTTTGCAGGAGCACGTCGTTTAGAAACAATGGAACCTCTTAAGGAATACGGCATTATTACCATCAAATTGGATGTAACTTCTCCAGAGAGCGTGAAAAACGCATCCAAAGTAATAGTTGAAGAACAAGATGAACCTGTCTTAGACATCTTGTTTAACAATGCTGGTCAACCTTGTGCATTCCCTGCTTTAGATGCACTGGATGAAATTATCGAACAATGCTATAAGGTAAATGTTTTTGGAGCAATGAGAGTAACTCGTGAGTTGTCTCCTTTAGTTATCAATGCAAAGGGTACTATTGGATTTACAGGATCTCTTGCAGGTCTTGTTCCTTACCCATGGATTTCAACCTATTCATCTTCTAAGGCTGCAATTCATCAGTATGCACTGACACTCAAAGTCGAAATGGCACCATTTGACGTAAAGGTTATCAATTTTATTACTGGTGGTGTTAAAACAGGTATTTCTGACTCAAGGTCACTTCCTGAATCTTCTCTTTACAAACTGGCAGAGTGGGATCAGTCAATGACTATTTTTGATGATTCAGGCTTCATGTCACCTGAAGTTTATGCTGTTAAAGTTGCAAATGACTTTGAGAAGGCATCTAAAGTTAATTATTATCGTGGTTCTGGATCGATCATCGTTTCAACGTTGATGAATTACTTGCCTAGACTGTGGTTTGAGGGTATTGTAAGTAAATTATTCAAGTTGCCTCCTTTGTTTGCCTCAATTAGAAAGAAGCAGTCCAGGGCTGCAATTTGAATTGAAAATAGAGGTTATACTTATAGGATGTGAAATGAACTATAATTCTAAAGGGCTAACTCTGTTGATATTGTTAAACTGTTTCTATACCACTGCTAAAATCATGAATTTCGGTTTACGTTTGTAGTTTTCCTTTGCTCTAGTAACTGAAGAATGAGGCCTGGATCAGCTATAGATGTAAGATTTAGTTAGACCTAGACTTGAATGTTCTGGCCTGTCTGTCAGAACATGCTACTGCAAGCACTTCGTTAAGAAAATCCACAAAGTTGTTCTTTAGGAGTCAAGTTTCAACTACTTGTAAAATATGCAACGGCTGTATCGTTTTAAAAGCATGTGTATAATTTGCAGCCATTAGGTTGCGATCAAAACTTTGAGAGCAAATTGTAGAGAGGAACTAAGAAGGTGAGATTCAGTTTTTTAGTTCTTCTTGCTGAGTTGTTCTAGTTCATTAGAAAGATTAAAAGCAAAGCAGTATTGTTTTCAACTATAATGTATAGTAATCTTTAGTAAGCAGTTGCAGATGGAGAATATTTATAACAACCCCGAGATTTCTCTTTGAATATCAATTGAACGGTTTCAATCCACAAATAATACTATCATACCTCAACCATAACCTGGAAATTGGAAAGTATCTTGCAGAAACAACCTTCTTCGTCTCTGATACGTACTTGAAACAACTTTCCATAAGTTCCTATAATCTTTTTTGTGGCTGCAAAAAAGTTGTATCAGTTTATCATTAACCATTAAACAGGCAAAGGATGTTTCAAAAATGCCAAGGAGATATACGTGAAACATACATGTATACACAATCAAGAGTGTTTCCTGACAACTCAACTATTCATTCAAATAAAACCAACAATTGTATGCCTACCAGTTTGTGGTAGGCATAAATCTATTTGTGGGGATCAGACAAAAAGAATAAAGAATCAAGAGCACTTAAATGATACATCATCATACACGAGTTTCTTATCACAAACAATATAGATCACACATACAACCTAAACCACACACTACACGACACACATAACACCTCAATCCACACACCATACACCACATACCTCACACTACTCACGATACTCTGCCACCACCCCATAACGTTAACCAACCTGGTAGCGCAAAGTCGTGCACAAAAAACCAATTTTAGAAGGTTCCATAAACTTCCACCATGTTCTGAAAAGTTCGACATTAAAGACATCAAAATCATATATATACAGTGAAATTTTCGTCGAGGGGTGTTAAATTTTTTTACTTCTAACTTTTTTGAATATACAACATGTCTGACGCTAAGGTTGAAACCCATGAGTTCACAGCTGAGATTTCTCAGTTGATGTCCTTGATCATTAACACTGTCTACTCTAACAAGGAGATTTTCTTGAGAGAGTTGATTTCCAATGCATCGGATGCTTTGGACAAGATTAGATATGAAGCTTTGTCCGATCCATCCAAGTTGGAATCCGAGCCAGAATTATTCATTAGAATTACTCCAAAGCCAGAAGAAAAGGTTTTGGAAATTAGAGATTCCGGTATTGGTATGACCAAGGCTGACTTGGTCAACAACTTGGGTACGATCGCCAAGTCCGGTACTAAGAGTTTCATGGAAGCTTTATCTGCTGGTGCCGATGTGTCCATGATTGGTCAATTCGGTGTTGGTTTCTACTCTTTGTTCTTGGTTGCTGACCACGTTCAAGTCATCTCCAAGCACAATGATGACGAACAATACATTTGGGAGTCTAATGCTGGTGGTAAGTTTACCGTCACTTTGGATGAATCCAACGAGAGATTGGGCCGTGGTTCCGTCTTGAGATTGTTCTTGAAGGAGGACCAATTGGAATACTTGGAAGAGAAGAGAATCAAGGAAGTTGTCAAGAAGCACTCTGAGTTTGTCTCCTACCCAATCCAATTGGTTGTCACCAAGGAAGTTGAGAAGGAAGTCCCAGCTGACGAAGAAGAAGAAGAAACCACCGAAGAAGGTGAAGACAAGAAGCCTAAGTTGGAAGAAGTTGAAGACGAAGATGGAGAAAAGAAGGCCAAGACCAAGAAGATTACAGAAACTGTGACTGAAAACGAAGAATTGAACAAGACCAAGCCTTTGTGGACCAGAAACCCATCTGAGGTCTCTCAAGATGAGTACAATGCTTTCTACAAGTCGATCTCCAACGACTGGGAAGACCCATTGGCCATCAAGCACTTTTCCGTTGAAGGTCAATTGGAATTTAGAGCCATTTTGTTTGTTCCAAAGAGAGCACCATTTGACGCTTTCGAGTCTAAGAAGAAGAAGAACAACATCAAGTTGTACGTCCGTCGTGTTTTCATTACCGATGAGGCTGAAGAATTAATCCCAGAATGGTTGAGTTTCATTAAGGGTGTTGTAGACTCTGAGGACTTGCCATTGAACTTGTCCAGAGAAATGTTGCAACAAAACAAGATCTTGAAGGTTATCAAGAAGAACATCGTCAAGAAGTTGATTGAGACCTTCAACGAGATTGCTGAAGATGCTGAACAATTTGAAAAGTTCTACACTGCTTTCTCGAAGAACATCAAGTTGGGTATTCACGAAGACCAACAAAACAGAACCGCTTTGTCCAAGTTGTTGAGATACAACTCTACCAAGTCTACTGAAGAGTTGACTTCGCTCTCCGACTACGTTACCCGTATGCCAGAGCACCAACAAAACATCTACTACATCACTGGTGAATCCATCAAGGCTGTTGAGAAGTCTCCATTCTTGGAGGCTTTGAAGGCTAAGAACTTTGAAGTTTTGTTCTTGGTTGACCCAATTGACGAGTACGCCATGACCCAATTGAAGGAGTTTGAAGACAAGAAGTTGGTGGACATCACCAAGGACTTTGAGTTGGAAGAAACCGAAGAAGAGAAGGCTGAAAGAGAAAAGGAAATCACTGAGTTTGAGCCATTGACCAAGGCCTTGAAGGAGATCTTGGGCGAACAGGTTGAGAAGGTTGTTGTTTCGCACAAGTTGGTTGACGCACCAGCTGCTATTAGAACCGGTCAATTTGGTTGGTCTGCTAATATGGAGAGAATCATGAAGGCCCAAGCCTTGAGAGACACCACCATGTCATCTTACATGTCTTCCAAGAAGACCTTTGAGATTTCTCCAAAGTCCGCCATTATCAGGGAATTGAGAAAGAAGGTTGACGCCGATGGAGCTGAAGACAAGACCGTCAAGGACTTGACCACTTTGTTGTACGAAACCGCTTTGTTGACTTCTGGTTTCTCCTTGGACGAACCATCTTCGTTCGCTGGTAGAATTAACAGATTGATCTCCTTGGGATTGAATATTGATGAAGAAGAAGAAGTTGAAGCTGAAATCGGTACCACCACCGCTTCAACCGGTGAGCCAGCCATCGAGTCTGCCATGGAGGAAGTTGATTAAACGAGTCTTATGTGTCTTTTCTAATATTTATTTACTCCTTTATGTAATTCTCTGATGTGTATATATACAACGGGTATGTTGGTGATGAAACAACATTCTCCAACAATGTGGAGTGAATTGTAATTTTATTGTAGCAACTTAATGTATGGAACATCCAAGAGCAACCAAGTGGAATTTGTCAAAAAAAAGTTGAGTGAGAAGGGCCAGTGACAGAAGAGCAAGGTTAAAGTTTGCGAGGCAAGAAAGCACATTCATATTTCATTGTCTAATTACAAATGGGTCCCCCACTGATCTAATCTACTATAAGATCACGCCAAGTGGGAACCCCTCCACATCGAGGCTGTCACAACCATAAATGGAATCTTAATGATTCCCACGTGAATGTATAAGACGAAGAGATAAAAATTGCAAAATCCTCAACAATTTTACATTTTCCACTTCGTTTAGAAACTAACGTTGAAGTCATTAGCAATTGCTCATTGAGAAGCATACTGTCTGAGTTTTTAGGACCGTGAGACATTTGAGATAGAAAATGGGTATATTTATTCCAGCAAATAAGTTAGAACACTTGCGTTTGTACAAGTATGCATCGGAGGATCATTCTGTTATTTCAAAGTATGTGTTAAAGAGATGGTGGAACTTTTTTGTTCAGATCTTTCCACTTTCTATGGCACCCAACGTGGTGACGTTGTTAGGGTTTGTTTTTATTTTGTTCAACTTGCTCTGTGTTTTCTATTATGATCCATATTTGGATTCCACGTCTCCTCGTTGGTGCTATTTCTTTTATGCTTTTGGTTTGTTTATGTATCAGACTTTTGATGGGTGTGATGGTTGTCATGCTCGTAGAACTGGTCAAAGTGGTCCATTAGGAGAGTTGTTCGATCATTCTATCGATGCTATCAACACTAGTTTGGGGGCCTTGGTCTTTGCTTCTGTCTTCAAGATGGGCTATGGTGGATTATTGATGTTGTCACAATTCGCTTCAGTATGTAACTTTTATACCTCCACGTGGGAGGAATACCACACTCATACCTTGTACTTGTCTGAGTTTAGTGGACCTGTCGAGGGAGTGTTGATGATCTGCAGTTTGTATGTCTTGACTGGTATTTTCGGTCCTGATATCTGGCATGTTAAACTCATGGAATTGAACTTGTCGTCCATAGGTCTCAACGAGACTTATGAAGTCAATTCTAACATTATCTATGTGGTGGTAGGTTTACCATCATTATATTTCAACATTATCTCGGCCATGAGAAATGTTAATCTGTATTATGAAAAACAGTACCCGAAGGATCCTGAGAAGGCAAAGATCCAAACTGGCATTGCATACAAGGGCTTGACTCCCTTCTTTGTATACTATGGAGCTATCATTCTCTTTGCATGGTTCTACCCTGAAGTAATCTCGGACCATGGATTTGCCTTGGTGATCTCCATTGCATGCACAATTGCATTCTGTGTAGGAAGAATCATCTTGGCCCATTTGACACTCCAATCGTTCCCCTTCTACCAAGTGCCGATGGCCATCCCACTCGTCCAATTGTTATTATCAAAGGTCTTTATCGACCTCTACAAGTACGACGCTACCCAAGTTTTATTCGCTGTATGTTGGTTAGGTCTTGGGCTCACGCTCGGAATCCACGCCGTCTTCGTCACAGAAATCATCTACGAGATCACAACATACTTGGACATCTATGCTTTGTCCATCAAGCATAAGAGAGCCTAATCAAATCAAAATAGATCTACTTTTCCTTTTTTATATATATATATTTTTCAAATGTATTTCTGATAAATGAAGTCTCCCAATCTATGTACAAGAGTCAGACCTCTTAAGCAGTCTCCTTTTCTTCGACACCTGTAGCTAAGACGTCTTGAGCACCTGGTTGCAACGAAAGTTGGTTTTCCATCTCCTTCAATTGAGTTTCAGCCAAGATTGCCATGGACAATGGTACACCCAACAACAATGCAGATGAAGTCAAGGTCCACAAAAGGGATCCACTCTTAGATACACCAGCAGTAATGTAAGAAGTAACAGTCTCAGTAGCACTCACAAACTTCTCTCTTTGCTCTGGAGCAATTATATCCTTCAAAGCAACAATTCTGTCATAGATAGTTTCATTCTCAAAGTCAAAGTCAAAGTCTTCATCATCTGCGTCAGAATCACTTTCACTCTCTTCACTTTCACTCACAGCTTCAGCAAGAGAAACCTTCTCTGGGAATTCATTATGAACCGTGTTAGATTCGTCGTCTATTTGAGTTAACTTGACCATTGTAGTTTACACCTTTAATCTTAATGGAAGTCTTTGGAAGTGAAAAAGTTTCAACAAATTGGTATTTGCACGTCCTTATATACACTATTACGTAGTGATCTAATATGAAGTATAGATAGGCTGCAATAATCTAATTGTGATTGTAAATTCATATACAATTACTTGATTGAAATGAAGTGATGTCGTTGTTTTATTTATATAATTTTAGATAGCTAAACTTAAACCAATAATACTTTTTAATTACCTTATAGTACTTAATTTCAATGACAATCAAATAACTTGAAGTCTCTCGACCGTGTACAGATCACAGAAGTAGACCATACTAGTAATATAATAGGATAATGTTAATAAACTTAAACCAATAATACTTTTTAATTTACCTTATAGTACTTGATTTCAATGACAATCAAATAACTTGAAGTCTAAGCTCTCGACCGTGTACAAATCACAGAAGTAGACCATACTAGTAATATAATAGGATAATGTTAATAAACTTTTCTTCTTTCTTCATTAATAAAATTCCTCCTCTGGTTCTTCGTCATTTAAACTAATCGATGGTATATCGATATCTCTATTAACTTTGTATCCCATCAGTTCCATTTGTAATGGATACTTACGAACATTGTAGAATTGAAGTAATGCTCGAAGTGCTATTTCTTGATCGTATGAGTTATTAAAGTCGGTCTCAAGATCTTTCCCACTAAGCCAACTGTCCTTTAATGATAAGTCCAAGTTTAAATAAATCTGTGAAATCAAATCCATGTTTGTAGATTTCCATTTCCTTCCTTGGAATGGAATGAGCTTTTTCAATGTTTTGAGAATAGGTATTGAGAAAGCATCACTTTCGTAGTTAATGATTATCATTTTAAATAACTCTGATGGCTTCAATTCATTCAACGTAAAGATTCTTTGTGTGAAGTTCTTAATGAGTAATTTATTGGTAACTTCCAAAAGATTCGAAAGGATAAAACAATAATTCTCATTGAAAGTGTTAATGTATGTGTTATTGATATTATCTTTATCAATTACTTTAGGTATCTGCAGAATCAACTCTTTGTTAATGAATTTGTACTGGTAGTCACTAGGGAATCGTTTCAAACAGTTGTTGAAGAAATCGAACTTTGGAAGCTCGATCTTTGGGTTCATGATTTTATTCTGGTTGATCAAAACATCATACTCTGATAATTCCTCCTCTCCATCAGAATTCTGTGCCTCCTCCGACTTTTCTTTGGGTTTGTTCTTGCTTGTTTTATTAGTCAACCTTTGTAAGTTTTGATTGTTAAAACTTCTGCTAATATAGTCAAGACTCAATGACAAGAACTGCTGATCAAACAATATAGATGAAAAGTAATAGTACTTAATAACATGATTAATCTTGAACCATCTAAGTAACAAGATCATGATACTACTACTGGCTTTGAGTGTTAATTCTTTAATGTTTACCACCTCAAGTTGCAGCATTAAAACAAAATTAACTCTGTCCTTTGCCTCTTCCCTGTTTGTTCCTGATTTCTCATAGTCCAAGTCCACTGAAGGATTAGCTAAAAAGGAAGTGTTTGCGTTCAATTCCAATTCTGGGAAGTTCAAATTGTAATCCATTCTGTTGAGCTTGATTGTTTCAATCAATACCTGAACAAATGTGAAGAATCTCTTTAAATTGTTCTTATAGAACTGTTCCACTACCAACAATGATTTAATACTAGAACGATCACTTGGATATTTCTCATATAATCCTTCATTGTATTCGAATTCGTCAGCATCTGGTGAAATATTACTGGTGCTGTATTCATCGTAAAGTCCTCTCTCTTGTTTCATGAATTTTCTTCTTTCGTTCCACAACTTTTTTACAGAGTAACTCTCATAGATAGAGTTTCTGAGGATATCATCTGCCTCCTCAATTGCGGACGGTACTTTCATTTGGTTGTTTTCCAATGCATCCAGAACAGTACGAGAGTCGTTAGGATAAATAAGTGGCATCGATTGGTTCACCTGGAAAGATCTTCTAATCTTCTCTCCTCCTGTCATGTAATCAGATGGAGTTAATGTAGGAGATGGGGCAGGGGTAGCAATATGCACGGGATGTGAAGGCAATTGGCTCAACACCGAATGAGATTTGAAGGTTCGAGGTGGATCTATAAGGTTGGTCAACGAATTGGAATATGTGTTCATTGACATGTTTTCTTCGAATCTGTCTTCAATAGAAGAATTCCTGTCCTCATCTTCAGATTCATCTTTTAATTTGAGTTCTTCTAAATCAAAGGTTTTAAGGTTAGGATCGTCAAACAATGGATATTTATCCAATATGTCTTCTCTGAATGCAAAATAATCAACTGTAGAACAAGTCAATTTCTTCTCAGGCAAATCCAGTCCCTTTTTATTCTTTATGTCATGCAATTTAGTTAAGAACTCGTCACATTCTTTCAAATGTTCATTGTCTCCCATTAATAATAAGATCAATTTCCATAATAGAAATATAATGTTCCTTGTTCTGTAAGATCTGTTTGGGTTCCATTTAGAGTGTTCGATAAACTCAACGAGTTTAGAAATCACATCTGCTTTTTGAAGGTTTTCTTCAAGTTTAATTCGAGTTGGATGAGCATGGGTCATACATAAGGAAATGCTGATTTGAAAGTATATCAAAGTTAATACTCTGAAGAAGTTAGCTTCAACAGTTGGATGTAATGCTGAAGTTGATCCTTCTTGTTTGTCTGTCGCAATTCTTCCATCGATGAATGTTTGTAATAAACCATAAAGTAGCTCTGTAAATTGAGGTTGAAGAATTAATTCCTCATTGTTTTGCATAATCTGGTCCACCTGTTCATGCTTTTCAGCCCATTCTTGGTACTCTCCAAAGCCATAGTATATTAAAACTTTCAAGGAGTTTGTAAGGATCACATCTTGGTCCAATATGCTCGTATGGTGTTTGAGATCATCAATACAATTTGTAATCAATGCTTTACGTGTATCATCACCTTTCAATGACTGAAACAACTCTGGTAATGTATCCAAGGGCCCAACAACAGTGAAATCATTATACGTGAACCACTCACTCAACTCTTGATCCAACTTGCCTATATCCTTATATTGATACTGAAGATGATACTTGTTGATAAGAAACTGATAATTGACAGAGCCAAAGTTCTCTTGCGATCCATTAGGATGAAAGTTAAGTCCGCCTACTCTATTAGAATCATTCAAATCCTGATTCAACTTTATCTGCTCTGCTCGCTGATTCAACTTCTTCTGAAACGTCTCGTCTAAAGAAGTTTCCCTCAACTCTCGTTTCGTGTCTGCATCTGGATGATCAATGATCTGATCCTCCAACTGGTCAATCAGAATCTGTTCATCGTCTTGGATATCAGAAGTATCACTCATTATGATCCTAAAACCTGGACTTTCAATGTATCAAACTCTATTATGGAGCTGTCCTTTGGCAGTTTGTTTTAAAAAAATCTCCACATAAATATCGGAGATATCAAAGTGGATCATGATATTGAAAAGTTTGTAATTACTAGAGAAAGTTGAGAGTTTGGTAGAGAAGAGGTATAGAAGAGGTAGAGTTTGATGATAAGGTGATTATGAGTAAAGAAATGATACTTTTGTAACAAGATATGGGACTGTTTATAGTCTTCTTCTTAATAAATTAGGGTTAGAGACATGTTTGAGAATTGTAAAAAGAGGTACATCCAACTGATACCACACCGAAACAAAAGAGACTAGTCTCAATGTTAATTAATCGATTAATTTCTATACCTTCTTCTATCACTATTAATCATTCCTAGCTTCAATCTCAGAATAGGTGTTGAAATACGACCATTGAATTTCAATCAGTTCAAACATTTTACTTCCCTTTATTTGAGTTCCTTGTGGTCCATCTACCTCCTCCCAGCTAATAGAAACACTAGTATCACCATTCATTACCTCCTCAAAGAATGTATTTATCCAGAAGTAACACCATCCTCTGAATCCAATTCTCAAATCTTGAAATCTATTGAGTTTGGTAGGTGATAGTGGACGTATCTCCACGTCTCTTTCTACTTTGGTTTCGCTGTTTTCATTAGATATGTATGCCAAATCTACAATGAATTTAGCATTGTTGTTCTTAGTTGACTCTCCATAGTAAGTTTGGATAGTGAAGTCAAACTTCAAAGGGTCAAAAGTAGTTGGATTTATGATTCTAATGCGGTTTAATTGTATCTCTTGAGGATACAAAGTGAGAGCATTATGAATAATATTCTCTTTCAATATAGGAGATGCATTTAAAAAGTATCCCCAGTACTTCAAGTACCTTAATTGGCATTGAATAGAAATACCTTCTCCACTGAAACTCTTCATTCTTTTGCTTGTAAACAATTCAAGCGTTTGGGCTAAATCAAACACTCCATCTTCAACAAACGAAGTATACATAAGATAAGCACATATGAGCGTACCTGTTCTCCCTTTACCTGCGTTGCAATGGACCACTGCTAGATTCGATTCCGATTCACTTACAAAACAATACAACTCTTTGACCATCTCAAGCAACAACTTGAATGGTGGCGGCTGATGATCTGGATACTGTCGACAAATAACTTTACCATCAAACAATTCCCTATTGTAAGTACCTTCTATATCCGGCTTCAAGTTCCATATTCTCCATTCAGTGAACTTGCCCTGTTCCTTTCCATTTTGCAACCAATTTCGTAGATCTTCAGCCAGTTGTTTATAAAAGGTCTTGAAGGAATCCAGAGGACCAGAACAAGCAACAACTTGTGATGAAATAAACGATAAGTCATAATTCTTATTCAAGGTCAGATCATAGTAAGATACTTTAGGAGAAGAGGCAACGAGTCTTGCAAACGACTTCATTATAATGATGAAAATGGTTGCAAAAAATGAATTTGCGACATAAAAACTTCGCTTTTATAGTGGTTATGATGGAGGTTTAGAAGACGCTAAAGTCAAACGGTTTCGATTAGAAGTATACGTAAATAGTACATTTAACTAACAATCATCATAACTTTCATCTTAAACCCTCATAGTTCCTCATTACATTCACCTTCTAATTTCCAAACTCATTCAAGTAAAAGATGATTCCATTTTATCGACATTGCAAATCACCCGTCAACCGTGAGAAGTGGATCTTCCCACTCCTCTACTAGATTATTCCCACTCCTCTACTCGAGTATTCACTCTCTACAATCAAAATAAAAGAACAGTTAAAGTATATACAATCACACCTCATACCAAAGAGCTATACTTAATCTCAAAGAAAATCACTCCGGTAAAAGCACTGATAAGAAATCCTCCTTCTGAGAGAAAAATGCCCATGACAACCTACTTTTCAGTACAAAAAGCGACATCATGGTTTATGTGGTTTTTTTTTTTTGGTATTCAGTTTGTACAATTATGGAATGATACCGTTAAGTTGCATAACCTCAGCTATCTTCTGGCTCAAGTGAGGGTCGTTTCTGATTCTCTGTTGCATTTTAGTGGCTTCTGCAAAAGAGGTGGCTTGTACCTTTTCATCAAAAGTTCTAGCCAAGTCAGATGCTTCTTCAAACAATTGGACAGCTTCTTCCACCTTTTCCAATTGCAATTTGATTTGAGCCAATGTGAGTCTGGCTGGTTCCGACTTGGAGTCTAAAGCACATGCTTGTACCAACAACTCTTCAGCTTCGTCAATCTTGTCCAAAGACTCTCTAGAAATCAATGAGGCCTTGTTCACTATTGGGATGGCTCCTACAGAGAAGGTAGGCAACTTTTCTTGCAATCTAGCAGAGATGTCAAATTGTTTCAAGGCACCTGCAATGTCGCTCTTGTCAGCCAAGATCTCACCATAGTAGTTTGGAACTTCGGCGTAGGTTGGGAACTTCAATCTTGCTTCGTTGAATCTTTCTGTGCTCTGGTCAAACAATCCCTTCTTGTACGAGATGCATGCCAATTGAATGTATGCGTACACATTTTCAGGGTTGTATTCCTTAGCCTTGCCGAAACATTCTTCAGCAAGTTCCAAGGAGCCGGTCAAGTAGTGCAACTGTCCCAAGTGGTAGTAGGTGTCTGGCCATGTTGGGTCCATTTCCTTTGCGGTGTTGAAGTCGTTGATGGAGTCGTCAAACAGGTGGTTGTCTGCGTTGATCAATGCTCTGAAAATGTACGAGTTTGGTCTTGGTTTCAAAGCAATGGCCTTCTTGATGGCGTCCGAGGCTTCTTGTTGTTCATTCTTCAAGAAGAGGAAGCCTGCAAAGTATTCCAAGGCAATTGCGGCAGTGGTGGCGAATTCAGAGTTGCTGTTGAGGGAGTCGACGTCGAAAGTTTGAACAGCTTGGTTCAAAAGAGAGTCGGCTTCGTCGTATCCTTCTTCGGTTTGCTTGCCGAGCGATTGCAAGGCAAGGTACAATAATTTGTTTCCGCCAGTCAGGTTCTCGTCGATTCCTTCAGGGTTAGGGTCCAATAAGAAAGCTCCAAAGAATGAGTTGATGGTTCCAGCAGATGGTAATCTTGCTTGTTTTGGTTTAGCCTCGACAATCTTGATGGAATGTTTCTTCAATACTCTTTCCAATACTTGTTCGACCGATTTGTTGCTGAATCCTCCGTAGATAGTCAATGCGGTCAAGTCAAACATGGCATCTTCGTAGTTTTCGAGAATTTCGTAGGATGTGGCACGACGCAAGACACATTTAGTGTAGTCTGGTTTCAATTTGATGGCTTCAGTTGTGTCCTTGATAACGTTTTCATGATCGTTCAAGGCAGCGTAACATGCTGATCTGTTTGAGTAGAAGATGGGGTCCTTTTTCAATTTCAATGCAGCAGAGTAGAATTCAATTGCATCTTTATGGTTTTTGTTCTTGAAAACGCTATTTCCATCTTCCTTTAAGGCCATCGACCATTCTTCCTTTTGTTCGGCACTCAATGATGCAATCAATTCATCGCTAATGTCTGGTAATCCTGCATCAGTTACTGGGTAGACTGGCACTTGCTTAGCCTTTTCCGATCCACTCTTCTCGACTTTATCATTAGCATCAGCATCGGCATCAGTATCAGAAGACTTAGCCTTACTTCTCTTCTTGTTCTTCTTCTTCTTCTTAGAACTAGCTTCCCCAGCACTTGTGGAGGAATCTTCGTCGAAAGATTCAGACTTAGGGTCTGATCCAGGAGTATTAGTATAAAGATAATAAGCAAATCCGACTGCAGAAACTCCCGCCACGGCTGCAACAGCAATCGCAACTGTCCTGTTCCTCGCCAAAAAGCCGTTGGTTCTATCAATACCTGACATTGTGGTGAGAGAAATATGTACAAATAACAGGATTTTGTTTGCCTTTCAAATTTTCGTTTTTCGGTGATTTTTCCCGCTTCAATTTTACTGGTTAATGGACGCTAAATTCTCTATGGTGTGAGGATGTTGGAGGCTCGAGAGGTGGGTGGCAGTATGGGGTGGTGACGGGAGTATGGGCGGTAAATTTTAGAGGGATTGTTATTGCAATTACATTTAAGGATTTTATGTGGGTTTATTTAGATAGGATCTTATATTTTGATGGATATTGATGGGGTATTGATTTCGTTGATGATGCCCTAATTGAAATTTTCAGTTGCTTCAGTTGCTGAAATTTACTGAGTCTTTGATTTTGATCGTTGGATTTGGGTGGGGGGAAATAGAGAGATGAAGGTGTAGAGAGGTTGTTGTTGGTTATTTGAGTTTGAGATTTTGATTAATGGGTAGTGAGAGTTATGGGAATGATATTGTTGGGTTTATTTTGGGAAAGAAGGATTGGATCTTGAAATATCTTGGACATTATACTGAGATGATTATGATTTGGTGTAATTTAAGATTTGATTTGTGGAGTGATATTGATAGAGATTTCAGGATTTGATTATTGAGTGGGGGAAGTGTAGCGCAGGGGAAGTGTAGCGCAAGGGTACTTGAAGAGGTGAAGAGGTGAAGAGTTGAGTAAGATGAGTAAGGTGAGGAGATATGTAGACTATGATATTGGAGAGTTGAGATTAATTTATTAGGTTGAATTATATGAAAGTATTAAGAGTGAAGAGAATGAGAGAGACAATAGAATGAACCGAAATGTAATTATATAAAAGGTTTAGATCATGAATATTTCCTTATTGCCTTACTCACTACACATTATCCTTTAACTCATCAATAAATCAATCATACTGAAATCATACCCTTATTATATTAATCTTCAATTATACAAACTTAACACTTAATGATGTTGCTCGCTCCTAATTGCATCATCATAAGACGGTAAATTAACAGGCTCAGGTTCAGCGGCAGAACCCGAAGCCGCACCGCCATTCACTTCATTATCATCCAAACACATCTTTTCTTTAGGATAGTCAGTCACATCAGTGTACTGAGGCAGAGCTCTTTCTCCAATTTCTCTAGTCACTATTCCACTCAAGACCTTGGTGTTTTTAACCACCAATTCAGTTGTGCGGATGTTTTCTGGGTTTAATGTCTCGCCTCCAACAATAGGAACTGACGATAACTTAACTGTCACTTTAACGTTATACATTCTGGCAGCATTGCATGTTCTAAACGTGGGATAAATGTCGTTGGGAATCACACAGTTATCGAAAACAGAAGTAGGGATCTCGAGTTCGTACATGACGTCTCCCGATGCATTATTGTTTCCTCTCCTCTTGCAGTCTTTTAAATCCACCTTCAAGTTGTCGAATGAGTTGTTACACAACAGGATTTTTTGAGTATGTTCTGATGTTTCTTTAGTGGCAATCCCACTCTGTTCCACTTTTACTGATGCTGATGTCACACATTCAAGATCTAATTTCATGTTCTGCAAAAATAACACACCTAGTCCATTACTTTCTTCGGGTTTCCCATATTCTTCAAGGGAGTATCTTCTGGGGTCAAGTTTCGAAACAAGGTAAAGTCTCACTCCTGCCTTATTTGATGGGGTCAATTCGAAGGGGAGTCTATATCTCAATTCCAAACCAAATGTCACGTCTCTTGCTTCAATCTTATAGTTAGCGTTGCTACGTTGCATGGATTGTGATGGTTGTATAGTCTGGTACTTGGTTGCATCCATTATTCTCAGTAATAAACCTTTCTTTTGGTTAGACGACAGACGGCTTCTTTGAATATCATTGCCACTATCAGCCAGCTTGTTAGAAAATGTCAATTGGTTTCTCACAAACGCCAATCCAGTAGGCTTATTAGCACTTGGGTCTTTAATGTCCAATGGTACAAACGTAAATGGATCAAATGTACGTAAGTTCGATTTGAGGAATGATGGTCTTTGGGCTGTGGCCTTGACAAAGTACTCAACAGTCGCAAAGTCTTTCAAGGCAAACGATGGAGGAAGTTGTGTTGACGCGTGGTATACGTTATCATCAAAAAGCTGATTTGATATACCCGTGCCTTCTCCGTTCCTATTCTTCATCACCCTTGAATTGAAATTACCATTGTTGATAATCACATCAAAAGTATTCAAGTTGAACAGGACCTTGTTGGTGATTCCCAGGAGCTTCACACAGGAACTATTCATAGGGATCGTGAACTCAAACGGATACGAATAATCTCCTGAGCTCAATGTGAAATCCTTGGCCTTGGAAACCTTGCGAACATTCTTGGGAGGGAAAACCACCATCGTGTCATACAATATTTTATGAACATCTTGGAAAACCTTGTTCTCAGTCTTCTTCTTCCTCTGAATTGCCACACTCAACTGACTCTTAGATACTCCCTCTAACTTCACTTGAATATTAGATAAGGTAATCGTATCTGTGACTGATAAATGTACATGACCACAAATCTTATCGAAATTCGTAAACGTCCCCAGATTAGCAGAACGGTCAATCTCAACCTTGATATCAACACCCATGTTTACTTTCGCTTGATCAATTGTTTTAAATTCTACTTTTCAATGTTTGCAGCATCGCCTGCTTTTATGACGCAGTAGTTCAAAATCAGCCTCCATTTCCCACCCATTTCCTATGTCCGGATTGAGCATTTTGCGCTTAGTAAGCGTTTATCAAATACTCATAACCAAATTGTTTATCATCTAAGAGATTAGCCTTACATCTAACGGTTAAGTTCGAGATATTGGTATGTAGATCTCTTTACAAATCTTACGAATGACTTCTAACTGGAATTACATACCATTTCTCTTTTGCTATTGACATCATTCGGAGGTTTTCTCCAATTATGAGGATTTTGGCTGCTAAAAAAAAATACATCTTCAATGCGATGTATGATAGATGATGATGATGATGATGATGATGATGGATAGTAACTACTTGTATACTACAATTGAACTAGATAACCAAGGATAATTAAGACGTTTCTCTCTTCTGATCGATTCTAAGCCTGAGATTCTCTAACCAAAACATTAGGTATTCAATCACAACTTCGATTCTAGCTATGAAATTTATTGTCCAAATAATAGTTACGTACCATTAATTTCTTCTTATCATGAAAAAGAATGAGGACGACTTGGAGGAAAGAAAGGTTAATCTTAAAGTTTACTTACAACTGAATGCCACAATGATACTAGTTTACTGTCTGCGCTACCGTAAAGAGCAACTTCTAAGTAAATCTCATAACAATCTTACCACGTGACCAAAATAGCGCCACCCTTTTTGCCTGCGCACACTTTGGCAACCCTTCTTCGAACCAGCACCAACTTGGCAAAATGTTTCGCTCTCTTATTTCTCAGCAATTGAAAACCCCTCGAGTGCTTAGCAACAACACTAGAATCATACGCAATATAATGTCTGCTCCTACTACTACTCAGATTACCACCTTGCAACAAGGTGACGGAAAGTCTTACCCAAAGGCTGGTGACTTGGTTACCATTCACTACACTGGAACTTTAGAGAATGGAAAGAAGTTTGACTCTTCTCACGACAGAAACAAGCCTTTCCAATGTACCATTGGTGTTGGTCAAGTTATCAAGGGTTGGGACATTGGTGTTCCAAAATTGAGTATTGGTGAGAAGGCTAAGTTGACCATCCCAGGTCACGAAGCTTACGGTCCAAACGGTATTCCAAACTTGATTCCTGGTAATGCTACTTTGATCTTCGATGTTGAATTGCTTAGAATCAATTAAGTAGTTAGACTGCTGGTTATGTAACTGTTCAATTTATTACACTGTTGGATTTATCTATGGCTGTAGCAAGTGTGTTTGATATGTTTTTTAGAAGTTATGTAGGTCCTCTTAAAGTTGTCACTTTAACGTTGTTCTATCTTAAGATTTATACGTTATGAATCTGGTCAAGAACCACTGATGATTGAGAATGGATTGAGTGGCAATTGATGAGTGGAGAGTCAAGGGTGAGGAGAATTCGTATGTTCAGTAGAGTGATGAGAAGGGTAATGGTTATGAGATGTGATGATCATTTTTAATGTCCATTAATTTGTTGAATTAATCCAATTGGATTTATTGCTTCGTACATCTACAATAACTAAGCTACTCAATTGCCACTCAACTCAATGGTCAATTAAGTGACCAATACGAATTGAGCAATGCCGATTGAGCAATCTTACGGAATAATCATCCTAAATGAGCCAACGCATTTCCCTCATATGACATCATAGTCAAAGTATATCGATATAAATGCTTCAAATTTTCCAGTCAATAACCTTAAAATAGAGTTATTATAAAATCGTACGGCGTTTTACATTCTATATCAATCATTTCTAAATATATTATGATGAATACACTTCTTGCCACTCTACTGTCTTACTCTTCACCAACCCACTTGGAGTCTAAATACAATTGATTGTTTTGCAAAATCAACCCATCACTCACTGATAATGTAGGTAATCCAACCTTGTACTGAACATCAAATACCTTGAAAATTGGCATTTCTATTAATCCATGTTTTCTTGTACTTTCAACATAGAAGTCCATTTGGTGTCTGCTAAATGGAAGCACTGGAAATACAGATTGTTTTTCAGGTACAAGGTTTCTTTCGTCCACCAACTTCCACGTTTCTCCTATAATCATTTCCGTCGTGAATGAGAAGATTCTAGGTGTTGGGTTCTCCAAGATATACTCCAATTTAATAGATCCATCCTCATCTTTCTTCACATCTAACAAGACCCTTGGGTCTGATAACGGAAGTGAGATTTCCCAGTACGTATTATTATACTCATTGACAACACTTTGTCCTGTTCTCTTCCATTTAGCCTTGAAGTTAGCTACAACAACAACGTTCCTATGCGTGTACCCATTCTTGCTTCTAGTGTTAAACATCTGACTTGTCAGACTATTCGATGCCTGTTCGATTGGACTAAGAAGAAGCTCAGTATTTTTGGAACTCAAGGTTAACTCTGATTCTAACAATTCAATCCCTTCAATTAATCCCTTGATTTTTACGTCGGCTCTCCATAATCTAGTCACAATCGGCATACTAGTTTCATTCTCTTCAACAAAGAAGGTGGACGGCATGTCATTTGACTCTTCTCTGATCCGTGGGGTTATCAAACAGCTACTTTGAAATGCATACTTGATCACCTTCAAACGTAAACTGCTCAAATCATACACCATTTCTGTTTCATCAGAGTCTTCTTCCGCATGACACTTGAAATCGAATAATATACTGCTGGCTTTGACTTGCTTCTTGTTAGGACTATGCACGTAAACATTCAACGTATGCTTCGATTCCTTGGTTTCTTCTGCTAAATCAAGCGATTCATCGTCCTTTAAGTTATCCCAATTGAATTGTGTAAGAATATCCAGCTCGTCTTCCTTGTCGCCATCCTCCCTTAACAATTTCAATTTAATTGACAATGTCAACTTCTTGTAGTTTATCTTTGGATTTCTCTCCAACTTTACTGTTATAGGAACAGTCAACTTTTCACCAATTATAATGAAATTTTCTTGTTGGTCAATGTCTAATTCTACTTTAGGAGGTAATGGTGTCACCTTTAGTTGGTGATTGGATTCAACCCTAATCTGCTTGGAGTTCTTGTCTTCATAATAGACTGTTCCATAATAACTTTTAGACCTGTTGTCTGTTTTTAATTGACTCAGCGTCACTTCAAACTCCCCAAGAACTAACTTGGATACTATCTTGATAGACTGGATTTCATATTGGCTAGATTTGGCAAACTGGTGACTTAATTTGATAACTTTATCGGTAGAGATATTCAAGTTACACTTTTGATTAGTTACCTCATTAACAAAAGTGTTCTTCAAACTCTCATCATCTTCAATTGTGATCACAGTCGTATCTTTATTAGAATCAACTAAGGTAATCTCGACTTCTTTGGCAATCACCTTTACTTCTACTGATGGGAAGATCTTCTTAACTGCCTCGATGTTAATTCTGTTTGTTAATTTCAACTGAATCAAGCATTCATCGAAAACATGTGTTTCTTCACCGGAGGGGTTCGCCAATAAAACATCAACGTCTAAAAATGGTATGGCATTTTCATTCAATGAAAGATTCTCCAAATTACCAGTGATTGCCTTAAGATCCACCTCCATTGGTGTCGTAGATTTAAGTACAGACAACTGAAGTATAATCTTAAGCTGTTTCTCATAGTTTTTCAACTTTTCGTAACATCCCAATAACTTTTGTAATACCAAAGTATGGATTTGTTTCCATTTTGAATCTGTAAACCCTGCAAGGCACTTTTCGTAGCCTTCTACTGCTTTCTCCAATGACGCTTCTTCTGAATCTAACTCCAGGTATAGATCAGCAATCATCCAGTGAAGATACAGCAAGTGAGAAAGCAACTCTTCTTCATTTTTGGCTGCTAATTTTATTTTTGGAAAGGTATCAACTGCTTTTTCCAAAAGTGAAATCGAATGTAACTTGACATTTTTGACTTCTTTATACTTAAATAGGTATCCATGATGTTCTCCGTCCACGTTACACTTTTTCAAGTGTTCCAGTGCTCTCAAATATGTGAAAGATGAATTGTTAGGTACGTTGATTAAAAATGAGTCCATCAATTGGACACCGCCATAGAAACCAAGGCTTTTGTGAGGATCGTTTCTAGTCTTTAAGGAGGGTTCTATTTTCGTAGATGGTACAGCTAAGTCCATTAATTGTGCCAACCATTCGTATTGGACTGATATCCAGTTATTTTTAGTCGTTTCGTCTTCAGTGCTGATGCTTAATACATTCTCAAGGTGAGCACGATGCTTTCTTAATGCTGTTAATGTCAGGTCTAGTGAAAAATGGCCTCTTACGATATGGAATCCAAGCACGTCGATCATTTGGCGACATTGTAAGTACAACTTTTGGTCGTGCTTCGATAATGAGCTGGTTTCTTCTTGGAAAGTATCTGCTGTTATGTCGATCATGTTCTGGTATGCCAATTCCAAGAGCCGGATACTACTTTCCATGTTATGTGGGTCGATAAATTGGTGCATTATACCCTGTTTAATGACATTTCGTGTTTCCAAGAACCTTGGTGCTAGCTCAACCTTTGTATCAAGATCTTCTGGAATTGAGGGGAATGTATAGTATTTCTTGTGACGGTGTTTAATTCTGAATTCGATTCCAGTATAGAAATCACTCGCCATATATTTCAAGTTAGAGAGTAAACTTGTTACTACTAAATCGGCATCTCTATTAATGTTTGCAGAAGTAGGTAAATAGAGTAATCCAGTCATCTTAGGTAAACTTGTTAAGTTGCGCAAACGGTTTATTCTCTCTTCATTTTCTTCACCTGTTGATTCGTCTAGTGATATTATTATCACCACCAACTTTATATTCAATGTCTCATACTTTGCCTTCAAGGTGTTGATTTCTCCAACCAATTTATCTTCATCGGCCTTGTCTGTACTCAATTCAAATGCATGGACAATTACAAATGGTATCTCTTTAATATACTTATTAAACCATTTAGCACTTAATATACCATTAGGATACAAATCAGATTGCGGACTAAATGGTGACATCTGAACACTCAGATCCTTCTCAGCATACTTATCTAAGAAATCAAGCAGATCAAAGTTAATCAAGTACCTGAAATTCAGCATACGATTCTTCAATATACTGGTATCCCATACTTTGCCATTGATATCAAATTGCATAAAGCATTCAACTAGATTCTTGATCGCATCCGTTTCCTTCAACCCTTGAGGTACTTGGACCTTAACCAAAGGTGCCAATTGCTGGAATAACTCAGGTTCATAGTTATCCATCTTGTTGATGTTAATGTGTCCTTAAAAGGAGAAATTTGATATCTGTTATTGATGTCGTATTGGAGATGTCGCATTTTGTAGATGTCGCATTTATAATCTTTTTTTGAAGATCATTTTTGATATCGATTTTAATTTAATTTGTAACTAATACTTTTAAACATGTCTGATCCTATTAATGCTAATCCAACCATCATAGATGTTTCGCAGTTGCCAACAAGGTTAGGTGATTCTAATATTAAGGATAAAACAAGTGAACTTACGGAGTCTCTTTTATCTCTTTCAGTCTTGAGAAGAGCTTATGATTTACCTGCTGAGTCACCAGAGTTGGATACAGATGTTTCAGAAACAGATGCTTCTGAGTCAGACGAAGATGATGAGGAGGATGAAATAGATGCACAAGAGATATTTGATCTTATTTCAACAATCTCTGATCCAGAACATCCTTTAACCTTGGCCCAGTTGGCCGTGGTGAATTTGTCAGACATCACAGTTACCCATGGTAAAGATAAGAGTAAAGATTTATCTGAAGTTTTGATTAAGATCACACCTACCATCACACATTGTTCTTTAGCTACCTTGATTGGGTTGGGAATACGAGTACGCTTGGAAAGATCATTACCATCCAGATTCAGAATAAGAATTTTCATCAAAGAGGGAACTCACCAATCAGAGAATCAAGTTAACAAGCAGTTAAATGACAAGGAAAGAGTAGCTGCTGCATGTGAAAATGACCAGTTATTAAGTGTCATTCTGCAAATGTTAAGTTCTTGTAAGTAGAACGATGAACATACAACATTATATATCATTAAAATAAGGAATAAAATACGGTTAAAGAATATGTAAGCAACCAGGGATAAGCAAAACAAAGATATAAACCTTTGTATTGCTATTGGTTAACCTATCTTACAACAAACTATACTCCGCATAGTTCTTTGGGTTGTATAAAATTATTAAATGTATTACTTCTTGACAATTACAACATGAGTCTAAACTCCTATACAAACATCACACAGAATAAGAAACATACAATCGGTCTGCAACAACATAACATGGATTCTATTATAGTTCATCTCATCCAAGGATAGCCTCTTCTATGTTCCTCATCATATTTATCATCTTCATTTATTAGGCAGTCAGATCATAGTCTATAGAGAACAAATGGTAAAACTGAATGCAGCAAATCGCTGTTTATTTCAGTTGAGAGATTAAACGAACGTACCACAAGTCTCTTCAATTAACATCGTCTCTAACCTCTTTTCTTTCTGTATCCCTGACCACTTCTATTTCTTCACCCGTCCTAATACTTATTAAACAAATCAAATGCCTTCAATTGTGCATAGTCCACAACCATCAGGAAAACATCAATTATAACAAATTTCAATATCTTCTTCTTCAAGAATTCAAGGAATTTCATGAATTTAGCATTGAGTGCTATTGAGTCTTCTCTGTTCCTGTGCTGGAGTGAGAAATTTATAATCTTGTCTGTGGTTGTCAGGAGTTTGACCAATTGTACATAATATTCGTACTTGACCTTTCTGTTGTCTGCCTTTTGTTGTTGTGAGAGAATTGGGATCAGTGCGATTGGTGCAGCAAGTCCATTGGTAGTCGGCGTTGAGCTCATGGATGAGGCTGAACTCGATGGAGCAAAGAACTTGATTTCGTTCGCGTCAGTAGAAAGGTAACTGGCATTCGATCTCCTTCGTGACGAGTTCGAGGATGTCGTGTTGGTGGTTGCAATACTGTTTCTGTTACTATAGTTTGATGACAGAAGAGACAAGTTGGAAGTGAATGAACTTGCACTTTCGCGATGTCTCTTAATTTTGTTATAAATCCTTGTTTTGGTGAGAAGGGAATTGAGTGCTTGTTGTTTCTTATTTTCGTCATCATTCATAAAGGTTCCGTTTCCTGTAGGCGAGGTCATGGCTGGGTATTGAGAATTATTAGTAGGTGTGATGCTCAATTCCTCGGCTGCGTGGTGGTTGTTAGAGTTGTTGGATTGGCTGTTTGTCACCAGGCCTATCAACGCCAGAAACCTTTTTCTGTGTGCCATTCCGGAGATTCTTTTAGACGAAAACAGATTGTGGTGTGCGTTTCCATTACTTCCATTGCTTGTGTTTGCAGCTTGCGTGTGGTTGTGGTTGTTGTTGCTGCCGTTGCTTCCGTTGCTTCCATTGCTACCTGTTTTACTGTTGTTACTAGAGTTGAATGTCTTTTGCGAGTGCGTGGACAGCTGGTTGGAAGATGTACGTGCAATCAGTTTTGCGTCTTCGTACTCATCTGATTCGGTGATATTGTCGATGTTGTTACTGCTGTTGTTGTTGTTATTGTTGTTCACGCTGCTTGTGTCATCTTCGTTGTCTTCTTCTTTCAAGGCAAAGTCAAGTGTACTGAATGAACTAGTACTCATGCTTGACAGGTAAGTTGCAATTACAGAACTTCTGTTGGGTACGTCATATACTTTGTATGCAGCAAGTAATTTCTCGTAGTAGGTAAGGGTTGTTTCATTGATACCTGCCAGTTCGTTCGAGGTTAATTCGGCATCGACAATGTTGTTAATTTCTTGAAGGATGTTTGTTTTGATTTTGACGTGCTTGATTTGTACATTATCAGCCATCCACATATCGCTTGGGATTGCAATGTTGGGGAGGATTTCGTTGACTTCATCTTTTGGTGTTGGTGGGATGTTTACCACGCTGTCATCATAAGTGCCATCTTCATTAGGGATCATCACATTAGGGTCTCTAATGTTCAAAACTCTAGTTAAGAATTTGGAAATGTAGTTGTAACTTGCAGGGTCTATAGGAATGGCGAGGGAGAGTCTTTGGAAGGATGAAAAAAGTGCATCTTCGTGGCCTGATGATAATGTTCCACTGAAATCACTAAGCTCAGCTACTTTCCCTCGATCAGAAACTTTGCGTTCAGACACTTTGCGTGTAGTGACTTCCGGCGTCGTTCTGTCTGCGTTGGGTCTGGCAGAGTTTTGTCTAATCTCTGATGGTTTTCTTCCTATAATTTCTTTCCCTTGAGGTGATATTCTTGCGGTATTGTTATTGTTGTTATTACTACTGGTGTTGATGCCACCACCACTGCTGGCACTTCCAGTGCTACCACCAGAAGTATCTCTTCTAGGTGTAATATTCTTTGTAATACTTTTAGGTTCTCTTAAAAGGGATTCTCTTCTAGGTGTTTCTCTTCCTGGAATAACTCTACCAGGTACTGTTCCACTATGAGGTGATGGTTGAGGTGTTGCAGGTACTGCACCTTGAGGTGCAGCTCCTGCTGGAGATGCTGCTGCGGGTGCTCCTACTTGCTTTCTCTCACCAAGCTTCTCACCCAACTTCTCCTTTGGCTTCTCCCTCTCCCTCTCTCTCTCCCTCAAATCCTCAACATCCTCCCTTCCATCAACAATAAAGCCCGCCTCAAAATCAACAACACCAGACTGGGAATCAGAACCAAAATGAGGAACCTGCGAACGATGCTCATCCTTGGTCCGCTGCGCACGTATCTGCTGCTGCTCAATAGCATCTAACATCTCACTGCTCTTGTATTCAACTTTGCTTTCCAATATTTGTACTGCAATCTCAAAACAAACAGGTACGCAACTAAAAAAGTTCGTGTAAAAAAAATTGTCTAAGCGAACTTTAATTTAGGGAGACGTGTTCTTGACGGGGTCTTTATCCGTTTTGACGATGCTCGTAGATTGGTTAAATACGAAGAGTGGTTTAATACGACGAAATTCTCTTTGGGGCTCGGCAAATCTCTATCAGCTTCAGTGCATCTACTCGTGTAAGCCGTGAGGTGGATCCTTCATCCTTTAAGTTATTGTGATTGGGTAGGTTTAACGGTAGCGCCGTTTATTTTCCATGTGAAGGTTTCGAGTTTGGGCGTGTTTTTGTCACGTCTTGTGTGTGGTTTCTTAAATTTTTCTATGTGTATTCTGTTGGATCGTACTGGATGGTGGGGAAGAATTATAATGAGAATTACCCAGAGATTAATGGACTTATTAAAAATGTGTAAGCTTTCAGAAGTTGAGTGTGTTGAATGGGGTTAATGAGTGAATGAACTAGAGAATAAAGAAAGAGTCGGCTCAATGATAATTGTAGATTTGAAAGGGAATGAATTGTGTATGAATATGAGCCTTTACATTACACCTTTGTTCTCTGCCCTGTAACAGAAATGGTTGTATTGAACTTACATTACACAATGACGGCTTCTAGATGTTTCATTGTTAAAGAATAATTCAGCACATGATGAGGTATTAGTCTCGTTGAGGTGGTGATTGTTCCTAGGGGTGTTTAACCGGGTTAAAGTGTTGTAAGGGATTCAGTGTTTGGATGTTAGTAAGTTGTTAGTGATAAGTTTTTTTTTTTGTTTCTCATTCATTATAGTTGTGAGTAAATGTTACTGATAGTTATGATGTATGCGAATATTATAATATATAATATGGGTGATTTATAATATGGGTGATATGTGCATGTAATTTACATTGTACTATTAGGTAGGAGTGTGTTAGGTATAGTTCAAGGCAGTTGTTAGATATAATAATGGGCATCTCTAGGTTACAACTAGAACATTTGTAAGTTGCAACCAGGACATATGTAAGTTACAATGTAAGACACATGTAAGACGCATGTAAGTTACAATAAAAGATAAATGTAAGACACATGTAAGTTACAATGAAAGATAAATGTACGACACATGTAATTTACAATGCAATATATGATGAAATAATATATTGATTCATAAAGTTGTTAGTTATTGATTGGTATTGACAACCATTCCTTTATTTTATGATATTCACCTATTGACACACAGGTATTACAAGTATTATGTATCAATATTAAATTATTTTTGTCAAGTATTATTCTTGAGTCAATACTGATATTGGATACATACTGACTATTTGTTAATTGTTAATGCTAATGTATTTTCATATACATTAATAGATACTGAGGCTCATATTCGAATACACGAAGTTAGTGTTTTTCACAATGATACTAATGTGATTATTCAACTCCTAATGTTTTGGAATGTTATCCAATTATTCGTGTCATCATAATCAGCTAAGGATTTTGCTTCCTACTCCCTCGGTTTCTTTATTGTTTGGTAATCTTTTAGTAACTACATCTCAACCTTGAATCTATTCCTCTTCTAAAATCCACCTTCAACATCCACTTCATCATCTACTTCAATATCCATTTCTTATTGTTTGGTCATCTTTTAGTAAGATCCAAATATCATTCAATCAATCAATCAACCTTTTACTCTCTATGTTCTAATGCATTTCCATACACCACCTCTAAATAACACTCACATGACACATATCCCCACTAGCCAATCACTGAAAATTCAATCACTTAACTCCAGAATTCTCTGCCTCTGAAAAATTTGCAGCCATTGTACTCTCAATACCAAGCAATCAACCAAGACAAATGAGCCAGCCAAGAATGAAGCTAAGACGAAAGACTTGAGAAAATTACTGTTATGTATACAACTAATCTACCAAATTGTTAACTGGGAATGATACATAGCAACACTAAAACGCCTAACCATCTCCATCATAATAAATCATCTTTAGAATCATCAAATTTCAGCAATCCAAATTATGAACAACTCATGATATTTAGACTAACTCATAATCATTGGTGTCCATAATCCATATACTACAAACACCTCCTACTTTTTGAAATACCTAATTTAAAAAGAGATCCTTTAATATACATTACATTAACCAATACCGTACCACCTGAAGCTTAATTAAAGTGGTCCAACATCTCAGTCACAAAATGAACCTCTACAATTAACATACCTCACAAGTACTAACCAACCCACCACCATAAATAAAATTAGAAACAAACTGAAAGAAGCAAAATAAGCCCCACTTAAAGGAGAAGATTTCCTCCACACAAACCCTCCAAAATCCCACCCCTAATCTAAGTATTGGTGACACTGTGAAATCCGCTTCTTCATCCGAAAAGTTTCATAACAAACGTTTTTCTCGTAAAATTGAAGTCATTAAACTCATCCGGCTAATAAGGGAATGGCCTCGACCTATGGATTGAACTTATACAAGATACAAAACAGTTGCTCACAATGGCATACACAACACCTCAACTAGTCACTACTCTTATTGCGTGCATCAACTTGAGTGCTTCCATCTTGATTTACGTAAAGGAAAAAGCTAATGGTACTACTATAGCTACTGGTAAAAACTACAAAGCTTTCCAATCTTGCATAGCTATGACCATATTGTTTGGTCTTATTTCGTTGATTTTATTGATTCTTAATACCTAAGGTGAGCTCTTGTTGGGTTTCTTGAATGGACTTGTTTGCAATGATATGGTCATTAGAATTGAATTTAAAACTAATTCAAAAAGACATCCAATGAAATCGGTACTTGAACTGAATAAACGGCTACCTAATAGTATACATCATATTATTATATCGAAATGTATATAGCATTTACTTTAATACGATATTCATGGTATTTTTGATAGAATACGTTGGACCATCATTTAACGAGATGAGTTCTAAAATCATATGGTAAATTGTGATATTTGATGTAGAATGTACTATTAATTATGTATAGTGTTTACTATTGACATATATTATTCAATTAATCCTAGCGGGAACACTAGAAGACTTGAACTCAGTCTTTACTACTTTCATTCAATACTCTACCTCATCTCATTTCTCTTGACACTCTATTTTAAAGTCTCCTCACTCTATTTTAAACCTCCCCGCTCTAACTCTCCTCAAGCAAACTACTCTCCCTAGGCTCTAATTCAATCGACTATACTACGCTCTTTCTTATTATTCATCTGCTCATCAAATTTTACTATACATGTTCAGTGAGTTCTAAGAAGCATCTCACTCTTCTTTTATTTTCTGTGTTAACTCTACCTCTTCACCCTCTTGTATCTAACATTTAATTCTTCATTACTTCATTCTTAAAGTCTATAGGTTAAGGAACCGATCTATTTCATCCATATCAGAGAGTCCTCCCTTTTTAAACGCATCTAGATCTCCATTAAACACATCGTTGAGTTCCTTCAATTCTTGTTCTAATACCCTGTCAATTTCCTTTTGGTCAACTTCAGGGTTTATTTCTGGTCCTGTTTCCAAGTTTGCAAACTGGTCGAAATCATCTACAAAGTATGGCATCGTCAGTCCCATTTCGGCATCTAATGGTGGTGGAGGTGGAGACAGTGTAGGTTTTTCTGTAGATGCAGGTATTAGTTGAGCAGGAACCAAGGTCACTGCAGTTGGGATTCCCAAGTCAATTGTTTCTGTAAGGAATTCAGGTAAATTAGGTGTTGCTTCTCTCAGAGCATTTGTCAGTACATTTGCCAGTGCATTTATAGCATGGACAACTGGTGTAGCCATGTGTTCAATTGGAGACGCCAAATCAGCATGATAGTCCTTGATGATCGAATCAACGTCATCAATGTTCAAAGGCCGCACATCTCCCAACTTCTTAATCTTCTCTGTAACATATTTACACTGTTCGTCTGTTAATTGAAGATTAAGCTGATCAACACGGGATTTAATAGCACTCCATCCTGTTAACCTATTGGTGAAGTGAATATATCTTGTAAGTCCAAAGTCAGACGGTTTCAATATTTCGTACGTTGCTGGTTGTGCCAATATGGCCAGTGCATGTGGTCCAGCTTTATGTGTGAATGCACAGAATCCTGTCACAGGGTTATTGAAAGGGATGTTCACTTGTACTGATTCTGCCACCAAGTTCTCCAAGTCTCTCAACTTGTGCAATTTGTATTTACTCAACACATAGTTACGGTCTGCTGCAATCATTCTCAGGATAAATCCACCCAAAGGTGTTATCCCGTTTCTCTCTCCTATCCCTAATACAGAAACGTCCACCATTTTAGCTCCTGCTTCTAATGCAGTGTATGCGTTTGCTATAGCGCATCCTGTATCATTATGGAAGTGGCATTCCACTTCACAGTTAACTACCGATTTCAAAGTACGCACTAACTCGTAGACCTGTCTAGGGTTAGCACATCCAATAGTATCAGCTATCCCCACTCTATCAACACCAATTTTATTGATGAGCTTATATATATGGAGTAAGTCAACCAAGTCTGATCTAAACGAGTCTTCAGATGAGAATCTCGTTTCAATACCTTTGGACTTGATGTATTCTATCACTTGTACAACTTCGTCTCCAACTTGAATGTTACTTTTAAACTGTGAAGGTTCAATAACAATATCGAGTCCATCGACACCTGTTTGAACAGCCACTTCGGCTTCAGCCATGTTACATGAAATGTGAGTCAATATCTTGGCCTTAAGTCCAAGTTTACAAATCGCTTCACAGTCACGTCTAGACTGTTCTGATGCACATGGAGAAGTCACTTCTATGTAATCAACACCGAAATCATCCAATGCCTTGGCTATCAATAACTTGGTCTCAGTATTGAAAAATGCATTTGCAAATTGTTCACCTTCACGAAGTGTTGATTCGATGATTTGAAACTTTGCAACGTTCGACAAAAAGTCCGAAGGATTTGGTCCATACGGATTCACCACTACTCTAGGTCGGCTTATCTCTTCACTTATCTTCGTGAACCCTTTTAATGACATGCCCTTAAGCAGTTAACTTATGGGAGCCCAAAAAAAAAAAAAAAAAAAAGATGAGTCTTATGTGCCGTCACGTGCGTTGGGTGCAAATAGCATTCATGGAATTACTAATAAAGTCTAAACAACAAATGAAGGAGGAGGGAAGAGAGAAGATGGGTCAGCAACGTCATTTGTCGTTGATGATGCTGAGGGAGGGGTAGTAGACGGGTTGTAGCGGAAGCCCGAATAGTTTGAATGGGACAGGATATCTAAAATCGAAGAAACATGATTATTATAAGTTTCCAATAACGATAAGCGAAGAGCGCTTTGCAACTCATATTCTTCTTGTACAGCGACTCTTCTTGCGTTTTCGCGTGGATTAATGAGGCTAGGAATCAGTTGATGAAAAATCGAATCATCTATTTGGGTTACTTTTGTCAAGTCAACTTCTTTTGGTATGTTACATTTGCTCATTTTTCTAATGCACTTTTGTAATTGCTTCTCTGAGCTCACCAAATTTGTATTTATTCGGAGCACTGGGACGCTGTAGCGAGGATCGAACGATACAAGATCTACGAGTCGGTGAAGTTTTTCTTTGTAAGGGGGGACGATCGTCGTATCGATATCGAGACTTTGGTAACTTGGAAGATCTGCATTTATTGTTTGTTCTTGTAGTTGGGGTGGGGAATATTGGGGGTTTGCACTGGAATTCAATAAACGAGGACGTTGGATTTGGATTTGGATTTGGCCTTCGCTTGACGTATGGTTTTCGCTTGGTATTCCATCACTTGTAGGTAAAGTAGTACTTGGGTTAACTATAGCAGAAGTACTAGAATAAGGTCTGCTATGAGAAGTCCGAAAACTCACCAGACTACTAACAGTACTAGCAGTAGGTGACGTCTCCGACTGGTTATCCAAACGATATATCCCACGATCATTAGGTAAACTTATTCGAGGTGCCCGTATAGAGTTACTAAATACCCTCGGTGCACTATAAACCCTGCCCAAACTAAAGTCCCGAACAGTAGTCCGCACTTCCTCTGTAGCAGCTCGTGTTATACTCATGCCCGATGAAACTTAAACGGAAGTTGCTACACTTTTATATAATTATTTGATTGCACTACAATTTTTCCATATTTTGATGGTACCTTCTTAATTTGGCATACATACTTACCTAAAAATCTGTGGGGCGTTATAACTCAAATGTCCCCCTCAACAATACCTATCGGTTTTCTCGGGGAATTTGTGTGTTTAGGTACCTCCGTGCCTTGCGCACGTCGAACTGTCATCCATTTTCTTAGTTCAGCTTAATCTTAGACTTCAATTCGTCAATGGTCTTTTGTTGCTTCTCAACCTTTTCTCTCAAAGCCTTTAATTGCTGAGTCTCCTTTTGCTTGATGTAGACGTTTTCTTGAGCTCTCTCCTTCTCAGAAAATGCATCACCCTTGTTAATCTCGGTCATAACAACTCTGGATTGACTCAATCCTCTGATGGCGGTTCTTTGTAATGATCTGGTGGCAATTTGGGCGTACATGGTAGTTATGATTGTTGGTTATTTTTCCTGGATTTTATCTATTTAAATACTGGAGAGGACACACCTTTTTTTTCGTTGTTTCAGCCAGTAAGGATTGAGGAAGGAGTGAGCAATTGCCAGCAACAAAATCGGCCTATTGTTTCTGTGTACTGTATGGAATATCTATCTAGTTGGACTTAGCACTGGAGAGAAGGATCTAAAGTTAGTGTGTATATTTCTATGTACAGTATGTGATGATTGTGAGAGATTTGAGTAAGTGATTGTTTCATGTTTGAATCTGGTTAAATGTGATTAATGTGATGTTAATTATGGTGAACTAGGAGTGGTCATTATAAACCTTAAAGATTTATCTTTAAGGTTGATTATGGTTTTAGGTGTTAGAATTTACAATTATCTCTTTCTTCTTCTTTCAATCTTTCTTCTTTCACCTGGCTTTACTATTCTTTTAGTTAGCTTTACTTCTAGTTCCAACTCCTCTTAATTCCTGTTCAATTATTATTAAATTACCTTAACTCCTTTCCATACTTCAATCATAATTATCACCATTAAATATCCTCAGATCAACAATATCTTCTCAATACTCATAAATCACCTATTATTATCTGTTCTTCATTTCTTCTTCTCTTCTCTTCTTCTCTTTTTCTCTTTCCTCTTTTCTCTTCTTCTCTTCCCCTTATATATGTACAACTCTTATATCTTCAATGTTAATCTCGACTCTCCAATTACAAATTCCTTACTCCAAGGAACTTCTCATGCTTGTGTGTACTAGATAACAACCCACATGCTCTAGCTGTTTTGATGGCATCAGATAATTTCTTCTGGTTTCTAGCATTACATCCTGTGATAGCTCTAGGCAAGATCTGACCAGTGCTTGTTAAGAATCTAGATAATACGTCTGGCATGCAGTACAAGTTTCTAGGATCAATACCTGTTCTTTCAAACGGATCACTGATTGTTTTCACCTTGGCAGCGTTCTTTAACATAGCCAAACTGGTATTGGAAAAGTCAAATGGATCATAACTTTCACGTTGTTGGAAATTCTTTGTAAATTGTGGTGCTATTTGTAATGGTGCTTGTGTTGACTCTGCCAATTTCCTGGTGATTCCAACAACATCATATGTAAGTGAACTCTTTTCTTGTTCACTACCTTCATTCCCATTACCCCAGGACTTATTGGCTTTCATTTCAGGTGTAGATGGAAGTTCGGAACTCTCTTCAGTTGGAGTTGCATATCCTCTAACAACAACTCCCCCTCTAATCATACTACTACGAACTCCCGTTCTCACTCCCGTCCTAACACTGGCTCTAATCATCATCGTTTCGTCTCTTGTCAACCTTTGAAAAAATTCACGTTAGAAAAAAAAAAAATCGCTTTGTTCACTTTTTCTCATTGGATTCTCCCACTAAAAACAAAACGACGAAATTAACCAACAAGACAGTCCCATCAAATACACTTAAAAGTAATCGAAATCAATTGAAAAATAACACCAACCTCATCCTATAACCATCATAAACTAACCCACAACTTCTCTACTCTCTCCAATACCTAAAACACCTCCATCTCTCAACCTCTTTCTCTCCCTCTATTCTTTCTGCCTGCCTCCTCAAAAACTCCCACTAAATCATGTGACCAATGTCAATTTTTTTTTTTTTTCCTTCTCTTCTGGAAGGATCAAACATCAAACTACTTTGAATCGATATCAATTACAATATATTCTAACTTAAACCATCAACAATACAGCCAGACTTTATCCCGGTTTACATAGGTTAGAGTATATATGCGCAAGAAATCCACATCTACCACATTTTCTTGCTTTTCTTTTCATCCTCCTTACTAATACTTGGGTGATTAATACATTCCCAAAACATTTGAATCCCCTTAGTCTATTATATATATAAGCATCACGAACGAACAACGAACGAATATAATGTCTGAACGAGGTCCTGAGCAATGGTTAGAGCAGATCACAAAGTGTATCGCTTTATCTGAATCTGATATGAAACAGTTGTGTGAATTAGTTAAGGAGCTTCTTATGGAGGAGTCCAACATTCAACCAGTACAATCACCAGTGACTGTGTGTGGTGACATCCACGGACAATTCCATGACTTGCTTGAGTTGTTCCGCACGTCTGGTGGCTTGCCTTCAGAAGATAACAACACAAACTACATCTTCTTGGGTGACTACGTCGACAGAGGTTACTTCTCACTAGAAACTTTCACATTGTTGATGGTATTAAAGGTAAAGTTCCCACACAGAATCACCTTGGTAAGAGGTAATCATGAATCAAGACAAATCACACAAGTGTACGGATTCTACGAAGAATGCTTGACGAAATATGGTTCAACAACAGTATGGAAATACTGTTGCCAGGTATTCGACTTTTTGACTTTGGCAGCAATAATAGATGGTAAAATCTTGTGTGTACACGGAGGTTTGTCACCAGAAATCAGGATGTTGGATCAAATCCGCGTCTTGAGTAGAGCACAAGAAGTACCACATGAAGGTGGCTTCTGCGACTTGGTCTGGTCTGATCCAGACAACGTCGACACCTGGGCAGTGTCCCCTCGTGGAGCAGGATGGTTGTTCGGCTCCAGAGTCAGCAGAGAATTCAACCACATCAACAACTTGAGCTTGATTGCTAGAGCACATCAATTGGTAATGGAAGGTTTCAGATACCATTTCAAAGAAAAAGACGTGGTCACAGTATGGTCTGCACCAAACTACTGCTACAGATGCGGAAACGTCGCCAGTGTCATGCAAGTGGACGAAGACTTGTCCCCTAACTTCAAGATCTTCAGCGCAGTCCAGGACGGCGACTTGGTGGTCAAAAATAACAACAACAAGCAACAAAGAAGTGATTACTTTTTATAAACTCCACCGGTCCGCAAAAAGTCCTACGCAACCAACTTTTCCAAAGTCTCTCTTTTGCTCCATCATTGACAGTAATAATGAATTATGACGAATTTTTATTGCCTGCTCACAATGCATTTTTATTCTAATATTGGTATCTACTTCTTTTCAATTTGCCTGAGCAGCTTGTGTAATGCGTATAATCCCCTTTTCGTTTTTAGATTAGTACATGTATTTATTTCCGATATCGTATAAACTTAGTTTTTACCCTTTCTTCTCTTTCTCTTCATCCCAATGAGTTGTCTGACTTCGCTTGAGAATGCTGGTTTGTCATCTGACTTTGCTTCCTTTGGTCCTTTATTCATGTTTCCCTTTCTTTGGGGTCCCTTCTTTTTCAGTTTCTTGAAATCTTGTTCTTCATTATCTCTTGGTCTCTTTCTATCGAATCTCTTACCATCTCTGTTACCATCTCTTCTTCCATCTCTATCACCATCCAGCTCTTTCTTAAATGCTCTGTCACGAGAAGTGTATACTCTTTCTCTTCTTCTCTTAATAACTTGAGCATTCTCAACAGCAAATTCAACAATTAATCTTCTTTTAGATAATCCTTCCAATTCAACGTGTTCCTTCTCTTCGTCAGTCAAACCTTCCAAGATCTCTTCAGTAGAGACTTCATGAGCATTCATCCATCTCAATCCCATTAAAGCAGCCTTGTGGTCTCTGAATTCAATGAAACCATATCCTCTACTACGTCCAGTGTCTCCAGATCCCTTAACTTCAAGAACAACCTTGGCTTGTTTCACAACACCCTTGTTCTTAGCCTTGTTCTTCTTACCTTCGCTTTCTTGAACACCTTCTTTAGCTTCTAACTCATTTAATTCATGCTTTAACTTAATCGAACGGTTGACTTCTTCCTTAGATAATGGTTGTCTCTTCTCTTCCCTCACCTCTGTAGCGAATTGAACAACAGCTTTACGTCCAAGTGCCTTCAATGCCTTGGGGTTCATGGCTCTAGGTAAGTTTCTAATAGCCAATCTGGTTAATGACAAGTGCAATGTTGGATTCTTGTTCAATTGTTGAACTCTTAATTGGTATGACTTTTCTCTCATCTCAATGTCTGTTTTAGTCAAGAATTGTGCCAACTTGGAGTTGGAAGTGACTCTACCTTCATTCAACAAAAACAAACTACGCTTATCTTGGTCGCTTGCACCTTTACCTATAGCTTCCTTTCTTCTTTCAGAGTTTCTTTCTGCCAATTTATCGGCAGATTGTCTGTCGACTGTTGCACTAACGGATAAGATTCTTCCCTGGTAGACGTAAGCAGGTGAAACATCATCTGCAATTAAAACAGATGTGGATGCAGTTGTTGGTGCGTTATCCAAACAGTCATTGAATGACTCTTCAGTGTAAAAGGCTACAAAGGCAGTTCCCTTAGCCAATCCGGTTTCTCTGTCTCTGACTGGTAAAGCGTACTTAACAGCTCCGAATTTAGTGAAATGTTCTTTCAATGATTCTTCGTCTGCATCATATGGAATATTACGAACAAATACAGAGTATGCTTCTTGTTTGTTGGCCTTTGGTTTTTCTTCCTCTTCTTCGAGTTCGTCGTCTGGGTTGATTTCATTCAATTTATTGAATTCTTCATCATTCTCTTCTTCGTCATCGTCTTCATCTTCTGAATCTTTGTCTTCATCGTCTTCTTCTTCATCTTCATCTTCTTCTTCTTCTTCATCTTCATCTACTTCCTTCTTTTCTTCTTCCTCTTCTTCCTTTTCATCATCTTTAACAAGCATCCATTTTGATTTCTCTAAAGCTAAATCAACGGCAACTTCTCTGCCGTCAATTTTAAGACCCTTAGATTCTTTGACAGCTTTCTCAGCAGCTGCTTGTTTCATCATAGTTACAAATGCAAATCCACGCATTTGTCCTCCTGTTTTCTTAGGAATATAAGCATCGAAAACAGCTCCATACTTAGAAAACAATTTCTTCAAGGTAGCTGGGTCTTTCAATGTCCATGGGATGTTACGAATAATCAATCTTGCTCTTCTTTTTTCAACAGGAGCATATTCTTTCTTTGGTTTAGGAGGTTCTTTAGATCCATCTTTAGCAGTTCTTTCTTTACGTTCTCTTCTCTTAGCAATATCAACTCTCAAGTACTTATTTTGAAACTTATTCTTCTTAGATTCAACTAATGCAGTCAAGGTATCCTCATCCATAGTGAATGAAACAAATCCAAACCCTCTTGACTTCTGGTTCTCATCGTTAACAATAACTGCATGCTTAACTGGAACAAATTGTGCAAAGTATTCAGAGAGTTGTTCTGATGTAGCTTCAAATGGAATCGAACGAACAAACAAGGTTCTTCTATCCAAATTCTCTTCACTTCCAGCATCGACACTCTTGTCGACACTCTTTACTGTTTCCTCTGACATAATGAAGTGGTCTTTCAATATCAACTTTGAAGATGAGATGCAAAAAAAAAGTCATCGCATCGTTTTTTTCAGTCTTAATTAGTCCATACAAGAGAGGTTGAGTGGAGAAAGAGGGAAGAGCGAGGAGGTCAACGAGGAGGTCCGAGAGAGTTTATTGGGATGATTCAAGTGAAGATGTTATGAATGGATTATTTAATAAGAAGAAATGGGAGTTCTAAGAGAAATTGTCTTATTATTGATATACCATTAATATTTGATAGGGAATGATGATGATAATAGTTCACATCATTAAAGTAAAAAGTAGCTTCAGTAACCTGATTTCTACATAAATTGGTAGAGTTATATTATAGTACTTATATTATAAACTTACGTACTCTCTCAAGTATCCTAAAGACAAGATCTACCACTGGATTAAATTGAACCTCTCACTCATTAATGAGTGACAAAAATACACCTCGCCAAATTGAATTTTGCAGCCAACTCAACCGAAGCTTCACAATTGATTGAGTTAAATATGAAGTAATGCAAAGTTTATATGAGAGTGTAGGTAGATTTGAATAGATAGATATATAGATAGATAGATACTATTAAATAAGATCACTCGAGAGGATGTAATGCATTGTTGTGATAGTTTTAAATCATTGTTGTTGTTATGTATTACAAGATTAATGACTACCAATCCGTTGTAAACCCACCCTTTACCGCTTCATATAATCCCACTCTTCTACTCACACTCTAAATGACCGTCTTCGTATCTCCAAACATCCCCTCACACTTCACTATAATCTTACTCACCCAACTCATCTCAATCTCTCTCTCTGCCCTCGCATCAATCGCGTTAATCGCGTGAATCGAAATGTAAATAAAAATCTATTATGATCTAATCACTCTCGATGACCAAACAAAGCAACCGTAGGATCAATGTGTTACCAAATACGTACATACCAGTGCTATCTAATAAGGTGACTGTCAATATACTATCACGGTTGCCTAAGAAATCTATCATAGAACTAACTTCAGTATGGCCCAAGTCAACAAACACACAACCATTTTTCGATAAAAGTGTTAAAGAATCAGCTCCAACTCAAGCAAAGCTCAATGAAAAGGTTATTGATACAGTCAGATCGTTTGGATCAGGACTCTCGAAACGAAAATTAATAGACTTGATCGTATACAGATATTGGATCAAGGGTTTAAATCTATTACAACTCTCACAAGTGGACTGCCAGTTGATAATCGATAGACCTAATAGTTACCTGTGGATCAAATCAACAGTCCTAGACTCTCACGACAAAGAAGTGGCTATCCTGACATCTCCACATAAGTTCTTGGATAACTTGATTACTGAACTTAGCAAATTATACTTGACATATGTTTATGTTTGTAAACATCCAAAATTACCCTTGGTTCTTACTAGGATCCAAGTATTTGATTTACAGTCGGTTGCAGCTTCCAGAGATTCATCAAGACCACACATTGCATCAAGAAAGCCATACTTTCTTGCTATTCCCTTGAACTCACCTCAAATAATTCATTCCACTGGTGATGATATAGTATCGAATATAATCCTACAAGTGGTGGAACGTTCCTTACCTCAGAACCCAAACAACTTACTAAAACTCATCACACAACATGAAACTCCAATCAGACTGCTACAATCAATGCATATATTAAATGGAAATTCTAGGTTTGGAAATAGTTTGGGAATATGGACTCCATATGCTGACGCAACAATAGAATCATTACCTTTGAGTACAATTGAGAACCATCAGACAGTTAGAAAAGACGAACCTACTTTACAAGATGAATCAACTGACTTGGATAAACTTAAAGCCATTGCAAACTTGAGATTCAAAGGGTCGATAGATGGTCAATTAAAATCAGATGTATTATTTGACGATGTTAAAAGTAAACGAAAATCTAAATCAAACCAAACTGATGAAGATTATGATGATGACGATATCATCAGTAACGAATTCTCTTCAATAACACCAATTCAATACTCTGAGTTTTTGATTAAGGAGTCAGTGGGAGAAGAAACAACAGCTATAAAATTAAAATTAACAGGCTCAGATGTGTTTGCTGGTTTACATGAACTCTCTGTTCTTACTACAGATAAAGAAAAGATGGTCATTGACCCTTCAAAAATTCCTGGTTACTTAACAGGAGAAGAAGGAGCAAGTTGTGGAACTATCGAGAACTCAAAGTTTATTAAATCATCCTAATTCAATTTAGCAATATACCCATTGATTTTATTTCTGCTATCTTCATCACCAGTCTCATTCAATAACCTTTTCAAAGCATTCACATCTTTGAAATTGAATGCCTCAGATGCAGCCAGTGTGATATCTTTGACTTTGACAAAGTATTCGATTCGTTCAGTGTATTTCAATTCCACGCAATTCTTAATGTATAATGAAATATGTTCTTTTGGTGCGTTCAGTTTAATGCATTGATCAACAATAGTCTTAAACCCAATTGGAGAATGGATCTGTTCCACATTATTTCCTTGTTGAGTACGGCTGCTTGGTCTCATTCCAACAATGAATCTATACAAACTGTCGAAATCTTTGGACCCTACAAACGTCGACACAACCAAATTCCAGTAGTTTTCTTCAGATAACTTGAAATCTTTAACAATATTAGAACATGATTTGAACTGGTTAAGTTTAATCAACTTGGACATTATATCATTCAACGACTTTTCCTTGTAAAAATCTTCCATGAATGTATCACCCAATGTCTTTTGTACTTCTAATACATCGAGTTCCTTCTGAAAGAGTTTTCTGAACCTCGAGTTGGTTGCACTATTGATAGACTTTAATAATCTCGACTTGTAATCGGAATAATATGTATCGCTTTTAGTATTCTTTGTTTTATCCAAAAACGATGCTAATCTTGAAATATTCAATTCATGAATTTTATCTTCTTGTTTGTAAAAGGTTTCCAATATCTTGGAATTGTATTTTCCTATTGAATGTACCCAGAACTGACTGATTAAGTCTCCATCTATAGGCAAGATTTCCAGGCTTGAAGACCAATAATCAAGTCCGAGTTTATTCAATTCAGTAACAGAAGTATCTGTGATCTTGGATTCATTTTGATTCAAAAGTTTAAAGAATTTGGAAATAGGTAATGTATCTTGTAAGTGTAATAATATCAATTTCGATAAATCATCATCTCCAAATTGAAATGTTTTAAACAATGACAATTCATATTCATTGAATTTTATGAATTGATTTATCTTCTTCCCAATTGAAGGCTCCAAGTTTATTAATAATTTGCAAAGGTTTATTCTACCTTCTTCATATGCTGTTTCAAAAATACTGTCCATCGACGAAGTTTGAATTGGTTGAGTGTTTGACCTTTGATTGGATGTTATACGCTTCAATTGTAAAAGTTTATTAGAAACAATCTTGAACAATTCAATGTCAGATAAGTTTGATTCCTTTTGGATCTTATAACAGCACCAGTGTGTGTATACTAGGTTCTTATAGTGTCCAATGAATAACATGTCAATTATTTTTATGGCAAGCAAGTGTAAGTCTCTTCTCATCAACATATTGATAAACTTCTCCCAGTCTAGACTATCCAATTGGTTGTATGTCAAAAAGAGTCCTATTTCTGGTGATCTCAATTGATTTAATACTTTGGCTGTGTTGACTGTGCTAATGTACTTGGAAGCATTGTAACTATCGGAGTAAGCTTTCCCAAACGAAACTGCTTTTAATGCTTTCTTTTGCCAGTAGTGATTAAATTCGTATAATGCTACGCTCAAACATGATTCAATGGCATAGTCTAATGTTTTGTCGGAGTTTAATAAGGAGATATTTGTATCTGCTTTGGATGAGTTAACTGCAAGTTTGTCAATGCAGTCTAACAATATGCTACTTGGATGAGAAGACCCTATTTCGAAAAGTTGTCTTGCTTCGTCTGGGACTTTGCTTATAAAGCTTGTACCTGCAGAACTCAATACTAATAATCCATCCAGTTGGGTTTTTAATATTGGGATTGTAAAACTGATACCTCCGTCTAATTTTAAGTTGGATGCAAAGTCCAATTCTTCTTCATCTTCCAAGTCGTAAAAGAATGAGATGCTTTGTTGAGAAGGGCCAATTAATTTAATTTCATCTTTCAAAGATAATACAATTGCATCGTTAGCACACCATTCTATTTGGTATGGGTTGTTAAGCACTGACGTGGTGCTGTATTCCAAAAGTATACGATCAAAGGTTTTGTTGATGATATAAATTGTAGATGTTGTTTTGTTGAATAATGACACAAGTTGTCCATTTGGCGAGATAGATATCGTGTTGAAAGGCCCATCTGTTAATAAATGATCTACCATTTCAAACGAAGTGAAGTTTGTGTCTACCTTGAAGGATACAATTGTTGACTCATGTCCAGTGAGAATCACCACTTCGTTTTCTTTACCAGAGAACAAAGTAAAGTGATGAATTTTCCCAGTTAATTTAGGTGTTGGGAGTTCATAGTTGGTGAAGTTGTCTAAATCTACAATAACAAACTTGCCAATCAATCTCAAGACCAAGAACTTGTCGAAGACAGAAGTATGTTCGACTTTGACGATTTCTTCAACTGCATTACTCTCCAAGTTAGTAATGACGTATTCATTTGAATTCTCATTCAATTCTTCTTCCTCTGTATTCTCCAAGGTAACTTTATCCTTCAGGTAGTTGTATTCATTGAAGTTGCCTTTGAAATCAGAATAATATCTGAACCTTGAATTATTGAGAACAACACACAAGTCTTCATCTCTAAAGACAAAATCAACTATATGATCTTCAGGACGACTATTATAGTTCATGGACCACAAATGATTACCACTCAATGAGTACACATCGATAAGACTGGGGTATCTTGACGACTTAGAAGCTAATGCTATCAATGTTCCATCAGTAGAGATCCTCACTCTAAAATCAGTAAACAAATTGGTAATTGACCAATTCAACTTCTCATACATCGGTCTATTTGTATAATAAACATCTTGTAGCCTCTGCCATCCTAAATTGGGATTAGATATCATCTTTAGATCCTCCTACTCTATGCTTTTTATGATATCAACTTGTTCTATTATATTATATATCACGTGTGTGCCATTTTTTTGTGTTGATGGTAGTGTATAATACGAATCCTGAGAAGGGAGAACTACAAAAGGGCAGAGTTAAACTGATATAGTGCGACGAAGATACAGAATAATAGTAGCTTGCAAAGTATAAATAGAGGGCGTAATTCTCATAGATATTCAGAATAAGTAAGTATTGTTAGATTCGCTATAGCTCTCAAACTGTCTGTTTCGTGTAAAACTTAAATCAATTATCATTTTGATGTATAATTTGGTGTCACGTGTATCGAAATATACCGAAATAATCGCGTTGATTTAAATTTAAAGTATAAAGACAATTCAAAAAGATAATGAGTAGTGAATACGTTACGCTTGTATCAGCAGATAATCATAAGTTTGTGATATTGAAAGAAGTGGCACTGATATCCTCAGTTTTAAGAAGCACAGATGGATTTGAAGAAGGGAAAACAGGGAAGATCACATTGGACATGGATGGTGATATATTAGAATCCATTGTTGAATATTTATATTATAACTTCAAGTATAAGGATCAAGCTGAGTCTGGAAATATTCCAGAATTTAATATACCTACGCATTTAGCATTGGAGTTGTTGGTGAAGGCTGATTTCTTAGACATATAACGCAATAGAGATGGCCAAATGAAGAAGGCCAAAAGACGATGAAGATGAAAATAAAGCTAACCAGGGAGACAAAGACATATATTATAGTATTATAATAACTATAAACTATTAGATAATGAAGATATAATAGTGATATCGTGAATCATCTCGATAAGTAGTTGAGGAAGTTTCCATCATTATATTCATTGAATAACAGAATCAACCAATGATCCATTCAACTCAACCTTAACTTAATGAAATCATTGGAAAACTTCCTCAACTTTTAATACTGAACACTAATAAACATTAATAAACACTCACACTCAAACTCATCCATAAACTTGACCTAAACATCGCACACTCTTTTTATACCTTCTCTTATCTGTATATTAATTGATTACATAATAAAATCTGGAGTAAAAGGGAGATATTTTGACCTGATTTCTAATTTAATAGATCATCCATGTCACTTCTTGATACTTTAACGTCTGAGGTGCTGGACTTCACGAGTACCGGGAATGATAATCTACAAGCTTTGCTCCAAGAGTCAAGTGATTTTCTACTGGAATTGAAATCTATCGAGGCATCACTTCAAGTTGAGTTAGAGAATGAGAATAGGGAAGGCAAGCAATCTGTTTCAAAAGATGTTAATAGTCTTGATAAACTAACAACGAAATGGTATAAGAGTTCTATTAATGATTTGAAAGGTTATAATTCAGGAATCAACAGGTTCCAAAAGAATCTTCTCAACCATTCAAACTTCAATATTAACCTTGATGAAGCTTATACATTCCCATTGAACTTACACAGTCTTCCAATAGGAGTAGACAAAATGCCTCCAGCAGATGAAAAGAATAACGAAATCCTTAGATCCAAATTTACCAACCGTGACTTACTTGTCAAATCTATAATCTTACACCTTCTCAAAATTGGCCATTGTGATATTGTCAATGATGTGGCTAAAGAATTATCCACAGACTATTCCATTGATGATACATTCCTAACCAAATTTGACCAATTGAAAACTATTGTACATGGAGTAATCAATAATCATGATTTAAGTTTAGCACTCGACTGGTTCCGTGATAAATTTAACAACAGCATTAAAGATACAATTAAAGATTCAGAACCAAAGTATAATGAAATCGAATTCAAATTCCACTTGCTACAATTCGTTTTACTTTTGAATGGTAACGGATCCTTTTCATTAGAAAACTCACTCAAAGCATACTTATACTCCAAAGATAACTTTACAAAGTTCTTTCAAGATTACTTGGATGTAATAGCACCATTAATGACTTTGTTAGTAGTACAAATGGATAACACTGAAACAGACGAGAATAGCGATGCATTCGCCAAGAAACACATGAATAACATGATCAACGAATTCTTCACGAAACTAAAGGCAGACTTCCAATTCCAAAAGATTAAGAAAGATAACAGCGAGTCAAAGTATGTGTTTGAGCTTTTGGAGAACTATAGAGATATTAATAGCAACCAGTCCTTATTTGTGAATTTGGCTACTGAATTCATTTCTGAGTACTGTAAAGATATGAAGCTTTCAAACGACTCATCTCTATTCCAAAGTTCACTTGCTGGATTCATCTACTTGCCTAGCTTTTACAAATATAGAAAAATCCAAACTAGAATGCAAAGGCTTTCATTTTCTAATGAAGAAGGACCTGTGAAATTTCTGAGTGATAGCTTGTTGAATGCCCCATACCAATTTGACCTCCCATTCCAATTACCAGACTCCAATAGGTTTCTTTTCAACTTCCATTCGATATTCATCTGTCCTATTTCTAAAGAACAATTGATTCCTATAACTGAGGTTGGAGACTTTAGAATACCACAACCAAGACACAAGAGAAAGAAGTCAAATGACGCATGGACAAACCAAAGTCCTTTGGTAGTACTCAACTTATGTCACCACGTCACTTTAAGAGATAGTGTTTGGCAACTATCAAATAAAGGGTCTGATACTTTCAAGTGTCACTACTGTTACAAGAGTCACAAGTACACGGATGTAAGTGACGCATATTTTATTGATTTTTAGATAAGGGTATAGGTTTTTAATGATAATGTTAATTTACTTGATGTAGTGTGATTACTATTAGAATAGTATCTCATCTAACCTTTTTGTTGTACCTATACTTAGAAATCCAGTGAAAGGGGAATCCCATATCAACCATTGACCCGAATCATTATATCTTAAACGGACTCACTTACCAACAAACCTCTTAGTTCTACCCTCTCATGATGAATCTAAATATGAAAGTTCTCATAAACTCATAAATTTTCAAATTTTTTAGCGCAAATCATCGCTTCTCTAAAAGTAATGAGACCAAAGAGAGTAAAGGAAAGCTTGCAGTTGAAGCTTCAAGTGGATAATCCGTCAGTCTTAGGAAGCCTGTGGGTACCAATCTACCAAAATGATGTACAGTTCAGTGCCCATCACTTTGAAAATGCCATGCTCAACTTAATCAAGAATCCAAATATCAACTCCACAGTAATCATGAGAGGAGATATCTTGAAGGAAAACTTCTACGATCCAGAAAAAGGTGTGACGAGTTTTGTTAGTAAACTCATTAACGAAGTTCCTGAGTTTCCGTCTAGTGAAGATGAGAGTAATGAGATTTTAATACGGCACTTGGATAGTACAGACATCAAGCAAATCTCATTGAATGATTCAAGTTTAAAGCTCAAGGCAAAGTATGAGATATTAAGACGAATAATACCTAGAAATCCTTATAAGGATCATATCATCAACCAGACTTGTTTGGTCATGACTGATGATGAGTCTTCTGATGTCTTGATTGTCTACATTCCACATATTGATTCACCAGAAGAAACACCATTTTACCTTCCCCCAGTTTATGCCATTGGAATATTGTATCATGAGAAGACCCTTTCAATTCATTACGTACCATTCAACAACGATGTTGGATCCATTAAGTCACTCGACTCTTCAGATAGATCTATTAGAATTGCCCTCAGATTACTCCAAACCTCAAGTAAACACTCGCACGGAGTAGAAGTGGGATACGAGAAAAGAGTAAATCATGACTTGATAGTCCCCAAAATGGCATTTCAAAACAGATACATCAGCTTGAAGAAGAAGTACTCTTCCAAGTTGGTAAGTGAATGGTGCGAAAGTACCGACCCAAAGAAACATGTATTTGAGGATTTGGCTATTGCAGCCTTCTTAATAGAGTTCTGGATCCTGAAGGACGAATTCAAGAACAAAGATAACTTTGAGTTTAGAGACTTGGGTTGTGGTAATGGTTTACTCGTTTATATCTTAAACATGGAAGGTTATATTGGAAAGGGAATTGATGCAAGACGCAGAAAATCATGGGCGACTTATCCTGAAGAAACTCAAGCAAACTTACTAGAACAAATCGTGATACCTAGTGTTTTGTTGAAACCACATCCAGCAGTTTCGAAAATTATCCCGAACGCTGCTGACAATGGTAGACTTTTCCAACTTAGGACAGACCTCAATGAAGTTGTTTCATCGAAAAGTTTATTAACATCTGAACAAGTATGTACTATGGAAGACTTCCCTGAAAATACTTTCATTATTGGGAATCACTCGGATGAATTGACGTGCTGGATTCCATTATTAGGCTACCCATTTATGGTTATTCCATGTTGTTCCCATGCACTTTCAGGTGCCAGAAGAAGATATGCCCCAAGGAAAATAGCAAAGGAGGCTAAAACAGAGGAAAATAAAGGTGTCTCTGCATACGGTGCCTTGGTTGATAAAGTAGAAGACTTGGCTAAACAAATAGGATGGAATCCAAAGAGAGAAATGTTGCGTATCCCAAGTACAAGAAACGCAGCTGTCATAGGAACAAGTAAATCTGAAGAATACGAAAATGAGTCTGAGGAGAATACACAAACAAGAGTAATAGATATTTTAGCCTTGGAAGGAGGTGCAGAAGGATGGGTTGAGAATTCTATGGCTCTTATGAAAAAGGCTCCTAGAAACCATTGAAGTTAGCAGAGAGAGAGCTATTCCTAATAGAGACTTCAATATCTTTTAAATATATTCAATTGTATTTCACAATAATTAATATAATATGTTAAATAATGTGTTAGATTTAATCATCGATGTAGCATCCCCCAATGAACTTATACTTCGTGTACAAAAATACTGTCAGGTGGTTGCAGAACTAAAATTGTAATTGAACAAACAGTTCATGTATTGGTAGAGGTGTTCAGGTTAGCTTAGGATGCACAATTGAGTGGATGTACAACACATTTGCTACATAAAACAAGGTTGTAACCGTGCCAAGTCTCTCCTGGAGTTATGTAAGCTGACATGGACCCCTCTTGTTGTAGCAACCTCAGACAAACAACCTTGCAAATACATGTCAATGGAAAGGACTATATAGATAGGAGAGTTTACGATTCCACTCGTAAAGACTACACTATTCACCGTACAAGAACTTCAAATAGAAAGGCTCTTTGGCCGAGTGGTTAAGGCGGTAGACTCAAGTTCTACTATCGTAAAGATGCACGCGTTCGAACCGCGTAGGAGTCACTATTCTTTTTTTTAATCTGTTTGTTGATGTGTGGATTAAGAGTCAGAATTTTGCAGCAATTCAAACTATACCATTTGCAAGGAAATTGATATAGATTAGTATATAGCTACTTCTGAGTGAGTATTGTGCTTAGTTTTGCTATTTCTAATTACTGTTAGCGATACTAGTTCAAATTTAAGAGTAATTTGGAGAATTTTTGACAGAATAGTTAAATTAAATAGAAAGTAGGTGAAGAATGATACATTGCAGGGATGTAAGGTGGTCAATTCAGAACTTAGGAATATATAAGTATTCCAGCTAATTCATTAACGATTCAAATTCTTTTAGTCTCTTGTTATTCCAGATTTCATCAAACGTTTGCAGATCAACCTGTCAATTATTACTTGGTTCTATTGTTTAAGTTTATAAAATAACAATAGTAGCCAAATTCAGTGTAATTCAATACTTTAAAAGATATACCCTGTCATACTTGTGTTGAGATTATCTAATCAATCTCAATTTCTCTCTTCTTTATACTGAAGACTGTAGTTAATGTTGTAATAGTAGAAACTAATCCTCAAGCTAGTATGTGCAAGCTACAAAGCACACTTCATAGTGCACAATAAACCAAATACCTATTCAAGCAATTAAACTGAATTCAAATTGTACCAATCCTGTTCATTACCTATAAATCATACCTATAATTATCAAACTGGTCAACTCCCACCATCCCTTCAACTTCCAGTTCCCTCCACGTTGAATTTCCTGCACCAAATTTCTAGGAAATTTTTAAATCGACCAACAACATAAAGGGATAGTGATTATGACTGGTGCTAATTCACAGTATGTAAAGAGTTATTAGTGTGGAGGAGAGATTAAAGTGTTTACTGGGAGTGATTCTTTCGAACGAGATGATTGGATTCTCTAGGAATTCCTTTTAAACTCAACTTTGATAACTGGCCCCACATCATGGTGTTTCCATCTTAGTACTAACAATCCAGGTTTCAACAACTCGAAAAGCTTGGTGAAGGAACTTATGCCACAGTCTATAAAGGAAAGAACCGTAGCACAGGTACTTATGTTGCGTTGAAGGAAATCAACCTCGATTCAGAGGAAGGAACACCTTCCACCGCAATCAGAGAGATCTCGTTAATGAAGGAGTTGGATCATGAGAACATCGTGACCTTGTACGATGTCATCCACACGGAAAACAAGTTGACTTTAGTGTTTGAATTCATGGATAAAGACTTGAAAAAGTATATGGAAGTGCACGGAAACCAAGGTGCCTTAGACTTGAAAGTTGTCAAATCGTTCATGTTCCAATTGTTAAAGGGAATAATGTTCTGCCATGATAACAGAGTGCTTCACCGTGACTTGAAACCTCAAAACTTGTTGATAAATAACAAGGGAGAGTTGAAATTGGGAGATTTCGGTTTGGCAAGAGCATTTGGTATTCCTTTCAACACCTTTTCTAATGAGGTCGTGACATTATGGTACAGAGCCCCAGATGTATTATTGGGTTCTAGAGCATACACCACTTCAATTGACATATGGTCTGCAGGATGTATCTTTGCTGAAATGTGCACAGGTAAGCCATTATTCCCAGGATCTGCTAACGATGACCAATTGATCAAAATCTTCAGATTGATGGGAACTCCAAATGAAAGAACCTGGCCAAACATCTCGCAATACGAAAACTACAAAAAGGACTGGCAAATATACATCCCACAAGACTTAAGATTGATTGTCCCAACTTTAGATTCTATGGGATTGAACTTATTACAAAGTTTATTGCAAATGAGACCAGAGGCTAGAATCACTGCTAGACAGGCCTTACAACACCCTTGGTTCCATGAAATAACAAACCCTGGTGCACAGATGCACCACTTGGCTGATCCGTATCAACAACAACAGCAACAGCAGCAACAACAAGCACCACCACAACCGCAACTGCAACCTCAGCTGCAACCACACCACTACCAGCAGCACCATCATCAACAGCTGCATTAGAGTTAATCTACAGACTAAATGAGCTTCACCAAAAGTAGAATTTATTGTATTATGTCGTTCTATAAATAAACACATTCCCATGTTCGCATTATACATTCTAGTAATTCTTCATGTTATTCCCGCATTGACATGAACAGAAGAACTTCATAGGTTGGGCACTTATTAAATTTCATTAGCAACTGTGCCAACGTGTAGTTCTTTAAGTCAACAATACAACGCCACAAGTCTTGGTCCTGGATTTGATTATTGGACCTTTCAAATTGATCGTAAAACCTTTCGAGTAACCTGAGTATTGCCTTGGACACATCTTGGATAAGTGTCATCTCTTTCATATTCAATCCATACCTTTCAACATTCTGTGTTTCATAATAATTGTAGATCATGAAAAGCTCTGCTATAGGACTTTCCGAAATAGCAACACTCTGTATCGATGACTCCAAAAGCTCTTCAACTGCTTGATCTAAAGAGTACTCACTAAAGCGGACCAAATGAAAGTTGTTTGGCTCGAATAAGGTAAATGTAGATTTCAAAATCCGGTTTATATCAAACACCTTGTAGTTGAATTTATCAAGACGCAGAATGAGTTCCAATTTCCTGAAGGAGTTAACACCATTGTAAAAGAAGGATGGTATATCTTTATCTATCTGGCTTCTTCCAAAGTCAAAGGTACCTGTATCACCTAACTTGATCATATATTCTGTGACTTTACTTTCATCGTCATATTTGGAAAAACCTGGGTTGTGTTCGTTTTCCTGCTCACGGTATCTATGAACTTCCTCTTCAGTGGCAGGATCATTATTGAAATCTTCTGTTTCATTTAATAAACAACTTTCCAAGCTATCTAATTGCATCGAAATCTCCTTAAATTTATACTTGAAGAAGTTAAGTCTCGCAACAATCTGGAAATGTATTTCATCCACAGTCATAATAGTTATTGGTGTAGTGTCGTCACTATCGTATAATGTACTATACTTCAATCTGTCGACTAACTTAGCATCGCAAAAGACATTACCAAGTAATGAATCTGCAATCACTAAAAACAGAGATTCCTCTTGAAAACACTCGACTGAATACAGAACAACACGCAAGTCCTGCGTCACCTTGCTGAACATACTCTTGTCCGTCGCAGTCTGTTCTTGTTGGTCCATCCCAGTTTGTGAGCTCTGGATCGTCAGTAATCTAGAGTTATAGTAGTGTATCTTCTGCGCGATGGTATCGAAATCAAGTCTCGTATTCAAATTGTGTACATAATACTGCCTCACCATCAGTAGGACTATTGATTGATTGTATCCACTCAGGTGATCGTAGCTTAAGAGGCGATTGAGATTTCGATTCACCATCGAAAGAGAGTTGTGTGGCCCAGCATAGATGAATATTTTGACTAGTACTTCAAATGGGAGGTCTTGTAGACTAAGTTGACGCGGGAGTGATTTACGCGATTTCTTAAGAGGTCTTTCTTCTCCCGACTCTTGTTTCATCAACCGGGCTCTCTTGTTTAACATGTTCGTCAAACATATCCCCTGGGCAAATTGGGGTTTGCGTCTGATATTCTTACCTGCCTTTATAAACCCCATCTTTGGTGTGGTTTACTTTTTTTATCATCTACTTTTTTCGAGAATTATGTACTGAGGATGAGGCGAAGATGAAAGCGATTAGTTTCAAGTGGTTTAGATGATTAACCTGTGGTGTGATGTTAGCGATTTGAGTACGGTATAAGTTGGTTGCACAGTTTTATGATGTCTTGATTTTAGTTTATAATAGAAGTGGAATTGCCAGTTTTGTTTAGATGATGATGAAGAGATTGAAGATAGGATTAGCTTTCCTTTCGGATTTACTATGTAGAGCTGAAGGTTGGTGTTACAGTAATAAGGTTGATAAAATCACATGCTGTATACTCGAGGCTTTTGGCGGTCAAGTTCTTTTAATTCCCTTTGATACCACCTCTGTTTTCGCCTTGTTGATTGCATAAACAATAGTACTTGTTTTCAAGTGAATTATGAATCTAATCAGGTTATAGTTTATAAACGTGTAATTAACATATTAACTGAATCTCATCTGAAACCTCTCACTTTGGAAGATTTCTTATCGAGTAGTACTACTTGTGTATGGAAGTCATCACATTTTTTTGTCCCACATCTTTGGCTGCAAATTGAACTTCACATGAGCATGCAGAGCGTAAGATATAGTTGTCTCTATTCTCAAATAGTATCCAGTAGAATGGTATCACAATAATTGAAACTACAATAAGTTTATTAATCTTTCATTGGTATATACTTCTATCCCTCACTCTTTTAGAGTTCGTTTCGTCGTTAAGATATCAATATCACATTTACAATAAATAATATAGCGGTTTTTGCGGTCCACACAATACATACTCAATCCATCTAATGGTCCTTGAATTGGTCTTCGGTGACACCAGCACCCATAGCAGCGGTGGAAGAAACACCACCGGTAACCATCTTCAACAAGCCATCAATGTATTCGGCACCAGACCATTTTTGATGCTTGACAACCTCAACACCCTTTTCGATTTCAAGACTTTGGACGCTTTCACCGTAAGCTCTCATACCCCTCTCGGCGTATTGACGGGAGAAGTCATCGACAGCCAATGCAGTGGTGTGCAAACCAGCCAATGTGATGAATTGCCAGACGTAACCCAACTTACCCAATCTCTTGATGTAAGTTTCTTGTTCGTCAGCAGGCATAGCCTTGTTCCAGTTGAAAGAAGGCGACAAGTTGTAAGCCAACCATTGGTTAGGGTATTGAGCCTTAACACCGTCGGCGAATTCCTTGGCTTGGTTGTAGTCTGGCAACGCGGACTCCATCCAGATCAAGTCAGCGTATGGGGCGAAAGCTCTACCTCTCATGACGGCACACTGGGTACCACCTCTGTACTTGTAGTAACCTTCTCTAGCTCTCGAGACGTCCCAGTTGAAGTAGATGTCCTTACCCAAGATGTTTCTGGCCAATTGTCTGGCTTCCTTGTTGGATGCATGTGACAATGGGTTGACCTTGTCGGTGAATTGCTTGATCAAAGCGTCCTTGTTGGAGAAGTTACCGGCCTTGATCTCGTCAATGACGGCTTCGTGGAACAACTTCAAGCCAGCAGTCTTGGTCCACTTTTCTTCGATGGCAGTCAAACCGGCACCGTAGATACCCTTAGCTTCGGCTTCGGACAACAAACTAGAAAGGTCTGGAGAGTCTGGGTTGGTGGAACCAACAATAAAGTAGTGGTCTCTGTGGTCGATGGTCGAGGTGATCAAAGTAGCAGCTTCCGAGTCGGTTCTGGCAACAGCCAAAAGGTCGGAACCCAAGATATCAGCGGAAGCTCTAATGGCAACCAATCTGTTGATGTGTTCTTGGACTGGAACCAAAACCTTACCGGCCATGTGTCCACACTTCTTGGTACCTGGAGCTTGATCCTCAATGTGAATACCAGCAGCACCTCTCTCAACAAACATCTTGGTCAACTTGATGATGGCAGTAATACCACCGTGACCAGTGTCAGCATCAGCAACAATAGGTCTCAAGAAGTCAATGTATGGGGTCTTGGCTCTCTCTTCCTTGGTCAATCCCAATCTTTCTTCTCTTTGCTTTCTGTCGTGGAACAACTGAGCAAACCACAAGTGTTCAACCTTGTTTGGAACAGTGTCCATAGGGTAATCAGCCAAATCTGGAGATGGCTCGTTCGAGGTCGACGCAGTCGACGAACATTGCCATCCAGAAACGTAAATCGAGTCCAAGTACTTGGCCATCTGAGCAACATGGATAGGGTCCAAAGCACCGAAAGTGAAAGAAGTAGACTTGTTCTTGTCGTGTTCAGTCAACAAACCAAACAACTTCTTGGATTGGTTGTTAGATGGGTAGTCAATCTTCAAGGTTCCTCTTTTTCTAGCAATGTCTTCTGGAGTGTAGATACGCTTGGTCTTACTCCAACGTGGGTGGGACCACCATTGTTCAATCTCCTTGACTTGTTCTTGAAAGAACTTCTCTTCTTCGTTGATGTCGATAGCTGTGTAAGGCATTTTGCAGTAAAATGTTCTTGTTAATGTTTTTCATATTACTTGGGGGGATTCGTCCACTTTTATACACTTTTCAGGTACCCCAGATTATATGCTTGCTTCCCTTCATCCTGATTCCTGTTTATAGTGTAGTGCGGGTTTTTCATGTGCGATAGTTCCTCGGACAAAAGTAGATGATTCATTTAACCATGGAGGTGTCGAACGACAACTAGAGATTTGAGCCGTGAAACGTAGCCGGAGTATAAGCAGAAAGTCCTCCGGATGATATTCGGTTATTTGTTGATTACATATGTGACTCTTGAATGTTATAAATGACATTTACAAGTGTACTCTATAGAAATTCTAATGAATCTTTACTTAACTTCACTTCATATGATTTATCTTCTGGGAAGAAGGACTTTAGTTGCGGTGTTTAGTAATGAGTCAACAGCGAATTTCGGGCCCGGCAAACCTATTGCACCACAGGTTTATCCATGAATAATGATTGGTGAAGCTGATTACTTCAGAGATCCTTTATACCGAAAAAATTATATACAGGAAGTACTCCACAAGTCAGAAATATTTCATTATCACAGGAGAATTGACATTGAAAGAGATGGCCGAAATCAGTCATCGGAGTTTCAGTTCTGGTGGATCTGCTGAGAATTCGGTGCTGCTTGATTGTCTAAGTTAACTGTGGAAGTCTGGAGAAGAGGAGATGAGAGGAGTTGAACAAGTGTAATATGGTGGTTACTCCAAACTCCGTGGAGAAACGTGCAGGGGATTGGATTTACTGTAATAATTTGAAAGGAGATGACGGCATGGCTTGAGTTAATTTATTCAGCTAAAAGGGTATGGATATATAACAGGTGTTCTCCTATTTGGTAGGCAAGTGGTAGCACATAATATTTAGGAACTATTAATATATTTTAATATTTGTACCGAACTTCCACGGTTAAACTGATATATATGTTCCAACAATTACACCAAATACATGAATAGAGAGGACAAAACACTCATAGCTGTTGTGATTCACCTCAAAATCTTGTTATACAAACACAGCAAACTAGTTTACTTACGTTTGTAATTACGCAATACTACGAGTATTACTTCTATGGAGTCATTGTTGTCTCATTTTTCACCCCACTTTATGAAAAGTAATACAAAAGCCCCATATGACTATGACTCCACTCGGCTCTGAAACTCCGCTCATTCCGTTCAACGACTTCACCCTTTGATTACATCTTTGATCAGTTGACAGTCCCATTCATTTCATCTCTACATATACTTTTCTTTATCATTTCTCTGTTTCATTAATGTATGTTGAAGTACTCTTGATTTGACTAATAATCGATCATAACCTATTCATCTTACTTTTCATTGTATAAATTCACAACTCTCACAGAAGATCTCTACCAGAGGCAACTAATCATCTTTAAACCGCATTCATACATCTATATACTCATACCTACTCTTCTTCTTCTCCATCTCTCTCCATTATCTCAGTATTCGGCTTCCGGCTCAATTCTTCTTCTCGTGACACGTCACATGACCTCTTCTCATCGGCTGAGCCTTCTTGACGTTTAGTATCTCCGTTACCTTAAACTTAAAACAACAGTAAACACTTTCTTATGATATAAAAGAGACACTTACCTTGTGAAATATACAAAGGAATAATAGAATATAGAAAAAAAATACACAACCGATGGCATTAATACCTGAAGATTATCTCCCGTACTTCAGTTTTCTACCCGATCTACAACGATGTGTCAACATCTTTATGACTTTGACACCTCTCTTTTCGTATGGGTCGACATGTCTAGGGATCTATAAACGTCAGACCTCTGTTGGGTTTTCCATCGATATCTGTGCTACCATGTTGATGGCTGCGACCTTGAGAATCTACTACTACATGATTGTTCCTTTTGAGATCACTCTTTTGCGCCAAGCTGTAGTCATGATCATCATACAATGCATACTATTGAACGTGTCACTCAACTACCGTCCTGCCAACTACGATCCTGAGCTTTTGAACCCAATTCCACAGTTTAGCCACCAACTCAACTCAAGAATGAGAGCAAACAGTACTTCGTCCGAATTAAGAGAAGAGAATTTGCAACTCAAACAGATTAAATTAACATTATCTGGAATCAAGTCTTACTTGGTCACCATCTTCACACAACTGGTGAAGTTCTTCGACGTTTACTACAAAAGACCATTCAAGTTCTGGCAGTGGAAAGAAGAATCGAGCTACTGGAAATTCGTGGCTCTGTTCATGACTCTATTTGGAATTCTTACTTGGATCTTCAACGACAACGTCCAGTACGGGAATATCATCGGAATACTAGGCCTCTTCATAGAGTCATTATTACCATTGCCTCAAATATTATTACTCCAAAGACTTCAATCAATAGAAAACTTCAAGATTATATTGCTTTTGCTGTGGCTTGGTGGTGACTTGACGAAGCTAAGCTACTTGCTCTACGGAACGGATGACATCTCAATAATCTTCTTACTCGCAGGACTATTCCAAATGGGCTTGGATATCATAATTGCATGGCAATACGTGTACTTTAGAAACCACTCAGCCCCAAGCATAGAGTTGGAAGGTCCCTCAGAAATCGAAATGAAAAACATCGTTTAAACCGCCTTGTGCTAAGCCACCAACAAAAAATGGAGAACGAGCGCCCCCTTCTATCCTGGGACTCTTCTACTTTGTGGTGTCGTTCTTTTAGATAATAGGCAATGCTATTGCTGTACTAGTTCAATTGTAATTACATGTAATGATAAATTTAAATTATAGATGTTGCGGAACCTTTGGATCATCAAATAAAAACCAATTTCACTAGAAATTTGAACCTACAACTAAACAATCTCTTACAATCTCCCTACAGTCAAGACCATTCAGTCTTATCACTTTATCCTGTAATGTTCATTATCCAATACAAAAACCTAAAAAAAAAATAAAAAAATAAAAAAAAAATAAAAATCAAAATATTAAAAACCCTTTATCACATCAAAGAACATCTAGTTCCTTGTTCAATATACCAGCACGTACTCGACATTCTCCTTCGCCTTATTAATCAAGTCCAATGCCTCCTTACCAGCTAACCCGTGCTTCACCTTAATATGCCTCGACAAGGCATCACCTCTCGAAAAAGTCTTTTGCTTTCCATTACCTGGACCACCGTCTTGTCTTCCTTCACAAATCACGCATCTAAAGATCTTCTTCTTTGATGCATGAATAGTCTCTTGATGTCTAATCAAGTCGTAAGGTCTTGAAAACTGTTTGTTACATGGCAACCCAGTAGCAGGGTTGATCAAGTCACATTGGTGGTTAGGGTTGGTTGCGGCCATGTCTACGGCAGAAACCTTCTTAGGCTCAGGAACAACCTCCTTCTCTACCTCCTGTGGCTCTTCAAACAGTGTCAACGAACCATTCACGCTGTTGTAGTTACCACCAATCTCCTGCAGAATCATCTCCACACTCGAGTTCGAGTGCGCAGGGGTATTATCATTAATTTGGAACTCTTGCATTTGATTTCTCAACTGTACAACAGGTTCTTGGTCCTCGACGGCACCGACATTCTTTTGAGGGTTCAAGTATCCGTCCATATTCACAAAGTTCACATTGTCTTGTCTATTCATGCTGTTCATAATTAATTCGTCAAATTCGTCGTCCACTTGGAAGTAGTTATCTTCATCGTCTTCGTCTTCAGATAACTCTTCTTCGACATCCTCGGCAAAGGCGTCGTTCAACAAGTAGTCATTCTCAAATCCAGGAATGATTCCATTGTTGTCAAACATGACCTCGGCCTTTTCTTCCTCAGCTTGCGCAGGGGGTACAAAAAAGTATTCATCCGTCGAGTTCCAGAGCTCGTTGGGTATGCCATCATTTATCAACAGCGATGGTTGTATGTCAGTGTTGAACAACAGGTACTCGTCATCCTTCTTCTTGTCCGAAGACTCCTCATTATCCAATACCGTTATCCTATGCCTCCTGTTCATAGATGGGAATTGTGCAGGTAAGGGAGGGATAATGCCGAATAATGATTGCTGTGCCTGTTGGAGCTGAGCAATTTGTTGCTGTTGAGCCAAATGCTGTTCTGGTGTTATGTATTGCTGTGGTTGGTATTCTTGTTGTACTTCTGGGTTACCGTATTCGTTGAATGGGTTCATTCTAGCAGTTTCCTGTTCAACGTCAACATCCATGGCCTCATCAAAAAAGGCAGAGTATGCAGTATCGTCTGCTAGTTGCTGTTCTAAAAAGGCATCGGGCATGCTAACAAAGTTGGACATCGAAGATCCGTTGCTACTATTAGCATGCACGAAAAACTGACCATTTCTGTAGCTCATCTTGGGTGACGTGGAAACTGGTGCAACGCCATTCGAATGGTAGTGTTGAAGTCCAGCAGTCATTGCTGCAGTGGCGGTGGCGGTGGCGGCAAGTGTATCGATAGGACTGTTTGGATCTTGATATAACTCATCGTCCATCTCACCCATAGAACGCCCAGTCGCTGGAAAAACAGCCAACGAAGACAGCATCTCATTCATATTGTTATTACTTGTATTACTCATGATGAAAAGTGATTTCCAATTTCAAGTGGCGAATCCTCTCACTTATTAATGATCGTAAAGGGGCACAAAACACCCTTACCGCCATTTTTTTATAACGTAAGCGCCTGTAGCACAATATAAACAAACTGCCGCATCTGGAGTAGATGGGTCCTCTGAAACCCTAATTTGTGGATTAGACCCGTATAAAACCCGTAGGAACGCCCCCTTTAGATCGGATGTCTCAGCTTCCGGTGATCTATGTCTATATTGTGTATTAATTTTTTCACGTAGGGCACTGAACTACATTCTAGACGTCGCCACCCAAATCTTGTTTGAGAGGCTGTGTTCATTTTATGCTGTCATATTTGGAGAATATTCTAGATTTTTTTGGTAGGTTCCATGTAGTGCGAGCGTCGGGGCCGTTAAAAATATCATTGTTTATAGTTGGGGATGTTTCATCTGGTGAGGCTACAGTAGGGGAGAAGGGTAGAGTAGAGAAGAGAAGAGGTTGGATATTGTGTAGATTTTTTATTGAAGAGTATTGCGCTGTATTGTGTAGGGGTTTTGGGTTCTGCATGCATGAGAAGTCGTTGAATGTGTGTTGTTGTAAATTATGAACATTGTTCGATATTTGAAGATTCTATACGAAGCTTCAAGAACACTGCCCTTGTGAAAGATGCGGGGACGGTTAAATAGGAAAAGCGTATGGCTGAATGATTTATATATAGTATAGGAGGAATGTGAGGCAGTAATTTAAAGGAGGTAGCAAGAATTGTCGTGCCAAAGGATGCGTATAGGAGACAAATAGGAGATAATGGAATCTCTAAAGTAATGACTTAGCTCTGAAGAATTATTCAATGTTGTTTTGTTGTTGTGATAAGCTCTTGTACTTATGAGTGGTTGTAACACTGTACTTTTTCTAATTGGGGGTCTTTTAATGTACGGTCTAACCTTTGGAATTTGCCACCAGAATTAATAAACGCGAGCGTTGATAAGACACGTTGATAAGACATGACACATGCAACTTGGCTCTAGAAGATTATTATTAGATTGGGTAAACTTTCAAACGATGAAAAACCTATTCAATTTTTGTTTCTTGTCAATAGTACCTGAGTCATATCTGTACTTGCATATAAAAGTATACTGGTTATTTTGCACCCAAATTAACAACTGGTGATGTTCTATGTACAACAATCGTATCCAATTATAATTGTTCTAACGGCCACGGCCACACTGTTCTTGTAAAGATTCATTGTTATCCCTATTTACAATAGTTTAACTTCCCTACGGAATTTTGACTGCTCTTCCTTACGGAAGCTAAACTTCCAATTTCTAACTCAATTATATTATCTATAATCTTTTCTATATGTTCTATACACTCAATAACTTAGCCATGAGAATATGTCATACCTTCCCACGTTGTAAAACTTAGTTCACAATCTTCAACGTTCATACAAAACACCATTCACACCATTCATTCTATCTTAATCCACTCTGTGGAGTATTCAATCCCTCCTTCTTTACCTTCTCTATCCCTTTCTTTGCCAATTCGTCATCCAAATAATAATGAGGTTTCTCTAATTCTCCATTTTTGTCAAGCTCAAATACTATAGGTATCCCTGTAGGGATATTAATTTTGGATATGTCATCATCGCTGACCTCCGCAAGATGTTTTACCATACTTCGAACCACAGATCCATGTGTAACCACGAGCACTGTTTTGTTCTTTTCAATCATTTGGGTCTTGATGATCTCATCTAATACTGGAAGTACACGTTTCATAACCATTTCCAACGATTCACCCCTAGGAATCACGCTCCTTGGGATATCGTCATACCTCTCGTCAATGCTCGGGTCTGAAGGATCAATGAGCGGTGGAATCCCATGATAATTCCGCCTGATATAGTTATACTTTTCCAGGTCCTGGTTCAATGATTTGAACACTTGGTTCTTCCTTTCTCCTTGAAACGCTCCGTAATGACGTTCGTTCAATTGCCATTTCTTCTCGTGATCTACCCATAACCGTTTCATGTCCTCTAACATTATTATTCCAGTTTGGATCGACCTCGTAAGCTTAGATGTGTATAATATGTCAGGTTTGAGATTATTGGCCTGTAGCAACTCTGCAGCATACTGAGCTTCCAGCTCTCCTTGATCAGAGAGTGGAATATCAACCCACCCACAGAATTTGCTTTCTTTGTTCCATTGCGATTCGCCGTGACGAAGTACTATTAACTTCATCTGGTCTATGATTTTAAATGGTCAACATCTATCCGATAAAAAATCACGCTTTTCAAATCTCAATTTCGAGCTTTGATAGTCACCTTATGGGTTTTATGTTAGCTCATTTTATCATATGCCGATACGATATCGAGTAAGGTGATCATTTAGATTTCACATTCATTGAATGGTTACCATAAAAGGTATCTCCTTCTTAAACAAGACTTCACCATTCAAGTAATTCTCTCTCGCAACCTTAAGAGTCAAATTGGTTGAAATATTTCTGGACTTGTGAATAATTAAAGTAAAACACAAGAAATAAGTACGTTAGTACTCAATATCTGCAATTGCGTGTACCCTCTTCCATGCTTCAAGAAACTTCTTCTATTCGTGTCTGTATTGCATTGCAACCAAACAATCTACTGTCCGCCTTAGATATCAATTCGTCTTGTACTGCATACAATTCTTATCCTAGACATCACTTAACACTACAAGCTACTAAACTGATGGTGAAGGACTATTCCAAGATCCTTATTAATCATGTCAACTCTAATCTAACCTTCTTCATCATACTTCTACTCGAGTGCCCCCACCCTCGTGTCTACTTAAAAGCAATCACCTTGCTCTGCTTATTAACTAAATAATCTTATCGACAAAAGGGGAAGCGACGAAAATGTGGAAATGTAACAGCATCGCGAGTGAAAATGTAACATGAATCTAAGGTAACGTGGGAATTGCAACTTCCATCGTCTCCGTATCTAGCAAAGAAGTGATGCTTCAATGACGAGTATAATATATATATAATCCTGTAAAAACCCTCTGAGATTGCCTCGCAACCCTACATACAACTTTCTTGATACCCCCCAAAAAAAAATGTCCTACTTAACACCACCAACCACTCCAATCTCACATCTGAGTTTAGAGGACGCATACAAATCTCTCAATATCACATTTGTATCGTCGCCCATGATGCCCAACCCCAGCAAAGTCAAACTGAGTCCTTTCTCGTGGGAAGAGACCAAGTATATCATATCTAGAAACAGATTAGAGCTCTTTGCCAGATCTCAATTCGAGACAGTTAGATACATAAACTTCAAGCACCAGTTGGCTACCCAAAACGTGGATATAATGCACCATTTATTAGATGTGGAGTTGGGATGGTCAATGCTGAAATTGAGAAGAGACAACCAGTTTCCTAGCCGGATCTTTGTTGATCCAAAAACCGTCAACATTATATACAACCAGTTTCCGTACTACTTCCCGGACAACGTAGTACACTTGTGTGTGTGGAGCAGTATATCGGTACCTAACGATCCAATGTCAGACGTGGGAGATATCGCAGACAGCACTAAAAGAGTCATAAACAAGTATATTGAAAAGACCTTTATACGCAAGTACAATTTGCAACCAGACCAGATTACATGGTTCAAGAACTGGGGGTTATTGCAAAGTGTGAAAAACATCAGTCATATTCATATCTTGATTAGGGATTTCGACGTGGAAAAGCACAATGTGATTGGCACCAGCGGTGAGGTCTTGACGGTGGAGGAATACGACGAGTTAATGTAGAATATAGAATATAGAATAATTTGATACCCAGACATAAATAAAAGTTTATACAATGATGAATGAAACAGCAACTACAATGAGACATCAAGTATCAAACGTGTTATATAGAACTGAAGAGATTACCCGAGTCTTTGAATATGGAGCTTCGAACTCCTACTCTAGTCGAGAATCTGCAACCTACACACTTCAACAGATCCCAACTTTGACTGGAGAATAAAGTTTTTTTTTGGTCATGTTTTGGGCCCACTCTTCAGTGCTCATTCCCCTTCTTGAATGTGTTTTGAGTGAATGTGATGGTATATTGAGGGTCATTTTGATTCGCACTTTCTTATTCCCACAATTCTCATGTTTTCTGTGCTTCTTTTGTTAGCGTCTTTGTTGCAGAGCTTTGAAACGACACATAATATTTTCAATCCTTCAACGGACCAATTATCTCTACAACCTAGACGATATCATCTGTCTTGACTTGGGCAAGTACATTTCACTTCAACCCACACCTCATTAACCTACAATTCATAACTCTACGTTTAGTCCAACACAAAAATTATTATTATTACTAGTATACAAAGAGACAAAAAACTTAACCTCCAAAACCGTACAAGGTTCTACCTTGTCTCTTCAAGGCGTAGACAACATCCAAAGATGTAACAGTCTTTCTCTTAGCGTGCTCAGTGTAAGTAACAGCATCTCTGATGACGTTTTCCAAGAACGACTTAAGAACAACTCTAACTTCTTCGTAGATCAAAGCAGAAATACGCTTAACACCACCTCTTCTTGCCAATCTTCTGATAGCTGGCTTGGTGATACCTTGGATGTTATCTCTCAAGATCTTTCTGTGTCTCTTAGCACCACCCTTTCCGAGTCCTTTTCCTCCTTTACCTCTACCAGACATTATTGATTGATTATTCTAATTGATAAATCTGACTAGATTGTACCTCAAAATCTTTAAGAGTGCGGACAACTCACTTTATATATTAGGGGGGAGGGAATTGCTTGGGTCATTTCAGAAAAGAAAAGCGTGCCTGTGTAGTAGTTTAGCAGCGCGACGAATGCCCAATTTTTGGAGCCCCATATTCGAACTTGCTTGTTTTGGCCTTGTAATACTGCTGCACGGGTGTTTTCTGTCAATGTCGAGACTATGGAGTTTAGGTAGGATTGGCTTATTAGAAGAGTGGCAAATAACAATGAATAGCAAGGGTTGGTGATATGTTTTATTGTGTGTGGCACAACAATATGAGCTGTATATTTGCCAATTTTAACTTTGGCTCCAAATCTTTTGAATATTAAAGTATAATCGTCTTTAGATTGAAGTTATGATATTACACGTTATACACAATCTGAATCACTCGTTGGACTGTTTGAATGGGGCTTGCAATTGAATGGAACTCCTTGTATTTGATAAAGCGTTTGTATCAATGCTTCATTGCAATCATATTCATCTTGATCAATAAATTCACGTGACTCCTTGATTTGGCATAATTAGGATTTGGCACATTTATATTTAGGTTGTTGAGTATACTATGTTAAGAGCATCCAAGAGCCCCAAGGAGATCCTAAATAATCCAACTTTCCGTCCTTGCATGATGTTTCTAATATAAAAACGTACAATTAATTGAATTTTAGTATCAATTACATTATTTAAATGAACATTCTTGGACATCTGAAATCAATTCATACCGTGCATGATTTATGTGAATTCTCAGCTCTACATCTATGAAACATTAGTAATTAAATTAGTATATACGTGATAGATATAGATAGCCAGGAACTTCTCAATTCTTCTTGCCAAACAATCCTTTGAGCTTGGTAAGAATAATATCATCATCATAATTATTGACAACAACCTTAGAATCGCTTGCCTCATCAAGACCTGCCTCCAATCCCAAGGATTGAACAGAGTCTAATCTATGGTCTCTCAAGAAGAGAGTAGCCAAAAGCAATGGGAAACACAACACCAATCCAGCAATACACAAGTACCTTTGGACATGTGCATAAGCTAATACAACAGCAATTCTTTCAGGAGTACCCCAGACATATGTGACAATAAATGTTAACGGAGCACCATATGCGTCTGCAGCAACAGCTGGATCAAGTCCTGCTTTCGTAAACTCTTCCAAAATAGCAGGGTACATTTTGTTGGTCCAGATAGCACCACTGACACTTGCACCGATGGCGAGTCCCACATTGTAAGAAGCCAAGTAAAGAGAAAGAATAACAGCCATGTACTCGTGGTTAGTACAAGTTTCAATAGAAACTTGTGTTGGATATGTGAACATACCAGCACCAAAACCCATCAAACATAAAGCACCGATGACTCCATTCAAGTACTTTTGACTCTCAAGACCATCATTATCACCTCTAAAGTGTAAAAGCAAACCCAAGGACACAGCCCAACAGCATGAACCGAAAATGATAAAACCCTTAAGTCTTCTGAATCTAACAACAATGAGACCCAATAATGGACCAACAATCACACTAACAAAAGAGTACAACGAAGTAATTCTGGTTGCAGCCTTGACACTTGCCCTCATACCAACCACTAACACAGTATACATGAAATCGTTAGGCATGTACCAAATGAAATCAATCAATAAACCAACAATAAGTGCAGACCATACACCACGGTCCTTCAAAAGAGGGAGGGGCACGATAGGGAATCTAGCAAACCTGGATTCCCATACGATAAAGAATGGCACAAGAACAACACCAATGACCAAAGGAACAATAGTTGAGGCTCTCTTCCATCTCTCGGTAGTACCTCCTGCAATAGTCAATGGAACCAAGATGAATCCGAATACACAAATAATGAAAAGAATACCAACAACATCCAACTCCCAGAACAATTCAGTAAAGGTTATCTTCCAATACTTGAATGACTTGCGTGTTGAGTGCTTTTCCAAAAACTTGACTCTTGATTCTTCACGTAAAGCAGCCCACTCAGGTGTTTTACGAGCTTTAAGAATCATATGAACCAAACAAGCAATGAAGGGAATACAGGCCAATGGGAAGATGAAAGCCCAAATACCAATAGAAAAGTTCCAAGAACGTTTCCCTTGTAAACTACTTGTAACATCACCAGCGACCCAAGTGTTGATAATAAATGGTAATGCAGGGACCATCAGAGCAACCAATCTCCAGTTCAAGTTGGAGAAATCTGCCAAAATAATCTGAAGCATAATAATGATACCTGAGTATCCAATTTGATACATTACTGAACCTCCAGCAAATTTGTAGACATCAAAAGCTTGAGATTGAATGACAGTTCCCATTGAATAAAATACAAGTGAAATGAGAACCAATTCCAATCTACCAAATCTGTCGGATAATCTTGCATAAGTAGGCTGAGAAGCAGCTGCAACAACAGCCTTTATAACATTGATAGTTGACAATAACGAGTGAGTGTTGTACGAGTTGGTTGCATATGTCTGGAAAGTACTTCTAACTGTACCATCAAGTGCATATGTATAAGAAACAATAAAAATGGTGAAGATAAATATACCTTTCAAAACCGGTGACAGATATTGCTCATTCAACAACTCCACCTTGCGGATACCAATCGACTTGGTTGTATGCTTTAATCTTACTTCAGAATTTGCAACCCCAGAAGTGTCAAGCACATCTGTGCCTGCATAATGACCTGAAGCATCACTATGTCCACTTGGATCTGAGTCATCTCTCTTGCTTTCAGCTCTGGCTTCTTTAGAACTTAGAGAGCTTACCATCTTTAACTATAGATTGAATAGATAATTACCCCCCTCGATACTAGCATCCATTGACATATTTATATTGCGTATTTTCAACTACAGTGTTCATAATAAAAATGCCTGTTTTAATTAAATCCTTATTGTAAACGATACTTGGCGCACCCAAGAACCTCCACATTTTATTGTGAAATTCGTTTCTGCCAGTTAGAAGCGATTTAATCTTTCGAGCTCGGAAGCATCTCGGTCTTCTTAATACTTTTTTTATCTATTTTATCAGTTTTAGGATGTCAACTTAACAAGTAAAATGTTCTTTAATTAGTCCAACCCTTTATTTTTCTGGTCCGCAAATTTCCCTTGACTTCATGTATTGTTCTTAGCGTGGGGCATTTGTGTTGGAGTGGTGGGATGTATTCGTATCATCTGTAATAAGGTCTCTACAATTCCTGCTCAAGTCTTCAAAGTGTATCTGCACATCCACCTTTAAAAGCAACCCTCCTTTCACGGAGAATTGGTTTATATCCGTTACCCGTTACAACTTCAACGGTTATGGTTTAGAACCCTGCATTACTGGAATGGTCTAATAGGAAATAATTAAGCAATCATCTGAAGTACAGAAAATTAGCTCATTGAAGGCTGAACAACAAAACAATAAGGACGAACGGAGCGATGGGCATAAAACAAACAGAGAGGCTGAATCAACAGAGTTCTAGCGAAATCTCCTGCGGGACTCAATCGATATCTAGGATCTATTCTTTATTGTTTAATATTAACAAAATCCGAGAAACGCAAATTATCAAGCACTGGAGGCAGCAAGATCGTTAAGTGAAGTTTTGCCAGGTCATCGAAAACTGGTATGTTGTACAAAATTTTCAAGCTTCGAATGCCTTGGTTTTCAATTAGGCTAAGCAAATTATACTTCGTCAACTAGAATAATGCTAACATCCACCGAGGCATATCCATATGACTCTTCTCAAGGTTCTCGCTAGCAGCTACCTGAAACATTCACAGATGCTCAATATGGAGACACAATGCATAAGCTACATGTATACGTGGTACAATATCTGGAATATTTCTGAGTGAATTACACCTCGAGAGACTATGCAAAATTTTACCTGTTATATGCCTCAGCCAAGTAAATTTTTAAATGTTAGTCTCTCTGGCCTTCGATAAGGCTAATTTTCTTCATAAAAATAAGAGAAGTTTCAAAAGACTTGACCTATAGATGAGATCTAATTTCTAAGTAGTTTTCTGGATTAAGTCTGTCTTCAGCCTTTCAGGGATTTTTTATCCGAGGTGCTTGAGGTATGGAATGAGATGTAAAGATTAGAAGCTAGATCTTCATGTTATTTTACCAGCAATACATCTCCTATCTCACAGACCCTAAAAGAAACTCAAAAGCCTGACCCTGTTATGAAGTCATTTCGTAAGAGATTACACTTGCTCGAAAAGTAATTTATATCATCTCTATAATCTGCAGCACTCTATATGACACACTCTTTAAAATTGACATGATTTTTTCCAAGGCCTTCTTTTTTGGGTTTGCAGCCAAATCTTAAAGATCGAAAAAACGATAGAAATTGCTCAAGTACCATAATCAAGCCATCTCAAGCCTAAGTTTTCTCATTTTTATCAATGCATGACCTTCTCTTGAGTATTAGTTTCGTTTCGTCGTTGGGTGGCCAACGCCTCCTTCAAAGTTATAGTCTGCATATATAAACGAAATATTAGGGAAAAAATTAGACCACTTGAAGCTTCCAGAGGGTACAGTAATACTTTCTCCTATCCTGGTGTATACCTTTCGAATTGTGGCTTAGCTTGTATTACTATTACTAATTTCAACAGTAATGACTGTTGCTTAAGCAGAACATTTTCCCATACTTTTTTCATAGAATTTTTATCCTCAAACCCTGTACAGCCCGGCAACACCTAGTATAAACAACAATTTGCTAATCCTTTGTCAATCTACATTTCACTACATGATTCTCATCACTCAAAATTAATTATAATATACATATCCAAATACAAATCGGGAGCAGACCTAAGCTGCTTAACCTCCGAAACCATACAAGGTTCTACCTTGTCTCTTCAAGGCGTAGACAACATCCAAAGATGTAACAGTCTTTCTCTTAGCGTGCTCAGTGTAAGTAACAGCATCTCTGATGACGTTTTCCAAGAACGACTTAAGAACAACTCTAACTTCTTCGTAGATCAAAGCAGAAATACGCTTAACACCACCTCTTCTTGCCAATCTTCTGATAGCTGGCTTGGTGATACCTTGGATGTTATCTCTCAAGATCTTTCTGTGTCTCTTAGCACCACCCTTTCCGAGTCCTTTTCCTCCTTTTCCTCTACCAGACATTGTTAATGATTATTTATAAAAGTAGTAACTATTAAATAGACAATCTATTCGATGAAGAAAGAAATAATATAACTGGAGGTGCCTAGTATTTATAGAATCAACATCCTACACGAGAAACAGCGAATAATCGATCTCTACGGTTGAGGCCTGGACTGAGACTGGGGAAGCCATGTCTCGTGTTTGTGGTGGGATATGATTTACTCATTTCAGTGTATTATTCTGTCCTGGTTTTTCCTCGACTTTAGTGGAGAAAGGTCGCGAATTTGAGCTTTTGTTAGGGAGACGAAGTATGAGAAGACAGAAATAGTGTCTTATGTGCAGTCCATTTACTTCCGTCAAACTCGGAAGCAACAGGGGATTATGGCGTCGCACACAGAAGCTAGTAAATGGGGAAAGCCTAGCTTTTGGGGTGTCACGCGAAAGCTGGCTTGCAATTTTGTGAGGGGGCGAATTTGGTAGTGAGTCTGCGTATATAAACTGGATTCTTGCCACTCCTTAGTTGATTATTTTATCATTATCAAAAATGGCTAGAACCAAGCAAACAGCAAGAAAGTCTACCGGTGGTAAGGCCCCAAGAAAACAATTAGCTTCCAAGGCTGCTAGAAAGTCTGCACCATCTACCGGTGGTGTCAAGAAGCCTCACAGATATAAGCCTGGTACCGTTGCTTTGAGAGAAATCAGAAGATTCCAAAAGTCTACTGAACTTTTGATCAGAAAGTTGCCTTTCCAAAGATTGGTTAGAGAAATCGCTCAAGATTTCAAGACTGACTTGAGATTCCAATCTTCTGCTATCGGTGCTTTGCAAGAATCCGTCGAAGCTTACTTGGTTTCCTTATTTGAAGACACTAACTTGTGTGCTATCCACGCTAAGAGAGTTACTATCCAAAAGAAGGACATCCAATTGGCTAGAAGATTGAGAGGTGAAAGAACCTAAGTGGTTTAGTTTTATTTCTGACGTGTATTATTAGGAGAATAAATTTTGATATTAAATATTATTGTAGTAACTTGTATTGTTTATGATTCATCTTTTGATGATGAAGAGAAGATCTAAAATTTGGCTGCGAAAAATCTACAGTGTGTATTATTTTTTTTTTTGCGGTGCAGACAGGTTGGTTTTCAATTATTGTTGGAGATTAAGTTGTTATTATAACTAAAATGTATTGAATATATGCTATTCTTTAGAAGGGATACACGTTTGGCTCCTCTTCCAATTTTAACCCTTGTTTCTCTTGTTCTTCAGCAACACTCTCAAGGTATGGCATCAAGACATCCTTGTACTTGGCATAACCCTTGTATTCTTCAACGTCTTCCTTCCAACTAGCTATTCCGTTCAACAATCTCCTAGGGATATATGGCTCCTTGCACAACTCCACGATTGGTAAAAAGTAAGTACGGATGGTGAAGACCACAGCTCCACTTTTGGGTAACCTTCTCAAACTTTGTCTTTCACTTCTAAAGTATAATTTCTCGACTTCTGTTGCTTCATTGGCAGTATACCAACCAACTACTTTCTCTGATTCAGGTCCTATGGAGTGTGACCAGCCTAAGCAATCGTCAGTTTGGATGAAATAATTGTTACGGACAACTGGTTTGTCGCATGCTAACCTAAGAAAGAATTTGTTCATTCCAGACTTGAGCTTGGTTTCATACTCAGGGACGTCACCACTGGTGTGTATTCTTTCCAACTTCATCTGGTACTTGTCTCTGAATCTCCAGAATCCAGCTAAGATGATTGCACCTGCTTCCAAAACATAATCTCCGTCTTTGTCTTCCATCATGATAGCCAAGTCGTCCTGCGTTAATTTGGCTGCAATCAAAATGGGATCTTCATCTCCACCAGGTCTGAAGTCAAATACTTCCCCTGTTTCCAAGTTATTCAATCCAATATCCGTGGCTGTGAACAATGTAGGGTATCTTACAGGTAAGTATCTCTTGAATTCATCCAATAACTCATAAGCAGCTTCCCTTGCTTTGTCACTTGTCTCATACAATTCGGATCCACGCTCTTCGATTCTCTGTAACTTTTCCTTATGATAAGACTCCCATTCCCTGTCCAACTCAATCCATTCATTCCAGTTCATATTACGGATTCCCATAGTCACATTGTACTTGTGCTTAAATGCACGGTACGGCTTGGGCTTGGTCAAACGGTAATCCCAGTTGGGGAACTCAGGTGGCGTAGGTGCAACATACGCTTCTGGAGACCATTGCCCGTACGTCCTATTCTTATTAGATACCACAGCTTGGACCTTCGGTTTACTCTTCTTTGCAGCATAGAAGCACGAAGACACTAATAATATGCACAACCCAATCACTAAATTAAATGACTGCTGATGAGCATTAGTTAACTTATGATATTGACTATACAGAACTTGGTACAAACTAAGTAAAGCACCCAGATTGTCAGATCTCAGGGTATTCATCATGTTTGGAGTGGCTTCAATATTAAAATTATACATCATTACTACATTATATAGATTCGACTTATCTTGATTTCGTGAAACCCATCCTAATTTGGCAAAAATTTGCAGTCTAACCATGCGGGATAACTTGCTTGATTGATTCCAACGTGTGATAGTGTAGAGTTATTGCATGTTTCTAGGTGTATTGATGAGGTAGATAGTTGGTTATATGGTCAGATATTTATTGGGGTGCCCCTTTTATTTCCATCATCTTTCATATGTTACAAGTACTTTTTAGATTCTCATTTTAGATTCCAATTTTCTATATTATATTCTCTATACCTTTTTTTTTTTAAGTTACTCCTTGATCCCTTGTATTACGCAGGTGGAAGGAACCCAGCATACAAGCTGCTTTGTAATAATATCCATCCTAACAGATAGTATACTGCGATTTTCCCGTATTTGTTCTTTTCAATTAACAACTCGGCAGTGTACCAGTAAATCAAAGGTAAAAACCCTCCAACTCTATTTAAGATCTGGACATTCCAAAAGAACACTGCTCCCAATAACAAAAGAATATTGACAAGGAGCAATGATTGGACCTTTTTTATCTTTGGCAATTCATTAACAAAATAGTAAATGGCACAGCCATGCAAAATTATGGAAGGTAATGCAAAAAGGAAGTTTGGAATATTGTTAGGAGTCCAATACGACAAGAATCCAACACTCCAGTAATGTGACTGTGCGTACTTGAAAAGTAATGGAAGTTTCCAATTGCACCATTCGCCTCTTTGAGGACAGAACTTGGTGTAACTTGTGTAGTTTGCCCAGCATATACTAGCAAAGAGTTGTCCACCTCCAATCAAACTGAGAACTCCATCTCTTATGCTCTTGTTCAAAAGTGCAAACTCGTACAAATCAAACAAGTAAATTGCACCCAATAATGTAGTGTTTGCTCTAATGGTGAAATTGAATGCTACTAGTGAGCCCGACAAAATATAGAGTACAGGAACCCGAACAGACCGGTTATTCTTCTGGTTGAAATCATTATAACTCATGGATAAGTCATGGAGCCATATAGTGAGAAAACTCAACAAGTTACTCAAGTTCTCTGAGTATCCCACGGATTGGAAAACCCCACCACTAGATAACACAATCAACAAGCTGGTGTATTCACTGTACTTATCGATCAAGTTGGATCCTAATGCAAGCTTCTTTGAAAAGTACAGTCTCGTTATGTACCAACCAACCACGGCTGTTAAATAATGGCATGCATTTGAGATCAAAATACTCAATGTTAACTTCCCATAAAAGCTGTCCTTCCAAACTGGAAAGCTTCTTATGAGATATAACCAGTTGGGACAATATACAAACAGATGTTCATACGTTGCAGTATGCATAAACAATTCTGAAAAGTGAACCAAATCCCATGTAACAGCTTTGTTTAAAATGTCTGCTACAACACTTTTGAAATATGCATTAGCCAAAAAGGCATTGTTTGAGCTCTCATAGTTATCAATTAAAAGAATGGAAGACGTGTCAAATTGTACCGGAGTCAAATATACAACAACAAGTTGTAGTACCTTTATAAGGAGAAACACCTTGGTGATTTTCCATAATGGAATTCCCTCTGACATGTTTGGTTTTTTTTTCACTTTACGTATGAAATTTATAAATGTAATGAAGATCATATTTTTCAAGAATGTTGATATATGGAGAGTAAAGATGTAAATTTGACCTCTATTTCATTCGCATTTTCTATCCAATAGTGTTTAACTGTGAAGTGCATAGTACACACCAATTTCTCAACGTCTACATGATCAATATAAAAGAATATGTTTGATTTCTCTATTTAAGGAAAGTTATTTGGGGTCGGCAAAGTAGTCATATTCAATACTTTCCTCTCAAAAATATATTAGTTCACAGCTTATTACTTCTTTCCAAACTGGTTGGAAAACGACTCGATTATACCAGCAACAGATCCTGGGTTAGCCAATGTGGAGATATCACCTAATTGGTCAGCCTCGTAAGCTGAGATCTTTCTCAAGATTCTTCTCATGATCTTACCTGATCTTGTCTTTGGCAAATCAGCTACGATGATGACACTCTTTGGAGCAGCGAAAGGACCAATGACAGTTCTGACTTGCAAAATCAATTCCTTTCTTAAAGCGAATGCTTCTTCGCTAACTTCATCACCACTGATTCTAGCGGCGGCGTCGTCCTTTAATGCTACGTAGGCAACAACAGCCTGACCGGTCAAATCGTCGTTGATACCAACGACGGCAGCCTCAGAAACACCTTGATGTTCAATCAAAGCAGCCTCGATTTCAGAAGTCGACAATCTGTGTCCAGAGACATTGACAACATCGTCAACTCTACCTCTGATCCAGTAGTATCCATCATGGTCTCTTGCAGCTCCGTCACCTGTGAAGTAGTAACCTGGGTATGGCTTCAAGTATGTGTCCATGTACTTGGTGTGGTTGTTCCAGACGGATCTGGCCATAGATGGCCAAGTCTCTTTGACAGCCAAAACACCCTCCACGTCATTTCCTTCAATCTCAACACCTGTAACGGGATCTATAATACAGGTCTTGATACCAAAGAATGGTAACGAAGCGGATCCTGGCTTGTTTGGAGTAACACCAGCAATTGGTGCAATAAAGTGCGATCCGGACTCAGTTTGCCAGTAAGTGTCAGTAATGTGACATTGACCTTTACCAACCTTTTCATTGTACCATTCCCAGATATCTGGAGAAATTGGTTCACCAACAGAACCCAAAGTTCTCAAGGAAGACAAGTCGTACTTTTCAATTTCAGCTTCTCCACTCTTTCTCAATAATCTCAAGGCAGTTGGAGCAATGTAGAAGTGGGTAGCCTTGTGCTTTTCTACAATTTGCCACAATCTACCAAAGTCTGGGTAAGCTGGGGTACCTTCGAAAACAATTGTTGGGATACCCAAGGCCAATGGACCGTATAATGCGTAAGTGTGGCCAGTGATCCAACCCACGTCACCTGCAGTGAACAAGACGTCTTCTGGGTGGACGTCAAAGACGTACTTGGTAGTTAAAGCAGCACCTAAAAGGTATCCTGCAGTTGTGTGGACAACACCCTTTGGTGTACCTGTCGAACCAGAGGTGTACAACAAGAAAAGAGGGTCTTCTGAGTTGACAGGAACAGGGGCCAAGTAACCTGGGAACTTTTCAGTTTCCACGTCCCAGTAAAAGTCTCTTCCTTCCTTTAAGGCAATTGCTTCATTGCCAGTTCTCTTGTAGACAAGGACCTTTTCGACAGTAGGACAGTCGACAAGGGCGTCATCGCACAATTTCTTAATGTTGACGGTTCTACCACCACGACGACCTTCGTCACATGTGATCAATGCTTTACAAGAAGCATCATTGACACGGTCCTTGATAGAACCAGAAGAGAACCCAGCAAAAATAACAGAGTGGATTGCACCCAATCTGGCAACAGCCAACATGGCAACGATAGCTTGTGAGTTCATTGGCATGTAGATAGCAACAGTGTCACCCTTCTTGATACCCCACGATTTCAAAACACCAGCAACCTTGGATACCTCACGCAACAAGTCTGCATAAGTCAATATTCTTGAATCCTTCTCATCATCAGCTTCATAGATAACAGCTGGTTTGTTTGGAGTTGCAAACGCATGTCTGTCAACACAGTTATACGAGGCATTCAATTCACCGCCAATAAACCAAGCAGCATCACCATTGAGCAAAGAACCTGACTTGACCTTGTGGAAATCCCTATCCCAATGCAACAACTCCCTAGCTTGAGGACCAAAAAAAGCCTCAGGGTCTGCGATGGACTGGTTGTACAACTTCTGGTACTCCTCTAAAGAAGAAAAATACCCCTTTCTTGGTTGCCTGTCAAAGAACTCCTTAGGAGTAGGACGTGGAACAACATCGTTCGCCTCATGAACAACTTTATGACTCGACATCTTGTCAATATGGGATCAATACTTTATGCTTATAGAAAGATGAGGTCAGCTCAATTAAAAACAACCAAATAAACAACCGAAAGGTACAAACAAAGTTGGAATTAAAATCCTAGATTTCAATTTAATCAATCTTGATCCTCACAAGCTTTCACTGGTTTTTATTTGTTGGACTGAAAAATGATCCAACAAAATTCGGCCTTTATATGGATTATGTAATCCCCTCTTTGATGGTATACGACAATTTTTAATATTGCGGTACGGGTGTGGTAAACGAGATTAAACATGTGTATGCAGGTTTGAGATATTTCTCAACATTTTATTTTCACGGACTTTAAGAGTCAATGAAGTAGCAGGTTGAAGGGTGAGTTTTATCATGAGTAAAGATGTATTGTTTATTGGTTATAATGAGAATTGAGAGGGAATATACCTGATAATTGGTCTGATATGTCTATACTAAAATTTCAGTATTCAATGGTTACTCTATACTATCTTACTTTACAGTCTACTTAGTTGTTGATGAGTGGAGAAATTTTATCGGACCTGGGGTTCCTGTATCGGTGTGGTTGAAATTTATGACAGTATGAGTAAGGAGAATACATGTAATTAGTCAAAACATACTAAAGTAGGCTTACATATTATAGTGGCATTGTATTTGGCACTAAGTAATCTATACATTGATCACATCAATCCTTATAGATTCTCTCCCTACACCTCATGCAATCAATATAATTCATCTTCACTTTTTTTTTTTTTTTCACCACTAAGTATCTACTTTCTTCACCATACTACATTATTCTACTAAATGATTATCAAAACCCATTAATTAAATACATAAATAGACATCATCTAAACTCCTCTAGTTTATTTGTACAATTAGTCCACCTCTTCAACAGTTGGACCGTCAGCACCTGGACCTGGAGCGGCACCAGCACCTGGGAAGCCACCTGGAGCAGCTCCGGCAGCACCACCTGGGGCAGCACCGGCTTGGTAGGCCTTGGACATGATTGGGTTGGCCTTACCTTCCAACTCCTTTTGTTGGTCAGAGTATTCCTCAGCAGTGGCGGTTTGGTTAGCATCCAACCAAGCAATGGTCTCGTCAGCAGCCTTGGTGACTTCCTCAACTTCGGAAGCTTCCAACTTAGACTTGAATTGTTCTTCACCCAAGGTGGACTTCAACGAGTAAGCGTAAGATTCCAAACCGTTCTTGGCTTGGACTCTGGTAGCTTCCTTCTCGTCTTCCTCCTTGAACTTCTCGGCTTCGGAAACCATCTTCTCAATGTCTTCCTTAGATAATCTACCCTTGTCGTTGGTGATGGTAATCTTTTGAGTCTTACCAGTACCCTTCTCCAAGGCAGAAACGTTCAAGATACCGTTGGCGTCAACGTCAAAGGTGACTTCGATTTGTGGAACACCTCTTGGAGCTGGTGGGATACCAGACAACTCGAACTTACCCAACAAGTTGTTGTCCTTGGTCTTGGTTCTTTCACCTTCAAAGACTTGAATCAACACACCTGGTTGGTTGTCAGCGTAGGTAGAGAAAGTCTCGGACTTCTTGGTTGGAATGGTCGAGTTTCTTGGGATCAACTTGGTCATGATACCACCAGCAGTCTCAATACCCATAGACAATGGGGCGACATCCAACAACAACAAGTCTTGGGTCTTAGAAGAAGTGTCACCAGACAAGATAGCAGCTTGGACAGCGGCACCGTAAGCAACAGCTTCATCTGGGTTGATAGATCTGTTTGGCTCCTTTCCGTTGAAGAAGTCGGAAACCAACTTTTGGACCTTTGGAATTCTGGTAGAACCACCAACAAGGACAATCTCGTCAACCTGTGACTTGTCAACCTTGGCGTCTCTCAACACCTTCTCGACAGGGTCCAAGGTGGATCTGAACAAGTCTTGACACAACTCTTCGAATCTGGCTCTGGTGATCGAAGTGTAAAAGTCAACACCTTCGTAGAGAGAGTCAATCTCGATAGAGGTTTGAGCAGAAGAAGACAAGGTTCTCTTTGCTCTTTCACAAGCAGTTCTCAATCTTCTCAAAGCTCTTTGGTTAGTGGACAAGTCCTTCTTGTTCTTTCTCTTGAATTCTTGAACAAAGTGGTTGACCAATCTGTTGTCGAAATCTTCACCACCCAAGTGAGTGTCACCGGCGGTAGCCTTAACCTCGAAGATACCGTCTTCGATGGACAAGAGAGAAACATCGAAAGTTCCTCCACCCAAGTCGAAAATCAAGACATTCTTTTCCTTTTCGTCCTTCTTGTCCAAACCGTAAGCAATAGCGGCGGCGGTTGGCTCGTTGATGATTCTCATAACGTTCAAACCAGCAATCAAACCGGCATCCTTGGTGGCTTGTCTTTGGGAGTCGTTGAAGTAAGCTGGGACGGTAACGACGGCATCGTTAACCTTAGAACCCAAGAAACCTTCAGCAGTCTCCTTCATCTTACCCAAGATCATAGAAGAGATTTCTTCAGGAGTGAAAACCTTGGTTTCACCCTTGTAGTCAACTTGAATGTTTGGCTTTCCACCCTTGTCAACAACCTTGAAAGGGAAGTGGGTCATGTCATTCTGGACATCTTCGTCAGAAAACTTTCTACCGATCAAACGCTTAGCGTCGAAAACGGTGTTAGATGGGTTCATAGCAGCTTGGTTCTTAGCAGCATCACCAATCAATCTCTCAGTGTCAGTGAAACCGACGAAAGAAGGAGTGGTTCTGTTACCTTGGTCGTTGGCAATGATCTCAACACGATCATTGGCAAAGTGGGCAACACACGAATAAGTAGTTCCTAAATCAATACCGACAGCTGGCATTTTGTTTTGTTTCTATTGAATAAATACAAAAAGTTATTTCGAAAAAGGTGGATCTACTTTGATTAAATACCGTTGGCTGAGAAATGTTGTCGGTGAAATTTTTACCAGCAAAAGGTTCTGTAAAGTTCCAAAAGGTTCGATAATTGCTAGCAGGAGAAATATTTGTATGCAGGTCATTAAAGATGGAAACTGATGGAATAGGAATTACATAGAAGATGAGGGATTGTTCTAGAAGAGTTATGTTATAGGTAAGATGAGTAGGGTAGATGAGTGAAAAGATGTAGATGTTGATGTACATATGATTTGTTTGGTTTCGAAATTGTTTTTTGATTGGATTTGATTGGGTTTGATTGGATTTGATTGGAGCTGGTGTGTACAGTTAATTGAGGTTATTTCTGGATGTGTGTGGGAAAGATTGGAAAATTTGTGACGTAATTTTTCACTAACTTTAATTAGGCTTCTAGAAGTGGGTTGAGTGCTTGACTGGGGGGGTAATCGGATACAGGTTAGCAAAGTTGAGTTATGAGTGATATGCAGCATTACCTTTTGGAATATCTTTTGAGTCACTATGATTTTGTATTGTGAAGACATATATATAGGTGATCTGCTCGATGATTGACCCTTACAGATTGTGTGTCTTGTTTTATATTAGTATGCACTATTACTATTGAGCTTGTTCAATGTGTATTTATATGTTCAATTCTTCTTTTGATTTGCATTCTATACATATTTTGTATTCATTTTCCACAATACCTTAGTATCTTGTGAGCATTGATTGATCTCTTCCTCATCACATTTACTCATCACTTGAATCATTCAAATCTACTTCAAAATCGCTCAAATTATACCTCAAATCACTCAATTATATTACTCAATTATATCACTCCGAAATTAATCACATCTACAACTACAACAATCATCTACATCTTCTCACAGTAAACCAAATACATTCTTAAAATACAAACGCAAATTAAACAAGCTTTCGCTTTTCATCTTCAATTCACCATAAGTAGAGTTCATCTCTACTTTATTCAAATATTTCTCTGCATTCAGAGAGCTCATAAATATTCTCTCTCTCTCTCTTCTTCTCTGATTTTTCACACAAAAGAAAATCAGATAATCATCTCGACTCAATTCTTAAAATTAAGTTGACTTCTCCTTGGTGTAGTTATTCACAAGGTAGAAGTGACCAATACTTCTCACACCGTTCTTGAATGTCACCCATCCTTGCTTCAAAGCTGGAACATTTCCAGCATGCTTGTTAATTACTCCTTCAACAGAAATCTCAATTGACTTGAAGTAGTTTCTTGTGAAAATCGAGCTTTCGTATCTAGCCTTGATAAAGACGGTGTAAACCACAAATGTAATCAAAGATTTTTTTCTGAAGGTGAGCAATCTAACAATTATCCAAAAGTAAGAGTAAATTTCAACAACACTGGCCAATTGGATTGACTTGGTGTTGTTGTGGGTGACAAAGTCTGAGATTCTGTGGCTGATAGCACTCTTTTCCAATCCATGGATTGGTAACAAGTAAGTGTTCACGTATACCAATACGTGGAATAAAGAGAACAACGAGAATGGAATCAAGGTGATCCACACATAAGGTCTCAAAACCAACAACAGCAATCCTAACAAGAAATATTGTGTGTTGTCGTCACTGCGGATAAGACCCAAGTTGAAGGACTCCTTTTGGATCAATTGGTATACCAAGATACCGAAACTCTCCACCACACCAAAAAGAGCACCAAAGTACCACAACTTGTAAGCCTTAGCACCAATACGGATGTAACTCAAAGTGTACAACAAGATGTTAACAAAGGTGAGAAGGTGACCAACAAACCAAGCAAACTGTAAAGTTTGAACAGTCTTAAGCAATTGTTCCTTATTGAACTTGGCGAGGGGCACAGCAGTTTGATGAGGCTTCTCCAGGGTCTTCAATGGCTCGGAAACACTGGGAGCAGAAGTATGCTCCGAAGTAACTCCAGAACTTCCCAAAGATTCGGAATGAGGCTCTGGAATTGACGAAGACTTAGCAGATTCAGGGTTCACAGACATTATTAACAATTGACAGGTATGCTAAACTGAGAAAAGATATATAGTAAAAGATATAAAAAGAGGCGGAAAATAGCAAGGGAAAAAAAGAGCTACGTTGAGCTTTTCACTCACAGATTTTAAGGGGTATGAATTTGTTCCACGCGACCAATTGCATCTATAGGCATCAATGACAGGGTCATGATTAGGTTTGTTTAAGTTTCAAGGTGAGAAGTAGTGTTGTTGTGAGATTAATGTACTTGAGATCATGCTTGAAATACGTATTTCATATTGAACATGTAGAGTGTGGAAACATATTTAAAATTGAGGCAGGCCAAGAGCATCGAACAATCTTCTTTGATCGTATTCTGATTTCTAAGAACAATAGCGAAGGTGGTCATAGTAGTGTGAGAAATAGGTCGAGTAAGTTGGATATCTTTGAGTTGATGTTGAAGATACCTAGAGAGAGAGTTGGATTGAGAGGGCTGAGGAGTTAATTTCAGTTATTATTATTAGATAATGATTAAGGTTAATGGCATATGATATCTATTTGATGGCAAAAAAACATGGTGAAATTTAATGGTGAAATTTTAGCAACAATTTTTTGTTCTTCAAGGGACTAAGTTGCTATGGAATTCAGTTGATTTAGCAATGTAAATCATATTCATAACTTATATAAATGCAAAAACTCTTAATAATTGTTGCAAAATCTTTCACCTATCTTTAAATTAATAATGGCTTCCTTAAAAGATTAGACATTATAACCGAGTTCTAGAAGAACATCACAATGGGTTAAGTGAAACGTTTCAAATCACAAAATGATACATTGTGGTGATAACTAGTGTTACTTCCTTTGCAATACTACTAATTGGAGTTGGTATTACTGTAGTACTTTTTATAATTCATAAATCACTTAATCTTATAGTAACTTAAAGTTTCGATGATGGGTTTGTTGCAAGTTAATTTTAATGATTATTAAGAGTTAATCAATGGTTTATTCTTTTTCTACTATTATTGAATTTATAACTCTGTTATAACATCATCATACTCAAGAACCCATTACCGAGTATCAGAAGCCACTGATGTCTTCTTTAATATTTATTTCTGCAGCTAGTTCTCCACCTTCTGTCATTTCTCTTAATGTTCATGAACCTTCTCCAGCTTAAACTTTCTGTATCTTAGTAACCATCATTTAAAGACTAAAAGAATATGTCATGGGTATTGAAGTTAAGAAAGAACGGTTTTTCCTATCACTATTGAAATACTTGGGTGGTAAACTACCTTAGCTGTAAATACAGTTCCATTCATCCTTCTCCTCATCTATTTCCATTCCAAGTAACCAGCAGTCTGTTCTTTTTTTATAACTTAAATTACCCTTGTTTCAAAATGGAATTCTGACTAATAGTGATTAACCCTCTTGGAACATGGAAACATTTGACATCGTGACAAGCTTCGAATGTCCTGCAACTTTAACTCTAATTTAACTTTCCCTGATATATAAGTTGCAAATTTGCAGCCATATGATTCACGTGATTTTTTGAGTATATACGTAAAACAACGTCCCATCTTATATGAATACCTGTCCTTTCAATCTCATTGTATAACTTAATCCCTAGTTTCTCTGTTAGAGAATTCAACATCCATACTCTAGTATTCACAATCTCGACTACTTTCATTTTCACTACAGGCATATCAAACATATTTCATATCTTACTACTATAACCAACCAGAACAAATTCAAGAGGTACTCCCCTCATACATAGAATACATTTGCTCTCCTACATCCGCTCTCCTCACCGCCACTAAACATCACTCAAATCATATATTAATATGAATCACAGAATCAAAGAGAAATAAACATCAAATAAATTGTCATAACTATAACCATAGTATGAGCCTTTTTGGAGACAATTGTACAAACGTAGAAAGGACTAACGTAAGAAACCCTTACGAGCCTTGGATGGGGCTTGCGCATTCGAGGCTGGTTCTTGTGGCAAGGTCTTTTGTTTTTCCAACTGAGCCTTTTTGTCTTCCAACAACTTGATCTGCTTGCTCAACTTATCCTTCATCTCCTTGTGTCTAGAGAACAAGTCGGCTTCGGATCTCTGCAACTTCTTTTCCTTTTCGGATACCTTCTGTTGGAACACCGCCTTCATTTCCGCTTCCATCTTGGCTAGTTTAGCCTCGTGCAAGGCGCGTTCTTCCTCTTGCTTGGCCAATGGGTCAAATTCTCTGAACACAGTGCTGTCTTGGACAATGCCCATCTTGGTCAACTTCTCGGTTCTGTAGTTTTCGTACAAGATGTTGGAAGTGCTTTCCTTCAACTCTTCCAAAAAGTTTCTCACCAACAATTGGCGCAATTTTATGAAGTCATTGTGGTCTTCATTGTCCACTTCAATGACACCCCATGGGTATCTTCTACCTCTGACAACTCTTCCATCTGGGGTCTCGACCTCCTTGGTGGACCCGACAACGGCAAACGGCAACTTGCTCAAGATCAGCTTAGTGTTCAAGACGGTTTCCTCTTCGTCGTTTTCAAAGTCTTGCGGCGTGAAGATCTTGATTCCCTGGTACTTGATGTCGTCCAAGATTCTTTGCTTGAACAAGTCGATTTCGTCGCTCGTCAATGTGTCCGATTTGGCAATGACTGGAATCAAGTTCACTTTTTCGTGTACTTGCTTCATCAAGGTGATGTCCAATGATCTCAAGGAGTGACCGGTTGGTTCGATAAAGTAGAGGAACGCGTGGACTCTTTCGTCGTTAATGGCCAGTCTGTTCACTCTGCTTTCGGCTTCCAAGTACAGGTCGAATCTGCTGTTGATCTCGTCAACGATCGGTTTCCATGAGTTTACATTGTTCACAGCCTCGCCAAAACCAGGCGCGGTGATCACGTTCAACTTCAATTTGACGCCGTCCTCTTCTATCTCGGCGTTGTGCGATCTGATCTTGACGCTGATCTCGTCTTCTCCCGTAGACTCTTCGACGGCGGCGGCTGCAGCAGCAGCCTTCGTCTCCAAGCCACCGTCTTTGCTCAAGATTTGGCGGTTGAAAAGAGTGTTGATTAAAGTAGCTTTTCCTAATCCGCTCTCACCTACAGCCATGATGTTCAAACTGAATCCTCTTCTAATCGACTTTCTGTGCCATTGTTTGGGTAAGTTGGCGAATCCAACGTAACCATTCAACTTTCTCTTGATAATCTTAACCTCGTGTTGGATAGGATCCCGGATGGGGATCGCAGTGGGTGTTTCAACTTCAGCTAATGTTATGTTAGTATTTGTTGTTGTTGTCCATTGGTCGTATTCATTCTTGGAGTCCTCCTTGGGCTCGTCAGCTCCCAACGGCTGCGCTTGGAAAGTGGTTGAATCCTCGGTCATCGTTCCTTCTTCTTATTCTTATGCCCAGTTATATCCACTAGCTCAGTCTAAAATTCAAACTACTATACTCTCAAGACCCTCCATGTTTTAAATCACAACTCGACACAATACGAAAAATTACGTGTCGACTTCCAACAAATCGCTTCGCCAAGGTCACAGGGGGGATCAAGGAGACAATGTATACGGCATCCAGAGCAAGCATTGCTTCCAAGGCTCACATCCGCATCGGAAAGTTATACATACCGGTCATACTATCACTGTGTGTGAAATGGTAATGTAAGTATGAAAGGTTGTTTGATTTATCAAAAAGTGGAAATCAAAGATCTCACGAAAAAGTTTCCATTTTTGTTTGGGTGCCTTTTTTTTTTTACCCGCTCGCCTGTTTACAAACGTAGCAAAGTTATAATAGAGAATGCAGGGAGGGAAGGAACACGAGTAGACGAGTTGGCGAGTGGTGGAGGTGTGGACTTGTGGATTATGGGGAGGATGTGTCTTATGAGATATGTATATGTAGAGATGGTAATGAACATCTAATAGAATGGTGTAACTGTTCAGTACCACGTTACGATACTAAAGATACGAAAATGATTGATCTGTCAACTGTAAGAGAATAGTAACATGAGGTTCGTAGACTCCAGACACCGTGTTGATAATTTTCATTGTCGATAAAGCTTGTTCGTATTCTGAAGCTTTTCGTTTACGGTTTGTTTACCTTTAGAAATTGATCGTGTTTTGGAGACGTGTATGCGCACGTGAATAAGTGCGTGAGAATGCACGAGGCAAGAGAATGCTTAAAAGTAGTGGGAATGAGTGTAGAGGTGACTAAGGTATGGCACCAGAGAGAGAGGTATTAGAATGCTGTGGATAGACAAGTTAATAATAAAGTGATGGGAGATATAAAGAGAGTATATAATATCATATGTTCTCATATTCTTTCTCATAAAATATACTACAATAGTATGTTTATTCATCCCTTCTTCGTCTCACTCATTTTCTCTTTTTCACTATATTCTTTATATTAATCAATTCTTTCAAGTTATTTGCAAAATACATTTAATATTTATAATTTACTAATGAACTACTTCTTACTCTCTGTTATGATTACATGATATTTGTTATTAAATGATATATGATATTAATATCATACCTTTTTTATTAGTAACACTGGTAATACTAGTAGTGTGTAGTTTGTGAATATAGTTAATATGGTGTCAAGTATTGAGTATTAAGTATTAAGAGATCAGTTTAAGTGAATAGTTTTATGTTTAAGTGTATTACTATATACATTATATAAGTCTACAGGTCAGTAGATCTTATATTAGTAAGACTCACGTTTTTCTTCACGTTACATTGAATCTGAATAAGGAAATGTGAACTGTGGTTGTGGTTAGATTTGGCAGCAATAGAATGGAACTCACTCAGCAATTAATCGTACTAAAAGCAACTGAACTGAATAATTTGTGATCATGATAATCTTTTAGAACGAACCTATCAAGAACCTTGATCCTTAAAACAGTCTTCTTGAAGCCTCGTCTTCTTAATCATCCTTTTTCTTCAACTCTTCTAATAAAAATTCCAATCCTAACCTAGCAAATTCACTCATATTCTCTGCTCTTCCCTTGTTACCTCCGAATCCCTTTCTAGATACATCTCCACTAGGTCCACTCAATCCCAAGTATACTGTTCCTACATCTTCTTTCTTGCTAGTTGTTTTCCCCAGTAAGTGTAAATCTGTAGTAGGCCCTGCAAAGCCAGTCTCTGACAATACAAAAGTAGACCCAAGTTCATACTTGGTTGTTCTTGCCAACTTAAGAGCGACCTGTTCAGAAGGACCTACATAATTGGCTATCTCCTCATCAGTATACCCAGATAACTTGAGTCTCTGTTTCAACGAGTAAACTAACTTGCCTCCAATATAAAAGTCCGAAGCTCCTGGAACAGTAACCAAGTAAGCAGACAAAAGACCACCACAAGCAGCCTCAGAAACAGCAACAGTCTGCTTCCGCAGCCTCAATATCTCGGCAATCTCTTCAACTAAAACACGCACATCCTCTGGTGGAAACCCCATCCTTTGACCAGACTCTTTTTCGTGGTGCGAAAACCAAAATGAGTGGCAATCAATCCAAAAGATATTCATCAGCGACCATGTCGAAAGTCTTAAAGTTCAATGCCGGTAAGGTTCAGTACGATGAATCCACTAAACGCTGTACCCCATTACGTTTCAAAGGAACAGTTACCATTAAGCCAAGCACAGAGGAACCGGATTTTCTTGCATTCAATTGGAAACCAAAAGCTGACTTTTCGACAGGGAGTTCTTCTGTTGAGAGAGACGAGTTATTATTGATACCAGGAGATGTCAGTTTCAAGCACATCAAGTCATGTCAAACAGGACGAGTCTTTGCCTTAACCTTCTTAAGCTCAGGCGCAAAGCATTTGTACTGGTTGCAGGACGTTGGCGACTTGGACCAACCTGATTTGTTAACAGAAAAGGATTTGGGCATAGTAAAACAAATCAACGAGTTGATAGCCATAAAAGATGATGAAGAGGAGGAAGAGGACGATGAAGAGGAAGATGAGGTCAAACCAAAGGAGGAACCAAAGGAGTAAGTATGATATTTTTAGATTGTCCAAATAAAACGCATTCTGTATTTTAGATTATTAACATTTAACAGACAAGAACAAGAGACAAATGAACTGCAACCTGCTTTTCAAGCAAAAGATCTTTTAGCTAAACTCCCAATTGCATCTATATCTGATCTCTTGACTTTGGATTTGGTAGAAAGTCACTTGGATGATTTGGATGCAAGTAAATTGAAAGAATTGTACTCTCAATACTTGCCTGAATCAGTTTCAAAAGATCCAACTAAACAAGATATCTTGGACACTGTAAGAAGTGGCTTTTTCCAACAAAGTGAACAAAGATTGAGTGAACAGTTGAGAAGAGGAAATGGTGCTGGATATTTGTTATCTCAGAGTTTGAAGTATGAGTATAAGGGAGAGGGTGTTGCTTCTTTTTTGGAGGGTGTAAGAGAACTGGGAAAGAGTGAGAAGGAAGAAGATGAAGACACAGAACTCAACGAGGTTGAGTGAGGTGGATATTCCACCAAGTGGAATATGAGAATCTCATAAGTTCTCTTATTTTATAGAAGATCTATTATAAATAACTTATCAAAAAGATGTATACTTCTTAAAACGTTGAATAGTGAATATCTCATAGTGACTATCTCGTATCGTAGTTTATATGAATGACGAGTCCTCAACATAAATCATTATCTTCCATCAATTCAATTACATCATAATGACGAAATAAATAGCAATTACTTTCAGAATATTTCATCGACTCATAGACCAATATTTTGCTCAACACACAAACACTATAATGTAATGTTCACTCTACTCAAACACCAATGCACAGCCTACTTATTCATCAACATTCTCTAACATCACCAACCCCCAATTTTCCCAGCCATACTTATTCCATTTACGTCACATGAACCATGGCTCATAACATAACAAGTTATGTCACTTCTTTCTGAAACTTCAAGAACTTTGCTAAATCAAGTAGAACAGAATGGACAAAATCGAGTTAATAACGCAAGGCAATGATGAGCTCAACGAGACTGTAGGGTCAGAATCTTTCAAAGACCATACGCTACAAAAACTACAAGCTTTAGTTGATGAAAATCAAGACCCCAATGCCGATAAAGATGGTAACAAGGATGATAATGAAGGCAACAAGAATTCAAGCACGAAATCCCCTGATCTTGATTCAGATGGGTTCGAAATACCTACTGGAATGATCCCTCTAGATGGACACTTCTCTACGAACGAGATCAAAGAATTAGTTGATCTTGCTCAAGAACAAGGATTGATATCTGAACTGATTGGGGTGAATGTAGTTAGCAAGAATGAATTTGGAGACCAAGTGGAGATAAAGGATGGTCCTGAGGAAAAGGAAGAGAAAGAGGACGATGAGAAAGAGGACGATGAGAAAGAGAAGGGTGACAAAGATGACTCCAAGAAAGACGAGAAAGATGATTCAAAGAAGGATGAGAAGAATGATAGAGAGCTGAAAGACTAGGCTTAACATGTATGCTTTAGTATTGATACTACTAGTAATACACAATTCAATTCTATAATTTTGTACCAGGTAGAATCTGATATCGACCACTTAATTAATATATTAAGTAGTTCAATTATCTTATAGTAAACACGTATATTTAACAATTTCAAATTATACTCTATCCTAACTCGACCCATCTCATCACTGCATCGTACTAGCTCATTGAGTAATACCTCACCTAATCGCCCTATTCTATCGCCCATTCTCGTCTATGAAATTCACAGCCAAAAAAAATTGGACCTTAAAATCTTCAATTAAAGACAGTACAGGCTGAGTTTAATTCAATCACATTTGAGTAAACTCATATCCCTTAGGATATTAAGATTGGTTTTGATAACTAGCCGTTGCTTTTAAGTCCTAACCTTTCTCATCATTTCATCTAATCATCTATGATAATATGAATAAATCATCACAACGAAGTCCAAAGTGGGCATCTAGACATGTACTACACTTGTTAGTGTTGGTAGGTACATTCTTTTTAGCTCTAACGGCTTTAGAATATTCGAAAAGACTCACAGGTCCTGATGAGAAGAGCTGCAGAATGGTATGGATGTGGCCATCCTACGCACGAATCAAATCGTTTGATGAATCACATACTAAATTTGCATCCAAATACTCATTGTACCTCTACAGAGAACAAGAACAAGATACTACACCCAATGAAAATGCAGAAGGCTTTTCTGTTTTGGACGGAATACCTGTTCTCTTCATTCCTGGGAACGCTGGTAGTTATCGCCAAGGCAGATCCATTGCATCAGAAACGTCTAACTTGTACTATGGAGAGTATATCAACACAAACAATGATAAATTGAACCACAAGACAAGTAACTTTGACTTTTTTACAGCTGACTTTAATGAAGACTTTACTGCATTCCATGGAAGAACCATGCTTGACCAAGCAGAATACTTGAATGAAGGAATCAAGTTCATTCTCAGCTTATACGAAAACAATAAAAATCCACCCAAGTCGGTCATAATCATAGCACATTCTATGGGTGGTATAGTAGCTAGGGTAATGTTGTCATTACCTAACTATATTGATGAATCTATAAACACAATCATCACTTTAGCCTCACCACACCTGGCTTCACCACTTACATTTGACGGAGATTTACTTAGAATATACTCTGCTGTCGATAAGTTCTGGATCAATGGATTCTTGCTGAGCAATTCCCTGGGATTCACGAACGATAACGAGGACAAGGATTTATTGGACTTGGCTGCAAAAAGATTATCAGGTGTCTCATTAATATCTATCACTGGGGGGATATCTGATTCCACCTTACCGGCAGACTATACATCTTTAGGATACTTGGTTCCACCATCAAATGGATTCACTGTTTTTACATCTGGAATCCCGAATGTATGGACTACAGTCGACCACTTGGCTATTGTATGGTGTTCTCAGTTAAGGAACGCAGTATCCAGAGCTCTCCTTGAAATTGCAGACGTGAGTTTACCTGAAAGAACATTCAACTTGAAAACTAGAATGTCTGTGTTCAAGAAATTGTTTTTAACCGGATTCGAAAAGAATGCTGAAATCGCTTCTGGGAATGGTACTATTGGTATCAAATTAGACACCAACTCAGTAGAGACATTTTCATTAAGTTCAAAGAAGAAATTAGAAGTCCAACAAAAAGAATACAGCGTATTTGATCTTCCAAAGTCTGGTGACTACAGATTTTCTTTGTTGACTTCACTGGGATATAACAAGTTTGGGAGAACGGACGACGTATCAGTTCTTTTATGTAAACGGGTACAAGAACTTAAGAACGATAAAGTCTTCGACTTTACCCAGGAAGACACATCAGACCTTACTGTGTTACTGTGCTTGGATGCTAACGACGACTTCAAAACCGTTCCCAGATCTCTTGCCAACACTTTGGCTGATTCCTCATATGAAGGTGAACATTCCCCCTACCATGCATTACAATACGAAAGTGATGTCTTACAAGAATATGACTCGATATTGATCAGATCTACAAAAGGCGATAACTTTTTAACTGCCGAGATATCTGACATGAGTTCAGTACAGTACAGTTTAGGCAAAGACTTGTATTCTTTGATTGGAGGTGTACATGTATCTCTCCAAGCAGAAAGACCATTGTCTGTAAATATACAAGTTCCAGGAGCATGGAGTAGTTTACTTCAATATAGCCTTCGAATCAAGGGCAGCCCGGGCGAGTCCTTTGCTTATGCATCTTTCATTCGCCAGTGGATTGACGAACCATATGAAAGTAAATGGTATATCAACCTTGAGAACGAGCACTCTTTAGGCTTGACAATTCATGGTGTAGCACCCTTTGTCCCATTCAAGAGGGAAGGTGCACATGGACTAAATCTCGAGTTATGGAGCTCTCCTACACTTAACAAGTCCAATTTAGATTTGACTTTATCCATTGATTTTATTGCTAGTTTCAAATTGATTGTCTTGAGATATAGACTTGCCCTTGTTTCGGTGTGCACATTGATCATCTTACTGGTTCTTTCGATTCAATTCAGAGAATACGATGAAACTTCCAAGTATCCAAATTTCATTTTGACCTTGGCCAGGTTGAATTCCCTTGATCGTTTAGGCTATTACTTAGCTATTAGTATCGTTTTGAGTATTGCAACAAGAAACGAGAGCATTCAAAATATACTTGGCTATTTCGATCCAGTTGGGTTCCATGATTCTCATGAGATCAATGGTTTGGCTGCAAATACGATTTTCAAGAAGAACTCATTTTACTTGGGACTTCAAGAAGGAGGATTATGGATCATGGGTATGATATTCTACTTGATGGGAAACGCAATAGTGTTCACTACATACTATTTGATTGTTGGAGGAGGTTTACTTATTGTACAAATCCTCAAATTGAGCAAGAAACTTGTGAGATCAACCCCAAAGAAGGAAATAGTAACAAATATTGAGCCAACATTAAACCGAAAGATTATTGCTACAGTATTCTTGATGGCTATGATATCATGGTACTTACCATATCAGTTTGTCTACGTGATAGCAGTTTTAATTCAAGCAGTAAATGTTTTGAAGGTGTTGTACCTGACATCAAATGAGTACAATTTACTCAACTACCAAATTTCGATCTTCTTGCTACTTTTATGGGTATTACCAGTGAATGTTCCAATCCTTGTTGTTTTCGTTCACAACTTAAACATCAGCTGGACCACCCCATTTTCCTCACACCATAACATCTTGTCGATCTTACCAATCATAATCTTAGTCCAAGTGAATGGTGGGTTGAACAGTAAGTTCAAGTTAAGATACCTTTGGTTAATACAGTGGTTTATTTTCTATTTTGTTGGATACTGTGTATTGTTTGGTATCAGACATACATTCTGGATACACCATTTATTCAATGTCTTGAGTAGCTTGATAGTGATAAGTTTATGGGATTATGAACAAGGTGAGGTAAAAGAGGAGAATAAAATTGAAGAGGTCAAACCGGCTAGCTCATAGTGACTATTGGAAATAGTAGAAGTTGTTAAGTATACTAAGAAGGAACTAACAAAAGGAAGAGGTATATAGTTTTATGATACATGAACAGAATAAGTAAATAGTTAGAAGAACGTGGCTTTCGTTACAATAAACTATAATCAGGTTAACTAATCCAGTAATCTTATCAGACTGTATAATATATATACACCCCCAAAACATCAAATGGTAGTTTATCTGCAACCGGATCTTGTCAGAACAACCAAGGTAGAGTATACCGATCAAGTATTAGACACATAGAGATAATTAAGAACCTTCTTGAAAAGCTTGGACTGAAACTATTGTTATCGTGAATCTGAATCAAATCGAATCTTGTGCAATTTCAAAGAGAATAATTAAACTTTATTTAGAAACCTAACTGTTTACTAGTCCATTCTCATATAGACTTGTATCATTGCATAAAGGTTATTGATTAACCAAGAGAAGAATTGTCCAGATTATTCATTGACCTTTTCCGAGAATCGCTTTCAAGTAAATCCTTTTTGTTATAAAAATATGATATGATCATTTTACCGAACGATATACTAGACAATGTCTTTCAACATATCTCACCATATGATATCGTGAAGTTAGCACTGCTTTGTAAGAGTTATCGAGAAATACTCATTCCTTACGTTATTCGACGCGTCAAGTGTATTTGGAGTCAGCTTTTGGATCAGGACCTGTGGCCCTACAAGACCGAAATTATAGAGTTGCGGATTATCGACTACTATTCATATGCCGAATGGCACTACAACCTATCTAAAATACTTATTGAATTGACCAATCTCGAGCATCTTCTTGTCAATTCAAATAGCTCATCTTCATGGCTCAAATATATTACTCAACATAAACTACGTCGATTGACGTTATATCATTGTTCCAAACACCATGAAACCTTGCTGAGCCAGAACAAACCAACGGCAACTATTGGATTAAACCATCCTAGGTTCTTTGACTTGAACCATATCAGCAGTTATCAATTATTGACAGAACTTACATTGCATACATATACACTTAATTGGTATGAAGAGGTTGATAACTTTCCCAAAATCCATAAGCTTGTTTTAATAGATTGCAAATGGGATTACCCATTCAAGCTCACGCAATTCAACCAGCATAATGAACTTAAGAAACTAGAATTGCATTATACTAGAGGGAACCCATTTATTCTCTCTGAAAGAATCAATGTATTCCTTTTAGAAGAAGGTACAGAGGTATTCCCAAGCATTCAAGAACTCACAATAGGATTCTATAAAAGTACAACAATGACAGAACCTGGAGATTGCACCTTTGCAAAGTACTTAAATTATAGAATCTTTCAAAAGTTTATCAACCATGAAAATTATCCCAAGCTTAAGAAATTACATTTCCATGGATGGTATTTAAGCATTCCATTATTAAAGTCATGTTTAAAGCAAATTGGATACAATGAATTGAAATTGTTGGATTTAGTATTAATTCATGATTATAGGGACACAGAAGATTTCTTAGATGAAGAGTTTTTAAGTGGAATAGGGATGAAATTAAGGGTGAGAATAGATAAAGATCATAGTGTTTATCTGATATAATAAAAGAAAGTCTCCTTACTAAGATTAAGGGTGAGGAGTAGAGAAAGAACATGTTTATTTAATTTAATGAAAAGTTATGAATAATCAGAGAGATATTAAGTAGAAGAATAATTGTAATATTGCTGAGGTTATCAGATAAGATAAACTCAAACAGTAAGAATAACTATAGTCAAACAAGAACCCCCCCCCTCTCCTCAATCTACAATCAAAATATTCTCATACGAATATTCATTAGACTAATATACACATATAAAACATTAAACAAAGAACTAAAAACCTATTCCCTACGAAGAAGCAGACGAGTACTTGGTGACAGCTCTGGTACCTTCGGAAACAGCGTGCTTAGCCAATTCACCTGGCAAGATCAATCTAACAGCGGTCTGGATTTCTCTAGCAGAAATGGTGGACTTCTTGTTGTAAGCAGCCAACTTGGAGGCTTCACCGGCGATTCTCTCAAAGATATCGTTAACAAAAGAGTTCATGATAGACATAGCCTTTTGCGAGATACCAGTGTCTGGGTGAGTTTGCTTCAACACCTTGTAGATGTACGAAGAGTAAGTCTCCTTTCTGGTCTTAGTTCTCTTCTTGGTTTCACCAGAAGAAGAAGCGGTCTTCTTAGCAGCTGGCTTCTTCTCAGCTGGAGCCTTAGAGGCTGGTTTCTTTTCGGCTTTTGGTGGTGGGGCCATCTTGGATTATAGAGTAATTAAAAAAGTTTACTTGAATCAATCAAAAGTTGGAGCAATCCAATGTATTTATATTATGGGGAGCTCAAGAAAAAAAAAATGCGTGTCTGTTTTTACTATGGTGAAGCCCCGTAGATGCACCAACGATAGAGGCACAAGTGGGTCAAGTGGGTCGCGGCCATTTTTGCAGTCTACGCACGATTGTGTATCGATTACCCGTACTTGCGAGTAATCAATGTGGAGTGGCGGGACGCGAGGCATGGACCGAGATTTACCCATTCGCGCTGGTAAAAAACAGTACAAAGAATTGTTAGGAACGACACGGTAAAGTGACGTGCTCCCGGAATATGGAGGCGAAGATCCACAAACAACACGAGGGGGCGGCATGCCCAGGAGTACGCGACACAAGCCGCAATTGTTAGGTCAGCTTCCACGTCCTTTGGTACACACAGGCAATTTTTACTATCGCAAAATTTGCCAAAGATCAAATATAAATACAAACAGGATCCCCCCTTTGGTTTTTTCCCTTTCTCTTCTATAACTTTTTGTTTAACAACTTAATAACAACTATAATATACAATGTCTGGTGGTAAAGGTAAAGCCGGTTCTTCCGAAAAAGCTTCGAGTTCTAGATCTTCTAAGGCTGGGTTGACTTTCCCAGTCGGAAGAGTTCACAGATTGTTGAGAAAGGGTAACTACGCTCAAAGAGTTGGTTCTGGTGCTCCAGTTTACTTGACTTCGGTCTTGGAATACTTGGCTGCTGAAATCTTGGAATTGGCTGGTAACGCTGCTAGAGACAACAAGAAGTCCAGAATTATCCCAAGACACTTGCAATTGGCCATCAGAAACGATGAGGAATTGAACAAGTTGTTGGGACACGTTACAATTGCCCAAGGTGGTGTCTTGCCAAACATTCACGCCTCCTTGTTGCCTCCTAAGAAGCTTAAGGCTGGTAAGGCTTCGCAAGAGTTGTAAGTTACAACGCTTTGAGAGAGTAAAGAGGGTAATGATTTTGTTTGCAAAGCAAACTGTGTATATTAGCTTATGAGGTAATTGTTTAACAAATATATCTGTTTGTACTATTGATTAGAAAATACTTGTAAGAGATCGTAATAAAGAGTACTGTTGGTCATGTATATATGACTAGATATATCATGTACAAATGCATATCACCAGTCAGTCAACTATATAGGCTTCAAAGATCTCACAAGTTAACTCCTCCTATCTCCCTTAATAAAAAGAATAATTTACACCTATTCACATCTTATCTACTATCCTTATCTCCTCTCTAATCTCCTCACCTTGTTCTCTCTCTCACTTTACTCTCATCACCTCTTCATCTCCACTTACATGTTGAGTTTGTGATCTTTTCAAATTCTTCCAATTTTGATATTGAAGAATCTCAAGAATCTGAAGATTCATACTAGTCATTCTTTCTCATTTGCCACTCATTCAATGGAAAAGTTTACTAACTGGAGAGATAAGGGTACGGGTATTTCACCCTTTATGCCTATTAAGCCTCCTTCTCATTCTTATTCTGGTATTTTGAAGGTATGGTTGACTACAGTTAAGGTATTTATTTTCATCATTAAGTTACCTATTGTTATATTACTTTTAAGTATATACTATCTTACGTCGATTAAACCAATTCTCAAGTTTCTATTACTTATTGTATTTGGTTTTAGAGAGTTTGAAGTGTTGGTCGATGGTGTTAAGCGTTCAAATCAACTGAAAATTATTCTGCTTCTTCCAAAACAAGGTGATTTGGTGGTTGCTAATTATTCGAGTCCAATAGATGGGTTGTTTATTGCTTTGGCTTCTCAATCCTCATGGGGGAAATTAGCTATTTTGATTCCAAATGAAAATGGTCACGTCTTCAAATATTCTATTTGGTCTTTATTCAATTATACTTTTACTGGTAACCACGTTGGTCAGAAAATCGACTTGAACGATACTTCTCTTAAATCGAAGGTATCTATTTTGTTATTAGAAGGAACCCCTTCCAACGGTACAGCTGTTCTTCCATTCCAAAAAGTCTCGGTTCCTTCACATTTCCAAATCAAATCTTTAGTGATAAAGTATTCTCCAACTTATCTTTCGTTACCTGTTCCACATTTGTCTAAGTTAAGCTATGTGTTTGAACTCCTCTCGGTATTGAAGATTGAAAAGAACTTTATCAAGTACAAGGTATATGACTTTGGAAACAAGTACTCCGAAGCTGAGATTAAAAAGTCATTTGAACTTAATTCTTTGAACATTGTTGAAAGTAGATTGGACTTGAAAGAAAAGGATAAGTTTTGGAAGTATTATGTGGCTAGGAAAGTTTAATTCATATCTACCATCGGGTCTTTGAGGTTGTTGTTTTGTAGGTTACTTATAATTTTTCATTGGATCTTCAAATTCATCATCTTTATAATTCTTCATTGGGTCTTCAAATTCATCTTCAGTATTCTTGTAATTTTTCATTGGATCTTCAAACTCGTCAGTAGGTTCTTTTAACTTATTATAACTGGAAGACTCCTTATGGTCATCCTTGTAATTTTTCATTGGGTCTTCAAATTCATCTTCAGTATTCTTAAAATTCTTCATTGGATCTTCAAATTCATCAACTTCAGAAGGTAAGATCTGCTTCAATGGTTTCTTGGGTTGTTTATCCTCAATACTTTCAACCTTTCTCTTCTTCCGTGTATCCACTATCTCACTATAATCAATCAAGTAATCATCTTCATTTTCATCACTTCTCAATTTAAAATACATATGATCAACCTTCAACATTCTATCAAATACTTTCACCCCATTGAAGTTATCCACTGCCAAAACACAGCTTTTGAAATTGCGATACTTCATAAAACAGAAGCCCTTATTCCTCTCTTTCTCATCTTTGATCATTTTAATATGTGTTGGTACTCCATACTGTGAGAAGATTGTTATCATATCTTCCTCCTTTAACTCTGGATGCAATCCACCAATATGAATATACGTCGTATCCCTAAAATCATAATGCCATGAAGCATCATCACTAGTATTCGAAAGTAACTCCTTCTGGTTGATATTATTGATCCTCCGTATAGTATTCATTCCCCTTTCCTATTATTACTCCAACTTTTGACTGTATAGATTTATATCACACGTGACTTTTACTATGATAATAAAGAGCGATGAGCTTTTTTGATGAGCTTTTTTTTTCAAGTAAACGTTAAAGTTAAACCTATAAGAACATGGCTAAGAAGGGTTCGAAGGTTGGAACTGTTGTTTCCAAGTCTGCTCAGAGCGATAGTGCACTGAGAAAGAGAAAACCCGAAACTGAAGAGGTAGAAGAAACTGAAGATTCTTCAGACGATGATTTCCATGTTGAAGGAATGATAGATGCTGAGGCTTCAGAAGATGATGAGGATGAAGAGGAGGAAGAAGAAGAGGAAGAAGAAGAAGTAGAAGAAGACGAAGAAGACTCAGATGCTGAATTAAACGCACTTATTGGAGAAGAAGAAGATGTAAGTGACGCAGACTCTGAAGACTTTTCAGATGAACCAGCTGAAGATGGATTATCTATTACCGATAAATTATCAGGAGTCAAGATAAGATCTCTATCCACCACCAGTAGCGAAGCAGAGAAGATGGATATTCACACTGAATACTCTGACGGAAAACCTAGAATCATTAAACCTGAGATCGAACCAGTATATGATAGTGATGATAGTGATGCTGAAAATTTCAACACTATTGGAAACATTCCTATTTCTGCATACGAAGAGATGCCACATATTGGATATGATATCAATGGTAAGAGAATCATGAGACCTGCTAAGGGATCTGCCTTGGATCAATTGCTTGAGTCTATCGATTTACCTGAAGGCTGGACCGGTTTACTTGACCAAAATACAGGTGAAGGATTGAAATTGAGTGACGAGGAATTGGAGTTGATCAGAAAGATCCAAGAACAAGAAAGCACAACCGATAACATCGACCCTTACGAACCATACATTGACTGGTTCACTTCTAAACAAGAAATCATGCCTTTGACAGCAGCACCAGAACCAAAGAGAAGATTCGTTCCTTCCAAGCACGAAGCAAAGAGAGTGATGAAGATTGTACGTGCTATTAGAGAAGGTAAGATCATACCACCAAACAAGGTTAAAGAGAAGGCTGAAGAAGAGCAATTCAACTTTGACTTGTGGCAAGATGAGGTACCTTTACCAGATCACGTTATGAACTTGAGAGCTCCTAAGTTAGCTCCTCCAACAAATGAAGAATCTTACAACCCTCCTGAAGAGTACTTGTTAACACCAGAAGAAAGAGAAGCATGGGAGAAGGCTGACCCTGCTGACAGAGAAAGAAACTTTATTCCAGAGAAATATGGATCCTTGAGAAAGGTTCCAGGATACCAGGAAGGTGTTAGAGAGAAGTTTGAAAGATGTTTGGACTTGTACTTGGCTCCAAGAGTTAGACACCAGAAATTGAACATCGACCCAGAGAGTTTGATTCCTGAATTACCATCTCCAAAGGACTTGAGACCTTTCCCAATCCGTTCTTCTACTACTTATAGTGGTCACTCGGGTAGAATACGTACTATATCTATAGACCCTCGTGGTTTGTGGCTTGCCACTGGTTCAGATGACGGTACCGTCAGAATCTGGGAAGTATTGACTGGAAGAGAAGTGTACAAGGCTCAAATAGTTAAGGAAGACAATGAAGACGACAAGATAGAATGTTTGGAATGGAACCCAGATTCAAACATTGGTGTTTTGCTTGTTGCAGCTGGTGAGTTTATCTACTTAATAGTTCCACCAATCTTTGGATTCGATATTGAAAACATCTCCAAGTTGAGAATCGAAGCTGGTTGGGGTTACGGTACTTTTGGTAACAAGAGCAGTCACAATGTTGACGTTGCTAAGGGAGAGAAGTCCGATAGTGAAGATGATGATGAAGATGACAGCAAGCCAGCTGAAACTAAGAAGGATGTTGCCAAGTGGTACACACCTAATGAGTCGCAGGTGAAGCTGGGAGTTTCAGCCATTGTTCAAACACGCAAGGCTGTCAAGAAGGTTTCATGGCACAGGAAGGGTGACTACTTTGTATCTGTGTCACCAGCCAGTAACAACACTGCAGTGTTGATCCACCAATTGTCCAAGCACTTGTCACAATCACCCTTCAAGAAGTCTAAGGGTATCATTATGGATGCAAAGTTCCACCCATCCAAACCACAATTGTTTGTTGCATCACAAAGAACTATCAGAATCTACGACTTGGCACAGCAAACGTTGATCAAGAAGTTATTACCTGGAGCTAGAATGTTGTCGTCGATTGATATCCACCCAAGAGGAGACAATTTGTTGGCATCTTCTTACGATAAGAGAGTATTGTGGCACGACTTGGACTTATCGTCTACCCCATACAAGACTTTAAGATACCACGAAAAGGCAGTCAGAACAATCAAGTTCCACAAGGCTAACTTACCATTATTTGCATCTGCTTCTGATGATGGTAACATCCATATTTTCCATGGCACAGTATATGATGACTTGATGACTAACCCATTATTGGTTCCATTGAAGAAATTGACTGGCCACAAGATTGTGAATAGCATTGGTGTGTTGGACTTAGTCTGGCATCCAAAGGAGGCTTGGTTGTTCAGTGCAGGTGCTGATGGTACTGCTCGTCTTTGGACTACATAGAGAATTAAAAGTGTTTATTTAATACATTAATGTATAAAGAAAGGTTAATAACTAGTGCTATGTAGTGGATACATCTCTGAATGGTTTTGCCATATTTTATCAAAAAGTTACAAATATGTGTGAAATGGATCTACTGCAATTGTTTAGCAGTGTAATTATTGTGGAGTGGTGTTCAATGCTTATTATTGAAGTAGTTTAAGTAACCTATTTTGTTATTGATGAGAACATGATATTGGTTAGATTATATGTACATCTAAATAGATATGGGAGTCTAGCTAACCTGAAGACATGTTCACTCAATGTACAGAATTTCATTCTCTACATATCATTCTATATTCTCCTAATTATAAAGGATAATCCTTATTCCCTCCCTTCGTGTACTCAAAATGAGTCACTTCATGTCCATTATATTCAGTGACATATGAATCATTCTCATCAGATTCAAATAACGTTGGCAAAATATACTTCAAGTTACTGGTTATACCCAAGTTATCAGTGTCTAATACCCACTTTAAATCTTTCCAGTCAAGAATCCCTTCACCACAAGTCGAATTGACTGGTGTTTTATATGATTTAATAAACTCTTTATTTACTTGAGCAGTGAACAAGTAGAGTCCACCATACGAACCAGACTCAGTACCTGATCTAGAAGTACCTGTTACTACAGTTCCTTCATCTAATTTCCATAAAAGTACTCCTCTAGATTGGTACTGAGGTAAATCAAGACCAGTCTCTTCTTTAGTCTCTCTAATGATACATTCCAATGGTGTCTCATCCTTATCTAACTTACCACCAACACCATTCCATCTACCCATCCATGGCTTTTTTTGTCTATTCAACAATAAAATCTCATTTGTTTCTTCACAATATGCAAACCCTAACGTATATTTCAACTTGGTCATGATTATTATTCTCAATACTTTTCTTGAATCAATCTCTTGCAGTTGTTGATTCTCATTAAATATCAGTAAAACGTTTAATGAGAGATTCTCATCTGGAAACTCTTAATCTGATAAACTACAAATCAAGATTCAAATATATAAAAGCTACAAAACCAAACGATATATATCGTTTGAAACTTCCTAAAGATATCTCACAAGCTAGTTACTAGTCCAACTCATTGTAAACTTTAAGGTCTATAACCCATTGTATAACATTCCTTCCTTAATGAAGTATGAAAAAAAAGAGCCAAACTTCCACAGTAATCAGAAAAATTAACACAAGTTATTTTTATAAATAAGAAAGGGAGAAAGAAGGGGAGAGAGATTTGACATTAATCTAGCCGTTGGCATCTTATTATATATTCTATCCTATATCTTGATTGATTAGGTTCACGCTCAAAAAACCCAGGTGTGCTTGTGTTTTTTTAGATCATGTCTAAAGCATCATCGTTACCTGTATCCAATCCTTCGGGATCAGCGTCTAGTTCCAATACGTTGATCCCTCAAAGTGGCGGGCTATCATCGAGGACATCACCACAGCATGTGAATACTCAAGCATTATTATCATCGTCTTCAGGGGGTCTTAAGTCATTGGTGTTCCAGTTACTTCATGAACAAGCAGATCAAATCAGATACAAGAAGACATTGAAATTGAATAATATTGCTGGCACCGGTAACCCAAATTTAATTAACTTTGCCGACGTCATCGAGTACATTCATGAATACATGCACTCATACAACCCACCATTATCAATCCTGAAGCTATCCTTTGAAAACAACCAAATGACAGAACTCCCGTCAAACTTATCACTTGTCTCAAGATCAATCAAATTCTTCAACGTACACAATAACTACATCAGCTACATCCCAGAATACATCTTCAACCTGAAAGACTTCAACAGCCTCGAAATCTTGGACTTATCATCTAACAACTTGGCAACCCTCCCACTGTCACTCAAGCTTTTACACAACTTAAAAGTTATAAGCTTGAAAGATAATTACATGAAATACTTACCACCTGTCTTGGGAGAACTAGAACACCTAGATTTAATTGAGATCAAAAATAACCCCCTCATCATGCCTTCACTGGACTTGATTAAAGCTTTCCAACAACAAAGGGCCGAAGGGGGGTGGATCGCAGAACTACAAACATACCTCATAAACAACAAGGCACTTCTCGAATATAAAATAACTGAACAAATGCAAAAAGCTTCAAACAACCACCACCTGCCCTCACAACCACCACCTGCTGTACCCCCACCACTCTCATCTGCACCTTCATCGTCACAACTACCAATTCCAATGGGACCCATCTCCACAACCTCTTTATCCAGATCCCACAGCATCTCTGAAACTAAATCAAAGGCATCCAAAGCAGCTAGAAGGATGGGTCTTATAATTAAAAAACCATCGGAAGAAGATACAACTACAGCTAAAGTCATTCCAAATGATTCATCAAATAATGCAATAACAATTGCAGAAATAAACGGCCAGGGTGAGGTAGACTACTCATTAAACATACCTAACTCTGCGTCGTCGGAAACAGCCTTTAGCGTACGAACTCCTCCTCCTCCAACTATATCCATTGCAAATGGTAACCATTCTGTTATGACCCACACAGCTTCGACCGTACCTAACTCCTTATCGAATTCACCTCAAGCAACACCTGCCATATCTAAAACCGGAAGTGCTTCAACGAACCCATCATCAAGTTATACATCTCCAGTTTTGATAGCAACTAACAACAATAGCATCCCAGAAGCTTTAAAAACAGGTACAAGAACTAGATCCAATACTATGAAGGAGATTGACAAAATATTAGAAAAGAACGATATAGTTGATACCGAACATAAATCTGCAGCATACTTTAGAAGACTCTCAACTCTTCAAGAAAATCCAGTCGATGAACCTTCGTCTGCGCACAACACTGCAACAAATGATTCTGGTAACCATTATTTGAGTATCAACAAGAATCTGCATGTCAATCTCAATAAGAATAACTCTCACAGCCAGCAACCCCCTTCACAAGTTGGAATCGCTTCATTGCAGAATTCCCTCTCATCCACAGCACCACAGGAACAAAGACATCCTATCAAAGAAGAACCAGGAGCAATTGGCAAATCGCTTCCAAACAGAACCAATCATGAAATATCACCTTCAAAAGTCTTAAACACATCTAGAAAGTACAGTGTAAACACCTTAGTGAAAGCATCAAGAAAGATTTTATTTGCTTTCAGCGAGCTCCACTCATCTGTTAGAAGATTTACTGGATTCTGTGTTGACAAGAAGATCACAATCAAAATGGTATCGTTCTTGTATGCAACCAAATCGAATGTAGATTCATTGGTTGAAAGTTTGGAGCTCATAGAAGAAAGCAACGAAAGCTCTAGTGCCAACTTATCAAATAATATAAGTGTGGCATTACACTCTTGCATCTCATCTTTCAAGTCGATCATGAATTTGTTAAGCGAGAACTTTGCAGCATTTGTTTCGAAGACAGATGTTTGTTTTATCAGAATGCTTTACTTGACACTTTACGGGTCATTTAATGAATTGATGAATGCATACAAGATATTGTTACCTAACACCAAGGTTCCTGTTTTCAACCTAGGCCAATTAGGAAACGGAACTAATTCAAATGGGGGCAGTATTAGTGGTCCATCTGGATTACCACAATCTTCATCTGCTGTAAATCTTACTTCTGCAAACGAGACCAAAAAGTTGGGTATCAATACGAACATATCATACGATACAGACGAAGTTGATGAAAAATTGTACCGAGCCATTGAAATCTCCACTTCGAACGCCCAAGTTGTCTTTAGTGTTTTGACCAAGGCAATCAGCAAGAGTGCGATTGATAGTGCGATAGCTAATTCAGCAGGTATGGACGGAGGTGCAAATGAAGGACAGACATCCAATATCAGTCACAATGTAGCAACCAAAGTGAAAGAGTTGACCAATGTTTGCATGATGTCTATGGATATAACAAAGCGATTAAAGACTAAATTGATAACGATTCGGAATAATCCTTCACAAACAACCAAGCGGATGTTCTGGGACGATATCAACTTATTTTTGAAAGCTATTATTCAAACATTTTCATCAGTTAAAGGAATCATGAAGGATTTACCAATTTTGAATGATATTCGGTCATCAATGGCTAATTTAACCAAGACTACTAAAGATGTCACCATTTTATTGGAGATTTCATCTTACAAGTCTATTGAGCACGCTTCGAATATGAATTCAAACCAAGGCAATCCACCCAACTCGGCGACTTCTGCATTGCCCCCGGCATTGCCGACCATTCCCAGTGTTTCGAATTTATTCAAACAAGCACACCCACCTCCGCTTCAAAATTCATTGTCTAGTTTCAATTGGTCACAAAGCGTTACTAATGTGCCTCAAGTAGGTAGGAATCAAATGACTAGCAGTTTCAGTACTTTATCGCAACCAGTTCTTGCGAGCATCAATACCGATAATGGAGGCAAGCATGAAAATGGACCTGCGTCAGCACTTCCTGCTCCAGTTTCGAATATGACAACCTTTACTACTCCAGCTAGTAGTCCTGGTCTTCCAGGTTCGTCGACCCCAGCACCAGTTACGGCGCCTGCACAATCTACTGGACAGTATTTTGCAAAGAACGGAATGAACCCATTTGATGGACTCATTCTTGCTAATAAAGATAAAGAGGATGGAGAAAAGCATAATACAAGTTTCAACTTGTAATCTATACAAGTTGAAAGATAACTAGAGAAAGAAAAATACACAATAGAATGCAAAGATTGTTCTATATTCTGAACAGCTACCTTTTATTCACAATAGGGTATTTAGAAATACGTAATACGTGAAAAATGTAATGGTAGCAATATTAAATGTAGCGATGAATTGAAATAAGCATTAGAGTTCTTTTTTAACAGGTCTGTACTTTCATAAACTGAAATGTCGTTGTCTGTTTAATTTCATGAACAGACTGGACCACTTATAATTTTAATAAATGCATATTTAACACTTCATTTTGTGCCCTTATCAATTTTAATTTGCAGCCAAAAAGAGCTTGCTGAAAGTAATATTGATACCAAGTCTTTGCGCTTGCCAGGTTACTGATTTTAATCATTTATGTTAATGGTATTCTCTAATGGACTTATCTGAAGGTACTTGGAATCAACCCAATTTACAAGTTGGCATTAAATATTTTTCTCGTAAATTAAACTGGAACTTATTTTTAGATCCAATAAGCACCAAGAGGTCTTCCAGCCTTAATGTTAAGGGATGGGTACTACACAGTACCGTTATTGGAGCTGTTTATAGTAGTACCTACTATGTCACCATTGAGGGTCCATAGTATTACTGACTAGTATTAGAACTACCACAAAAGATAAGGCTTTATTACTGCCTTGTATCTATATAAAACCCGAGCAACTCCACAAGTTTTGGTTCTCTTGCACAATAGAATTGAAGGTAAATAGCTACAGCATAAACTAGTAATCTATAGTCGGTTTCAATGCTTCAAATACAGTTATCATCCATTTAAACAACCCCACCTTCTTTATAATCCAAAATTAAATTATACTCAAAGATAAAATTAAAAATAGATTTAAATATTATTCTCACTTTATTCAACGATTCTACCATATCAATGCTAGGTAAGCTACCCTTAGAAGTGATACAGACTATTATAGAACAGGTAAAGCAGTCATCTGTTGGCGACCTTATGGACTTACCAATCATTGGAGATCATGTCTTTAAGTTATATTTTAATCAGATTGAAATCGAACATTGTACTTTATTGTTTGAATCTAAATATCCTACTTATAACCCTTTTTACGATTTACTTGTTGCTGGCAAGCTGAAATACGGACCAGAACGCAATACACTAGAGCCTAATTTATATCAACTTTCAAAGAAGCCTGTCATAATGACAGTTCAAATATTCTTAAGGTTCATCCAAAACAACAAGCACTTCAAACCCCAATTGTTATCCTTTCAGAGTGAAAAAGATTTGAACATAATATATACTAATTTTCCTCAAGTATTAGTTGAGGCAAAATCAATTGTAATAAGGGATTGTGCTGAAGTGATATATGTCAATTCTTTCAAGTTGAACAATATCACTAGAATTTGTTTGAATATTCCTTCAGAATTGAAACTCCAAATACCATCAGGCTTGAAAGAGCTTAATTTGTCTTCCTACTACGACAACTTTTTCGTAGATAAGAAGCTGCAACTTATTGATCTAGAAGTTTTGGAGTTTGGTGGAGATTGTAAACTTCCAAATTTAAGCGAACTCCCTTCCAAGCTCCAAGTGCTCCATTTTAATAACTTGACAATTTCTACACCGTTGAAATTGGAATTCGACAATTTGCACGATTTGCATATTGATGTTGAATCAGGAGAGTATTTGGATTTGAAAGCATTACACCAATTATCGAAATTATATTTAAGTGGCTTTTCTTCTGATAGCTTGTACCAATTTGAATTTCCACCTTCCCTTCAATCACTAAAGTTGAGTGGGCTAGAAAATCTAACAGAAGTCAATAAGTATGATCACCCAATGTTGGAGTCTTTGGAAATTGAAAATTGCAGTAGTATCAGCAAGATTACTCTTCCTGAAACCTTGAAGCTATTAAAACTCAGCTCGTCAAGTCTTAAATTTGATAAATACCTTGTGCTTCCAAGTGGTTTACGAGATTTGCAGGTTTTCGAATCTAAAATAAAGAATAGTTTTACTTTTCCTTCTGCCTTGAAGCGGCTCAGTTTTGAAGGTTGCAAGTTTAAATCTTCGCCAGCTCTTCCATCATTTCCAGACACATTAGCAGAGCTAAGAATCTACAGCTCAACCCTTCAATCAATAAAACATGTAAAGTGGCCCTCGCACCTCCAAATATTAGATCTTTCAGATAACAATATATCCGACTTATATGGTAGTAACTTGGAAAGTCTACGCAAATTAAAGCTCTTAAAATTGTCTGGCAACAACTTGAGTTCGCAATTCCTAGAAGCACCGAAGCTGTCTATTTTTAGGAGGAGGAAATCCTCGGAAACAAGAATGATATATTTATCCACAAGAGATATCTTTCCAAAGGGGTTAGAGTATTTGGATTTAAGTTCAACCAGATTGACAGGCTTTGATATTCTGCATCTTACAAGTCTACAGCATTTAAAATTCCAAGGGTGTACTATAACTGATACCAGTCGTCTCATTCTACCGAAGCAGTTAGAAATATTAGACGTCAAGGATACGTATTTTAAGAATTATAACCAAAGGCTTCCGGCCGGGCTCAAGCAGATAATTTTTCACTCATGTCAAGCGAATACATTTGAAAAGGCTATAGAAGATGTTATTCCAACAAATGTCGAATTCTTAACTTTCAAAACAAGTTCCTCAGTTACTGAAACGTTGGAGCTATCTTTCCCAAAATTAAAGCGTTTAGAGGGTTCAGGACTACAATCAACTCTACCGGCATACGAGTTGAATGTTAAGGGGTGTCCCATGCTTCAGTCTCTATCTATTGTATGGGTGACGATGAAAACTATTAACTGGGATCGCTTTCCGCCAAGTCTTGAGCACTTGAATTTGATGTTTTGTAGTATTCTGAAGTTACAAGGAGATTTAACCAAACTTAGAAACTTGCAATGTTTAAATCTCAGTAAAAACTCTCTTTCTAAATTTTTTAGGAAAAATCCGTTGACACTTCCAGACTCACTAATGTTTTTAGTGTTGGCTTTCAATAATATTGAGACTATCCGCATAGTTGCAGGTATCAAGACAAATGTGATCTATCTTCTGAATAACCCATTAAATGAGCAAAGCGCTAAGGATATTCATCAAAGTTTAGAATCGAGATCTAAAGCCAAACTCAAGAATCTTTTTTATGATCCTTTCAAATAATTAATGGTGTTTTATATTTTTTTGCACCCACCATAGAGATTGATTTAAATTTGTGACACTCTTTGAGTTAGTGTCCACGGATTGCCAGTGCCGTTAAAGTAGCAAATGTGGGGAGTTGAAATGTATTAGCGTTTGTCAACAGCAATTGGCCTTCGAAGTTTAATGCTAAGGAAATTCCGATATGTACTGTAACTGAAGGTAATCCTCGTCATTGAGTGCAACCTGGTTAGTGCAGAAATTCACAATTTGAGTAGACATATAAATATACCATAGTAATAAGACTAACCTCGTTTTTATGTTGAAACTAAAGGCAAATGCTCTAGTCAGCGACTACACGATTCTAAATTGAATCTACGTACTTCTTTTTGATTCTCCAGTCAGTTTTTGTGCTTGCTGCTAGCTATCTAATTAAAAGTATTCACCCTAAACCGAACACATTCAATTAGAAAAGAACAACACAACTATGAACTCACATATCTAAGATAGAGTTAACAAAAAACCCTAACCTTCAAAACCTAAAGTATTTAGCTTCTTGAATCTTAACCTGAAATAGAGTGTGCTCTTCATTGTCATAACCATACTTTCTAATACATAACTTTGCTTAACTAAAGAAGATTAAATATTCCTAATATAGAAGACCATGAGGATCTACTCATTCCTTAATTTGTATGGGAGATCTAAATTTAGCTCAAACATTAGTATACGAGATGAATCTCCTCATACACCTCTGTAGATTTCTATGTATATCATACACCCAAATGCATTGCCTCAACAAGATTGTTTGACTCATCTCTTGTGAAAAATTCGAGATAACAAAAAAAATTGGTGAATCAAAACTGTCAACTGTAAGGCCAATCTACTACTCAACATGGCTATTGAACTTGAAGATGTTCCACATGGAGACAACGCCCAAGTCTTGAAGGACTTGATTGGTGGAACTATGGGTGGTATTGCCCAAGTTTTGGTTGGTCAGCCATTTGATACTGTTAAGGTTAGATTGCAGTCTGCACCAGAGGGTACTTACAATGGAGCTTTAGATGTTATTAAGAAGTTATTGGCTAAAGAAGGTCCAAAGGGTTTCTATAAGGGTACTTTGACTCCTTTGGTTGGTGTTGGTGCGTGTGTTTCTGTTCAGTTTTCAGTCAATGAATACATGAAAAGATACTACGACAGCAAGTTGAATGGTGCTGAATTGTCTTTGGCCCAGTTCTTCAGTTGTGGTGCGTTAGCCGGTCTTGCTAACGGATTTTTGACCTCTCCAATCGAACATATCCGTATTAGATTGCAGACTCAAACTGGTGACGTTAAATCATATAACGGCCCAATTGACTGTGCTAAGAAAATCCACCAATCTTCTGGAATACAGGGTATTTACAAGGGTATCGTGCCAACCTTATTCAGAGAAAGTATCGGCTTGGGTATCTACTTTGCTACATACGAAGCACTCATTTCTAGAGAATTGAAAAAAGACTCTTCCATCGTAAGAAAGGACATCCCAGGTTGGAAATTGTGCTTGTTCGGTGGGTTGTCTGGTTACACCTTGTGGCTTGGTATTTACCCAGTTGACGTGGTAAAGTCCAAGTTGCAAACTGACTCTTTGGAAAAGCCAAAGTACAAGAGCAGTTTATCTGTCATTAGAGACATTTCTACCAAGAATGGTATTAAAGGATTTTATAGAGGTTTCCTCCCAACTATCTTGAGAGCTGCTCCTGCAAACGGTGCTACTTTCGCAGTTTTCGAATTGACTATGAGATTATTGGGTTGAAATAAGTTGTATATTAATTATAATAGTGTGTGATAGATGTTCCCTGTCCTTTTTAAATATATTATAGTCTTCTTTATAGTGAATATTTCTATGTCAGTTATTACTCTTCTTTGAGATATGGTTGTTGTCTTCAGAAAACAATTCAAAGTCTGTGGCTTGTAGTACTTGACTTGGTTCTTCGTATTTATACCCCCAGTATTCTTCTGTGAACATATCATTATCTTGAAAATCTTGAGGTCGTATTAATCTAATGAATTCCATAAAGTCCATTAAAAATTCACTGTTAAATTCATAGCTATCAGACCCAAGCAATTCAGCCTTCTCATAGAAACTGATTTTCTCATCTTCAGGTGTTCCTTGTGATTCAGAATCTGACTTAGTTGCCATTGCTCTTACTCTTCTGTTGTAGTCTTTATCGACTCTTAAGTGCAATCCAGGCACCAAGTCAATGATATAGAGAAAGATACAGGTGAGTACAAAGCAGTACGCTAATGCTACCACACTTCCCAAGATTTGGTATCCGAGTTGGACCCAATGACCTGAGACCCAGCCACCCTTAGTGTAGTCGTCTTTCTTGGCAAATATCCCAGTAAGGATCGACCCAACTATACCAGCAACACCATGGATAGCAAAGATATCCAATGCATCATCAATGTTGAAAAAGTACTTGAGTCTTGTGGATAAGTTACACAGAACAGCACCAATAACTCCAAACACAAACGATTTCCAAAAGTCAGATGGCGAAGAAACGTATCCTCCAGCTGGTGTGATTACAACCAAGCCAGTGATTAACCCTGATGAGAATGAAATCATTGAGAGTTTACGTCTTTGCACAAAATTCGATTTGGATTCGTGGTAATGTTGGTTAAGCAATACTCCTGTCTCTGATACAGTTGGTACGATGAAGTTTGGTTTATTTTCTGAACCATCTTCACCATTATGGTTATTTTCGCTCAAAGCATGGTCGTCCAAGGGAATCGAAGAGAAGAAAAAGTCAATCAGTGCCCATACAATTCCACTCACAAAAGCTGTGAGGATAGTGTTAACAAAGAGTGATAAGGATGACGTTGAGAACTTGAAGTCACATCCTCCAATAAAACCCACCCAACCAAACACAATCAACCAAGTCCCAAGGATAATGAACCCAGTGTTGGAGTTACGGTAGTTGTATAAGATTTTGGGGTTACGAGGACCCAAGATATACGAATATGCTAGCGCAGTAGCTCCACTGACAATATGAATACAAGTTCCACCAGCAAAATCAAGTACAGGCAACTTATTCAACTCAAGCGAGAACCATCCCTTGCTACTCCAGAACCAGTATGTTACTGGGTTATAAATGATGAGCGACCAAAAGAAGAGAAACACCAACATAGGCAAGATCCTTCCTCTCTCAGCTATACACCCTGGGAATGTGAGTGCAGCACATATAATCTTGAAGAGTCCATTAAATAAGAAATGGTTAACAGACAAGATTTCACCTCTTGTATTTGCAAAGAGTATATTGTTAGGGTCTCTCAAGTGTCTCAACACCGCAAAGTTCAAGTTACCCAAGAAACCGTTTGTAGATGGAGAGTAACAGAATGAATACCCCCATATAAACCAGTCAATAAATAATATAGGCGTCAAGAATAACGGAACTGCAAGCATTGTAAGTGATGATCTTCGTTGAGTCAACCCTGAATAAAATAGAGCTATTCCAAGAACCACCAGTGGTAATAACGCAGTACAGAATATCATGTATAGCGAATTAACACCTATCACTACATCCAACTGCGCTATCTGATCTGACATTATAGTGTAGCCTCCTTACTATCGATTAAGTCTATGAATAAAGATCATATATTCTTCAATAAGAAAAAATTATTGATTTGCTTTATTTTCAATAAAATGATTTGCTTCAGATAATGATAAGAAGACGTGCTTTATGGTTGCTTTATTGTTTAGATTTTATTACTATTATGTGTTTGAGGGTGATTTATCTTTATAACAGTATACTTCGTAACATTTAGAGCATACCTTTGGTATTTTGAATGGGTCTTTGCTTGCGAAGAGTTGCTTTCTATCGAATTCTCTCTTCATGATTGCACAGTTTAAACATATCAGAAATATCGTTGAGTTCGACGATGTTCCTAGGTTGTATCCATTACTCAACATTCCAATCACTTCTTCGTTTGTGTAGCTCATTTGGAATGTCGATGTGTTTGCATTGTATCCAAGGTTGGTATTTGCATTGTATACTATTATTGGTGGGAGGTACGTAGATTCAGATTCAGTGTGGGTACCCACGTTTAATGGTTGTCTCTCCAATTCAGGGAAATCTTCTTGCAAGTCACATCCAAAGAATAATGGTCTTTTATTTAATCCTTCTATCATCTCTTCTCTTGTAGGTACTTTTGGGAAACTTGATTTAATAGAGTTATTAAAGAAACCAGAAAACCCTTGTGTTTGTTGTTTCAATGTAAAGTATGGGAGGTTGAAATGAGCTTCTGGATTATGAAACCTATTCGCAATGTTAAACAATGTGGTACCATTAGGATAATTTTCAATATCAGCTGTAAAATCATACGCCAATATAACATCCACCTCTCTTGCTCTAACCAAGAATGGTTGGATGGGGATATTTTGCCCATCATCTCCACCATCAACAAGATACAAGTGTGGATAACTTGAAATAGATCTGGAAATGTTGGAACTATTATGAGTAGATCCTTTGAATTGATAAAAGGGATTAGGTGAATAGAGTGCATAATCTGGATGCTTCTGTGGATGATCCATCGACTTATTCTCCACACTAAGACCAAATGCTCTCAAAATAGTGAGAAGTGCTGTAGACGTTTCCAGCTTCAAATCACCCAACATATTGTACACATACACAAATATATGGTTGAACAATGACGACAGCGTACCTGTAATGAACCCTACGTTATCAAACCCAGACACACAGTATGAAATATTTGTATATGGAGTTGTAGTAACAGACTTTCCTTCCTTAAACGTCGACCCCAAATACTTTAAAGGAACAAAAGCATTCATATTCGAATCCCATGATCCAAACTCATAAGGAGTGAACTCAAGTAAATGTGAATCTTTACTGGTCTCCAGATAGTCTGGATGCTTCTCGATGGTTCCAATAATTGGAAATGGCTGCGAAAAATTCTGGAACGATTCCAAATTCGTACTCATAGTGCTTGTTATACCTGGTGATCTGGCTAAGTTGCTAAAGATCCTTCTTGCTAGTGCTCTACCCCAGTAGTCTGTGAATGATAGGTGGAACCCAGCTATTTTCTTTGTTCTAACTTCGATCTGGAGTTCCTTATAGTACGTAAACACATCTTTTAAGGGAACAGTATTATATGGCTGCAAGCTAGTTGGTTTCATAAAGAACCGTCTTAGAAAGTTCGGCAATATAGTCAGATTGTTCCCATCACTAGTAGGTTTTCCTATTCCAAAGTACCTGAGAATTGCAGACAATCCCCCTTCATCTTCATTCAGTTCATTGGTCTGTTGATTCTCTTCTTGGCCAACTCCATTCAATAGTAAAGATGGATCGAAACTTGGCACTCCTTCTAACAATTGTTTGTCTAAACTCCAGTACTTGTCTTTCATCTCATCTACTCGCTTGAAGTCATTCACAAAGCTACTCATCACAAACCAAGATCCACCTGAGATACCGCCGATATACATTGCAGACTGAAGTAGTCCTCCCAACAGTGTTGAATAGGTGTTCCTCCCGTCAAATGAATTTACAACTCCTGCGCTCAACAACATGGCTCGATACCCACCTCCACTGACTGCTATTGCTATATGTATTGGTTTTGACTTGGTGAACAGCGCATAATCAAACCCTGGTATCTTATTCCTTTTGAAAAGACCTTCAAGAGCCTTTTCAGTAAGCACGCTTCTATTCAGTATATAACTCTTTTCTTCCTGACACAACCTTCCATCTGCTTTCCTAACCAAACTATGCGAAGGACAGAATACAGTATATGGAGCATACGATGAGCCATAAGTATAACGTAAATTTGAAAGCAAGCTGAAATTCGAAGGAAACAAGCTGGAACTATCTATATGACTCCTAACACTAGAATTAACAAACCCTACAACTCCCACTGAACAAGCAACCTGTATTACAACAAGTAACTGTAACAACTGATAAACCTTCATTTTTTGGGTGCAAAATTTAAGCGTTAAAAGTTTAAAGTTGGTTTGTGAACCAGAAAGACTTACGGGTAGTACGTTCAACGTTATCGAGATCTTCTCAGATAGCCGCCTCTCAAAGAACCCTCTACAATACTCCCTCGGAGCAATCATTATAAGTTGAATTAATATTGGAACAAGTTTATATATAGATGTAACTAATACTGTATGAAAGATATAAATTTATATAAATAAAGAAGGTTAATCTTTTTCAAAAAAATCAACATGACTAGACTTAAAAGTCTTCGCCATCGGAGGACACATAAGCGTCACCCAATTCCTTCTTCTTCTTCATTCTTTCCTTCTTCTTCTTTCTTAACTCGGCAGAAGACAACTTAGTCTTTTTCTTAGCAGCAGCAAGCTTGTTACCCATGGCATCGAACTTGTCTTCTTCGTCTTCCTTCTTCTCCAATCTTGGACCGGCACCTTGACCTTGAACCCAGTTGTGACCGGATGGAGTCATTTGACCGTCAAGAACAGCCCAGACTTCTTCAGTGATGTCCTTGGTGAATTCAGCAGAGTGAGTAATGATAACAATTCCACCCTCGAAAGCCTTCAAAGCCTTAGACAAAGCTCCCAAGGAGTCTCTGTCCAAATAGTTAGTTGGCTCATCCAAGACAATCAAGTGGGGTCTTTGCCATGTACAAGCAGCCAAGACCAACTTGACCTTTTGTCCACCAGACAAACCTCTGATTCTCGAGTGGGAAACCAATTCGGCTTCCAAACCCAACATGTTACAGTGCTCTTCAATCTCCTTTCTAGTCAAAGGTCTGAATTGACCAGAGGCCAAAGCCTCCTTCATGTCAACCTCAGCAACCAACTTGGCGTGAGTTTCCATCAATTCACCTCTTGGCAACCAAGTGTTGTCGACGGACATCATGTTGACCCATCTCTCGTTCTTCATGCCGATGTTTTCACCTAAAGCCCAAGAGATTTCGTATTCGTAAGAGTTCTTGAACTTTCTTCTGGCGTGGATTCCAACAACTCTTCTTGGAGTACCTTCAACCTTGAAGATCTTGTTCATGTTTTGTTCATCCTCTTCGTTGATCTGTCTAGAGGCTCTGTCCATGGTTTCTCTGTCTTCACCGGTTTGGAATCTCCATTGGATGTATTCAGATGGGGTTTTGTCCAAATGGTTGTCAATATGGGCGAAAGCGTGCTGCTTAATGTAGGCAATACGGGCATTCTCGTGCACGTAAACTTCACCAATGGTTGGCAACAATTCACCAGTCAAAACATTGATCAAGGTGGACTTACCGGCACCGTTAGGTCCAATGACGGCAATTCTAGAAGACAACGAACACTGGAAGTTGATGTCTCTAATTTGAGGCTTAGCAGTACCTGGGTATTGGAAGGTCATGTTAGAAACCTTGACAATAGCCTTTTGCTTGGTCTTGACACCCTCCAAGAAACCTGGTTCTGGGAACTTGAATTCCAAGTCGGAGGCTCCCAACTCGTAGTAAGATTGGGCAGATGGGCACTTCTTGACAAACTCAGATAAGTTACCCTTGTACTTTCTCAACTTGAAACCTTCGTAGTGGATAATGTATTGACAAACCTTGTCCAAGAATCCAGAGTCGTGGGAGACAATGATCGAGGTAATACCACAGGTTTGCAAGTAGTTGACCAACCAAGCGACGTTAACAGTGTCCAAATGGTTAGTTGGCTCATCCAACAACAAAATGTCGGCATTCTTCAAGACAGCTCTGGCCAAAGCCAACTTCATCTTCCAACCACCGGAAAGAGATTGGATAGGCATCGAGATCATATCGTCGGAGAAGTTAAATTCTCTCAACTTAGCCTCAACAGCATCCTTGGTCAAACCAACTTCACCATCCTCAATGACGAATTGAGCAACGGTGGTGTCAGCGTGGGTTCCGTCAATGTCGTGCTCGACGTAGACAGTCTTACATTCTTCTTGGGATGGGAAACCTTCAACTTGACCGTTAGCAATAGCTCTCATCAAGGTAGACTTACCAGCACCGTTAGGACCACACAAACCATATCTTCTGTTTCTCTTCAATCTGAATTGGGTCTTGTTCAACAAGATCTTAGCACCGTAAGCCAATGAGAACTCACAGTTACACAAGTCTTCACCTTCATCTTCCTCATCTTCGAACGAAGGAGGTTCTGGGATGTTGTCGATAGCTCTCTTTCTGAATTCCTCAATGATTTCCTTGGCTTCAGCTTCGTGCAAGAAGATGGTAGCGAATGGCAAGACATTCTTCAACCAAGATTCAGGTTGAATGTCTCTCTCGTCAATCAAGTCACCGGCAATAGCGGCGATATAGTTCAAGGCAACGTCGAATCTCTTAGCAATCTTCTTTTCAGCAATCAACTGGTTGAATTCGTTCAAGGTGACTGGAATGTCACCAGCGGTGGAGACCTCTGGGATGGAGTCATCGGCACCAACGGCACCAACTCTCTTCAAGGTTTGCAAGGCTCTGGAAGTAACTTCTCTAGCTTCTGGGTCAGCAATGGTGGCAAAGTTACCGGTCAAAGCTGGCAACAAGGTGTGCAAGAAAGGAGCAACAACTTGTGGGTCGTCAACCAACTTACACATGTTGTCGACAATGACAGCAGCCTTTCTCTTGATGGCGGTGTCACGTTCAACCAAACCTCTGGACAACAATGGAGCCATGATGGACAAAGTGGCCATGGTGACTTCAGAGACAAAGGTGGTGGCACCCAAAAGATGCACAGTCTCTGGGACTTCGGTTGGCTTAGCGATACAGTCAATCAATCTTGGGATAAACTTCTCGATATCCTTGTTGTCGATAGTCTCGGTGGACTTGGTCATGGTGGCTAAAGCAGCCTCCTTGACTTCCTTCTTGGTGTCCCACATAGCCTCGGACAAGACTGGGATCAATTCCGGCATTCTCAAGGCGATTTGAGCCTTAGCGGTGTCAACCAATTGAGAGATGGCGGCCAAGACGGCGGTCTTCTCGGTCCACTTGTTGGTGGTCTTCAAGGAGTCAACCAAAGATGGCAAGATAGCCTTGACAGAAGTTGGGGTGATGGCAGAGGCAATGGCCAACAAAGCGTTGTAACCAGCGGCAGCAACATCCTTGTTCTTGTCACCAGCAGCGGCAGCAACATCTTGGACCAACTCAACAACATATGGCTCAACAGATGGAGCCAAAGCGTTGGAAGATGAAATGTGTTTGTAAGCATTCAAAGCTGCAATAACACCCTCAACATCCTTCTTGTTGTTCAATTGCTTCTTCAAGTCTTGGAAAAACTCAACAGGAACATCATGCTCAACAATAGATGAGTTCAAGAATGAGGAGACATTGGCAGCAGCTTCATCCTTGTTGTCGGCAACCTTCAAGGCGCTCAATAACTCGGAAAGAACTTCAGTAGAGTATTTGGATTCTCTCGCAGCAGACATTTCCCAATGTTGTGTGAATTTTTAAAATTTTGCTCCTGAACAGCGCAGCCAACTTTATATGTATGCTTTGTTAGAGAAAAATTTTTCTCAATCGATGAGATAAAAAAAAAAAAAAAAAAAATTGCCATTCAGAAAAAAAAAAAAAAGCACGGTTTGTGTCAGGACCGTGTAAGGGAAGGGGGAGAGGAAGGTAGTGAGTAAAAGGATGTTGTAGAGGAGTGAGAGTGTGGGGGGTTATTCTAAAAGAAAGCTAAGACTCAGGGGGTTTCAGTGACGTGGAAATAATGTGTAGAATAATATTAGTAATTGTAATTACATGGCCCCTTCGTCTCACCTTTGCCTCTTCTGTCATCGCTGTCCTGTGTACTTTACACTGATAGAGATTGGGCACATGGTACCTGTGCAGTCCCATTTTTAGTAAGTCGTTTTATGATTGGTTTCTTTTTAACTTTTGTCAACTGAAAATTTGGGCCCAAAAAAAAAAATTTATGATTCGCGTTACCCGGAGATCGGTAAATGTATACGTTAGGAGTGTTACATAAGCAGAATATGAAGTATCATGTGACCTGTATCCATGTGCAAAACGTACAAATTTTACTCGTCTCGTTTTGATTATAATTGGAACAAGAAAGGTAAAGAAAGGGGATATATATATATAGTTGAGGTATTTAGTCAATCGTTTGAAAAAGAGATAAGCAATAGAATAGTGATTTATTGAAGAGCAAATTGATTGGAGAAAATGATTGATAAAGAAACAAAGTATGATAGACAGTTGCGATTGTGGGCTTCTACAGGCCAGGCCAATTTGGAGCTGTCACATATAGGAGTTGTGAATGCCACTACTACGGGATGTGAAATATTAAAGAATTTGATCTTGCCTGGGATCGGAAGGTATACTGTTATTGATGATAGTATAGTCAGCGAGGCTGACTTAGCAAGCAACTTCTTCTTAAAACGATCCGACTTGGGACATGGTTTGGCACAAGCAGTGACGAGAAACTTGGGTGAATTAAATACAGACGTACAAGGGCAAGCAGTGAACAAAAAGGCAAGCGAGATCATCACCGAAACAAACTTCTGGGACCAGTTCAGCGTGGTGATTATTTCGGACTACGTGCCTGGATTATCACACCTTATCGACGTCTTGTGGCAAAAACAGATTCCCGTCTTGGTTGTCAACACAATAGGATTCTACGGATCTATAAACTTGATCTCACACGAAATCACAGTCGTAGAAACTCACGACCCACTGAGATTGTACGACTTGAGAATCGACAAACCATGGAAAGAACTCAAAGAGTACGTGGACCTGATAGACTTGTCTAACTTGGACAGCTTCGAACACGCACACGTACCATACATTGTCATCTTCATCAAAGCATTAGCACTCTGGAAAGAGAAACACGGCACAGACTCCCCTACAAACTATAAACAAAAGGAAGAGTTCAAGAAGTTGATCGAATCCATGCTGAGAGATATCAACATGGAAGCGAACTTTGAAGAAGCATACAAATCGTCCCATCGAGCGTTCCAAAAAACTCAATTACCAAACACAATTGTGGAATTATTCGAAAACCCAAAAATCGATCAGGCTGACGGTTCAAACATCTTCTGGGTGTACTTGAAAGCGTTACGCAACTTCATCGCCGTCAACGACGGCCAGTTACCGTTGCCAGGGACATTGCCGGACATGTCCTCCCACACTGAAAACTACCTTAAGCTACAAAACATCTACGTGGAAAAAGCTAAAAAGGACAGACTAATATTTACACAAGAAGTGGCTAAAATCTTAAAATCGTTGGGGAGACCAGAGTCTGACATCAACAGCGAATCCGTTGCCACATTCTGCAAAAACGCACAGTCGCTCTTTGTCACCCAGGGAACAAAGAACTTGCATTCTGAAAAGTTGGTCAACCACATGTACGGCGGAGAGAAATATGACCTCTTGCCAATCTACTTTTCGATTCTTACATTCAACACCTACATTGATAAATACCATGCACAACCGACTGCAGCTGACCTCGACAAATTCACAACCTTATTCCAAGAGTTGTTTGCCATTAAATCCGTTCCAAACGATTTCATTCTAGTAAGCAAAGAGCTTCTCATACACAACACATCGTCATACCATAACCTCAACAGTTTGATGGGAGGAATAGCAAGCCAAGAAGTGTTGAAATTAACTACAGGGCAATACACTCCTTTGGATAACGTTTTTGTTTTTGACGGGATAAGGTCTGATAGCCACAGATGGAAAATATAATATATTGTTTAGAGATAACCATACAGTATGGATACCGAGTATGGAAATACATTAATTAAACTAGACATTGTAACAGCTCGTTCCCCACATTGAACCTACCTATACATCAACTGATGTAGCCTGATATTTCATTAATTGAAATTACACTTTTGTGACCTCGGTCCACTTTTTATTCTTCGTCAAAGGTATTGGGGTTCTGTGTATTCTATTCTAATGTTCTATATGAGAGACTCTATATTTACAAGTCATCAAATGATCCTTGAACGTTTGAATCACCCTTTCTCTTCTTCTTTTCTTCTCTAACCAAATCTTTCCAGTCGTCTTTCTCAGCTTCGTTATCTGAAGGTTCTTCCATGATTTGCTTCTCAATAGCTTCACGTTTTCTCTTCATTTTTTCTCTTCTTACCTGCTTTGATTCTTTTGAATCAATCTGTGTTGACCATGATTCATTCTTAACTTTCAATTCCTTTCTTCGTTTTGAATCTTTAATCTTTTGTGCTTTATCTGCTTCTAAAGTCTCTAATCTAGACTTTTCTCTTGCTTCGTCACTGTATGCATACGTATCCATGTCGATCACTTCTCCTAACCATCCATCTTCTGGCATGTCTGCGACATATCTCAGTTCTGGCATTTTAGGAAGTCTCATGAGTCCATAAGCTCGTGCAACTCCCAAGTAATCTAATGTCTTCATTCTGAAGATAGATGATGCCATGTGCTTGGAGTAGTATCTAACAAATCCAACATACGACTTGACACCCATTTCGTGACGTGATCTGTCTTCAAGTTGGAATTCCCTAAATCTCTTTTGAAAGTCTTCATGATTTGGTACTGGTGGTGCTGGAACACTGCTCATATGTATACCCTTGACATCCATAAATTCGATGTAATCTTCCTCCTTACTGTTTTCATTGAGCATTACAATAGCTTTTCCAACCTTATTGGCTCTTCCTGTTCTACCACATCTGTGCAAAAATACGTCTGGGTCGGTAGGTGGGTCCAATTGTATAACAAGATCCACGTCGGGTATATCAATACCACGAGCAGCAACGTCTGTAGTCATAAGAACATACTTGTTCAACATAGCATCTCCTTGAGTGAAGCTGTTCAATGTCTTCATTCTAGAGTTTGTCGAAAGCTGTCCATGCAATGAGTTGATCTTGAGGTCTTCTTGTGTGTTGATCAACTTCTGGAATGCATTATAAAAGTACTTGACCGACTGACAGGTTGGAAAGTACACTATACACTTTTTGAAGTAGTACTTTTCAAATATTTCAACCAAGGTTGAGATCTTGTGTTCAGGGTTGATCAACATGTATGAGATTTGCAATGATCTAGGAGCAGAGGATGCTATTGAGCCTCCGGCATTGTTGGATTTAACAGTGACTTTGACAGGGTTGTTCATACCTGTTGTGAAAATAGCATCACCTGCTGAAGAGATGGTTGCTGAGAATAATCCAGTACGTCTTTGCTTCGGTAATCTCTTCAAGATACTAATCACATCATACTTGAAGGAATCATCTAAAAGTTTGTCTGCTTCATCCAAGATCACAATCTCCAAAGAGTTTGTCTTGATATATTGAGATGATGATATGAAATCAAGTAATCTTCCTGGAGTTCCAATCATGATATGTGGTTTGTTATCCAAAAACCGATCCAAGTCTTCACGCACATTCTGACTTCCTCCGACAAACAACTGTGTTCTGATCTGAGGCTCAGTCTCAGGTAAGTACTCTAGTACAGTATTGAATACATTGTGTATTTGATTTGCCAACTCTCTAGTTGGAGATAAGACAACAGACAACATATGACCCTTTTTAACAGGCCCATCTTCCTGAAGTTTCTTAGATACCTTCTGCAATACTGGGATAGCAAAAGCCAATGTCTTTCCAGACCCTGTCACTGCTTCCACCACCACATCTTTATTACCACTAAGAAGCGGAATAGTAGAAGCTTGCACTGGAGTCATGGTAGGAAACCCTAACGAATTAATAGCATCCTTAATCCACTTCTCTAATGCTAAATTATCCCAATCTAACGTTCTCTTCTTCGTTTCCATCACTAACTCTTACTCTTTATGATTCTGGGGTTCACTTTTAAACTTTATGCTCATCGCATTTTTTTCAGCTCTGTTAATGTTACGAAGCATCGTGAAGAATTTAGGAATCATGAGTCGAACAAGTAAGGTTGATGTAACCAAGTATACTAGTTGGACTAAGGATCAGCTTATAGAGAGGATTGCTGGGTTGGAGCTGGGTGTTGTGGGTAACAAGTTGGAATCAGCTACCAGCACACCATTTGAATCAGCATCGCCGTCTCCTTCACCATTATCATCTACAAGTCAAGTGACACTTGTGGAAGGCCAGAAGAAGAAGAAGCAGAAGGTATTTGATTTCAGCAAGTACAACCAACGGTACATTGCACTTAAGTTCTCATACTTGGGCTGGGGATATTCTGGTTTAGCATATCAACAAGAACCGACACCATTACCTACTATAGAAGAGGAGATCCTCAAGGCCTTGTACCTTTCCAAGATGATTGAAACCCCACTCCCAGACTCGTGCAAGTTCAGTCGATGCGGTAGAACCGACCGTGGAGTCAGTGCAATGAACCAAGTCATTGCACTTAATGTCAGATCATCGTTGAGTCCAGAAGATCAATTGTCAAAAGAGAATGACGACAAGGAACTTCCATACATAAACATCCTCAACTCGTTACTTCCAGCAGACATCAGAGTACATGGAATATGCTTACGACCACCTGAGAAGTTTGACGCAAGATTCAGCTGTGACTACAGACACTACAAGTACATATTCAAGAAGGGTGACTTGGACCTTGATTTATTGCAGCAGGCAGCAACGAATTACGTAGGATCTCACGACTTTAGAAACTTCTGCAAGATTGACGGGTCTAAGCAAATAACCAACTACAGAAGACAGGTACACAGTGCCGAGATTGTACATCACAAGGACGACTTTTATGTCCTTGACTTGAAGGGAAGCGCATTTCTCTGGCATCAAGTTAGATGTATGGTAGCCATTATGTTCTTGGTTGGACAAAAGCTCGAGAAACCGGAGATCATTAAGGAGATGTTGGATGTGGAGAGTAATCCTAGAAAACCTACATTCGAAATGGCCTATGACATTCCATTGGTATTGTACGACTGTGTTTACCCAGAGATGGAATGGAAAACACCTATCGAGTTCAACGGTGCTCAGAATAAAATCCACAAGAGCTTCTCTACATTCAAAGGATTACTTAATGAGCTTCAAATTAAGAACCATGTAGCTGAGATGATGGAGAGTTTTTTCTTGAAGGATGCTGATAAGGTTAAACATGCACAAGGAGCTGGAACCATGAATGTGGGTAATGGTTCGGGAAGAAACTTCACGAGATACATTCCATTAATGACGCGTGAGAAGCATGAGACGTTTCAGGTGATAAATGAACGTCACAAGCAGAAGAAGGCTCGTAAAAAGGAGGAGGAGAGGAAGTTGAACGAGAGTGAGAATGGGAAGGTGGTGGAGAAAAAGGTGGAGGAGAAAAAGGTGGTGGAAACTATTGTATAACTACTTTCAAATTTAATAGAACGAGCTGAGCTACAGAAATCCGAAATATTGTAAATAAAGGCTGGTCAATCTATAAAGTTTTCCCTAAATGACAGATCTCTGTTGATCCATATTATGCATATTCCCTATGCAAATGCTAAAGTAATTGAATTAGTCTACTCATCATTCGTCATCCATGACGGTTCCCAGAATAACCATTCTCCTCGTTCTCCTTGTTTATCTACCCACAATTGTCCATTCAGAATCATTTCATCAATCACACTTTTACTTCTCAATTTATCCCATTCATAATTATCCTTGAGTAATCTGTAGGTAACGTATCCACCCATAAACTCGCAAAGATCATATACTTTCCTCTGGTCATTAGAAATGGAATTCACAGGGCCTGAGAACTTGAGCCACTTTTTGTTACTGATGGTAAGAGTAGAGTATCCATTGACTCCCAAAGTGCTTATAGCCTTTAACGAGTTATCAATATCGTCATCACTTATCACCAACTCGATATTGGAATTACTTTGTAGTATCGATCTAAGTTCCTTATACGATATGAACCCTCCATTCAAATCCCTCGTCTCATGACATATCTCAACAATACGAACTGATAATCCAATATAATAATTCTCCTTATTCTTAGACGACTTCGAATTCAACAACAACAACTCCAACGAATCGATTCCAATCAGTTGACACATCTTGGTGAACTTGTCTCTAAACTCACTATTCAGTTTAATCTCATCCTCATACTTGTTTGCAAAGTTAATAAGAACAGATTGGAATACTGACAACTGAGTAGAAAGCTGATCGGAGTGTTTCTGGTCCAATAGCTTTCCTAACTGACTGTAAGCATCCCTGTTATTCATACTGCTTCTCCTTAATGAACTTTCAATTAGATATTTAATTACGTAATCCTGACCTCGGCACTAAATTGAAATTTATAGAGCCGTTAACCGGTATACCCCACCTCACCTTTAGAGAAGAGAGCTGTGATTTTATTATAAACGTTGCTCATCTATTAGTATGTCGAGATACACGATTGAAGCTCCTAAGGAGATTGAGGTTACACTTGACAATGGTGTCAAAGGAACTATTGCTGTGCCCCACAGTGTCAGTTCAAAATCATCTTTTTCAGATGATTTTGCTCCTGGAACACACAAGATTGCGTTGATTTTGCATGGTCAAGGTGGTCATAGAGACTATTGTTATCAGAAACATTTAGCTCATAGATTAGCTGCTGATTTGGGAGTTTATTCTTTGAGAATCGACTTTAGAGGCGCGGGTCTGTCTCTGGATAATGTTGATGTAGAAGCTGGTAGAGTCGTTACACAAGATATTGAAGATATTCAAAAGTGTGCTGAGTTTGTTATTGATTCGAAGAAGAACCCCTTGGGGATTTCTTTCACTTTGTCTACTATCGTTGCACACTCTAGAGGTGGTGTAGCTATGTTCTTGTGGGCTTTACAACAAGATGCATTAGTTAAAAAGGGAGGTAAGTCTGGTGCTAAAGCAATTGTGGTTCCTAACTTGATCAATTGCTCTACGAGATACAGTTCCCACACTGTTCTTGGAAGATACGTCGATGAAGGTGCCTTGGATCAGGTATACTTGAATAGTTACAGACACGGTGCCTTCACACCACTTAAGGTGCCCAAGCAAGAAATCGTCTCACTCAGTACACCTGATTTCTCTGTCTTGTCTGATCTCTCGCTCGACTGGTCTGTTCTCAGTGTGTATGGGTTAAGAGACACTATTATTCCTGCTGATGATTTCACGCACTTTGCCAACGTGCTCAACAGAGGCCCTGGATCTCACGAATTGAAGGTGATCCCAGACGCAGACCATAACTTTTATGGAATCGAGACGGTTGAAGATGAAGATGATAATCCAATGGGATTACCCGTTACTAGCAAAAACAAGCTCAACCATAACTACGTAGCTGTTGATTTGATCATCAGCTACTTGAATCCAGGAAGAGAATTGGACAGATTTGTAGCGTCCTCGTCACAGGTTGGAAAGTTACCAAGATGGAAGAATGTCGAAGGTGTCAACAACTTTAGAGATGCAGGAGGATGGCATATAACCCTGCCTAGATTTGTATTGGACGATGACAGTGCACAGTATTATGTCAAGCCCAACACAATTTACAGATGCGCCAACATGTCTACAATTACAACTGCAGGGATCAAAGAGTTGGCGAGCATGGGGATCAAAACCGTGTTTGATCTCAGATCGGACGGCGAGTGTAAAACTGACGGAGTTGCTGAGAACATGTCTGACTACGGAGTGGAGAGGGTCCATGCACCTGTGTTTAAGAAGGATGACTACTCCCCACAGTCTATTGCTATTAGATACTCCAACTTAATGGCAAGTTGGTACACATATGTGAACGTTTACGAAGATATGTTAGAGAATGGAATTGGAGCTTTCAAGATTATTTTCAACCATATTCGCGATGACGGGTCGCCATTTGTGTTCCATTGTACGGCTGGTAAAGACAGAACCGGAATGGTTGCAATGTTGTTGCTCCTTTTGGTGGGTGTTGATAAACACTTGGTAGGAAGAGAATACGAGTTGACGACTGTAGGCTTGAAGAAGGAACACCCAATCATTAGACAAAAGTTCGCTGTGATGTTTGAGAAGTTGAAGTTAAAGGCTGGCGATAACTATGATGACGTTGAGAAACTGATTTCGCAAGGCCGCAAGAACTTTAGAGTTGAAGAAGAGGGATTCAATAACTTGATCAGCTCACGTTACGAAGCTATGTTGGCCACCATTGAACTTTTCAATGATAAATATGGCGGAGTAGTTGCATACTTCAAAAACCAATTGGGATACTCAGATGACGAGATATTAAAGATTTATAAGAATTTAGTGGTATTGGGGAACGACTTTACTCATGATACCAAACTCGCATGGGAACACAGAAGCGTCAAGGCAAGGTTCTGAAGACAAGGCAAGGTTCTGAAGAGTTCTAAGGGCAGGTTCTGGGTCGTCATTTAGCCAAGGCACATAAGAGTTTTTAAAGTGTGGGGATATTTATTAGATAGTTAGATATGATAAGCTCTTTGTCTTGGTGAAATATCAGGCTATATATCATAAATATTAATTACACAAGAGATTCAATACACTTGGTAAAAATAACCAGGAAGCTCGGTAGCTAATGATGGTTGACGTGTCATTGCGAACCTTCGATTGGGGTAGCCAAGGAATTTGGATAATTCTTAGACTTATCTATCCTCGTAGATATTAATGGGGATCTATGAGGGGTAGTGGGTCTTCTTCTCTTGTAGATGGTAATGCGGATATGAGTGGGGGGAGGCGGAAGTAAGTGGGGAACTTAGAGTGGAGAATGGATAATGGAGAATGGAGGATCTAAGATGGACTATAGATCTAAGATGACTAAAGATCATTTCAAATGCTCACAACTCATTGTTTACATAATAGGTAACGGTCTCTGGTTAAAGATCATCTTCTTTCTCACAATATCAACAATCTTCATCTCCTTCTCTGCTTCATCTCCTGCAAGAGGCACTCTCAACACAGCCAACGGAGGGTCGAGGGTGACTATTTTCCCTATAAGCCTTTGCGACTTGGCAATGAACAACGTAACAGTACTCGGGTCATTCTCTGAGTACTCAAGATCACCACACTTCACCGCATCATAGATACTCTCAATCTTAACAAACTGCGAAAAGAATTCTTGTCTCTGATCATGTGGTACACTGCTCGGCAAGTTCAACTCCCCTTGAATCTCGAGAATACTCAACCCGTACGGCGTTGATATCACTTCATTGCTACTCACCTCCGCAACCAGCACTTCACTGTAATCAACATTGGCAGTGGGCATCCTTTAATCCTAATATTATTCTCGTACCACCTCTCCACCTTGGCAGTTTTACACTCAAGAGTTTCATTGATATTTGTGAGATTATCCTGTATATATGTATCTTTAGCTACTTGTGGCTTATGTCAGCCATTAAAAAGTACTTCCCAAGACGGAAATTTATTTTTCATATGCATTTGCTTTGTGACACTTAAGACTTCTTGTAGGGAATGAACAGAATAAACGGATAATGGGCACGAGAGGGGGTAGCGAAAGGTGAGACGAAGGTTCGCTGTGTACGCTCGACCAGTAAGCCCTTATGCAATCTGGTCAACAGATTCAGCCCTCGAAGCCTTGACAGTTGACACCCCGACCTCATTAGGCCGTGGAATAAATAGTGTGCGTGCACATATTTTCCGGAATTGGAATAGAGAGCTGTTTTTGGCAATACTGGCCATTCCAATATTTTGCAGTTTACAATTTCATTGGCATCATATATAAAAGTATGTGGGGATCCATTAAAGAATTTTCGACATCTTAGATTGAGTATACAGCTAGATAAGATGGTAGTAGAACAAGAATATACTGCTACGCATGGGTTGATGCAGCTTTTGCGGTACCAGAACAACTATCCAGCCTTGGGTACCGGGGCCATTATTCTTGGTTCGCAGGCGCATGGATTGTTGGGTGGCATTCCTCCAACGTTGCAAGACTATTCGCAGGCGTATCAGATTTCGCTTTTTGGGGACTATCCCACACGTAATGATTTGGCACCGTGTGTTGTGTTTGCGGTTGTGTTTGGAATCTTGATGTGTATGCACTTGGCTATTTTCTTTATCAATATTTCGAGAGGCCATCGTTTTTATTTATCTTTGGGGTGGGCAGCTTACTGTGTGATGAGAATTATAGGATGGGTTGTGCGTATCTTCTGGGGCCGTGATTTGTCGCAGATTGCCATGGGTATTGCAGACGAAGTGTTCCTTATTGTGCCTTCTGTCTTCTTGGTGTCCTTTAATTTGATCTTGGCACAGCGTATTTTCACATGGAGACATCCAGTCGGTGGTTCGCGTAAGTTGTTTTGGTTCTTTATGATCTCCTTGTATGTGATTGTGGCAGGGCTTGTGGCCATGACCATTGTTGCATCGGGAGTCCCATACTTGTACTTCCTTTCGCAATCCGTCTTTGTCCATTACCAGCGTACCGTCAAGGCCTCGTGTATCTTTGTCTTGTTGTACTCGTTGACATCGATTGCCTTGCTCGGTTTGGCCTTTTTATTCAAGCCAACCAGCAAGGATGAAAACTTGTACACCTACCAACCATGGTGGATCGAGTCTTTCAGACCAACCTACTTTGTCAAGAAGAACGCTATCAGACACGCTGAAGAAACTTTCATGAAGAGAAACCACAACCATCGTTACGCCGTCAGGGTCATTGCAGCCACTCAACACCACCACAACATGGTGGAAGGCTTAACCACAGACAGAGGTGACTTGAAACACAACACCTCGATTATCATCATCTCCATCACAACTATTCTTATCTTTATTGGAGCCATCTTGAGAACCGTAGTCGTTTTCAAGGCTTCATACTTTAAAGACAATGGTCCATTGACTCGCCCAGTCGTCATGTACATTTGTTGGGGTCTCTTTGAAGTCATCATCAACCTCCTCTACATTGTTGGAAGAGTCGATTTGCGCTTCTACAGACCAGACAGATTGCCTCCACACGTCAGAGCGATCATCACCGCAGAACAAACTGGTGTCCACACAGCAAGACCATCTGTTGCACCTTCTATCACCAACTCCTTCGACGCACTCAGCGAAGAGGAACCTAAATTCGAGGAGGCTGAAGACTACGATTTCTTCAAGGCACACTCTGAAAGATCAAGTCAAAGAAGTCACTTGGAAAAGAAGGCTCCTCCATACCCGGTGAAGGCAGACAATGAATCTGAATTCCACTTTTAGTTTATATCCGTTTTACTTCTTTCGTTATCACGATTACTCCAAACGCAGCATGTGGCTTGTGGCTAATGGCTAACTCACTAGTGCCCGCTGTTACCTTTTGGAAGGGTATCCGGAGTATTCATAATTCAATTCATTTTATAGAATAAGTTTTTAATTAAGTGCAATGTATAAGTAAAGATATCATCGATGGTGATATCTTGAGATTAAGTGACAACATCGAAATATCATCGAGATATCATCAAGATATCTTCGAAGATGATATTTTGAGGTTAAAAAGTAGATTAAGAAAAGTTGGCCATCTTCGATGACCATCTTGTATGGTCATCCATACAGAAATTCTTAGTTGTGCTTGGAAGAAACGCAACTCTAGTTTCCCCACTTTCCCTGGAGACCTTTCAATGCATAAAGAATCAGCACACAGAATACAGTCTAAATAGAAGTATACCCTTCAAGCATCTTCTTCTGTTGTTTTAGTAACTTTATCTTTAAAATCCAGTATGATAGAAATCCATACTGTGAAATTCTTTTACTTGTAATACAAAGGCAAACTCTACTAACCTATAACCCTACTCACATCCTGTCACCTCAGCCTTCATCCATAGAGTTTCTACCCATACTTCATTAATGTCGTGCGCAAAACAAATATCATCGTAAAAATGGCTACAGATATCGAGATGAGATAAAAACATTAAAGCATGTCTAGACCTGAAGAAATCGCGCCTCCTGAGGTGTTCTATAATGATTCTGAATCGTACAAGTATACCACGTCTACGCGTGTTCAACATATCCAAGCTAAGATGACACTTCGAGCTTTGGAATTGTTAAACTTGGAACCAGAAACACCTCACTTTTTGCTTGATTTAGGATGTGGGTCTGGTTTGAGTGGAGAGATTTTGACAGAGGAAGGCTACAACTGGATTGGAATGGATATTTCGCCAAGTATGCTTGCCACTGGTTTGGACCGTGATGTGGAAGGGGATTTGTTCCTTTCTGATTTGGGTAATGGAGTACCATTCAGAGCAGGTACTTTTGATGCAGCTATATCTATTTCTGCTATCCAGTGGTTGTGTAATGCAGACTCTTCGAATGTGGATCCTAAGAAGAGATTATTGAGATTCTTCAACACTTTATATGCATCCTTGAAGAGAGGAGGTAAATTTGTTGCACAGTTCTATCCTATGAACGACAGACAAAGAGATTCCATTTTGGCTGCCGCAAAGGTGGCTGGTTTCGGTGGTGGTTTGATCATAGACGACCCAGAATCTAAGAGACACAAGAAGTACTACTTGGTACTAACTGCTGGTAACGCAGACAGAAGTGTGAACTTGGCTGGTGCCACCATGGACGCTCCAGAAACAACCAAGAGACTCAGTAGCAAGCAACTCAAGAAGATGGAATCAAGAAAGGATTACATTAATAGAAAGAAGGAAACCATGAGGAGAAGAGGTAAGGACGTTGCACTTGACTCTAAGTTTACTGCTAGAAAGAGACGTCCTCGTTTCTAGAGTTGCAACTTTAAATTCATCTTGTCTCCCTTTTCACTTACAAGTAAACACACGTTTACTGCCAGTGTTGTCATAGTATTTGCGTACCGTAAAGTATAAACTACACCCACTATGACATTTTGCATCTTTTTATAGGTCGTGTATATGTACCAAAATATAACGTATTGAAATTTTTTTCAGCTCAGAGATATAGAGAGACCATACAATGTTCGGGCTTATTCGTCAGCTAGGCTTGGTCAACACAATAAGAGGACCGTTAAAGGTACCTTTTTTACAAAGATCGCTTGCTACCACAGTTTTCGAGCCTTTACCTAAGAAGAGAAATGGAGAAAACGTATTATCACACTTGCACAAGCAACTTTTGAACAAGTACGATCCATCAGGAAGAAGACGTGAATTGGTGAACCCCAAGACAGGTTTACGTTCGGGTGATGTCATTAAGGTGACATACCTTGATAGAACTGAAGTGGTAGGTAGAGTTCTTGGTGTGAAGAGAAGCGTTAACAGTGTTGGAACTAACATCTTGATCAGAAATAAGGTTAATAGAGTGGGATGTGAAGTCAGAATTCCTGTTTTCAGTCCTAAGCTTAGGAACATCGAAGTCATCTACAAGCCAGCAACGTACTTGGCAAGATCTAAGCATTACTACATCAGAGGAAGCAGACTTGATGTGGTGGACGATATGGAATCATACGTCAATCGTCGTCTTAAGAAGAAGGCTAACTAATCTTGTATATATTTGGAGTATAAAAACTTCAGCAGCACTTCATAGAAGTGAGTTTAGTCTTGGGGAGTGAAATGAATTAATTTCTATAGATATTTTGACTTTCCATATGGAATGATTGTAGAGTGTAGGAGATTAGACTGAATCAATCATTTAGTTTGATTAAGATTAGCATGCTCAACATTAACTAGTAGTCAGATTTAGATTGAAATGTACATCACATTCTACTGGCACTATTGAGAAGGTATTAAGCTCTAATGACATTAATCACTCTTGTCATCACTCTCGTCTTCACCACGCAATGCATTCAACCTGCTAAACAACTCATTATTAAACTTCAGCTGAAATGAAGGATCCGCTCTCATCATAAGTGCCTCGAAAGTCTCATAGTATGTACCTTCCACAACCCCCGTTTCCAGTAGAACACACCAACCACTTATCGTAACTGATATATTCAACTTGCGTTCATCCTTGGTGAGAATATCAATTAATAACTTCGATTGATCTACTGTACAACGCCTAAAGAACGATTGGTACTCCAGACTAATAGTCTCCAACTCTTGGACAACCGTACTCTTGTCCATGGTAATACAAAGAAGAAGACATTACAAAAAAAAAAAAGTTTAAGATTTAGACACAACTGATTCCCAATGTTCCACGTAGGTGTCAACATCAGGCGCCCAGAAACGTGCTCCACAAGGGTTGCTATACGCTTTTATTCACTATTGAACTCAATAGACAGCCTACTCAAAGAAAGTGTAGGCAGCCCAACTGTCGTAGAGAGTGAATCTGCGATACTGTGAAGAGAAAATTACAAACCATTCGGGGGTTGCTTGTTTATATATGATTTTATCAAGTCCGGGTAAACATTGAAAAATCTTAGGTTAAATCAAATTGGAACGTCTAGTTGAAGGTTCAAAGAGTTATGAGTATTCCAACAGAGAAGTACATTGGATCTGATTTGAGGATCCGTCTTAAGGATACTAGAATATTGGATGGAATCTTGACTGCTATAGATCCATTTGGAAATATCTTAATTTCAAATGGATTTGAGTATTCGTTTGGCAAGTTCACTCCTAATCAATGGCATAAAAGATCTATAGGTTTGGTGAGTGTTCCTAGGAATAGTGTTGAGACTGTTTCTATAGATAAGAAAACTCATTCTGGTATTATAGCTGCGTGAGATTATTATTCATTGAATTGAAGGTAGTTATGTTGCGTTGAAATTGAGGAGATGATGATATACTTAGAGGAAATGATAGATAGATAGATAGAGATGTTGCATAGAAAAAAATGATGGAGATTGATGAGAGGATAACACATTGGAATGAGAATAATAGAAATGAGGAGATTGAATATTTAGAGGATTAGGCAACAAGTTATGAATGAATTTATGGGTTAACATTAAAAGGGACTGTACTTTACAATTTAATTGTACTGATCATTGTACATTATTAACTATACAAACAACTAATATCATTGTTGAATATAATACTAATCTAACTATTATATTGATTTTCAAGTTCAAAATTAGGTACTGAATCCATTATCAACCTAGGGTTCACGTTTGATTCGATGTACCCTGATTCCTTTTTCATTTTGTTTGCAAGAGGTACCCGTTTAATCTGTTCATGTTTTTCATGAATCTTGGCTTCTTCACCACCCAATTCCTGTTTCAATTGATGTCCAACCAATGGCTGTCCGCTTTCAGGGTTTTTGGAAATAATATCATTCTTTGGCACATTCCACTTTTCTTTGACTTTGACACCCACATCACTCTTAAACTGAACAATTACAGATGCGGGTGGATTTGGGTTTGTGACTGTGGGCTTTCCATGTTCCATACAGGTCCCCAAATAATGGTCGCGGGCACTGATGAATGTACCATACGGACATATATCTACCAAACAACCAATAATTGCATTCTCTTTCAAGCACAACGAGGTGATATCTAGATGTTGCTGTCCACAATCATGGGCAATCTCACTCACACAACTCAAAAAACACGCAGGTGGAGTGGCTACCACTACAACAGCCACCACAACCAAGTATATACTAATTAACAACAATCTATGTAACATCCTTTTGGCTCTTTTAGCAGCCGCCAAACAGATCTTTTTTTGCACCCTTTTGTGTGTACTAGTACATTTGTGTAGGGAATTTCTCCACATTGACACTCCACATTAACACTTCACATTGGACCTTTATAATGGCTCACCAAAAGATTAAAAAGCTCGTACCCACCTCCCAACGCGCTGGTTATATGGAAGTGCTTGTATGGGGCGCTCCAGCGTGATTGGGTTACGTGAAAATCTAGAACGTTGACGCGTTCCCGTCGTAGCCTTTTTTTTTTTTTTTTTTTTTTTGGCGGCGCCTATGGGTGTGTGTGACTTGTTCAATTTTTTTTTTTTTTTTTTTTGATAAATTGCGGGTTGAACTTTGGATTGGAAAAGTAGGCAGGGATGCAAGGAACCTACGGTAGCAATGGATTACCACGACCATACTATATGAAACCGGCTGGTAAGAAAAAGGGACTTTCGCCTTATGATAAAGTCAACGGGTCGGTGAACTTTTTCAACACGCCTAGACGTAAGGTGTTTGGGTATCTTATAATGTTGGTGCTATTTGGAACGTGTATTTTCTGGGTTTCCCAGGAATTACGGCCTGGTCCCCTGACGTCTTATGAGATAGTGAAGGCTGCTGCTGCAAAGGTGGATACCGGGGTGAAAAACGTACCGGTTGAAATTGCAAAGCCAAAGGCAAAGCCAGCACCTGGAACAGGTGGTCCTAAAGGAGGGAAAAACCTTGACAATATAGTCAAGGCAGTGGATACAGCAGACAAGGAGATCGAGATTGCCGACTTGGCTGAGAACTTGGCGCAAGGGTCCAAGGGTGAGAAGGGTTTAGGAATGCTCGAGGCCCCTAAGGGAGGAATAGCGAACGAAGCACCCATAGTTGGAAGCGACGAAGACAAGATTATTGGCACAGGCAAAAACCCAAAGCCAAAGCTGATTGATGAAGAAACAGAAAGCAGAATCATTAAATCAATCCAATCTAAAGAAGAAAAGGAAGTAAAGGGTTATAAAGCTGAAAAGGCCAAAGAATCAAAGGCTGCCCACAAAGACACTCCTAAACTCAGAGTGGAAGACCGTAATGTAGAACAAGCAGTCAAAAAACTCGAGTAAACCTTGGCATCTTTAAGTATTTGTATAAAAAATTCAACGATAGACTTTAGTTTAAACTAATTGTAGAGATGTACTCATTAAACATTAAATATTATTAAAAGTCTATTAACTTTACGTAACTAAACACTTCTCTCCGCTATTCTCTCTCAACTTATCATACTTCTCCTTATCTCTATCTCTCAACTTTTCCTTGACTTCTAGAGGAAAGTATTGTTTCATGTACTCCATAGTTTGCAAATCCAAGTTGCTACCGTCTGCCATTGCTATCGCGTTCGTATTTCTACACATTGGGCAATCTGTCTTGGCTTCTTGCTTTAACTTCACAAGACATCTAACACAGAAGACATGGTTACACTTGAGTCTAATCGGCTTGAACGCAATAGTCATACAGATTGGGCACATGTAGTCGTCAAGCTGTGGAACGAGAGTGAGGATCGAGGACTGGATGACGAAACAAATCTTCTGCGCCATCGATGTCCCTGTTGCAACGAAAACATGGTTGGTTGACTTCAACTGAGGGAACCTCAGACTAACTCCAAGTGCTGTTTGCTTGTCGAACTTTTTCAAAATCTTACGGAACGCCTCCGAGTTGATTTGTTGGAACTGGCATATCTTCAATAAGTGATCATTTAATGCAACAAAGTTATTGAAGATGGCCACTGAGCTTTTCTTATGGAACTGGCTGAGAATACCAGATTTCTCCACATTAGCTGTGAAAAGAGCCAAGTTGGCTTTGATTTGGTCGCTGTTTCTTTCACGGGACGAGATGTTGGATTCGTTGTACTTAAAGTACACTTCGGTATCGAGGTAGATCTTGAACAACTCTCTCCACATGTACAAGTCCGAGTTTTTGAGTTTTAGTTTTGGGTTCGTGAGCTTACTGATTGCGTGTCCTATAGTTTCTACCTGAGCAATAAGTTTCTTCTCTTCATTTTGTCTTAAGAGGTCCAAGTTATCAAGCTCATCGTCAAGCATCTTGAAGAACTTCAAGTCCGAGTTGAGCATGATGAGGATCTCATTTTTTCTAGTCCCATCAGCATTACGTGATGAAGGTCTTTCATCTTCATTTGTGGAGGTGGGTGATATCACCTTCAACTCATCGCCTTCTTCTTGTATTTCGATAATCTTCTCAGTGTCGTTATCATTATCAGTGTCTTCGTCGTTCAACAAACTTTCGATTTTCTTCTTCAACTGTAATCCTAACTCATAAATATGATCATCGGTGAAGTCCTTGTTAGTGTAATCTAACGTAATCTTGAGCATGGGCTTCAAAACATCATCCTCACTATTATTCTTAGTCAACGTATACTCCGCAATTATTGGGTTGGTGGGTACGGTTTCTCCTTCATGTAACTCGATAACCTTCGAGTTGGCATCATCTTGTAACAAAAGCTTTAACGTGTTCTGCTCCAAACCCAAAAACTCAAGTTCGTGAACAACTTTTGTTATACATTTCTTTAACGCTTTATACTGGATAGCTGCGGAAAGCCACTCCTCTGGAATGTCCTCCTCGACTAACGTCTGCTCTAAAACCTTGGCGAACTTCATATTGTCTGCATTCTTTGTTTAGTAATTAAGAATCTTCTATTTAAAAGATACAAACTTTTCGATGACTTTGCACGTGGATGACACTGTTAAGCCGCACCTCCTTCACTACGCCAAATTCTCTTAGCGACTCAATACGAATTACTGGGGATGACGCTTGCAGGTGAGGAAGTGGACTGATTGGAGAGGCGTCGTGGAAGAGGTAGGAGTGAAAAAGCCCTTGGGGTGCAACGGTGGGGAGGGGGTGTAGAGTGGTGTGAGATGGGAAGTTTGTTTTGTTATATCAACGACCTTGAACAAGTGAAGGGCTGTAATGTATAGCCTGAAATGTAGGTGGGATCGTATTTATTTGTCTATTTTCATTGAAAAGGTGTAAAATATTACAAAAAAACAGGCGGTTGTTCGGGGACACTGGTTGGTGATCAAGTACATGTTAATATTTAAGATGTTTAATTAATTAGTTTACTATCGCCGTGAAACAAAAGGTACTTGAACCCGGTAAGTGATAATATTGAAGGGATGGGATTATATGAGGATATACTATGATAGGACCAAGAAAACGTGTTGTTTATCGCGTCTAAAGTTTACGACAGCCTTGGTTATGATATATGTATATATGTATTGTTTCTTTTTGTTGATATAGTAATGGCTCACAATCGGAACGTAATTAAGTTTAGTATGAAATGATGGGGAAGTTTGGAGAAGATAGAGAGGTGATGAGAAGAAGGAAGAAGTAGAAGAAGAAGAGAGTAGAATGAATGTAAGAAGTTTGAAGAGGCACAGAAAAGCGAACCCATACTAAGATTGCAACTTCCCACTTGATTATCCACCATTTTTTAACCTAGAGATTTTTTTAATGATTGCTCTGATCTTTGATTACCCACTTGCATCTACATTTACACAGAAAGCCTTTAACAGTCATGCATCATGCTAAGAAGCTCATCACCAAGTCACTCTTTTAAAATCGCTCATCGATAAATCACTCATTCACAAAGGATTTAGTCACTTCTCTGTCTAGTCACTTATTCCGTCTTGCATAACTCATCGCTTAAGATCATTCACGTGATTTAATATACGTATCAACATGAGACCAATTTAATTACCATCAAATTACCTGTCAAATTGACCTTGAAGTTTTATTGTATTCAAGATTATCATTCAAGTAATAATTTTACTTTTATAAAATTGGATGGTCCAAATTACAACAACAATAAAGTGATATACATGTGAAGATATAAGAATCGACATTTAAAGTACCTAAGGAGAATCAAACAACAATGCCTTAATGTTGAACTCAATCACATTGCCAACTCTTTTCTCACCACCTCTATTCTCACCACCTCCATTATCACCACCTCCATTATCATCACCTCCATTACCCAATTCACCACCTCCATTCATCACCTCCTCTCTCGTCTCCACCTATTAGCTTTCAAAAAAAACACGTTCATTCTTGAAAAAAACTTAAATCCAGCACATCAAATACGTCTCTAATCAAGTATAACTCAGCAAAATGGACTTTGAATTAGAACCAACCTTGGAATCAGTCGTCCAGCAAACGTCGTTGAAGTGGATCTTTGTAGGTGGTAAAGGTGGTGTTGGAAAAACCACCACCTCATCATCGATTGCTGTCCAGCTTGCACTCAACTATCCTGAGGAACAGTTTTTGTTAATCTCTACTGATCCAGCACACAACTTGTCGGATGCCTTCTGTCAGAAGTTCGGTAAGGATGCTAGAAAAGTCGAAGGATTGAACAACTTGTCATGTATGGAGATCGATCCCGAAGCTGCCATGAGTGACTTGCAACAGCAAGCACAACAGTACAACAACGATCCTAATGACCCATTAAAGAGTATGATGAAAGACATGACCGGATCTATTCCAGGTATCGATGAGGCTTTGTCATTCATGGAGGTTTTGAAACATATCAAGAACCAGAATGAAGATGGCGAAGCATCTCAAGGTGAGAAGATCTCATACAAGACAATCATCTTCGACACAGCACCAACAGGACACACATTGCGTTTCTTGCAGTTGCCATCTACGTTGCAGAAGTTGTTGGGCAAGTTCCAAGCATTGAGCGGAAAGTTTGGTCCGATGATGAGCATGTTGGGCATGGGTGGAGGCGGCAACCCACAACAAGATATCTTTGAAAAATTAAACGAGCTACAGAAACAAGTGACCGAGGTCAATGACCAGTTCACCAACCCGGACTTGACGACGTTCGTGTGTGTGTGTATTTCTGAGTTCTTGTCGCTTTATGAAACCGAGAGAATGATCCAAGAATTGATGTCGTACAACATGGACGTGAACTCAATTGTTGTCAACCAATTGTTGTTTGCCGACGACGATAAGAATGGATCCTCGTCCGAATCAAAGTGTCTGAGATGCGTGAGCAGATGGAAGATGCAGAAGAAGTACTTGGACCAAATGGGAGAATTGTACGAAGACTATCACTTGGTCAAAATGCCATTGTTGGGGTGTGAAATTAGAGGAATAAATAACTTGAAAAAGTTTTCAAAGTTCTTGTTGAAACCTTATGATCCAAAGGTTGACGGGGGGATTGTCACCGAATTAGAAGAGAAATGATCCTGAAATTGATTCAAAGTGAAATAAGGAAGAAATAAAAAAAAAAGAAGTCAACACCACTGCGGAAAGCAGATGATAAAACGAAGTGAGGAGCGAAGTAATGCGGTGCAAATATTTACATAGAAAACATAACATTTACTATATTCCTTCAATTGATTGTCTTTACTTTTTCTTTCACCTTGATTTAGAAAGCAATACATTGGAAAATATCACTCTCCACTCGTGAAGATCTTTTTAATTGATTTCTATACTCTAGATAGTTACAAGTTCAAATACATGGGTGGGGGCCGTACAGGGTCTTTTTTTTTTCCCCTACATAAATCACAGTCAGTTCTGGGGTTCAACTTTTGAGTATTGACACTCGAGTGGTCTCTCAAATTTCACCATTCCCACCCCTTTGTAAAACACACTCTTTTTAAACACTGGCACCTATATCCTTTCACTGATTTATTGAGAAACCCGTAACGAATTGTGGAGTTGCGTCCTTCTGCGGAGTTGAAAAAAAAAAAAAAAAAAAAAAAAAAAGAGTACATAAAACTAGGCCCAGTGCTGCAGGTGAAAACGCACAACGTAATTATAGAGATAACTAACTAGAGGCTATAAGACGCCTTGCTCTTGATTACAGTTGCACACCTTGTGTTTGATTCGGATAGTGTTTACACCCAACAGTCCATAACACGCAGCAACGAACTCGTTCTCGATCTTAAATAAACTTTTTCACCGTGTACATATATTTCTGCATATTTGTTTCTTTGGTGCTGATATTCTTTGGCGTTCTACCACGTCTGCTTCGGCATTTTAAGTTTGAGAATCCCAGATCAATTGCCTCGAGTAAAGACCAGCATCAACAACAACAATCCCTCCAAGGTTGATTGAAAACGGTGCCAATAATGGCTCGATGCCACATTGACAATGCAGTCGTGAAAAAAAAAAAAGATTGTTATCTCTGTGATAAACCATACATACAATGCTCTATTCCTAATTTGTTCGTTGCCAGGTAGACTTTTGATCCAGCTTGTTTGATAGTATAAAGTGCAACGAAATTGCAGATCTTGTGAAAAAATAATTTTCAATCCTTTCCAAAGGAAACAACTCAACAAGAAGGAGACCATAATGGCTAGAGGCAACCAGAGAGATCTTGCGAGAGCTAAGAACATGAAAAAACAGGCTGAAGGGTCGAAGAATCCTAAGAAGTCAGGGGATCCTACCAAGAGAATGGAGAGTGATGCAGATGTGATGAGGAGGAAGCAGGCAGAAGGTAAGTGACAAAGTTCATTTGATTTGAAGAATTGATTTGGGAGTTTTTTAAATTAATGATGTTGAAGTTCAATTGACTAACAGATGAGTATAGCTGACGCTAAGAAGGCTGCAGTAGCAGGAAGGAAGTGACCAATGCTAGTAACAATAATGTTGCAACTAATGGCCTTCCTCTTACAACAACAACAAATAACTAACCAACCAACCAGAACAACAAAAATCCTTGTGAAAGAGGAGGGGGGAAATCTAATATACTAATTACGTTGGGCGTTGGAAGCACCAGCTTTCCACTCATAACACCACAATCATTCATCCCCCTGTCCCTCACATTCATTAATCAGATCATATAACGGGAGCAGAGTGTCACTTGGCTTAAATCACAACTTGTGGTATTCGGTTGTGAGGCTCATCCACTCCTACCACATCATTTCAAGGCAAATACCAAGCACAGCTTGCTTTTTCGCCCACAACAGGTTTCTTTAGAGGCGGGGTTCCAAGTTAGCCTCGCAGTTTAGTTCACTCCTTTTATCATTCCTTCCTACACTTTATAGACACTCATTCTACATTTAAAACAGTCCACCTGCATCATCTTTTTCAGCTTTTTCATACTTTAGGATCTTTGTTGACGATACACTTTCATCTTCTCTTCTGTCGTTGTAATAGGAGTAACGAAATCGGAAAATATAACTTTCTTCTATTTACCATAAATAAATTATTAATTGAACGTAAAAATAATTATTATGTTCGAGCTTCAATCTGCAACGACCTATGGTTACATAACCTGTAAACTTTTCCTTGACATCAAACCTATTTTGCTGGTTGGGCTATATATAATTATTTAAAAAAGTCTAAGACAACATGCTTATCAAGGAGTCGTATCATGATGTGGTTACCTCTTATGGGACCACAATGAGGCTTTATACCTTTTCACCTGTGATCCCCAATTATCCAAAGGCAAGATTTCCAGGTGTTATCGTCTACAGTGAAATTTATCAGGTGACGGGTCCTGTTGCTAGATTTGCTAAAGACATTGCTGGCCAGGGCTATATTGTAGTTGCTCCATCTATCTATCATAATTTCGAATCACATGAGCCTTTGGCTTATGATGTCGAAGGTACTGATAAGGGAAATCTCTATAAAGTCAAAAAGGAGTTGAAATCGTATGACGAGGACAATGCTCTTTCAATTGAGTATTTACTTTCACTTAAAACATGCAACGGCAAGATCGGAGCTACGGGAATGTGTCTTGGAGGACACTTGGCGTACCGTGCTGCACTCGACCCAAGAGTGACTGCAAGTGTATGCTTTTTCCCTACTGATATCCACTCACACTCATTGGGTGCTGGTGAAAAAGATGACTCTCTCGCAAGATGTGCTGAAATCAAAGGTGAAACTATCTTGATTTTTGGCTGCAAAGATAATCACGTTCCATTGGAGGGCCGTGACTTGATCAGATCATCGTTGCGTAGTGCTGGTGTCGACATGACTTTCATCGAAATCAATGATGCCCAACATGCCTTTATTAGAGACGAACTCAGTAAGGATAGATATGATCCTGCCATCACTAAAACTTGTATGGAATGGTTATTCGAATTGTTTGAAAGGAAATTGAAATTGGACTATGGTGACCATGACGGGGAAAAGAGAGTCATTGAGGATGTTTGTTAATTTCTTATGAAACATACTCAAGAAATGCCCTTCAAGTCCAATCCTTCTTTGTAAGGCTTTGTGAAGTTTGTGTTTGTTTACATTGTCATTACATTGTCATTACAATTGATCTACTATATGTGAATGTAATCTAAGAATAACCTTGTATTATCATCGACATGACTTCTGTAAATGTACATTGTTGGAATGAAAATTTAGATTCTATCACATGGAAAATCTTTCCAATTGCTGAGAATGTGAAAGTGGGCTTGTAAAGTATGCTCAACAGTAAATTCACCTCTACAAACAGTACTCGAAATACGAATCTCTCTCCATTTTGCAGCCTTGTTAAAATTCACATCAAACCTTGCAGCCAGTTAAAAACAACATCTACATATACAGACTTCATCACCCATCCAAGAAACTCAATGACTAAACATTTTTAAAAAAGCAAAGTCAATAATCTAGACATCTACAATCTTTAACCAGTAACCCAATTATAATAACCATCAATCGAACCTCTCAGTTTACCCTACTAACATACCTTAACATAAGACACAGCTCATCCCATTTTGAACACCACACGCACTTCGAAAAAAAAGGTGAAAAAAAATTTACCAACACACTTAGACTTCACCCAATACATCACTATGAGACCAATCAAGTTGATGGGACATGAGCGTTCTTTAACGCAAGTCAAGTACAACAGAGAGGGAGACTTGCTTTTTTCTGTTGCCAAGGATAAGTCGGCATGTATTTGGTACTCATCTAATGGAGAGAGATTGGGAACCTTAGAAGGTCACAAGGGTACGATTTGGTCGATTGATGTTGATTCAGAGACACACTTGTGTGTGACTGGATCTGCAGACATGTCGTTTAAGTTGTGGAAGGTTCAAACCGGTGAGTGTCTCTACACATGGGAGTCACCTTCGCCTTGTAGAAGAGTCCAGTTTTCGAAGGATGGAAAGAGGTTATTTGCCATTGCTGATCAAGTTATGGGTCACTGCGGTACTATTTCCGTGTATAACATCAACCACGACGACAAGACCTTGAACCAACAAGAAGAAAAGCCAATACTTGTTATCGAAACCCCTAAGGGCGAAAGCAAAGCCACCGTTGCTGGCTGGACCGACGACGACAAGTACATTATTGCCGGTATGGAAAACGGTTTCGTCTCCAAGTACGATGCCAACACCGGAGAGTTGGTGGCGACCTTGCAAGCACACGGTATTCATACCGAAGAAGAAAAGGTTGCCGTCACCGACATACAATTTGCACCAGAAGACAAGTCGTACTTTATCACCTCTTCCAAGGACAGATGTGCCGTGTTGATCGACGTTGACACTTTTGAAATATTGAAGGTCTACAAGGCCGATGCTCCAATGAACTCGGCAGCCATAACGTCGGTGAAAGACTTTGTGATCTTGGGTGGTGGTCAAGAAGCAAGAAACGTTACTACTACTGCAGAATCACAAGGTAAGTTTGAAGCCAGATTCTACCACAAGATCTTCGAAGACGAAATTGGCCGTGTCAAGGGTCATTTCGGTCCTTTGAATACCGTTGCTGTCCACCCAGAAGGTACTGGATACAGTAGTGGAGGAGAAGATGGTTTCATCAGAGTCCACTCCTTTGACAAATCATACTACGAGTTTCTCTTTGATGCGGAAAGAACAGAAAAGGCAAATGCTGCCGGAAACATCTAAAAAGGAGTCTACATTGTAGAATGAGTTTTTGAGGTTTGAACATTGGGGGTTACAACTAAGGTCGAGGCTTCTAGGGTTTGGATGTAGCATAAATAGAGCTACCTAGATCAAATAAGAGTGAACAGAAAATTGCATCCTTTACATATCATCCTTGTACTTGCATACTATAAAGTACAGTGTATTAAGGATGGTTTCTATCAGTTACATCGATAACTGAAAATTAGTTCAGTAATATGGAGTATAGGTAAGATTATTACTTTATCAAAAGTGTAGATTTATTTCAGAGTAGTTTTTTTTGATATTTTTCCCTTCAAACAGGGTTACCCCTTAAAGTTATTAGCTCCACATACATAGAAGCGAAGTAGTGATCAGGAATACCCTCATCTCACCCCTCATCACCTTAACGTTGCAAACCTTTGTCATTTTTCGTATTTTTTTTTTTTTCAATTTCGCGACACACCTTTTTGACATGTGCAGCGAAGATTCTCGCACATTCCAGAAGATTTTAGCTGCAAAAAGACTCGAACCTTCTATTAACAAAAAAGAATGTATAAATAAGCAAGAAGTCTCAAGTATTTAATTTTGAAGATCAATAACTTTAATATACAATGCTCGACTACTACCAATACAAAGCTTCTCCTTTTAACCAAACCTCTTTGTTAGATAACCTCTTCGGAAATAGATATGATCAGCAGGCTGAATATGAGAGGCAACTTGAAATCCAAAGACAACGTGAGGTGTGCAGACAACGTGAAGCAAATCGCTTGGAACGCCAGCGTGAAGTACAGAGATTAAAGTACGAACGTGAATGCGAGATAAGAAGAATAAATGAAATACGGAGAAATAAAATAGCTAAACAAGTTTTGGTTGAACAAGCTGAAGACGAGGATTCGTTCCAATTCCAGTTGTTTAAGAGACTGGGAGGATTTGAAAGTTTCCAAATTAAAGCATTAAATAAAGAAAACAAAATCTACTTGAGGATATCGTCTGTTCCAGATGACTTTGACAAGATCTTCCAGTTGAATGATGACGTACTTGACGTTGCTGGTATTGACTGGAGATGGGTTAAGAACCAAAACGCTTTGATAATCAATATCCCTAAACGTGCTACCCCATTGAAGCAGGTAAAGAAGCATCACAGGTCTCAGAAGAAGAGACAACAAAAAGAGAACAAGCATAGAATAACCAAGGAAAAGAAGGAACCAAAATTATCCTCTATCCCAGAATATCATCCTGAGCTTCCCGGTTCTGGCTCCGAAGAAGAATTCTACTCATTCCTGGAATCTTCAGAATCAGAACCAACCCAAACTACTCCTGTAAAGGAACGCAAGCATAGAAAACCTTCCTTGGAAGAAGTGGAAGATGAAGAAATCATTTTCTTCCGCAACCAATTGTTGACTCCTCCACCTCGTTCTATCATTGAATAATAAATAGAATACAAGTTAATTGATTAATAAAATTGTAGAACTGTTAGTGAACTGTGGATCTAACGATGTAGAGCAAACTACGTAGATCTTACTATGTAGATCTAAATGAGTAATTCACGTGATGACATATGATAAGCAGCATCGGAAAATTATTTGGCAATTTATAATTTGCAACTACTGAAGAAAAGAAGATTGAGACAGATATGGCACCTACACGTCGATCTGTTAATGTAAAAGACGAGTTAGTCTCTGAATCAAATCCGGAGACACCTTTAAATGATACCAACACCGAAGAAGAAGAGGGTGGATTTATAGTAGATGATCCAGAGTATACTAAGAAGAAGACCAGATCCAAAGCCAAGAACGTCAACTATAACGTCGATTCGGAGAACGAGAGTAATGAGGAGGACTATGTCAATGTTAAAGTACCAGTCAAAAGAAAGAGAGCTACTAAGTCGAATGGAACGCGTGCTAATGCGACGCGTTCTAAGAAAGCTAAGACGGAAGAAGACGCGGATTTCGAGTTAAAGACTACTAAAGACGAAGAAGAAGATGATGATGCAGTGGATATAACTGAAGAGAAAGTTGTCGACAGGAACGGCGATACTATTCTTCAAGCTATCTCTTTGTCAGATGAAGAACTAGATTCGACCTCATTATCTGCGAAAGCCAAAGCTGGAGCAACGAAGAAGAAAAGAGCACCAAGAAAGAAGAAGGAACCAAAGGTGAAAGTCCCATACTTTACCAGAGCAACTAATAAATTGTATGAATTTCATCCTCACTTGAAAGAAGTGTTCCCATACTTGGAATCGATAACTGGAATAACACCTGAAAGGTCTGAGCATCCACCAGCAATGACAATCAGATTATTACCCTTCCAATTGGAAGGTCTTAACTGGCTCAAGAAACAAGAAGACGGTGAATTTCAAGGAGGAATATTAGCAGACGAAATGGGTATGGGTAAAACCATACAAACGATTGGTCTTTTTGTAACTGATCTCAGCAAACGTCCCAACTTGGTGGTTGGACCAACTGTGGCATTAATGCAGTGGAAGAATGAAATAGAGAAGCACACAGAACCAGGTACTTTGAAAGTGCTACTTTTCCACGGAAGCAACAGGGCCACGACGGCTGAAGAATTAAATAAGTATGACGTTATTTTGACATCATACTCTGTGCTAGAGTCTGCGTATCGTAAAGAAAATTACGGTTTCAAGCGTAAAGGAGGATTAGTGAAGGAGAAATCACCACTTCACGATTTACAATTTTACCGTGTGATATTAGATGAAGCACACAATATCAAAGACAGGACTTCTGGTACAGCCAAAGCTGCAAATAACTTGAAAACTTATAAAAGATGGTGTCTCACAGGAACTCCATTGCAAAACCGTATTGGTGAGATTTATTCATTGATTAGGTACATGAAGATTAAACCGTTTCACTTGTACTTTTGCACAAAGTGTGACTGCTCGAGTGAAAACTGGAAATTTTCTGATTGGAGACACTGTGACCAATGTGGCCATTCACCAATGCTCCACACCAACTTCTTTAACCATTTCATGTTGAAGAATATTCAGAAACATGGAATTGAAGGAGATGGGTTGACTAGTTTCACTCACATACGGCTCTTGTTAAATAATATTATGTTGAGAAGAACCAAACTTGAGCGTGCTGATGACTTGGGTTTACCTCCTAGAATCGTTGAGATTAGAAAGGACAGATTCAACGAAGAAGAGAAAGACTTGTACACTTCTTTGTACAGTGACTCCAAACGTAAGTTCAATGACTTTGTTGCTGAGGGTATTGTTCTTAACAATTATGCAAATATTTTTACATTGATCACCAGAATGAGACAATTAGCTGATCATCCTGATCTTGTGTTGAAGAGGGTTGGAACCAATGCTGTGTCGGCTGATATAGAAGGTGTAATTATATGTCAGATTTGTGATGACGAATCAGAAGAACCAATTGAGTCAAAGTGTCACCATAAGTTCTGCAGGATGTGTGTCCAAGAGTATGTTGAGTCATTCAGTGGTGAAGCGAAAAACTTGGAATGTCCAGTGTGTCACATTGGGTTGTCGATTGATTTAGAGCAGCCTGCTTTGGAAGTTGATGATGAGCTTTTCTCTAAGGCATCTATTGTTAATCGTATCACTAGAGGTGCGCATGGTGGAGAATGGAGGTCTTCTACAAAGATTGAAGCTCTTGTAGAAGAGTTGTATAAGTTGCGCTCTGATAGACATACCATTAAGTCAATTGTCTTTTCACAGTTCACATCCATGTTAGATCTTATTGAGTGGAGGTTGAAGAGAGCAGGATTTCAAACAGTCAAACTTCAAGGTTCAATGTCACCACAACAACGTGATAAGACTATCAAGCATTTCATGGAGAATACAGAAGTGGAGGTTTTCTTGGTTTCTTTGAAGGCAGGAGGTGTTGCATTGAATTTGTGTGAAGCATCTCAAGTTTTTCTTATGGACCCATGGTGGAACCCTAGTGTGGAATGGCAATCTATGGACAGAGTCCATAGAATTGGACAGAAACGTCCTATCCGAATCACAAGATTTTGTATTGAGGATAGTATAGAGCTGAAGATTATTGAGTTACAGGAGAAGAAGGCGAATATGATTCATGCTACTATTAATAGTGATGATGCTGCTGTGAGTAGATTGACGCCTGATGATTTACAATTTTTGTTTATGAATTGAGAGTCTGGAAACTTGGAGTTGGTATATTTTGCAGCCATTACTTGTATATTTTTTGTAAACCTTAAATTTAATAAGCGAGTATTTTACTCTATTAAAGTCAATTTATTATTAAACAGTTAATAAAAGTAAGACACCAAGGATGAGCAAATAAAAGAATATGCTTTAAGTACATAAAAAGGTTTGCGTTTATAAAATTAAGAGAATCTGTTTTCTCTGGCTGTTAGTCATAGAACTCCAAAGTTTGGGTGCAAAATATGATTGTTGCAACTCATTTTCGGTTTCAATTCAGATAAGTCTATATCAATAGGATACTAATAGTATTTGAATGTATATCTAGTACGATATGTATCATATATATATATCTATATACATATCATACGTACGACAAGTGTAAATTTCACAGTCATAACTCGCATCTTTCACACAAACCAACTGATATTATATTGACTCGCTATCTGAAACAGTCATAAAACATAAAACAAAGTGAAGCATTCATCATGCAAACAATAAGGTACGGCCAAGATAAGTTAGCACGTTTTGTGAAGATAAGAGGATTAAATACAAGCTACATACATTCAAGTAAACATTACAATCCAAACCTTATAACTAGACCTTACAAACCAGACCTCACAAAGTGAAACCATACAACCTACAAGCAAATCTCAAATATGACTAAGACCCATTTTCCAGAGCTCCACAATCATATATATCAAAATCTCAAGTATGAGTCATAGAAAAATGCCGAAAAAAAAATGCGGCCCTATCAGTTTGACTAATCGGGATGGAAAGTGTAAGTGCAGGATGATTTTTCAATCATCTCCAGCTATATATAAGGACAGTCTTCAGTCGATTTTTATATTTGACATATCATATCATACATATACTATAGTTCATCTTTCATATTAAAAAAAGTACAATCATGTCAGACTTTTGGATAAATTATTTGGACAATCCAACATTGTCAGTGTTACCCCACGATTTCTTGAAACCAACCAATAATGAGTCTGTTGAAGCTAAGCATACTGTTCAGATAGAAGAGGTAGGGTCGAATGATTTTGTTTATGGGTTGTCTGCATTTGCTGCTATAATCTACAGGTTGACTGGAGATGAAGATATTGTTATTGCTACCGATAATTCTTCGAGTGAATTTGTTATCAGATTGAATTTGACCGCAACTTTGACCTTTACCGAATTGGTGGCTAAGGTGACTGAAGAATACAAGAAATGTACTTCCCATGTTAACTACACTTCATTGAATGAAGTTTCTGAGCAAATCAAATCAGCCAAGGAATTGGAAAACCTTCCTGGTTTGTTCAGATTATCATACCAGCACTCTGGTAAAGATGAAAAATTGACTACACTGGTGAATGGTTCAATTCGTGACTTGGCTGTGTTTGTCAATGGAAAAGAAATCTCCATTTACTACAATTCGTTATTGTACAGGGAAGACAGAATCAATGTGTTGGGTGAGCAATTTGCTCAATACTTGGAAACTGTAACTTCCAACCCATCAATTCCAATCACTAAAGTAAGTTTGATAACCAAATCACAATCCAAGCACTTACCAGACCCCACACTTGACTTGGACTGGTCAGGTTTCAGAGGTGCTATCCAAGACATTTTCATGGCCAATGCTATCGCACACCCGGACAGACCTTGTGTTGTCGAAACCAAATCCTTCTTGGATCCTTCAACCAAGACTCGTACATTCACATACAAGCAAATCAACCAAGCATCGAACATTGTGGGTAACTACTTGAAAGAAACAGGTATCAAGAAAGGTGACATCGTGATGATCTACTCTTACCGTGGAGTTGACTTGATGATTGCTGTAATGGGAATATTGAAAGCCGGAGCCACATTCTCTGTCATTGACCCAGCTTACCCTCCTGCTCGTCAAAACATCTACCTTTCGGTTGCTAAACCAAAGGGTTTGATTATCTTAGAAAAAGCTGGTACTTTAGACGAGTTAGTAGTTAACTACATCAAGGACGAATTAGATGTTGTTTCTCAAATCCCTCAATTGAAGATAAATGACGACGGTACATTGATTGGGGGTTCATTACAAAGTGATTCTGACTGTCTCTCCAGTTACTCCAAATTCAAGGACCAACCAACAGGTGTTTTGGTTGGCCCTGACTCCAATCCAACCTTGTCTTTTACGTCTGGTTCAGAAGGTATTCCAAAGGGTGTCCTTGGACGTCATTACTCATTGGCATACTACTTCCCATGGATGTCCAAGCAATTTGGCTTGTCATCCAATGATAAGTTCACTATGTTGAGTGGAATTGCACACGATCCTATCCAAAGAGATATGTTCACTCCATTATTTTTAGGTGCTCAATTGTTAGTACCTACAGCTGATGATATAGGTACTCCAGGTAAATTGGCCGACTGGATGGCTGAATATGGAGCCACGGTAACTCATTTAACTCCTGCCATGGGTCAATTATTGAGTGCACAAGCAACCACAGCCATTCCAACATTACATCATGCATTCTTTGTTGGAGATATTTTAACAAAGAGAGACTGTTTGAGGTTGCAAACCTTGGCAGAAAACGTCTTCATTGTGAATATGTACGGTACCACCGAAACTCAAAGATCTGTTTCCTTCTTTGAAATCCAATCGCGTGCGGCCGATCCAACTTACTTGAAGAACTTGAAGGATGTTATGCCTGCTGGTACTGGTATGTACAACGTTCAATTATTAGTTGTCAACAGAAACGATAGATCCCAGACTTGTGGTGTTGGAGAAGTTGGAGAGATCTACGTTAGAGCTGCTGGATTAGCTGAGGGATACCGTGGATTACCAGACTTGAACAACGAAAAGTTCATTACCAATTGGTACGTTGATGCATCTGAATGGGCCAAGAAGGACGAAGCAAACAAAAAGTCATCAGAGACCTGGAGAAGTGAAGGTTGGTTAGGACCAAGAGATAGAATGTATAGAACTGGTGACTTGGGTCGTTACTTGCCAGATGGAAATGTCGAGTGTTGTGGTAGAGCAGACGATCAAGTCAAAATCAGAGGCTTCAGAATAGAATTGGGTGAAATTGATACCCACTTGTCACAGCATTCCTTGGTTAGAGAAAATGTCACCTTGGTAAGAAAAGATAAGAATGGCGAACCAACCTTGATTTCCTTCATTGTTGCTAAAGATTCAGCTGAATTGAATGCACTCAAGTCAGAAGACCCTAATGTTAAGGATCCTGTGGTGACTGGCCTTGTTACCTTGAGAAACTTAATTAAAGATATTAAGGTTTACTTGAAGAAGAGATTGGCTTCATATGCCATTCCTACAATTATTGTTCCAATGTCTAACTTGCCATTGAACCCCAACGGTAAAGTTGACAAGCCAAAGTTACCATTCCCTTCTCCAGAGCAATTAGCTACAGTTTCTACTTTGATTTCTCAAGATCCTACTGAAGATGCTGGAGATGAGCAATTGACTCCAACAGAAGAACAAATTAGAAACTTGTGGTTTGACGTTTTGCCTACTAGACCAGCCACTATCAGCAAGAGCGACTCCTTCTTTGACTTGGGTGGACACTCTATTTTGGGAACGAGAATGATCTTTGAGTTGAGAAAGAAGTTAGGTGTTGATATTCCATTAGGAGTCATTTTCAAGCACCCTACAGTTGAATCGTTTGCCAAGGAAGTTGATAATTATAAGACTGGTTCTTCAAACGCTGCTGCTTCAACAACTTCTGTCTCTGAATATGCTAAGGATGCAGCTGAATTAACCAAGACTGCATTGCTTTCAAGTTATCCATCTTTGAACAAATTGGATGGTTCCAAGACCATTAATGTCTTTGTTACTGGTGTTACTGGATTCTTAGGTGCATTTATTGTACGCGATTTGTTGACTGCTCGTAAGGATCATTCATTCAAAGTGTTTGCCCATGTTAGAGCTTCTTCTAAGGAAGCTGGATTGGACAGAATCCGTAAGGCTGGATTGACGTATGGTATTTGGCAAGATTCATGGGCTGATCATATCGAAGTTGTTTTGGGAGACTTGTCGAAGGAACAATTTGGATTAGCTGATGCTCAATGGAGCGAATTAGCTAACACAATCGACGTCGTGATTCATAATGGTGCCTTTGTGCATTGGATTTACCCATACTCGCAATTGAGAGATGCTAATGTTATCGGAACCATCAATGTGTTGAACTTGTGTGGAACTGGAAAGGCCAAGTACTTTTCTTTTGTATCTTCCACCTCTGCTCTTGACACCAGTTACTTTTTTGATTTATCAGACAAGTTGGTAGGTGAAGGTAAGAGTGGAATTCCAGAATCCGATGATTTGCAAGGATCAGCCAATGGGTTAGGTAACGGATATGGACAATCCAAGTGGGCCGCCGAGTATATCATTAGACAAGCTGGTACTAGAGGATTGAAGGGATGTATCACCAGACCAGGTTACGTTACTGGGTTCAGTGAGACTGGGTCATCTAACACAGATGATTTCTTGTTGAGAATGTTGAAGGGTAGTGCTGAGGTTGGAGCGTTCCCTGACATTTTGAACAATGTAAATATGGTTCCAGTTGACCATGTTGCCAGGGTAGTTGTCGCTACTGCATTGCACCCACCATCTCAAAGTGAGTTAGTTGTAGCACAAGTCACCGGTCATCCAAGAATCCAGTTCAATGACTTCTTGAACAGTCTTAACAGTTATGGATACTCTGTTACCCGTAAAGACTATGGCCAATGGAAGCAGGTTTTAGAAGCATATGTCACAGATGGTAAAGACTCTGCATTGTTCCCATTGTTACATTATGTCTTGGACAATTTACCCCAGGATACAAAGGCCCCAGAGTTGGACGATACCAATACTGCTACATCATTAAGATCTGACTCTAAATGGACAGGAGTTGACGTCAGCGGAGGAAAAGGTGTCGACACTAAACAATTAGCCATCTACATTAGTTACTTGGTCAAGACTGGATTCTTACAAGCACCAACACATAAAGCAAAGGAGCAATTACCAGAGATCAAATTAAGTAAAGAAACCTTAAACTTGGTGACAAGTGGAGCAAGTGGCCGTTCATCAGCTGCATAACTTGAGCTTAGTTTAAGCCTTGTGGTACGCTTACACTGTATTTCACTTAAAAGCCCTCTCATATAAATATATATAACATAATATCACATTCAAATTCATAACCCGGTATATCCCTTTGAATGTCTAGAACAATCAATAGTAAAGATCTCATTGACAATACAACCCATAAAAGGTAAATTCGTTAGGGTTTATAGGCAGTGTGCATACAAAAAAAAAACGAGCACCCCTACGACATTGGAATTGAACTGGTAACACATGATGAAGAATGGAGAGATTGAAGGGCAGGGAGTAGAGACCGAGGATATGGAATCGATTGAAGGGATCGATGAGAATAATGAGCATAGTCCTGAGGTAGCAGGGCAATGCTATGACTATTTCCAAGGGACAATGAATAACGAGGGTGCAGTCAAAGGTAATCAGCTTGCCGAAGATACATTGAACCACAAAAGTGTGTACAACGACAGCAGCACTTCTTTACCGAATCTAGAATCCTTACAAGCAGCGGCTCCTTTATCAAATGCGCCCACTCTGACGCCTATGAAAAGTATTCATAAGATGAGTCCTGGTGTTTCTAACGAGCTTTCCAATGCCAATATGATAATGGGCAATGCTGGGTTCAGCAGTACTACAGGTAGCTTGCCTAATACCAATAGTATCTTTATGCGGAAGCGACCTGCTCACGAACGTCGTTCGAGTCTTCATGATAAGGGATTGAATATACTTGTGACTAGTCCCAAAACACCTATACGAGGAGTGTCATCTGGGAATAACGGTGGCATAGCCAGTTTCCATTCACATCAAAGGAACCCACTCACGTCTCCGATCAAGCTATTCCCGTCGAGTAATGGAGGTGGTCTTTCTGCAGGCGATAACAGTATCACAACAACCCCAGCACATTCAACAACTGGGTCAAGTGTTAATTTGAATGGCAAGATGTATGCTTCTAATAGTGAAGTGGACAACAAGAGACTCGTGGATCAGTTCTACAAATCAATCAATGAACCGACATCTGCTGGAGGTTTACAATCCCTGGCACCTAGCCTGGCAGATGTTAGTCACTTGTTGAGTCCTGGGATTGGGTCAGTAGGAACCACGCCGATCCTAGATGGAAGGGTGACGACACCACAAGTAGATAAGATCACCCTTAAAATGGACAGTTCTGATAGCGAGGATATGAGCGGAGAAGACGAGACAGCTTTGGGGATAGGCCGCGAGTTGACAGATGAAGAGTTCAATACATTAGTTGCCAATGGAGGGTTAACACATCATGGATGTCCACTGTTTGTAGATGACGAAGACTTGACCAACTACCTCCTCAACATCGACACTATAGCCGAAGATATGAGCAAGAATAACGCGTACTTCAATAGTGAATGCGATGAAGCAAACGTACAAATGATGAGTCTGATCATGGAATCATTAGGGAAAAGCGTACACTATAGAGAAGAAATGCTCCAAAGAAAACGACAATTACAACCATTACAATCACAGATTGAATACGTTCTGACAAACGCACAGGATACATCATCAGTAGCAGAACTCAACCGATTGTCACGTTACTTGAATAAAGTACATTTACAAACCAATAACTTGAGAGAAGATTTGGTGAAGAACCGAGACATAATTAAAGTCAAGTACCGATCGGATATCAATGACAACGTTTCCAGATTAAATGATTTGTTGATGGAATTGAACATACTTGAGCTGCGGTTAAACCAGACCAAGAACCGGATCAATGACGATAAGGGGATAATGTCTAAAGAGATTCTCGAGAAGTTGGAGTTGTTGGAATATATCGATACCAAGTTTCAAGAACATGCGAAACAAGTAAAGATGAACCGATTCAAGCAATTGAATATTATGTTGGGAGTGTGTGTTGTGTTGATGAGTATTTATTTTGGGTTTATGTAAAGAGTATAAAGAAAAAGCTATTGGTGGAAAATAAAAATTGGAGATGGTGGGCCAATGATAGAGATATTCATTGTCAGTCTCTTAAAAATAATGAGCAATCTGTTGAGCTCCGAGAGAGCTCAAGCAGAGAAATAAAACCATTTTGAATGGTAATTCTTGAGCTGTTCCATAGCTCAAGAAAGAAAACAATCCTTTTGGTATGGATGATAAGGTGGGTAAAAATTACTTTCTTGCTCTTGAGAAGCTCGAGAGTTTTATTAGGTTTAATACAGGAAAGTTAAAGTTTATAAAGTGGTTAGTACTTGAATTCTTTATCCACATAAAGTAATAAAATTAACAATGTCATAAGTTTTTAATGTAAATTGAGTTATATATGTTGAGTTTATTGTTGATCAGTAGAATGTAATGCGGTAAAAGTTTTCATTTACGGTTTGCATGTTTATTCAATCGAGTTAAATCAAAAAAAAGGGTTTACTAGTCAAGCTGTATCGTTGATATCCCCCAAAAGCTTTTCATTCACTATCCCCCCCCCCATATCATAAACCTTCATCCCTCAACTACACCCCCTTGATCTCACGCATCACCTCCAATCAATGCCGGGGTGAGATTCCTGGTAAACTTCTCTACTCTTTTAGCCAGTTTTTGCACAGCCTTCGTGCAGTAAGAACAAACTATCATTACTTAAGAATACATTTGCACCCATTATTAATCAATTAATTTATTCTACTAATCTTACATCTTCATTCTCTCATATTCTCCTCATGTTGATCATTCCATTTTCATTACATTCCAAATCTCTCAATACTTGACAACACCATCATCAAAACATCATCATTATCATCACCACCACCATCACCACAACCCAAAATATCATCTCATCTCAACCGTATCAACAAAAAACAAAATAAAAAGAACCTTTATTGTCTCCTATTTAAGATTCGACGCATATCCGCGTATCATAAGAATCCGCTGCAACATTGTTATTTTTGTACTGTCCTTGTATCCGTACAACCCTTAACCAAATTAAAGGAGATGGGACAATCTTCAATACTAATCTCCCAAAATCTCTCTAACGTTTCAAACCTTTCAGAGATTTCAAGCTTTTCAATCTTTTCAAGCTCTTCCAGTCCTTGCTTACTCACAATCCATTCTCCTCTTCAACCATTCTCAATTTTTTTTTTGTTGTTGCCACTATTGTGGTTGCCTATGCACCCACCCTTGTGTATCTACCCGTTATGTTAATTTTGCGGTATGGGTCTGATTATACATGCACGTTTGCTATTTTTCTATGTACAACGGTGCGTTCTCACTCCAATATTGCCGACATACTGACCGTTGTGTCCTACTTTATTCACTCGCTTAGTTACTTTGTTGATTCTTAGAGAAAATGTTGAAAGCTTCGGACTTATATTTTCTTTTATTCCAGTGTTATTCATGTGTTTGGCTATTATCTATAACTTGTATTCATTAGCTTATTACTCATTCTATTACATTACACAGTTCAATGCTTTCTTTAAACTATTCTACGATTAATTGTATTCATTACATCAATACTAATATCACCCAATTTCTTAGTCACATCATCTCATCATTAAATTCAATTCATTCTTTTCCCCTATCTACTCACTACTTTCTTTCTTCCTTTATTCTTTTTCTCCTCCACATCTCATCTCCCAACATCTCATCTTCATGTTATTCTTTTTCTTTTCTCTTCCCCCACTTCTTCTTCCTCTTCCTCCTCTACATCTCCTCCACTTTATCTCATCTCACCTCACCTCACCTCACCTCACCTCATTCCTCCCAACATCCACTCCAAGACTCCCAACCATTTACACTATTTCTCCATTTCTCCATTTCTCCATCCATCTCTCAACTGCTTTCTCCAATATTGCCTCTTGGTTCCATTCCCTAAATTGGTCACACCTTAAAAAAAAAAGTGAAAAAATAATTAAAGCAGCTCACCATACACAACCGAGGTACCACTATGAGCTCTTTTTAGATTAACAAACTTTCCAATCTAAAGTCTAAAAGATAAAGCCACTTTAAAAGAAAACTTTATATTATCACACAGACACACTCGAAAGCGTTTCTTCTAAGTAGAAGCCTTTTCTTTTTTTTTTTAGGCAAATTGGTAATATTTGGATATTGAGAAATCAGATAATTAAAATTTGGTATCATCATCTTTAGACAACTTTTTTGGTATTTAACCATACGTGTGGTAAAGGTATATTATTGCTCAGTATTCTAAGCAGTACTATCATTAATTGACACATCAATCCAACAACAATTTCATTCCTGGTTTGTTACTTCCTTTCATCACTTTATCCGAAAAGACTTGATCATTTTTCGTTGACTTGCTTCTTTTTTTCCCATTGGTACTTTTAGTCTTTTGGTCATCGTCAGGTCTAGTTGAATAGCCTGGGTATAATTTGCATGTTAAGATAGTTCGTTTGTATTATAGCAATGACCGAAGTATTGACGCTTGCCTCGCATGAGCTCGACATCTCTTCGTTGAAGTACCATGTGCATTATCAGTATCCTACGTTTGCGGCGTTAATATCTAGTTTGTTCCAACGAGGGAACACGGAGGAGGATACTAACCATCCTATTGTTATAGTCATAGCCCTGGTGAAGGGTGATTCTGAGTTAGACCGCTTGTCCTTCGACGACAAGGCTCTTCTCTTGAAATACTATTTCAGCCATCTCAACGTCATTGTGGTTGCCAGTGCGTCCACAACCAAGTTGGCGCCGGAGTTGGCACCACACATCAACGAAGCAACAGAAAAGATCAGTTTCTTGATAACAAATAGAATCTCGAGGGTCGAGACTTGGACCGGCACCGCCAACCACAACATCTTGGACTCGTACACGAGGTCCGACCCGTTGGTTCAGGCAATCCCAACAATGGCAACCCTCTTGAACAGCTACACAAACAAGTGCCACAACACGAATGTACATTTGATGCGTTTGAAGGACGCCATCAACCGCGAAATCGACTTCAAACTGTTGTTGAGTGACCACTCTCCAGAACACTTGACCCGCTTGTGCCACTTGGTGGGCCACTGGTCTTTCCCTGCGCACGAGTTAACCAACGACGACTTGATATATTGCGTCTTTGTGATGCTCCAATACGCACTTAAACAGGCTCCACAGCAGAAGGACCTGCTGTTGGCCTTGTCAGAAAATGAGTTGTTGGGCTTTGTGTTTGCAGTACGCGACTGCTACAAGAATGGTAACCCATTCCACAACTTTAGACACGTCGTCGACGTATTACACGCCTGCTTCCACTTCCTCATCAAGTTGAGCTGCTTGCCTGCCTTTAGCCAGCTCGAACAGGACCCTGACGCCAACGAATTAAGGTACTTGGGAAACAACACCAGCATAAGCATAAACGAAACACTTGTACAGATACATCAAACACAACAAACCTCATCTGCCACTACAGGTGCACCACATTTGAACGAGTTGCAGACCTTGGGCTTATTGGTGGCTGCATTGGGGCACGACGTCGGCCATCCTGGTGTCACCAACGCCTTCTTGATCAAACACAGCGCACCTACTTCTGTGATATACAATGAACGCTCGGTATTGGAACTGTACCACACCTCTGTGTTTATAAACAAGGTGTTGGTGGTTTACTGGCCAGGTTTATTGAGCACACAATCAGGCGAAGGATTACTGTTGAAAGAGTTGATTATAACGAGCATCTTGGCAACTGACATGGCAGAACACTTTGAATACTTGAACCGGTTGAGCATATTGAAAGAATACAGTGAAGAAGCATCCAAAGTGAAGCTCTTGTCGTCGCTTCTCATCAAGTGTGCCGACATTTCCAATGTAACAAGACCACTTAGGGTGTCATCACAATGGGCCATGGTTTTGGGACGAGAGTTTGACGAAGTGGGCATGCTTGAGCAAAAGATTGCACTGCTGTCGACGAAAGAAAACACACAGGGAGAGTTGAAGTACGGACAAGTACCCAGAGACCTAGAAAAGGTGTTGAAACTCAACCCAAGCTTGCACAAGGGACAGATATTTTTCATCAACACGTTTGCAGAGAAGTTGTTTAGGAACGTTGCTGACTTGTTGCCTGAGTTGCAGTTTACTTGTGATATTATTCAGAGGAATAAGGAGTTTTGGGTGAATAGAATTTAGTGATAGATGGATTGGATTAAAGTTGTAGTTTCTCAAAAAGTAACTTACACTCACAAAAGTGGGTGCAAGTACTGAGTAAAGAGATACTAACTGAACAAAGAAATACACTCACCGTGTATAGAGATACTCACCGAGTTAAGTGATACAATCACCAGTGAGTCTTGGATTATGTAAAGTCAATAGATTGTGAAATTATAGAATGTTTAAAATAAATACGTAAGATCGAAACACAGAGAGACGACAATGCCAACGTTATGAAACAGGTACAATAAATGTCACTCAAGTACAGTGCTCATGTAATTACAGGTTCATGTAAAACGCATTACTCATGTAGACTACATTACTCAAAGTATACGACACAATTCTGTCATCAATCATAATCCATTATATTGACACAGAATGTAACTTACTACAGAGCCTAAGGAGTAATAAACAATGAATGTTAGGTTACAATAACCCTAACTGAGTAATGAATTTGTTCTTTACTTCGTTACTTCAAGGCTTGTGATTAGTATTGAGTATGAATGCTTCACTACATGAGCACACGAATACTCAGTGCTTCAACCCTTTATTGCTTAATATATCTACACCTACTAACACAATATAACAACCCTATTGTTAACTTTTGTAGATCATGATCTACCTTCTCTTTGTAAATCCATGTATACCCATGGAAATATACACTAAACTCATCATCACCAAATGAATGCTCACTAAAATGTACGACCACTAAATTCTTCATTAACAATAACCATTCATTACAATATTTCACCACATGTCTACCAATAATCAATATTCATTATTGATTCTCTTTTATTATATTCATTAATATATATATATCTATATAGATGTATAAATATATTTTAACCATAATCATATCAATATTCTTCCATATCACTTCTTACAATCTATAATCTACTTCATCATCAACTTAATCATCTAATTCCATCTACTAATTCCATTCGCTAATTCCTCTTCTCTCACTCTATTTCCCTCATAATTCCATATCCTTTTCTCCATTTCCATCCCTCATCTCACCTTTTTCCTCACTTCACCTTTTTCCACCTCACCTTTTTCCACCTCACCTTTGTCCTCATCTCACTCACTTTCATTCACTTATCCTTTAACAACGTGTCCCTCTTCCTTTACTAAACTGACTCGTAACCTTCCATCTATAATATTTTTTCATCCCTACCACAATCCTCTTTGTTTCCACTTCCTTCACTCTTCTTTATACCTCATCATTCACCCTCATCATCCATTCTTAAACACTATTAATCCTCTTATTCTTCTTCCTCTCTTCTACTTCAACCTCTCACTAATTTCTCACCCTAATCCTTTACTTCACCCTACACACCTCACCCTACACTTCACCCTAACTTATCTACACTCTCGCTACACTTCCGCTTTTACCGACACTCAATTCCTCACTTGCTACCTCCTCCGCCCTCCGTCCCTCGCTCCCTCGCTCCCTCTCTCTCTCTCTCTCTCTCGCTCTCCCTCACAAAAAACCCCCTACTACATGCATTCCCGTCGCTGCGAATGGCTCATCGAAACCTCCACACACCGCAGGAAAAATTCTCATCGCTGAAAAAAAAACCAAATCCTTCAAAGTCAGAGAGAAAAAATATAAGAACACACATCTCATCAACCTTGATTGGAGTGGGATTATTTATTTGGTATACGTTTTTATTGGTTGTTGTACTTGTTAATTGTATTTTCCTTTCTTGAGTGTTTGATTCTTTCCGATTTTTTTCTTCTTGTTTGGTTGTTTCTACACGTTATGGATCCATCTATTCATTCGCCTCATCCTTACATGGATCGGCCTATCGTTTTGTCTCCTCCTCCCTTGGAGCAGCAGCAGCAGCAACAGCAGCAGCAACAGCAGTTGCCAGGTCTGTCTGCCTCGGGTCAACTGTTTGGTTTACTCGCAAACCATTTCCCTAATGGCGTTGTTTCGGGAAGCTCCAGTGGGGCTGGGTCGAGCTCAAGTGTTGGAGGTGTTGCTGTGTCAAACCATCATATAGGTTCTCACAACAATTCTAGTAGACCTAACCAGTTGGGCCATGCTGAAAGACAACAAAGCGTTGGCTATAACTTACAACATGAATTTGAAACCCTCACTGCCGACTTGGACTTGGACATGGTCCACAGACAATCGATCTCCCAAAAGGAAAACTCGTCTGTTGGTGACAATACCATGGTTAACTCCATCACCCCAAGCTTACTTACCCCTTCAGCTTCAAAGTTTAGTGGGTTTGCTAGCGAATTGCTTGGCTCGGCACCTCCTTCAGGTAACACCCCATTGATCAACTCATCCCTCTTAAAAGATCACACAATGTCCCCAATCCCAACCTCTGCTGAAGCAAATAACTTTGCTTCATTATTGGGTAACAAAGCTTCCTCGTTCCTCCCTCCATTGACTTCTGTACCAAGCAGACCACAATCTGTCAACGACTTTTCAAGTTTCTTCAACCGTCAACAACAAAACCAACAACAGCAACAACAGCAGCAGCAACAACAACAACAACAAACTCAACAACCTCAACAACAACAGTTTTTCCAAGAGTTGCTTGTATTTTACAACTGGATTGAAAATTTGAGCCCACAAGATAACATCACAATGATCGAATACTTGTGCAACAACTTGCCATTGGACATTCTTCTCTCATTCAAGTCGAAATTAGATAGTCACTTGACTCACAATGCGCAACCAAAGCAACAGCTGCAAACTCAACAGTCTCTGCACCTCAACCAGCAGTACATGATGTCTCCATACAACTCTCATCACGACTTGTATAATGACATGGAGAATTTGACTTTGAACAAACAACAACAACCTCAATTGCACCAGCCAAAGCCAAAACAGAATATGTTTAGAAACAACTTGGCTTCTAACCTGTACTTGTTTGTTGACTCCAAGACTCAGAGACCTAAGTCTGCAGAACCAAACTTGAACAATGCTAATAGATATGGCCAGCAGCAGCAACCACAGCAGCAGCAGCATCAGCAACAACATCAACAGCAGCAACAACAACAACAACAACAGCAGCAACAGCAGCAACAGCAACAGCAGCAACAACAACTGCAACAGCAACAACAGCAGCAACAGCAACAGTTTGAAAGAGCTAGATCCCCAACCTCACATTTATTTGAAAAAACGAACTTTTTGCAGTTGGCAGCTGCTAACTCGAACACTCCTTCGATCCACCAACAGTACTACAGCAACAACAGTACAGGAAGTAACCAGGCCCAACAGAGTAACCTTGGGCAACAAACGACGCAACAAGGCGAGTCAATGGACTTGACTGCGCACACTGCGTTGAAACTTGGAGCTCTTGCGACGATTAACTCTCGCGTAGCATTGGACTCGAACAGAAAACATCCTCATATCAGCACCAACGTTGCTGGAGCCGGAAACAGCAACAACCGTCTTTCTGCTACTTACGAGGAGTCGATCAACAGAGCAGGGAACTCGTCATCAGTTCCACTTCCTCGTGGATCTACACTTGGGTCATCTAACCCCAAGTCGCCAACAACTCTGCAACTCAAGTACAAGAAAATTGGAGTGCTTGGGACCTCACCAGACCTGCAAAAGCAGATTCACACAGAGATGATGAGCAGTTTAAGCAACTTGCACTCGACCAACTCGAGTAGCACATCTCTTCTGTCTGCTTCCAACTCGTCGATGCCTGTTGATGTTAGTAACTTGGAACTCCTCAACAATATTCCTGCTTGGTTGAAGTTGTTGCGTTTGCACAAGTACACCGAATGCCTCAAGGATATTCCTTGGAGAGAATTGGTTGAATTGAACAATGAGGAATTAGAAGGAAGAGGTGTCATTGCACTTGGTGCCCGTAGAAAACTCCTCAAGGCATTCCAAGTGGTAAAGAAAAACTTAGACCTTTGAACAGCCAAACAGTAGAACTGAGAGACTGTGCGCAACCTGATATTTGACATATCAGGCACACATCGGAACAATACAACTGAAAAATAGTAACAAGGATATGCTAGTCCTTTCATAGACAATATATATAAATTTCCTATACTGTTGTAGTCCAACGTTTTACTTAAATTTCTTATATCAAAATTAATATTAAAGATCTTATACAGATAGAGGGTTCTTGTGGTAGATGAGATATCGAAAAGGTGTGATATCTAAAGAACAATTTGAAACAACACATAACTTAAAACACAAGTTCAGGAATGACACTTCTGTTTCATCTTCTTAAAAATGACACACATGTACATTCTTATAAAGCAGGAGAGATTCATAAATGGCTCGTCAATGAAGCTACACAACTCTCTCGACTAATGTAAGTTACACACTCAAAAGACGTACTGGATCAAATAAAAAAATATGCTCAACTTATAATTAATGAGGGATGCATTAAACAATCACACAACATGAGTTAGTTTTCTTTGCTTGTTTGTAGAACATTCTGGATGAACTAGATAAAGCTTCAGATTTGTCCACCAACGAATCTAATTTCTCACCTCTTTGTAAAACTGATTCAATAGTCTTGTGCAATACAATCTTAGTCTCATCTAATTCTTGTTGGACTCTCATGATAGAGTCAGCTTGAGATGGGTCTTGATATTTCTTCAAGTATTGTTCTAAGGTGTCATAGTGTAAGTTGGTGGTGGTGGCAGCAATGTTCTTCCATTCTGATTCAGGGTGCAATGATAAGTACTCTTCCATCACCTTGTTGATCAAAGTGTATGCTGGTCTGACAGGATATTCCTTGTCTGTGATAATAACACAGGCCAAACCTTCAGATCTAGCATATGTGTGACCAACGTAATTACCTTCTTCAATACTCTGTCTCTGTCCAGCCGCAGTTCTTTGTGAAACGGTTTCTGAGAAAAAGGTCATAAACTGAGATACACCAGTTCTCTCAAAGAAAGAGAACTGAGACAAGTCCCTAGCTGAAGTAAGCTCAAGAGTCTTAGCTCCTGTGTTTCTCAAAATACCAATGTAATAGATCTTCATAGTGCTCTAATATTTAATAACTGGGTGTCACTTGCTCTTTTTTTTTTTTTTCTTGATTGTTTGTTGAAGATCGCAGTGTAATTAAGATCGTCTATACGAGAAAGAAGTGTGGGAGAGCTAGAAAGCTAAAGGTTGGGTTGCTAAATAGTGTATATATGACATGTCACGATACGTTGAACAGCCTCCGACGTTGAAGGTAGTTTTGCTTGGAGATCTGGGTGTTGGCAAGACATGCCTTAGGTCACAGTATGTTCATCATGTGTTTACAAATGCGTATAAGGCTACGATTGGGGGGGATTATTTGACTACGACAGTCAATCTTCCACAGAAGGTTCCCGAGCAGGAGAATGTGGATGTTGATCCTCAAGATAAGATTGTTAATCTTCAGATCTGGGATACTGCTGGGCAAGAACGGTTCAATTCTATATCGCAAGCCTTTTATCGAGGAGCAGATGTTTGTGTGTTAGTTTATGATATAACCAATTATGAGTCTGTTTTAAGTGTTAGGGACTGGTTTTCCCGTTTCATGGAACACTGTCATGTTGAGAAACCAGGTGTGATCATTGTGGGTAACAAGACAGATAGAAAACTGGAAAGGTGTGTTGAATTAAATGAGATTGAAGATATCCTAACCAAACACTCGGACCTTATAAACTTAAAGGACTACATCACAGATTGGCTGATGGACTTGAAAGAAGTCAGCTCTAAGAACTTGGATCTTGTACAAGAAGTATTTCTTAGAGTCGCCCAAAGAGGTATCGACGCAATAGATGGTGCTCCTTCATCAACAGTAAATAGACGCATACAAGGATTCGACAGCATAGACTTGAACGACGGTGCAGCGACTCCTCCAGGATGCGCTTGCTAAACAAAAAAACATTCCTGATCCCCTCCCCTCCCTACTGTTCACTTCTTCTAATACTTTTAATATCTTTTTCAAGCTTACGTCTGTTATAATAAATTTAACGTGTATTTACAAGTGTATAAAAGTGTAATAGGTTTAAGCAGTAGATTGTTCAGATTCGATTGTTTCGGAGTCATCATGGGCCTTGTTTGGTTGGGGTTCATTAATGTTGTCTTCGATTCCTTCCTTGACTTCTTCTTGATCCTTGTCTTCATACAATTCATCTTTGTAGTGCTCTGGGTGCTCTCTGAAACAGTTTCTCATACCTTCGAATTTTTTAATACAATCGATTCCCTTTGGTTCTGTTTCGGAGTATACAAAGCATGAAAAGGCTTCCTTAAATTCTTCACCACATGGGCCATCAGCCATACCTCCCAAGCATGGACAATCCCAATTGATTTCACCGGTTTCTGGGTTGTATGCAGCAGATTGACCTTGGTGTTCTGGTTCTCTTTCTTCCTTTGGTTCTTCGGATCCTTCAGATTTTGGAGATTGCTCTTCTTCATCGTCTTCAACCTTTGTTTGCTCTCCAGATTGATCATCAGAGACAACATCAGCAACACCTGCTTCCTCTTCCTCTTCTTCTTCTTCTTCATCCTCTTCCTCGTCATCCTCGTCATCATCATCATCTCCTTCTGCATCTGCTTTAGCCTTGGAGTCAAGTGTCACCTTATAGATCTTAATCTCTTCAACGGGTTTTTCCTTCTTGAGCATAATAGCAGCAATAGAAACTGGGATCACAGCTGCAGCAATAAACAAAAACTTGCCTGAATGCTGGTGGCCATTGGAAGGAAAGTTACTAACATTTCTTCTCACCAGTCTCTGGACTTGGCGAAGCGAACGTGGGGCTCTAACAAGGTTTCTGAACATAATTGCTTTAATTAAAGAGTTCACTATTTAATTTGTAATCTTTCATCCATTTTTTTTTTCATCATTCTCGGATATAATGACATTTTTGTTCTCCATACTTTTATGAGAGTGACGTTAAACGTTTAAGAGATGGTTTAATGGTTACGTGATTTTGGATTAAGGGTTCAATATATTGTTTTTTGATTAGATTATTTTGATAAGTTTTATTGTTGTTTCTTTGATGTTTGAAGTCATTTTGATCAAAGTTTCAATAGTGTTTCATTGATGTTTCATACTTCACAATGTGTAGGTTTATAACTTGATCCGTACAATAGGATTCAAGGCTTGTTGATTTCTAATTAATCTCAAATACTTCAACATTATCTACAAATATCTATAATTTCATTCCTCGTTAAAGCTTATGCTGAGCTACTTACTTGGTATATATATATACATTTTGAGTGTTATTCTATCAATTGATTCCATTGACGTATTGGAAGAAGAGTTATGAAGTAAATTGAAGTCTCCAACTTCATCGCTTCTATCATCTAGCTTCTAGCTTCACAATTATTAAGCTATAATCAGTTGTTTCTCTTTCTCTTAATTACATTTCCCCTACCATCTTTGTTCATTCTTCATTACGAAAGTATACAGTAACTTACTTCCAATTTCTAATATCTTTCGTCAAATCTACCTCTTCGACTGTCTCATAAATAGGCTCAACCTTGGTACTTCCATAAGCAATCGATGCCAATACAACAAATATCGACAATACTCCTGTTCTTCTCATATACTTGAGTGTCTTCTTAGATACGTCTGTCTTTTCATCAGCAATTGTTTCGACGAGTTTCTTTGCTCCTTGGAATTGTGACTTGACACCATACATCCTAAGTGCTGTACGGTTCACCACAACACCCTGTCTTGTTGTTAACACTAATCGATTGAACATACTGATTTATCTGCTCATAAATTAATCACTGGATTTTTTTTGTGTGTACGATTTTTCAATCATGTTAGGAACGAAGGGAGAGAGAGGATAAGAATAGGAAAATGGATCATGTTTTGATAGAGAGATAACGTAATGATAATTTATATGAATTAATCAAGTATGTCAGAAGAAATAAGTTATTCTCCTTATTAAAATATTTATTGTTCTGTTTTAATACTTCTCATTTAACTCATTAAGTCGTATCGGTTGAAAATCTCCTTCAACAGTAGTTGATATCCATAAGATATCCTCAAATATATAACACCAAAGTTTACCATTCCCCGTTTCTATTCTTCCTAATGCATGACCTTTGGTTGGATGGTACTTCCCTGGCACACTTTGGTAGAGAATATTATGTTGGTTGCAAAAATCAACAACAACATCCTTAAATGTGGTCAATAATTGATAAGCTGGTATTCCTTTCACATTAATAGTACTTCTACTACCTTGCTTCAAAAATCTTTCAATTTCGCTCAAACTTGGATTGGAGGTTCCATATAAGGAAGGTAGTTGTATATGATGCCCTTGAAGGAATAAGATAAGCGTATTGAAGTACCAAGTAATAATCTGTACAATGTACAGCTTTTCAAACCGTATTCTTTCTGTCTTTGATCTCCAGAATTTATGTGCTTTAGTCACATACAGACGTACTTCTGAGTCTTGCAATTGTTTCAATTGCTTGAACCAGGGGTTCCATATTTGAAACTGGTACACTATGGAAACCTCTTCTTTTACAAGAAGACCCAACTCGATCAATTCCAATGCAAATTCTATAGCATCAAAACTAAGAGGCTTTGACAAGTACTTGACCAATGATACTCTAAAAGAGTTCTTCAATTCTTGACTCTTGGTAGAATCCAAGTAACGATCAAATACCTTGAACCAAATAGTACACATTTTTCGGAGATCTCGAATAATCGTTGTTCCACGAGAATACCATAACGAATCTAGATTGTTGTAGTCAACAAATAATGCAAACTTACTAAGTAAAGTACTTAATATTCCCTTGAAAGCTCCAACCTCTTCTGGTGACAACACTATTAAATAGTCCACTAAAAAGGTGGGGTCACTCTGGTTCCCAACACCCGGTTGCCAATCTAAATTAATGAAAAATGGTATTATTAAATCCAGTGCTATTTTCAATCGAATCAAATCATGGTTTATGAAGATGGGAGACTCTAGCCAAAGCTGGATTTTCTCTAGAATCTTACCATGATGATCTTCATCTAGAGTGGCAGATGATATTAATTTTCTAGCATTGTCTAGAAAGAATGAATACACAAGCGTATCAAAGTACCCTAGTTTATATCGTGAATGTTCTGATTCTATTTCTTTATAAGCAATGCTCCAGTCTATAATTTTGCTTATTAGTTCATTAGGTTCGTCTTTTGAAAAGTTTTCAAGGAATAATGTTTCTGTTTCCTTCCGTATTAAACTTGTGAATACTGATGTGATTGTGGAGAAATCTTTATATTGGGTTAATTTCATTAAAACCTCATCTAGATTCTTCTCCTCGTTTAACAATTGTGTTAATTCTGTTGCTGTTTTTAACTGTTTTGTTTGATCTTCCAAACTTCTTTCAGCCACATCTAACTGGTACTTCACGAATGTTTCTTGTTGGATTAAATCGGTCATTTTGATGTTAATTGATGTCAATTTTTTATGAACTTTTTCAAGTTCATTCAGTATACCTGGATTATCCGAAAGCTCCTTATATCTGCGAGGAACTTGCAACTTCTTCTTCTCCAAATCCAGTATCACTTCAAATAATGATATCTTCTTTTCAGGTTTTAATTCTTGTTCGTCTCCACTAGACTCCATTTCAACATCATTATCATTATTTTCAGGCTTAACCTTTTCCTTTATTCCCCCTACTCCTAATCCTTGTGGTCGTAGTTTTGTTTCAATCGGATTGACTATTCCTGAATTGTTCGTACCTAACCCTGTACCCTCTTTGTATCCCATTTGAAACATGAGTTTAGCACCAATCCCGTACTTTTTCACACTTGATGTTGAATTCCCACTACTATTCAACCACGATACACTCTCATTTGCCTTATTGTTCACTTCCAAATCACTCTCTTCTTCTAAATCAGAATAATCATCATTCTTCAGTGCTGCCAAACTACTCATACTGGGACCTCCATTATTGGAAGAAGTTTGGCCAGTCCCTTTAGTAAACGCAAGCTGACTCCATGAACTCATCCTAGACTTCACAATGGTCGTTCACCACCGTATACAAGGTATACCTTTTTAATATTGCATATATTCAATTTCACAACCATCCCTATTTGGTAGCGCTTACTTTATAGATTATGTAATTTCTATATAATAATCATAATTTTGCAGCCTTTCAGGGTTATTTATGGAATTCTCTTAAGAACTTTAACATTTCTTCTTCTTCAGACTTACTTTCTGTAGTATTAATATGGTCTAGTCCTTCAGTGACAACTTCACTTATCATGGGGAAATTTTTGTTGCCCGGCAACTTCAATTCTTTAGGGATAAAGTTCCCATAGTCTTCTAGCCATTTCTTTCTTCTATTGATTTCTTCAGTCTGGAGGTCGTTGAGCTCGTTGTTAAGGAAGGAGTTGATTATGGAAAGGAACTTTTTTGGATAAACGTATTTTTCATAGTATAACTCGTTCAAGTATTCGTTATTATACACCTCGATGAATTGGGTGTAGTGATACGTGAGTTGGTTGATGGATTCAATGTACTCTTCAAAGCTAGTAATCGAGTTTAAATACTCGGTCATGTAGTTCAAAGCAACGTATATTTCTGGAATACTAGTGGTCTTGTATTCTCTCAAGTGAGCAAATTGTTTTTCAATGCTGGACGTCAATAAGTCAATTATATCAATTTTCACTTGTATGATTTTAGATGCTCTTGATTCGTTTTTGAGGATAATCTCACATATAGTACTCAATTCTCGGAGAACATCAGGTAGTTCTATGCTATCAGAGTATAACACGTTCAAATTCTTTTCTGTGGACTCATGGAATAATTCCACCGCTTGATTACATTGGTCATAGTGATTTGTTAACATTTCAAGAATTGAAATAAGTTCATTCTCCAAGGAATGATTCTCTTTAAGTATGGTATTGATTGTGGAATCTTGTGAAGTGATTTGTAACTTTATTGGGATGATTTCTTCATCGAACTGTTTTAACATCTTTCCAAAAGGTTTAGTTGTATTTGAATTGAATTGGAAACTCAAATCAGTATATTTCTTACCAACAAACTTATCTAACGTCTCATGATTCGACTTGTAAATAGATACATTTCGTTTTAGTGTTGCAATTGATTCAGTAGAAATAAAATCAAACAATGAAATGGACTTGGTTCGTTCATTAAACAGGTTCTCATTCAAAAAGAACAATGGCACCTTCACCTCCTTTAACTTAGATATCACAACGTCCAACTCAGTCAATGAGTTAGAAACGGTATCATGGTCCGATTGCTTAAAATTCAATTCATCTATCTTCACTTTAGTCTGCTCAATTAACTTCTTACTCTTTGAAAGTTGTTCCTTAAATGCCTTGATTACAATCTCTAGATATTCTATCTTACTTGGTAGAAGATCCAATATCTGATCATTAGTGTTACCTAACAGTAACTGAGCATTCGTACACAATTTCTGCGCTTGTTCTAAGGTTTGCAGTGCCTGCTCCTTCCATTCCCGTACATTAGACTGTCGAAACCTCATATCATACCGTTCTTTTGAACCCCCTCTATGTGCTTTGGCCTCCCTAAATTTTGTATGACAGACCGACATTTAGAAGGTGACATTTTTCGATGTCGTTAAATCTTCAATACTCTAAAGAAAAAAAAAAGTCAACAACTGAAAGGGAAGCTGTTGTTAGAGCGCAGCGGACGGGCACTTGAAGATGAGCGAGATATCACCGCTTTATGCGTTACATGAATGTACTACTAAAAATGGAAACATAACTTTTTATTTCGAACAGGATGGAGGAGACGATTATATCGAAACAGATTCTATAAAAGATGCAACTCACGTTAAATTTGGGGAAGGTGAAAAGTATTACGACTTGAAGACTGTCACTAATTTCTACAATGAAGACGTTGCACAGGACTTGAAAGCTGTAGTCTTCTCGTGGCTCCATGAGAAATCGTCAATTGTTGACTATAAAAACCAATGTTTGGAGTATAATATATCAGATTTCAAGTTTTTGGTCAAGACAGAACTCAATACTTGGTTGAGTGGGAACTCTGATTCGTGTAAGTTTATTAAAGAAGAGGAGAGCTTAGAAGCTAACGGTAAAGATGTCGGAGCTAGCAGTAACGCTGATAGCTCACTGGTTCCTTCAACTGCAGCTTCTACATCAATTAAAGCTGAAGCTAAAACAAGTCTTCTCGACCCACAAATCGAGAGAATTGCAAAACACGAAAGAAACTCGTTAAACCACAACGCAGCATTGAGAGGAACAAAGAACTTAGACTTTGGATACTTGGTGTCGGACGCCAAAAAGTTGATAAATCAATTGAAGCGCACATCTTCACAAAGTACGTCACACAGTCGCAGCTCGGCCGGCTCCTCTGCGTCCACTCCTAGAAAACAACCAATCATCATTGTGTCGCCCGCATCCACAGCACTATTGTCTTTGTCGAACATAAAGGACTTCTTGGAGGGTGGAAGATTTATAGAACCAAACCAACAAAATAGACCAACTAATGGGATCACCATATTGAACCACAAGTCTGATAGGTTACTACCAATAGCACAGAAAATCATGGTAGTTGACAACGTGGAGATGTTCAACAAGCCAGAATACTGGGACAGAGTGATAGCCATTTTCACAAACGGTCAGGAATGGCAATTCACAAAGTACAAGTACTCCAAGCCAGACCTTTTATTCCAAAAGTTCCATGGTTTTTACTTGAGCTACCAAGGAGACCCAACCCCCAACAAGATCAAGGATTGGAATGTGACGGAAATCAAGGTGGACAGAGGTGAAAAGAGATTTAGAGACAAAATGATTGTGAAAGATTTCTGGGCTGAAGTAGATAAGTTGCTTGTTTCAAAGGGTTACGGATCTTAGATCCTCCTCTATTATTAAAACTATGTACATTACTTGTAATTCTTTTCTAATTCGATGAATTTTTTGTAGATCTCAGATGATGGTAAGTTTGAAATCTTTCTATCGTCTCTGCTTCTAATGGCTACTGTTCCAGCTTGGATATCTTTGTCTCCAACCATTAAGATGTAGGAGTAGCCTTTTTGAATGGAGTCTTTGATTCTGTTCCCCACAGTTTCCTTTCTCAGATCTACATCAACGTGGAAGTTGTAGCCAGTGATTGGAGATATTTCAGAGTCAGGGCTTTGGATGTCACCGCACAATTCCCTTTGGAGTTTCGTGGCGTGTTCAACGTTTGAGTCGTTAACAGGTATTATAACTGCTTGTCTAGGGTTGATCCAGAAAGGCCATTTACCTTGGTAATGGTCCAATAAGATAGCGAAGAATCTTTCTAAGGAACCGAAAACAGCTCTATGTATCATTATTGGTTGGTTATTACGGTTTCCATCTTCAGATACGTATTTCAATTCGAATCTTGCAGGTAATTGAAAGTCCAATTGTACTGTTCCTACTTGGTGCTTTTTGTTGAAGGCATCTGTTAAAAGAACGTCAATCTTTGGTCCATAGAATGCACCATCACCAGGTCTGATTTTCCAGTTTCCTTCTCCTGCTGTTGTATCCAATACCAGTTTTAATTGAGCTTCAGCATTGTCCCAAGTTTCAATATCACCAATAAATTTATCTTCAGGTCTAGTAGACAAAAAGAATTCAATCTCTTCCTCTTTGATTCCAAAGGTCTTGTACGAGTTCTTAATCATATTGATGGTGTTTTTGATTTCCTGGTTGATTTGGTCCAAAGTACAGAAAATATGGCCATCATCTTGGTGGAACCTACGGACTCTAGTCAAGCCTGAGAGTGCTCCGCTTGCCTCGTTTCTGTGAAGAGATGAGAAGTCGGAGTATCTGATAGGTAACTCATTGTATGATCTATCGAGTTTCGAAAAGATTATACAGTGACCAGGGCAATTCATTGGTTTCAATCCATATTCATGGTCATGATCGTGCTCATGGTCGTGCTCATGATCGTGCTGTTCTGGAACTTCCTCTTTAGTTAAGTCATTTCCAACTACCTTGAACATATCATCCTTGTAGTTGTCCCAGTGCCCAGACTGTTTCCATAATTTGTTCTTGTATATTAATGGTGTGATGACTTCTTGGAACCCGTACTTGATTTGTTGGTTCTTCATGAATTGTACCAATTTGTTGAATATCCGGGTCCCATGTGGTAAGAAGAATATAGATCCTGGTGTTAATGGGTCTGTTGTGTATAATAATTGTTTATTTGAAACTTGTTGATTAACTTGTGTAGCTGATTCTTTAGATGAATAGTATCTATTTTGAAGAGCAGCTTGGTTGTTGTTATTATTAAAAGCTTTAGTAGATTCAAGAGCTCTTATAAAGGTATAGGATCTAATCCCTATAGGAGGTCTAATATGTACACCACCTCTTACAACATTCATCTTCAAGTTTATTCAAATTGATCAATCTCAATTTTTCACTCATAAATTGAATGATGGAGAGGAAGTACCATGACTCAAGTGAGTCACTAGAGTCAGTTGTGGGGATACATTCAAGTTGCTGCTGATAAAGTATTGCATTCTTTGATAGCAATGGATCTTCCTTATTTTAAATCTCTTACATATTTGAAACTACACTTTACAGAAAGAGTGTTTTAGACTCTACATAGTGCTTCATCTATACAACCCAAAAGCTTATAGATTAGCCATTTATATGTGCTACGTCTCTTAGTTTCAATATTTATTATTCATCCCTAGTCTTTCAACTCAGTTCTTAGTATACTTTTCTAAACCATACTTCCATTACTTAGATATCTCGGATATCTTATTCTTATCTTGTTCATCTTGATGTCTTCATACATCTTATGATTAGTCTTCAGTCATTTTAAACTTCAGCAGTTATGTCTGCTGTTGGTGGAATGGAATCCACTGCTGGAGGTATTTCAGTCTTTTCTTCTTCCTTTACTTCATTTACCTCTTTCACTTCACTCTTTACATCATTCTTTACTTCATTCTTTGCATCATTCTTTGCATCATTCTTTGCCTTCTTTTCTCCCTTCTTCTTGTCTGGGATATTCGTGTAAGCTGTGAAAGCAACCTTAAACCCGCTGAATGTCTTGAACTGTCTTGGTTTCTTGTGCCATTTCTTAGATGGTTTACCAGATCTATCCAATAAACTACTTCCATTTGTTACGTTATTCAATGTTAATCCTGCAGTAGACATCTCCTTCACTCCAGAATTGATCTTAGAGTTATTCACCATATGATTTGAGAAGGGATTGTTACTCGTAGGCGCGGTTGGTGTTACGTCTGGTGCTGGTGACGCCAACTTCGAGTTGGTTCCAGTAGGTGTAGCGCTTGGTTTCTTATCATTTCTCTTAGCCTTAGCCGCAGTAAAACTAGGAAGCGTTCCTAGAAATGTAGAAGGAAGCGAAAGCTTCACAACATGCTTCTTTGGTAATCCCATCAAGTGTATTTGTTTCTTAATTTCTTAATTTCTTAATTTCTTAATTTCCATTTCAACCAAATCGAACTTGACCAAAAAAAAATCCGTTTAAGGAGCCACCACATATTAATTAAGTATGGTTCAATCTCAAGATAATGCAAGACAAATCCCAGATGCAGAACCTGTACCCTTAGATTTATCACCTCCTCCATTCTTTCCTCCGGGTGAAAATACTAGTCAGTCACATTCATTTAGAGAAAGACAACCTTCAAGGATAGACGGGTTCTCGAATGCACTTCAATTAGATGTGAGAGCACACCAACGTACTTATGAAGGTGCTTATACAAGGTCATCTCTTGGATGTCTTACGTTTGCCTTGTTGGTTATAAAGTTGTTTTCCTTAGAATTCCTCCCGTTGGGTATTGTCTACACAGTTTATGGATGTTTGCTTTACTTTATAGGGGTCTACAAAGCATCTGCAGTAGATGTGTTTTATAACCCTGATAAGGATACAACTATATACAAGACCAGTGGGAATACCGTGTTATTACTCACAGGTATTAGTTTGGCCAGTTATTTATCCTTATTGATATTGATCTTAAGAATGTGATTAAGAGTTTCATTTGGTTCCAATATTAAGAAGGATGATTTAAATCACTTTTTGCTTATGTCAAGGTCCCTAAACCAAATACTATAAATTGGAATATCAACTGCATTGACCAGAATCCAATCTTCTTCATTCTGAAAAGCCTGGCTTCTTCATCTGCAACATAGTCGACGAAATTATCATAAACTTCCTCAGAGATATCGTCCATAAGTAACGAATCGTATACGGTCCACGAACCACTGAAATCCTCGATATTCTTGACGATCCTGTTTTTGATTTCAATAAAGGTGTTTTTTGAGTTGATATACGCCACAATTGGTCTGATAAGTGCGTAATTGATATAACTTAACTCAGGTGCCTGGAACGGTAATGAAGCTCTTACATTGTTAAGTCTGATTGTGAGATCAAGAACAAAATACTTCAGTATATCGTGGTAATCTCCACTCGTAAGACGCATGTGCTGGTCCGGATGCTTTTGAGGTTTCTTCACGTCTGGATTCTTGTACCTATTAGCTTCCTTTTTGATAGAGTGAGCTATAATGCCTAAAATCTCGCTCATGTTGGGCAGATCATTTGGTTGTGGGATCATGACGTCCCCAATCATATCGACTTTACCACTTGTAATCCAACCAAACGGTCCTTCCAACCCTGTATTCAAGTGATCGAGATTGAGTGAGTCGCACCTGAGACGTGTGATCCGACTCAAATCACTGATACTTCTTTCTTTTGCTCCACTGGTGGAGAAGTCATTAATCCTTTGTTTTTTATGTATAGTAAAGAGAGAGTTATCGTATGAACCACTCATTAAATTGGCATTCAAAAAGTCAAAGAAGAGCCAGTGTTGTCTTAATTTGTTGACTTCACAATTGTAGATGGCCACATTGAATGGTCTAAAGTCATTTGGCTGAAGTAATGTAAAAAGAACGTCTTCCATTTTGAAGTCGTCAATCTCAAAGTCTCCTGGTTTATGGATATTTTTATAATTACGGGCATCATCATTAGGATCCCAGTGAACATGAGTTCTATCTATCACACCTCTCATACCTTTGACTTCCATAGTATCAATAACTCCTCTACCATTTATCCACTTGTTGAAGGAAAGCGAGATATTGACTTCCTCTATAGTGAAATCGTACTGGGTGTAGTTTCCATCGTCAAACTCCACTTTACGTTTTTCTTTATCTTTTAAACTGGCTTCGTATGCTTCAGCTTGTGATCCCTGGGCGAACTTGTTTTCATTCTTAGGTCTCTTACTGACAAAGCACTTGCGGAAACTGATTTTCCCGTCGGACCAGCCAGGGACTATGGCATGCTCGAAAGTCACTGTGAGGTTGGAATTCTTGGTGATGAACTCTCCTAGCTTTCTCCCCACAAATTCTTGTGCAAACACTGTATTCAATGTGAAGATTATGAGAGAGAAGAAGGTAGTTGTTGCAACAAAGAACATGAGAACGTTCCCCATCACCAACCATGAGAACATTGCTGAGTAGTCATCAGTGTTGAAAGGTCTGTTGGATTTTTTGAGTAGCCATTTGAATCTGATTCTCAATCGTTCGAATGAATTGGTTGCTCTTGAGAGTAGCAAATCTCTATGTTCCCTGTTTCGTTGAATGAAGGTTTTAGGTGGTGTATTTTCTTTTGGTTCTTGTTTGATGTCCTGTGGTTGGGAATTCACAGGTTTCTTATGTACGCCATCATCACCAGTTGCTTTCTTAAGATGATCTGAAGATTGATTGTCGGGAAATCCTGGGGGTCGGTTTGAATATTGTCGTACCAACAGATACTTTAGAAGGAGTGACGTGGGTGTAGGATGTATTATAAGAGACGATCGTCTCACAATTCTACTGGATCGAATCAACCTTGAGAACATCGTGCTGGATTCTTTTAATTTTAGGGGGGCGCATTTTTCAGACTGGTTCAGAGGGGAAGAGGCAGCTAAAAAGTAGAGTGTAGATGGTTATTAGGGGATAAATACAATGTAGAATTATACAAGAGAGAATAAGAACCCGCCCAATGATTAAGCTTCAAAGTTTTACATTGAAATAAGGATATTTATATGCTTGTTGAATAGATGATCTGGTAATTTTTTTAGATTTTGGGTGCAAACTTGCTAAATTATGAGATTCACATGAAAGGAGTTGAATGTAAAGGAAGTGGAGTAAAACCGGAAAAGAGAGTGAAAGGGGTAAACACTTAAATTGGAAAGAGAGTGATGTATCGGAGTTGTTCTATTCTAAGCCGAAGAATTCCATGGGCAAGAATTGAGATATTAAGACAGTTTAGTTGTCATTATGAATTGATTATCCTAAAATCTTAGCAATTGCTTACCACTTGAATTCAATTAATGCTTTAGCAAAAGAATAAATACGGCTTTATTACTAAGACAACAAGATATTTTAAGATCTACAACGATATTGACTAGATAAGTAACAACTTCCATATTTTCTGAAGGTATTGAGTCTAAAGTTTACTTCGTAAACTTCTAGGTTATTATTCAACGTATTCTAGTTACTACTATCCTATGCACGGCACTTCTAACTAATATTTGCTCACTGAGTAGATTGAAAGTAAATAGTATACTCCTATATTTAAATTTACGACTAGAGTGCTTATCGTACATGAATATAATAATTAATATAAAAATAGAGCGGTATTTACAACCTGAGTATATAAAAATAGCCTTTTGATTCAAAACAACTGAGAGTTAAACTCATGATATATTATTTTTCACCCACGCAGTGATGAGAATTCAAGACTGTTCTTCAGTCATAACTCACAGCTGAATAATACTTCAGTAATTTTTCTATAATACCCCCAATTACCCCAATACTACAGTCATACCTTACATTCTCTACAATTCTCTTCAAGTTCACTAAAAAAAAAACCCAACTTTTATTCTATTTAGAAATTACACTGGTTACCGAATTTTCTGCTCTCGAAAGGTTGTGGGAAAGCCCCAACGTTAATTAATCTTTGCATGTCCCAGTCTACGGCATCTTCAGTCTTCCAGTTCCAGAATACCCATCCACCCTTTTGGTTGAATGCGTCAAGCTGTGCTTCAATGTACTTACGTACATTGTCCTTTTGGTCTTGAGACCAGTTGTTTGAAGTAGTGTAGTCAGCGCAAGAGCCTAATACAGGGCTGTTGTCGTAGTCACCAGACCAACGAGCACCACGTCCCACACCGTTTAACCATTTGGCACAGTCAGTCAATGCAGCACTCCATTCACCAGCAACTGTCCAGTGGTATTCCTTCTTTGCAGACGAACCCCAGTCACAGGCAGTACTAATGTGCTTGTCAATCGAGTATTCCAATTGGTCAGCGCCGAAAACTTGGTAGTGGTGGTGGTCAACAACCACGTCCCAGTAGTTAGGGTTCTTCTCTGTGCTGAGGAAGTTGTCCCAGTATCCAGTTTGTTGTTGGAATGCATCGTGAATAATAACTGGAGTCACCGACCCAGTTTTACGCAAGTTGTCATATCCATTTGTGTAGAAAGCTTTAAGCTTTTCCATGCTGAGTACTGATCCTAAAGGTTCATTCACCAACTCAATTCCAATGACAGTGTCACTGTAGTTGGCACCTCCGTACTTCTCGAAAATAGTTTGCAAGACATTCAATGTGATATCTTGGTTGTTACCGTCTTGGAAGTGGAGAGAGTCTCTTTGACCCGAGTTGTCGAATCCGTTTTGAGAACCTGGGGTTCCATGCAAGTCAATCCATGCTCTCAAGTTGTACTTCTCACACCATGCTAAAGCTTGGTCCAAGTAATGCACTTGACCTTGAACATAAGGATCATTGTCCAACAATTGGAAGGCCCAATATCCGATAGGGATTCTGACAAAGTTTAAGCCGACACTCTCAATCTGAGCAAAGTCCTTCTCTGTGTACCATGCACTCCAATGCTGTTGCAAACGGCTCAGAGCTTCAGCCTTGCCCAACTTTTGTGTATAATGGTACTCATCAACAGGAACTTGAGAGTCGTCTGTACCCTTCGACCACACTTCGAAAAGAGATGGTGTAATATATGGCTCCAACACGAACCATCCTCCAAGATTAACACCTTTAATCTTATCATTCTGGTAGTCCCAGTTGTATCCACCTCTCTTTGCTAAAAGGTCTTCAAAGTTGTTGCCGAACTCGGAAACTGGTGCTGCGAAAGCCACCATGGCTTGCAATACCATTGCACATGTAGCTAAATTCAAAAGCATTATATGTGGTTATGTGTGTATATTAAATGAGTTCAATATTATAATAAATATAAGGTCTCTCTGCCTGGTTTTTTTAAATGCTAGTCCCTTCTATAAGTATTAATGCTAACACACGAGGAACAATTGCGCCAATGAATAATGAATAAGAATAATTTCAGTAAAACCCCCAGTGCTCCCTTCTGATTATATTTATAGCCCACCCATTATCAGAGGAATTGTTCCCTGCTGGCTTAACGCGTGCACATACACATTTTCAGATTTTGCAATATGAATATTTTCTTGTTTTGGCTGCATGCAATGCACAATGGGCAAAAATTCATTTCCTGAACCAGCAGCGTGAGCGAGAATTTGGTGTCAAAATTGATAGAAGGGGTTACACAAAGGATTTGTTTAAGTGGTGCGATCACTGGCTGTAGGTGGTGAGTGCAATTATGGCTCAGCCAACATACCTTATTGTTTGTTTCTCTGGTTGTTGTTGTTATCTAAAAGGCGGAATGAAAGGAAGGGAGGGTGCTACCTCCCAAGCTTTGTCGGTTCGGTTATTGCATGAGAAACTGGAAAAGAAAGAGCGTGGTACGATGACGCACAAAAGTTCAACACAGGGATGCAAGGGGGTTTAGATTGATCACAAAAGTCCGTCTTCAATAGCTAGTATCAGCAAGCACGGGCACCCCCGACAGGTGCTGAAAGAATGGTTTACTGAGAGATTATCTACGCAGGTAGTCACTGGAACCCACCGTACTCGGGCAGCGCACCAGCCTTTTGGTTGTTCTAAAAAAAAAACAACGACAACCAAGTAGCACCTCCAAGAATATCAATTTATGATTTTAGGCACTGAAACATTCACGTGTCGCCATTCCATGTATAATATAAGGTTTTAAATGAGGCTGCACAAAGCCAGTATATGGGACAAGTAGGTAGAAGTCCGACACTAAGAAGCATTGAACAGCCAACCCTGGACATTCCAGGTGATTTCATGTGAGCTGTACGCCGTATAATGCAAACTAACTCTAGGGTGCAATTTCAGTAGCGAGTAAGACTGGTAGAGAGTATGATGTTCAACAGCTTTGAAACTGAAAATAAGGAAATCTTCATGAAGGCTTAGTTATTAGTAAGTTGTACGTAGCCACAGCTGGAAGGTGAAGATAAGGGTGAAGATAAGTAAAGAAGAGCCACGTTGAGGGAAGACAGTTCGTCAATTGAAGATCGTCTCAATTTCAAGGTAGGAAATGTAAAAGATCCATAATTAATCCGGCTTCCGTATTCTCATCGCATGAGAGTGCATTGAAGAGCATAATGTGGGTAGATACACGCGCTCATGGTACTATTTACTTTTTGTTGAAGAGATTTCGCGATTCAACTTGCGATTGCATTTTCGTGAGAACATTGCATTTCCTCAACGGCAGCTGGTGGCAATAGCTTGTTTACATCGGGCTGTGCGGGTCTGGATATCTGCATATTCTCCGTACGCTTTGGGTATTCTCTAGCCGGATTTGTAGCATTTTCTATGTGTGATCTATAAATGGGTTGATAGTTTGTGACTATGGACTAGCATGAAGTTGAATCCACAATTGCCAAGTTGTTTAAACGTAGCTCTGTAGTCAAAGATGGTTGCACAGGTGCAACAACGTATTTTAATGCAAATACGTGCAGTTGTAAACTTGGTTCCTCGAAGCGAGAACTAAGTTGTCATACCAATAGGTTTTGACGAGTTATTCGAAAGCGTGTACTCATTATTCGTTGTTTTAGATTATTGGCCGTTGAGGATTATTTTCCATGGATATCTTTGATTCGCGAGTTGCTTGAGTTGAACGTTGTCCTTCTGGATCAAACTCAAAAGTCTATTTTGTTTTATAATAGTATTGTTTGAGGTTTAATTAGTTACTAATATTTGTGTCTGAAAAGTTTCAACGTAGAGATGAGGATGCTCTTTAGTTATTGGTTGTTTCTCTCTATGTGTTCGCTATAGAGTTTGATGGTTGAGATTACGATTGCTGAGAATTGGTTGGATTTTGATTGAAAATTTTTGTTGAGTATTGAACTAGAATTGCCTCGTCAATGTATGAGAATTGATTGACGTTTGTTAACTGTTGATTGTACAGATTCCTGGAAATGCTTGGTTGTAATTACAAGTTTCATGAGCCCAGGTTGTTTGAAGTTCCTCACCTTAATGTAGCTCACAAAGTGCATCGCGTCCTAAATCATGTTTCCATCATTCTTGTGTCCAAATCGCAACTACGTCATAGGATGTCTCCCCTCTCTCTAGTTTAGGCAGTTGATGAACCATGGAAGTTTCTGTTAAAGGAAGTCAAGGAAGTCAAGCGAACGACGTAACCACCAAAAATAGATGACAACTCAGTGCTCACCATATCGATTGTGGGGTTCATACGCTGGAAACTCGACCAAGGAAATGACAATAGAAATGATACTTGATGAACAAAGAAAGTGGAGTTGAATAGTTGGTCTGCGGGGTTAAAAGAGTATTGGTGATGAACAATACACCTAGAGAATGAAGATACTAAGATCTATGATCGAAAATGCATTAGTGGAATTGATCTTAACCGAATAGATTCTTGAATTTCAGGCACGTTAATCAAAATTCATTTGCTTTTACAAAATCACAAGATCGGTTTATCAAGTGCTGTTGATTGCTAACCATGAATTAGGATCATTCAACAGTTTGCTAGTATGCAAGGCAAACTTGTGAGCATTCTGTCATACCTAAGCGTGATACTACTAGTATTCCAAAACCCAGTATACTACAAATACTTTCGAGCTCTCCTGTATCCTTCAGTCATACTTGATAGCTGAACACACCGCACTTCGTACCTTCTCTTTGCCTCGTCAAAAAAACCAACCTCAGCCACTATTCACTAATGTCTCCACTTGAAATATCGAAGACTGTTGCTATCAATTCTAAGCCAACAAAACTACCACTCTGAATATCAACCATGTCATACTCCACTTCTGGAATTACAAGCGCACAAATAATTGAATTGACATTTGAATTCGCTTACTTATCTATCCGCTCATTACTATTTAATCCAATGGCCATTGTTGCACCCTCAGGTGCACCCTGGTTTTGGCCATTTTTGTAGTGCGCGGATTTGATGTATTTCACCTTTCATTCATTGTCTAGTCGCTAAATTTAATCGATCGTTAACGGTTCTAGGACATGTCAACTTAATGGTTATGGCCTGTCCGTTAACGCTTATTTAATACTTTTGGTAGTATTAATGCTCTTCTAAACAACTTGTTCTCTCATCGCAAACTCCCATCTACACATTATTTACGTCACTTATATCCAACTTACATTCTTCCTCTATTCTCCCATCACTAACCCCGTATACTTGCAACATTCTGTATCACTCATCTATCTCCTCACTGCTTTTTCAATTGAATCCGCTCCGGAGCTCGTCATCCACGATTTTTTAAACTTTTTGGAAACTAGAGCGGCTAATGTGGGGTTGTCAAAAAACGCCCAAAGGTTTATCTAGAATCCTATCTTAGACTCGGTAGCTCTACAGAGTGAGTAGTGAACTCGCTAGAACAATCAAAAGTTCATCATCCTATCAAAAAGAACAACTAGCCTAGTCCATCATCTCATCAACTCATCAAACTTAAACGTCAAAGACTGATCTTCCTTGGCCCTGTCATTATTCCTTATCAATTTTTTTTTAATAGTGCGCATTCATGGCGTTTTTCGCTCTGACTCTTTTCTTTTCAAATTGGCCAATACTTTGTGTACTTGCCTTGTATATGAAGATTGTGCGAAAGATAAACAATATTACCTCTTTGGTATCTTATTGGTGCCGATCATAGTGGAGACATTCAGCCTCAGATGCTCTCTTATCATTTCTGTGAAGTTAAAATTGGAGTAACTTGTTGGGATATATACTTGGGGTTGTGCAGTTGTTTTTGATCTGTAGACAATATTTTCAACATGGGTGGTGAAGAAATCCAGCTACGGACTACCAACACGAATGCCGATATAAATGAAAGGCATAATGATGACTTTATACCGGGCACGTTTAATATCTATTCCACTACTGCTGGTCAGGAAACAGGGTCTGGGGATGGTCCTATGGTGAAAACGAAGGGGAATATTATTTTGATGCCTCAACCATGTAATTCTCCCAATGATCCTTTGAATTGGAGTGTGAACCGTAAGTTCCTCAATTTTCTTATTTTGGCCTTCATAACAGGTTTCACTGCTGCTACTTCAAACGATGCATCGGCTGCTCAAGATTCTCTTAATGAGGAGTACGGCATTTCCTATGATTCAATGAATGTGGGTGCTGGTGTACTTTTCGCGGGCATTGCTATCGGAACTTTTGTCTTGACTCCATTATCCAACGTCTATGGTAGAAAGATTGCATACTTCATCTGTATATTACTCGGTTTGCTTGGTGCTGTGTGGTTCGGCATGCTGAATGATGTCATGGATACCATTTGGTGTCAGTTGTTTGTGGGTATTTCAGAATGTTGTGCTGAAGCACAAGTCCAGTTGAGTTTGAGTGATTTGTACTACCAGCATCAGTTGGGTTCCGTCTTGGCTGTGTATATCCTTGCAACATCCGTGGGTACCTTCCTTGGTCCTTTGATTGCTGGGTTCATTGCGGATGATATTGGATTCAGATGGATTGGCTGGATCGCTACAATTATCTCCGGAGCCTTGCTCTTGGTTATTTTGTTTGTCATGGAAGAAACGTACTTTGACAGATCCATGTTCAACAAGACTTTAAAGGCTACGCTTTCCCACACCAAGAGTTTGTTATTTGAAAACGAAAAGCCAATGTTATCAGTTGAACAAACTTCTGAAGACAACTCCCACAGCGACACCGACAGTTATGACGACGAAGGTGCAAATGACCCTCCAAAGAAATACTGGAAGAGAGTTCAGCTCATCACTACCGCCACCAACATACAGGGATACGGAATTATGCAATATTTCAAACAGTTGAGAATGTTGACTAAAGTGTTCCTCTATCCACCAGTCATCTGGTCGGGTTTCGTTTGGGGTATCCAAAACGCCTTGCTTACATTTTACATTACCACGGAAGGTGACACTTACTTTGACGCTCCTTACAACTACTCGGATGCAAGAATCGCAGTTATGAACGTCCCCACTTTAATCGGTGCTATCATTGGATGTATCTATGCCGGTATTCTTAGTGATCACTTTACTATTTGGATGGCTAAACGTAACAATGGTATCCAAGAAGCAGAGTACAGACTTTATTTCTTGCTCCTCCCGGCTGTTGTTTGTCCAACTGGTTTGGTGATCTTTGCTATTGCAACAGACAGAGAATGGCACTGGGCCGCCGCATACGTGTGTCTTGGTTTGATCGGTTTCGGTTTCGGTAGTTCAGGTGACGTTAGTATGGGATACTTGATGGATGCTTATCCAGAAATGGTCCTTGAAATGATGTGTGGTGTTGCCGTCATCAATAATTTATTTGGATGTATCTTTACATTTGCATGCTCCCCTATGATAGCCGCACTTGGTGTCTCCAAGTCTTACGGTATCATGGCTGCCATCGAGTTTGTCATTATGATTAGTGCCATACCTATGATGTATTATGGAAAGAGAACTAGAATGTGGACCAAGGACTGGTACTTGGAATTCTGTACTTTGCGTGATGCTATTTAATATCAACTTAATTCTCTGAATAAACTTTAATCTTGTTATGAATGTAAGAGTTGCATCCGATACTGATACTAATTATTGTAGTTTGGATTTTTGGATTTTTGCAGCCATTTACTGAAGTAGAAGCCTTGCCATGAAATACATTATTGAACCTTGGCTCCAAATTTAAGACGCTTTTCTTACTTAAGCAGTCGGGATACTAACACAGGTGAATAATGAAGGACACAGAGGCAGCTATTGCTCAATGTAGAGATGTATATGTAAATCAATGAGTTATTAAGAAGTAAATGCAACAGTTAAACTATACCAATGCATGATTTCTTAAATAGATTTCGATCTGAACTGTTAAGAAATAGTACACCTTACACTTAAAGCAGATCGAGTACATCCCCTCTGGATACCTTTATTAGAAACACTTTAAAGTAACTCTACTGCCCAAAACTAAATATGAATTGACACACACTGTCAAACTACCCTACAAATCTGTGAGCTCTACTGTAGAGCGAAACTCTACTCTACACTTAAACACCAATCAAACTTCTTTCATCAACCCAAGTTCACATACTCGAGGGCTTTTAATTATCAAAGGCATTCACGTGACTAGGGCTATGCCCTAATCACTGCGCTACCAAAAATTGAAAATTTTGCGGTGGGATACCACTTGCGAAAAATTTCAAACTCTTCGTATCAATTACTCTTACTACACAACTAAGAAATAGTCTGCCCTTTTTCGCTTAAACCGATTATCTCTAGTGAATAGTACGAAATGTCTGTTGAATCTGCTTTATCCTACGCTGCCTTGATCTTGGCCGACGCTGACGTCGAGATCTCTGCTGACAAGCTCGCCACTTTGGTCGCCAAGGCCAACGTCGAAGTTGAATCTATCTGGACCGACCTTTTTGCTAAGGCTTTGGACGGTAAGGACTTGAAGGACTTGTTCTTCAACATCTCCTCTGGTCCAGCTACTGGTGCTGCTCCAGCTGCCGGTGCCGCTGCTGGTGGTGCCGCTGCTGAAGAAGCTGAAGAAGAAAAGGAAGAAGAAAAGGAAGAATCCGACGATGACATGGGTATGGGTTTGTTCGATTAAGTTAGTTAATCGTAAACGCTGCAGCCTGTCGGCTCTTTGGGTTTATAGGTGATTAATTTAATGTTTCATCTCCCTCCATTATGTGGTGTGAGATGGATTTGAATAAAATATTTGTAGACTAGTAGCGATGTTCGATTTAGGTCAATGTCAGATTGGTTCCAAAGTTGGGACCTTGGAGAGCAGAGTGTGTTTGCTCCAGTCAATGCCTCTGATCTTTCACTTTCGAAGAGAGGTAAAACATCAGTCTGATTTACGAGCATTGTTGACTCAGTACGAGAATCAGACGTGATGAAGCTTACCATTTCGTAGACGTTACAATCACTCACACAAGAGTACATTGAAGCGTACCTCATCTTCGGATCCAGTGCTAGAGGTGAGGAAATGCCATAGTATAGTATTGAATATCGAATCAGTCGTAAATTGAACATTTACCAGTCATCTACGTGAATCTAGAGTGAAAGAGTGCACTTTCTTCACGAACAATATGCTCTGCTGTACAGTACCACACCTTTCTTTCTGACAGCAAATATCGTTTGTTTGGCTGCAAAACATCTTGACATTTTTTGGTACCATTAACAGTTTACCTTCTACAAAAAAGTCAAATGAGAGGAAGATCTAATGACAGAGAGAATATCATTCAAATCCGATAAAAGCCTAAACTGAAAGATGTTTTGTTGCAAGCCGTGAGTTTCTTTCTCAAGGTGATGTCCAAGTTTCCAAAATCTTTTTGCTAAAGTACCAATTGACTGGTTTTCTGAATACAGAATACCAAGCTCAAAAATTCCACGCCTTTGAGAATTGGTTCGACGAAGTTAATTTGTACTGTTTCAGCATTCCACTCATACTGAGATCAAAAAATCCTTTACAAAAAAAGTACACTAAGCTTACAGAGGAAAGTAGTTCAAATCAGACCTCAGGAGTGTCTTCCAAGACTTCAATTACAAAATAAAACGAGCGATGTTCTTATTAGTTTTGAAGGCATGTATTTAATTAAATGCTTTCACGACCATTCTTTAGATAATGGAATAATGGAGAAGTAATAATTAGTAGGTATCATTGATACTTACAAAGTAGGTTCCATTGCAAATTGTATTTTACTTGAATTAATTTGTTGATACCTCCAAATACGAACTATCATTTTAGAAATCGTGCATATGCCTTACATACTGGTGGAATTTATTTTATCAACTTTCGCAAAAATTAGACTTTACTTGAAACAAATCAGAGTATTGACAATGTGGCAAATATCACTTTAGCTGGGAATGAAAAAGTATATTTAAAGTAATCAGAAGGAAACTTAAGTAAAGTCTTGATATTTAAATATACATATTTTCCGTGTTAATTGTACATTGGACGTTTCCAAACTAAAAATACTCTACCAAGCTATCATTAGCTATTTAGTTGTTCGAGTACATCTAAGGACTACGCTTTTGTAAGTCAAAACTACCAATGACGAAACCGCATGTCTGCCTTTTGGTATTCTTTGTGCTAACGTGCTTTGCTTCAATGCAAAGATTTAAAGAATTTGATCAAGCTTCCATAACCTATAATAGCAAAGGTCTAATTTGTGGTCGAATCAATGCTGATGATGGACCTGGTTCTATTGTCGTTGGATTGATAGATTTTGATTTCGAACCGTCCCCCTGGAAGGGCTCTTATGACCACTGGACTGACCCCTGGGAAAAAGAAAAAGTGCCTATTCTCTTCTTCGAGTACTCTGAAATACTAAAGTACGAAAACTTGCCAACCTTGAAAGAGTACTCGAGTCACTGGAGTAATAAAGAAAAGGATTTTTTTGACGGCCTTGTTTATTTTAACAAAAGTACGTTCACTCTTCGACCCTACAAAGATGAGACCCCTGACAAGCTTTCTGTAGGATTTCTGTCACTTTCTTATACTTCAGCAAAGTATACCACTTCAAAAACTGGTGAATACTGTGTCTACATCGCACAAGCGTCAAATAGTTCGCTAACTAGCTGGGAAGTTTCAGTCAGCTTCAATCATTCATATGGTGGATTGTCGACTGTGGACTACGATATATACTTCCTTAACATTTTGAATCTCGTTTTCAATTTTATGGCTTTAGTATATGTATCAATCTATGTTGGGTCAAATCTTGGCAAATCAATTAGTACCTTTTCAGCAATCTCACCAATCACCAAGACTTTGATCTTTGCAGTATTGTTGCCAAGGATGCTTTTGGGAATTTTCAATGTTGTTTACAAGACAGTAGAAAATGAAAGTGAAGATGTCAGGTATACAATTGGGGTGTTAAAAGTAATCTCTATTTGGGTTGACTTGTTCCTTAATAATCTCCAAAATTACTTTATTGTGCTCTTCAGTATGGGATATGGAGCATTTCACTATCAAGGACGCAAGGTTTCTACGAATTTGTACTTTATTGCAGCCATGTTATTCGCAACATTAATTGTGGTGAACACTGTTTTCGTTGTGATGATAGGAATAAAACTTTTGAAACCTATTGAAGAATTGAGTGACAGAGGGTATTACCTCAACGAAAGATCACAATTCGTCTTCTACTCTGCCACAGAGTTCCACAACTTTCTTCCAGGAGCTTTTTTTAGTAGTATTTGCCTGATCGCAAAATACTCAGATATATTCTGGTACGCTTTAACTATTACTATCTATCGTCGAACAGTAAATCAAGTGGGTGTTAGCACCGGAAATGGAAGCAATAGAGATAAAGTAGTCCATTCGTTTAACAGGTCTAATTTGTTGATTATCTGGTTGCCAGCTTTAGGGTTCTTTGTCAAGGTAGCATACAAGTTGTCGAATTGTTTCAATTCGCCAGTTGATTTTTATTCACCTGTTCCAAAAAGACCAGAGGTTGAGAATTCAGTGACTGATTTATATAAAACTGCACGTCATGTTAACGAGACTCATTCTGTAGAGTTTTGGATTGACTTGGCTAAATTTGCATTGGCTCTCATATTCTTCTCCATATACTGGGTCAAAGATAACCTTGGGAAAAATCAGTATCTGGAATACATTGAGCTTACAGATTTAGATAACTTGCTGGGGTCTGACTATGAGACTGAACAAATGGCACAAGAGTAGTACTCATTCTCAGCACCTAGATCACAATTGCACAAAGCTTCCACTGGTCGCAATGTGGCAATCTATACGCATCTCGGAAGAATCATTATGCTAAGGAATTTTTAAAATTGCTAAACATATCAGTAGATTGGATATCAGGAAAATACTAAATGCTCTCATTTTTATACCAATTGAACTGAAGACAATTACTGTTAATCCTAATACATATACAACCGTTCCTTAGACATACCTGTAGACATGATTGAGAAGAGCTGACTATTTTCAATGTACTATTATTTTAGCATACTACCAATTCTATGCTCTGGCCTAGAATGGTTGCAAGAATTTTTTTTATAGTTTGGCACAATTTATTTTTTTACCTTTCACATTCACCCCTTAGTGCATTAATTATGAAACTTCGATTAAAAATTAGAATTGGCTACTGAAACAGAAGGGTTTCTATGGAATATGGGGATAAGCTTATATGACGTAACTGTTATAGAGTTGATATCTGGCTCATTCGTATTCTTCTCGTATCAAGTTTCCAATTAATATAACTTAGTTCTCCTCTAAGGACATTCTTGTTCTTTGTGATTTTAACTAGCTTGTTGGTTCGTTTTGCTATAAAACATCTTAATATCTCAGACATTGCACAAAGAGAAAACACTAGATAACTATATTTGTTTACCGTGTTGAACACCCTACAAAGATACTTTCAAATTAGTACGATTAATCTAGTTTCGTTCATCCTTACTACCAATGATGAAAGCTCATATCTGCCAATTGGTATTCTTTTTACAAGTTTGCTTTGGCACTATGCAAAGGTATAGAGAATTTATGCAAGCTTCTATATCTAATACTGGCCAAGGTTTAATGTGTGGGCACATCACTGCGGAAGAAGGGCCTGGTTCTATGGTGGTTGACTTAGAGATTTTTCGTTACAAAGAGAATTCTGGCCGCTGGAGAGGTGGCTGGTCTGGGGACCGGACTCATGAGAAGTTCCCTGTTCTCTTTGTAGAGTACTCTGAAATTCTAAAGTACGAAAACTTGCCTACTTTGGAGGAGTACTCGGCTCATTGGATAGAAGCTGACGAAGGCTTTTATGATGGGCTTGTTGACTTTAATAAAAGTACGTTCACTCTTCGTCCTTACAAAGGTGAAGCTCCAGACAAGCACTCAATAGAATTTCTGCACTTTTCCTATGGATCTATGGCAAAATTCCATACTAAAAAGTCTGGTGAATACTGCGTCTACATCGCACAACCATCAAATAGTTCCCTAAGTCGATGGGAAGTATCAGTTAGTTTTAACAATTCTTATGGTGGCTTGTCAAAAGTGGATTATGATATTTATATCCTAAACATTTTGAATCTTATTTTCAATTTTATGGCATTAGTATATGTATGTATCTATGTCGGAGCTAATATCGGGAAATCGATAACCAGCTTTTCAGCAATATCACCAATCACCAAGACTTTAGTGTTTGCAATATTCTTGCCTAGGATACTTTTGGGAATCTTCAATGTCGTTTGTAAGACGATTGAAAATGAAAGAGAAGAAGTCAACAGGTATGTGATTGGACTGTTGAAAGTAATTACTATTTGGGTTGATTTACTACTTAATAATCTCCAAAATTACTTTATTGTGCTCTTCAGTATGGGATATGGAGCATTTCATCACCAAGGCCGCAAGGCACCTTCGAATTTGTATTTTATTGCAGCCATGTTGTTAGCAACATTAATTGTAATGAACACTGCTTTCGTTGTCATAATCGGTATAAAACTTTTGAAACCTCTTGAAACAGTAAGCAGTAGAGGGTATTACCTCAACGAAAGATCTCAATTTGTCTTCTACTCTGCTACAGAATTCCACAACTTTTTAAGAGGTTTTACAACTAATATTATTAACTCCGTTGCAAAATACTCGGATCTTTTATGGTACGCTTTATCAGTGTATCCTTATCTTCAAACAGTATGTCAAGTGGGTGTTAGCACTGGAAATGGAAACAATAGAGATAAAGTAGTCCATTCGTTTAACAGGTCTAATTTCTTGATTATCTGGTTACCGGCTGTTACTTTCACTCTCAAGATTGTATATAAGGTTGCAAGGTTTTGGTTCACAGGAGCAGTTGAATACTATTCACCTGATCCAAAAAGACTAGAGGTTGAGAATTCAGTGATTGATTTATATAAAACTGCACGTTGTGTTAACGAGACTCATTCAGTTGAGTATTGGATTGACTTGGCTAAATTTGCATTGGCTCTAGTATTCTTCTCCATATACTGGATCAAAGATAAACTTGGTAAGAATCTGTACTTGGAATACATTGAACTTACGGAGGATGATATTTTACTGGAATCTGAATTAGATTTTGAGACTGAACAATTGATACCAGAATTATTTCAACCTACAAATTAGAGGGATTATTCTGATCCTCTTCTTATTAACTCAATTGTCACTTCAAGCAATCTCAGTAAAGCTTTAAAACTTATAGCCCACAGCAACGATAACCACCATATTTGACGATCATGCGAGATCAAGCTAGATCAAAAATGAGACATATTATAATATGAATCAAACTTGACATGCATTCAATTGAATTTAATGAACTTATGACCACTCCTAGAAAAGACTTGTAGATATTGTTGAGAAGATTGGACAATTCTGCAATACAGATGTCTATATTAGCTCTACTGATGAATTGTATATAGATCTGAATTAGAATGGCTGCAAATTTAACTCTTAATTCTATTTTAAGTTTTGCTTGACTAGGATATCTTAACAACTTTCCCCATATGGATTATTAACGTTGAAACTCGTCTGAGGTACGTATTGACAACAAGTGGCAAATTATAATTTGCTTAATAAACTCAAGGCTAGTTTCAGTCTAATATGATAAAGGTAGTTACTTATTGGCTCAATTTTGTTAGAAGAAAACACAAATTTTGAACAATTATTAACTGGAACCTTCGGAGTATGGAATTATAAGAGATAATCAATTTCAACTATTTAGTGTATCTTTGTTTAATGCGTAGTAAACTAACAAGTAATTTCGATTCGCCTCCATTTCTAAGATACCCCCATTTCTCGGATATTGTACAAAACTTGAAACAACTCTAGATAAATAAATATTCGCTTACTCCGTGCTGAACTTCCAATATCATTTCATTAGTATAATTAATCGAGTACCGTGCATCCAAACGACTAATGATGAAAGCAAATTTCTACCTATTGGTGTTCCTTGTGCAAACTTGCCTTGGCTATTTACCAACATCTAGAGATTTCATGCAAGCTTCAATATCTGATACTGGCCAAGGTCTAATGTGTGGGCACATCACTGCTGAAGATGGGCCTGGTTCTATTGCTATTGGCTTGGAAGATTATCAAACAGAAAGACCTAAGCACGGTCGTTGGCCTAAAATCTGGGATGAGAAGAACCCTGTCATCTTTTTTGAGTACTCTGAAATTCTAAAGTACGAAAACTTGCCTACGTTAGAGGAGTACTCGGCTCATTGGAGAGATTCTGACGAAGGTTTTTATGATGGGCTTGTTGACTTTAATAAAAGCACGTTCACTCTTCGTCCTTATAAAGATGAAACTCCAAATAAGGATTCAATAGAATATCTGTATTTTGCGTATGCATCTAGAGCAAACTTTCAGATTTCAAAGTCTGGTGAATACTGCATCTACATCGCAAAGCCATCAAATAGTTCATTAACTAGTTGGGAAGTTTCAGTCAGTTTTAACAATTCTTATGGTGGCTTGTCGAAAGTGGATTATGATATTTATATCCTAAATATTGTGAATCTTATTTTCAATCTCATGGCTTTAATATACATATGTATCTATGTCGGAGCTAATATCGGGAAATCGATAACCAGCTTTTCAGCAATATCACCAATCACCAAGACTTTAGTGTTTGCGGTGTTGTTGCCTAGGTTTCTTTTGGGAATTTTCAATGTTGTTTACAAGACGGTAGAAAATGAAAGCGATGAAGTCAGCAGGTACGCAATTGGACTGTTGAAAGTAATCACTATTTGGGTTGATTTACTACTTAATAATCTCCAAAATTACTTTATTGTGCTCTTCAGTATGGGATATGGAGCATTTCACTATCAAGGACGCAAGGCTTCTTTGAGTTTGTATTTTATTGCAGCCATGTTGTTAGCAACATTAATTGTAATGAACACTGTTTTCGTTGTCATAATCGGTATAAATATTATGAAACCTATTGAAGAATTGAGCAACAGAGGTCACTATCTCAACGAAAGATCTCAATTTGTCTTCTACTCTGCCACAGAGTTCCACAACTTTCTTCGAGGAATCATGACTAATAATATGAATTTCGTTGCAAAATATTCTGATGTTTTATGGTACGCTTTATCAGTGTATCCTTATCTTCAAACAGTACGCCAAGTGGGTGTTAGCACTGGAAGTGGAAACAATAGAGATAAAGTAGTCCATTCGTTTAACAGGTCTAGTTTGTTGATTATCTGGTTACCGGCTGTTACTTTCACTCTCAAGATTGTCTATAAGGTTGCAAGGTTTTGGTTCACAGGACCAGTTGAATACTATTCACCTGTTCCAAAAAGACTAGAGGTTGAGAATTCAGTGATTGATTTATATAAAACTGCACGTCGTGTTAACGAGACTCATTCAGTTGAGTATTGGATTGACTTGGCTAAATTTGCACTGGCTCTCATATTTTTGTCCATATACTGGATCAAAGATAACCTTGGTAAGAATCTGTACTTGGAATACATTGAACTTACGGAGGATGATATTCTCCTGGAATCTGAATTAGATTTTGAGACTGAACAATTGGTACCAGAATTACCTCAACCTGAAAATTAGAGAGATTTCAGTAATTATTTACCTTGCACCATCTACTCACATATTTGGTAAAATCCACAACTGAAGAACAAGACAAATACTTTTCAAATTAAATCCATCACACTATAGAAGATTTACATTAAACATAATGCATTAACGACCATTCTTTAGACAAACTTGTAGACGAATTGTAGATGTTATGTTTTACATTTGATTTCATCTGGATTGATCTACAAATCAATTAGATGATACCTCATCAAATATCGAAAAAGAATTTACTTTAATATCCAAACGTATATTCAAGACATTACTCTATAACCTCATCATATGTTAACTGTAGTGTATATATTAAACTAGTATATTCATACGAAACCTAATACTAAACTGGGTTGTGATGTCATAATGATAAGCTAATTTACTTCTTCTTCTTTTCAGCTTCAGCCTCAGCCTTCTCCTTCTCTCTCTTTTCTCTGATACCCTTGTACTTCTTCTCGTTTCTGGCCTTTCTCAAGGTAGTGTAAGCAGCGACGTCGGACTTGACAACCTTTCTTGGGGCGGATTCAGCAGCTGGTTGGACAACTGGGAAGACGGCACCGGTAGAGATTTGCTTGTGAGCAGCGAACTCAGAAGCCTTGGTCTTCTTGTCGAAGATAACCAACTTAGATTGGTATTCCTTCAATCTTTGGACGTTAGCGTCAAAGGTCTCTTGAGCCTTGTTTTGTCTTCTGTGGTCAACAGCAATGCCAACACTTCTAGCGTACTTGGCAGACAAACCAACAGCCTTAATTTCAGCCAAGGTGAAACCTCTTCCGGCTCTAACCTTTCTGTTGTATCTGATGGTTGGGGCTCTGACAACAGGTCTCAAAGCGTCCAATGGCTTTGGAGCAATTTGAGCAGCCTTGCTCAATCTGGCATGTCTTCTAGAAGCCTTCTTACCAGCTTGGTCAAAGTGAACTCTGACTCTTTCTTGCCAGTGCTTTCTGAAGTGGTTCTTCAATAATGGTAAGTTCTTGGAGATGGCCATCTTTACTTAAAGGGTTACACAGTTAGAGTATTAAAAACTAAATTTTTATTCACTTTTCAGGCCTTGGTAAAGCTGAGGAAAAAGTTTTCCAATGCGCCTGCATACACACCGAAAATCTGAAAAACAAGTCACACACCCCTAACGTAAATCGCGGAATATATGCGTACATTCTGTCCCGATACACTCCTAAAAATTCAGTTCGCGTGCTCTAGTAGAAAATGTCGCTTCAATGTCCATCTCAAAATATGTCGCTACCTTAAAATACGTATTACATAAACATTCTTGCGTACAGGACTTGGAAAAATTTTAACCAAAGGTCCAAAAATTTAATTTGGAAAAAAAATTTGTATAGACTGTTAACAAGCAAGATGTCCACTCCACAATCTGTCCAAGTATGTAACCGTGAGAGATCGAGGGTGTTGTAAAGCCGTTAGAGAGTATGAGAATGAGAGCACGAAGCCATGAAACTACGAATCATATGAAATACCAAAGAGAATACTCCTACTGTTGAAATGAAGTAGCGGCCATACGAACCCACTCGAAAATTATCGTGAAATATTCAAGTTACTAACATTTCTAGACTTTTGGTAAGAAGAGAACTGCTACTGCCGTTGCCCACGTTAAGGCCGGTAAGGGTTTAATCAAGGTTAACGGTTCCCCAATCACCTTGGTCCAACCAGAAATCTTGAGATTCAAGGTCTACGAACCATTGACCTTGGTTGGCTTGGACAAGTTCCAAAACATCGACATCAGAGTTAAGGTCACCGGTGGTGGTCACGTCTCTCAAGTCTACGCTATCAGACAGGCTATTGCCAAGGGTTTGATTGCTTACCACCAAAAATACGTTGACGAAGCTTCTAAGAACGAGTTGAAGAAGATCTACGCTGCTTACGACAAGACCTTGTTGGTTGCTGACTCCAGAAGAATGGAGCCAAAGAAGTTTGGTGGTCGTGGTGCCAGAGCAAGATTCCAAAAATCTTACCGTTAAGAATGTCATATATTTAATGCTCATCTATATACAATTGTTCGAATATTTGTAGTTTTGTTTGGATGTAGAAGTGAAGTAAAGAAGACAAGTGGATTATGCAAAGTTTATCTTCGATTTAAGAAGCAGTTCACTCATGTTTTCTTACTTGAAGGTATATTCAGTGTTTACTTCGAGGCCACAATTAAAGTATACGCATCTACGTTATCGTACTTTTTCACTAATACATGTAAACCTCATGCAACGGATAGTACCGTGGAAGCCTTCAACACTCAATGAAATCAATCGCACCCACCTTTTCAATAGCCCATTTACTTCTACCTCTCGATTGTAATGAAAAATCAGCTGACTCAAAATCACAGGACTTTTGATTATTGAAGACGTTCACTACAACTTGATTTAATACATTCCATTGAGTTAATCATTCCATTCCTTGATCCACGTCCTTTAATTCTTACCATCTATTCATATTTAATTGGATCATTTGGTTACTGACTCTGAATACCTCGGTCATTTTCAAACACATACAAATTGTTTATATTTACATTTAGATGGTTTCAATCGACGCATGCCCTCACTTACTCGGGCAATTGCCATTCAACGCTGAGGATGGCGAACAAGTCATAACTTCGATTCATGTGGACAATTCACCCATAATAGCCGTATTGACTGAACACTCTGTACACTTACTCAATAAGTCTACGCTTCTTCCAATAGGTTTACACAAGAGAACCAAAGAATCAGTATCCACACACGGGGCTAATGTCAAGATTAAAACAAAGTATGCAGATACCTCCAACTTCCAACAACAGTTTAGAAATGTCAACTTGTTTGTACAAACTGATATGGACTTTATGATCATTTACCAAATACAGATCAACTACGATCAGCCTATTTACGAGATCAACAGTTCTACCGACGACCAACTCATACAATCAGCTATCCCATTACTCACCAGGACTTTCAAGTACACTATAACCAATTTAATCAAATCGGCTGCAAACTTGATCATCACAAGTAACCATATTCTCCTACCAAATTTAGTGAACGTGGAGCATATCGAGAATGCCTACTTGATAGAAAATAACCTTGCACCCAAGGTCGAGTTGATCAAAAACTTTGGGATTTTTAAAATCGTTAAGCTTGACAATCATGTCACTGACTATTGGTTCTTAACCAACTCCCACAATTTATTTCTATTCGATCGAAACTCTGTTGATACATTGATCCAAGTCATTGATATAAAATCTTTTAACAGCCGTGTACTTGGATTGGTCGACTTTGACTGGCTCGAAACCCAATCTCCAATTGTGCACTTTGATTACAACAAATATAAAGACTATTTTGTGTTTGTCAACGAATTGAATGAAGTATGGTACTTCGATCTCAAAGGTAACACTGGAACCAAGGCTACAAACTTGGAAGAGGAAGTTACTCAAATTGTATTCAATTCAAAATTTGACTTGGCGTTAGTTCGTCAAGACAATTCTATTCATTTAGTCAATACTAATTTTGAGAAGAAGAAGTTTGACTTTATTAAGAAGATTATTAAAAAAGGAGACTACGAAGTAGAATGGTCTTCGTCAGGAGACTTTTTTGTTGGACTCAACAAAACCACAGGTTCATGGTCTTTGTTTTCTAAGTTTGGTAAAGAAGCATTCAACAGTAACCTAGGTTTGAACTTGAAATTCTTAAAGGCTTCAAGCTTGAAGATTAGTGAAAATTCCATGTACCTCTACATTGTGAGTGCTGATAAATCTCAAATATTCAGTCTCAAGCTACTCCAATCGTTGAACAATGGAATCTACTACAGTGCAGATTACATTAGTGTTATTTCCAAAAAGACGTTTGCACGGTTCCCTCTTCAAATGAATTTCAAAAATGCTATGCAACATTCCACACTTAATTTCAAGGTATCTAGAAACAACTTTGACCAACTTTCTGTTTCTCTCTGGGGTGATGTTACAGTGTCAACTCCTATTAAATCAGATGGGATAAACCATGCGTTATGGTTTAACTTTCGCAACGAAACCGTGGACCATTTCCAAGTTCTTAACCACTTCTGGTTCAATGATTATTTAATTTTAATCAACAGAAGGCGAGTCTCAGAAGAAGACAAAGTGGAAGGAGAGGAGAAAATCACACACTATGATGAAGTGTGCATTTTGAATACCAAAAAGTCAAAGTATGGGCATGGAGGTGAAGCTTATACTTTCAACAATGATTGTATTTTGTGGAAACAGAATTTCAACAAAACCTTGTTCCTCAATGTAGACATTGTTGCAAGCGGAAGTTCAACCACGCATTTAGTTATTTTGACTAATGACCAGAAATTGGTTATTCTAGAAATATCTAACAAGAAACCAACCACAGACAACACAAAAAACTATGATATTTTCATAGAATTGTACAAGGTGATTCATTTGGACTCCATCAATGAGAAATTAATCATAAATAACATCATACAAACAACCATGTTGTTAAAGAAGCATTTCATCTTCTTATTGAATACAGGAGAGTTGTACGTGTTGAAGAACACATCAACCGAAGACAATAAGTCCAACTACAACTTGGTTTTGATAGACGTTCTTGTTGAAGAATTTCACTTGATTAGTATCCTAGATGATGACTACTTGTATTATCATACTAATGAAGGTAATTTACTCATTTATGAGACTAATGAACTCTTGGAGGAAAGGTTTCAACCTATACAAATTACTATTGACCAGAATTATCAGTTCCTTGAATTAACAAACGCATTGGAAATGATATACTTGGAGGTAAAGATTTCAGAGAATTCTATACTCACGCAGAAACTATCAAAAGAATTGATATTGTACAAGTTTATTGAGTATTACTTAGTAAATGACCCTATAAATATTCACAAGTTTAAGAATTTAGAGCATTTTGACTACTCAGTTGAGTTGCTCATATTCAAATATTTGACTGACAATGATACCACATCGTTAAAGAAGTTGATCAAACTTATCACCAAAAAGTCGATATTCATAAACTGTTTCAGAAAGATAGAGGTTGAATATTGGAAAAACTTCTTTGATGCTTTAGAAACCACTCCTATAAAGTTCATGGATGATTTGATAGCGTCTGCAAATGTCGAATTGAGCTATCACTTTCTTATCATATATTTGAATTCGAAAACAGAAGAGGACGAGAAGACTGGTGTTTTAACAGAACATGACCATGCGCTAATAACTAAAATTATAAACATGCTTAAAGACTCACAATTGTGGGAATGGTGTTTTGAATTGTGTCGGTTTGTTAAAATATTGGAACCCGATGGATCTTTCTTGAAACAGATTAAAGATGAATTAAAAGACTAGAGTTCAGAAAATTATCATCCTTAATTAAAATTAATTATAAATGTATCAAAACTAAAATATAGATATATAAATAGACTACTAAAGTGTATTCGTAAACCATATAACTCTGCATCAAAACCATTAACAATAAAAGTAATTGGTATTGCTGCAAAAACTGGTAGCGCAATATCCTGCATGTTGAACCAACCAACCACAAGTCGTATTTTATTAACTGAAGAAAAAATTGGAAAACAGATACCAACAGTAAAGATGACGTTAGCTACCGAGTTTGCAGAGACCACGCGTCGTTCTCTCACGCAGGCCGATATGAAGAAGAGAGTGTTGCACTTGTACCGCAAATATATGAGATATTCCGGAGAATTCTGCGATTTATATGAGTTGGATATGCCAGTAGCCAACGTCAAGACCAAGATCAGACAAGAGTTTGAAAGACAAAGATTTGTTACAGACTTGGGAACTACCAACGTTTTGGCAATGAAGGGTCAAATGGAATTCCAGGAATTGATCAACTTCTGGAAGCAACAATGTCATGTTTTGAGATACTTTGAAGACCAGTCTTCGTACAATGTTGTTGACAAGGACGACTTTGTCAAGAACTTCTTGAGAGGAAACTAAGACCACTGCCATATATAGAGTGGAGTGTCTTGGAGGTGGAAGAGGATGATTATTGCATGATTCAAAGTAGAAAAATGTATTTAGGTACACGAATATATTAATACGTATTATAATGTAGAAGGAACAATGAGTGACTGAGTAACTTGAGAGTATAGTGATTGACCTAATGTGATTTGAGTTAATTCTACACTTATTCTGTGAACCACTTGATACAAATAGAGAAATATACCGATTATGGAGTGCTAGAATTGATATTGAATTAGAACTACCCCCAACTCAATTAAACATCACCTCAACTCAATTCTTGTTCAAGTGAAGTCACTACTAATCTATGCCCACTCATCTGCACTCCTCTCCACTCTTCTCCAGTCATATTCTACTCCACCTTCTCTCTTCCTAAAGAAATCGATTTACATTATTACTTAGGGTATAAACATTAACGAGCAGCAGAACTAAAACCGTGTAGACATCAAAGACCTAATCCAAGTGGTCCTCCAATGGGGCGTCCTCAGCATATGCGCCCTCAATGTCTTCATCTTCGTCGATGCTTGCTTCTTGGTATTGTTGGTATTCGCTCACCAAGTCGTTCATGTTCGATTCGGCTTCAGTGAACTCCATTTCGTCCATACCTTCGCTGGTGTACCAGTGCAAGAAAGCCTTTCTTCTGAACATCGCGCTAAATTGGTCACCCACTCTCTTGAACAATTCTTGGATAGAGGTGGAGTTACCGATAAAGGTGGCGGACATGTCCAAGTCCTTTGGTGGGACCGAGCACACGGCGGTTTGCACATTGTTAGGGATCCATTCGACAAAGTAGGACGCGTTTCTTGTTTGCACCTTGTGCATTTCGTCGTCGACTTCCTTGACAGACACCTTACCTCTGAAGAAGGCGGCGACAGTCAAGTATCTACCATTCTTAGGGTCTGAGGCGGCCATCATGTTCTTTGAGTCGAACATTTGTTGTGTCAATTCAGGTACAGTCAAGGATCTGAAAGACTTGGATCTGATAGCGGTCAATGGCGCGTAACCAACCATGAAGAAGTGCAATCTTGGGAATGGCACGAGGTTGACGGCCAACTTTCTCAAGTCAGAGTTCAATTGACCTGGGAAACGTAAGGATGTGGTGACACCCGACATTACGGAAGAGACCAAGTTGTTCAATTCGTCGTAGTTTGGTTGTGGCAACTTCAAGGTCTTCTGGCAGATATTGTACAAGGCTTCGTTATCGATACAGAAGGTTTCGTCAGAGTTTTCAACCAACTGGTGCACAGACAAGGTGGCGTTGTATGGTTCAATCACGGTGTCCGAAACCTTAGGGGAGGGTACGACCGAGAAGGTGGCCATCATTCTGTCTGGGAATTCTTCTCTAATTTTCGAGATCAATAAGGTACCCATACCAGAACCGGTACCACCACCCAAAGAGTGGGTGATTTGGAAACCTTGTAAGGAGTCACATCCTTCGGCTTCTCTTCTAACGACTTCCAACACAGAGTCTACCAATTCGGCACCCTCAGTGTAATGACCCTTGGCCCAAACGTTACCTGCCGAAGATTGGCCAAAAATATAGTTGTCGGGCCTGAACAAGTTACCAATGTGTGAGTTCTTGACCCCGTCAATGGTACCTGGCTCCAAGTCAACGAGCACAGCACGTGGAACGTACTTGCCGGATGAGGCTTCGTTAAAGTACACATTCAATTTCGATCTTTGGATCTCGTTTTCTCCGTGGTAGTTACCACTGCTGTCCAAGCCGTGCTCACCGCAGATAGTTTCCCAGAAGGCTGCACCCTAGATATATATGTTAGTTACTCTGCACAAGCGAAACAAAATCAAAACAAAAAAAATGTTACAAAAAAAACAACCGGTACATACAATTTGGTTACCACATTGGCCAGTAGATAAGTGGATCTAGAAACAGGGTTAGTATTTTGAACTCAAGGTGTGACTTCCCAAGGTGAAAACAAAGGTGATAGGTCATCAGATACTCCAGGATCGGGTATCGATGGGCGCGTCTCTCAAGCCTACTTGGCTTCTTTTTTTTTTCATCTTTCAATCACTTTCAACAGCGCATTCACTTTCACAGTACTTAGCAAGACAAACAAACCAACGGGTGTCTGACATGAAAGCAAGAAGTAACGATAACGAAAATACATACAATTTCTCTCATGATTGACTATGCTAACTCGGATATCGATTGATGGATTCAAATAACTCAAGAAAGGGGAAAGAAAAAGCTTATATAAAAAAAATGGAAACAACAATATTAAAAAGTTGGCATGTAGCGTTTGTTGTTGTGTTGTTTTGAATCAATAAAAAAAAAAAAAAAAAGAGGAAAATTCAGTGAGTGTTTGTTTATTGGAGCGACTTTTGCAGGTTGGGATGGGGGTAAAGAAGTAGTTTTCACGAATAATGCGGTTGTAGAAACGGTAGAGGGTGTAGAAGGGTGAGGGTGAGGGATGTGTGTGGAGTAGATACTATGTATTGTAGAGGTTAGGTGAGATTAATTAATTGAAGATTAGATTAGGTAAGAACTAAAGAGAGATTTGGAGATTAAGGAGTCGTGGTTAAGAATAGAGGAGAGACCGATTAAGAGTAACGTGTATTGAAAGAATAAGAAAAAGATGGAGTGAATAATGAAATGATTAGCAGATAGTACGAGGTGAAGGAACGGTAATGCAAAGAGGGACTTGTTTGGATAGGATTTTACATGTTATAACACGAGAGACGGTTTCGTCTATGTTAGTTTAACTTCCGAGTTTGGAATAATGTAAACAACGCATCGGTTTTTTGTGCAGGGTTGATAATTGAATCGTGTAGTGAGACGAGTCAGCTGGGACGGTGTGTGGTGGTGGTGGTTTGCGTTTTAGTGGCTAGTGAGTGATTAGTTTTGAGTGGTGAGAGATGAAGAAGGTGAGAGGGTGAGTATATAATGTATAGAGTTGGATTTAGCATTGTGATATTTGATCCGAGTGCTGTGTTTGTATTCTTGAATGGTTAATTGCTATGGGTTAGTAGATTTAGTTTGGAACGTTTAAAAAAAAAAGATACACTCGGCTGCGAAAAGCATCGAATGTTAGTGATGAAGATGGAGGTGGGTTACTAGTGTGTATGTATATATGTAGTGAAGATATTAGTATTGAGAATGAGTATGAATGTATGAATGTATGTTGGTAACGGTTTGATATATGGGTAGAGGGAATGTATGCATGACTTAACTGTTAATGAATATGCTGATACTAATAATGATGATGAAATATTTCATATATATAAACACACACGTGAATCTCCTTTAGATATATTAATTCAATATATACATGTATATAATACGTGTACTATTTATTTACACAGTACCGCACTCACCTTATCTGTTTACTGAAAACAATAACTATGAACCTTAATTATCTTTTAGTGTATATCTTTCAGTAATCGATTTAAAGTATATGAATTTATTAGATTTGACGTATCTATTATAATTAAGTAATAAGATGATCTTTTATGAATGTAGTGTACGACTTTTTAGTGCTGTTGTGTTTATTCATATACATCTGACACCACCCCCCAATCCATTCTCTCCTCTCTTTCATTCCTCACATCGTAGAACTCTTTCAGTCCAAGGGCCACCTTTCATAACTTGTGACCTGCAACTTTGTAGAGCGCAAAAAAATCCACCAAAATCTAAAATTGCCACATCAACCTAACCATGTCTGCTTCGCTTCAAAACAGGACGTTTGAGTTCCAACAGTGTGTCTCTTCGTATGATAAGATCAATAAGAAGGCTAACATAGCACGCCTGCAACAGAACAACAGTCAGAATAAGGTTGCTCCTAAGAAATCGCAATTTAGCCAGCATGCCAGTGTTATTGCAAAGGACATCACACGAGTAACAGACTTGTTGAGCAAGTTAGCGTTACTAGCTAAGAGAAAACCATTATTTGATGATAACCCAGTAGAGATTGGCGAGTTGACATACGTGGTAAAACAAGAGATCTTCAAGGTTGAACAAAATATCCAGAACTTACAAAAGTACATGAAGGGCGACACGTCTATTCAAATCGATTCCCAAACATCACAGTTCTCAAAGAATGTGGTTACCTTATTGAACTCCAAAATGAAAAACGTCAGTGGTGAATTCAAGAGTGTCTTGGAAACAAGACAAAAGAATGAGATCTTGAACAAGTCAAGAACTGAAAACTTCTTGTCTGCTAATGTAAACCATGCCAACCAACAACAAAACAATCAACGTGCCAAGTCGCCGTTGATCGAGACTTTATCAACTAGCGAAAACCCATACCTTTCTAGTGGTTCTACTCCAAACTCATTCATAGATGCCGAAATCAACGGCTCAGGCGACCAAGGAAACCCATACTCCAACGATTACCTTGCCATTCCAAACCAAACACTGCAGCTCTTACTCATGGAAGAACAATCGAGCGAATACTTGCAACAGAGAAGTAGAGCCGTCGAAACAATAGAATCGACTATTAATGAAGTGGGAAACCTCTTCCTGCAGTTGGCCACAATGGTATCGGAACAAGGTGAACAAATCCAGAGAATAGATGAAAACGTAGAGGACATAAGTATTAACATCTCAGGCGCACAAAGAGAATTGTTGAAATACTATGCTCACATCTCAAGTAATAGATGGTTATTCCTCAAGATATTTGGTGTCTTGATAATGTTTTTCTTTTTGTGGGTAATGGTGAGTTAAGCTACATCAAGTTAGCGAGAATGGAGTGACATATAGACTGGTTTAGTTGTGTTTGTTTTGATAGTATTTTCAAGAGGAATAATGCTGATTCAAACTACTGAATGGATATAATATGTTGAGAAATGTAAGTGTAGTGAAAGAATGCTTTATGGCTTTTTGAGTTAACTGAGCTGATTGTGCTGATTGAGTTTAGTATACTGAACGTGCTTACAGTTTTGGTTGTTCTACGATATTAGTTAATTGTAGTATAAGAGTCATTGATAAGAGTCATGAATATTTGGAATAAAATGAGTAATTGTAAGGCAAAGGATGATGTTAGATAGCAATAGTTCACATTATATGGCAGCATTAATTGACAAGATTGATATACATATTGGAAATACTGTCTCTTTTTAGTTTAACTGGATAACTGAATAGAGCACCGAGGAATATATTCGCATATAAACTGTCATACAATATTTACTATGAGTCAATATATAAATGAGCATATACAAAGAATAGAGTCACACCAAATATCTTCATTTCTATCCACCCAAGAATACATATCCAATACACACATACTATAAACATTGTTACATTATAAAGTACATCTTACTCCTTTAAACCAGCAATCTTCATACTCACGATAATGATGGTTATGATAATAACGGTAGATCTACTTAAACTTTGGCAGGAAATTGTACAATAATTAACAAAATTACAGGAAAAGAAGGTGAATGTATCTTTTTAGTTTGCTATCAAAATCATCTATAATATAATCTATATATACTTTCGATCACTTCAAATATTACCCTCACTTTACTTCTCATTTTACTCTCCAATCCACCCCCTTAAAGTCTACCATTCTCCCACCTCCAACCACTAAGAAATCCACAATCAATAATAGTCGTGTCGCGGCCAATCCACATCCATTCCCTATCACAATCATTTTTTTTAGATATCTCCTGAATACACCACTCGAACAAACCAATTAACAACCATGTGGAACTACTTGTTTGGAGGGCAGAAGCAACAGCAGAAGAAGGAGCTTCCCAAGAAGGCGATTGTAGAATTAAGGGAGCATATACAGACATTAAACAAGAAGAGAAATCATTTGGAACTGCAGATATCAGACCAGGACCAGCTTGCAAGGAAGCATATCTCGACTAATAAGACCTTGGCTAAGAATGCTTTGAAAAGGAAAAAGACTTATGAAGGAAACTTGCTCAAGATCGAGAACCAGATTGAGTCTTTGGAGTCGCAGTTGACGGCTATCGAAGGTGCCAACTTGAACTTGGAGACGATGAAGGCGATGAAACAAGGTTCGAATGCCTTGAAGCACATGCATGGCGAATACGACATCGACAAGGTGGAGGAAACGATGGACGATATCCGGGAACAAGTGGAACTTGCAGACGAGATCTCCGAAGCCATCTCGCGGCCGGTGGCAAACGAGTATGTGGACGAAGACGAGCTCGACGAAGAGTTGGCGGCCTTGCAGGAAGAGGCCAACGCGGACAAAGTACAACAACAACCGGTTCAAAAACAACCGGCACAAGCCCAGAAACAAGAAGAGTTGCCTTCGTTCCCTACAGTAAGCAAGACAAAACCTCAAGCTTCAAAGGAAGAAGACGAAGACGAGGAGGCTTTGAAGGCGTTGCAGGCAGAAATGGGGTTGTAAGGTCCTCACAAGTACCCAGGACTCGCAGTGGGTGCGGACAGTATAATTAATTAGAGGGTAAGAAGCCTTTTGTTCTACGTTTAGTTTTGGGGTTGGACCATTTCAGTTTAATGTGTTTTTATGGAATGAATACAGTACCATATTAGAGTGGCGTAGATGTGTCAGAGTAAGGTGTGTGAGTAACAGGAGTATGTTGAGTTGTGATAATGAAAGTATATGATAACGGTCTATTTCAATCTTTGTATTTTGTCATAGAATATAAATAGAGAATGATAATAAGTAATTTTAATTAGTGGAGTAAGAGATTATGAATAAGAGATGTGACGATTTGAGTGTGGAGGATGTTCTAAAGTGAGCAATAGATTATATCAACTGTTCACTCCTATTTTAATATGCATAGTACAGAGCTCTTAGTGAGAGCACTTAGTCAGAGCACTTAGTCAGAGCACTTAGTACAGAGCACATAGTACAGACATGAATGAACCATACTTAATAATGTATGTTATATCCGAGAATGAGCTGAGAAGAGTATCAATTAACTTTATGAGTGATCTATCGAAATCATTAAAAATCAATACCAGCCATCAATATACAATAAATAAACCCAACCATCAACTCAATACCATCAACTACTAACTCTAAACCCCTTATATCTCTCCCTTTACTCCATCTCTATAAAGCTCAAAAGACATTAAAGTGATTACATAAACACGATGGCCAAACTCCAATTCCTTTTTTTGTAAAATATTTTTCATTTTATAACTAAAGACTCCATTCAAAGACGGTACGATGTTGAAAGCAGTGTCTAGGAGGAATGTACGTGGTAGTCTTACTAGTCAACTACTTCTGGCACAACTAAATGTCAGAAGAAATATAACTGGTAGTGAACCAGCTGGCTTTGGTGCAGCTGCAGCTATTACGTTAACTAAGAAACCTGGAGACTTTGAAATGTACAAGTCTTTGTTAGATGATTATAAGACTCAACAAAGCCCGGACAAGAGACAGATTCTGGCACATCTCAAGTCTTTTAATGATATTAATGAAAACACATTCAAGAATGTGACCGATAAAGACCGTAAAGAATTGGCCTGGTCATCTCAGTATGATCCTGTGACGAGATCCCCATTTGCAAAGGATGTGGTACATTTACATTCATTACTCGATGCCCTTTTGGCAAGTAAAAACTATGAAAGAGCTGAAAGAATCTTGCGTGCAATCTACCCTCTTCTTGCTAACCCAGAAACATTTGTCTTTACATTTAATGAATATTTCCAATCATGGGCATTGCAAGACTCAGTCACACTTGCAGAAGCACAAGAATATAAGGAATTTTTTGGTGACAAGTTCCCATTGGTGAGATTCAATGATAGAACTATGGCCATAGTCCTCGCAAAACACTTAAACACACACACACCATACGACGAATTCCTCAGGAATATGTCTATCGCTCAATCAAAACGCATATTCTCAAACATAGACATTATTGGAGTAGATGGGTTAATGGAAATCTTCAAAAACCAATCCATTTCTGAAGACCACGTACCACAAGATTTCGTACACTTGTACAAACAGGTTAGATCTGACACACCCGAAATCGATGAAGAATTGGAACCTGATACCCCATTATACTTTAACGTTAACAAACAAGTCCCAACGGTAGAAAAAGATACAGAAAACTTAAGAGCGGTAGACTCGTTCGGACTTAAAGTTATCAGACATACACTTTTGGGATTGAAAGAAGAAACAGGATCAGAAGGATTTGAAAAAATCATAAAAGAAATCGACCTTGACTTGGATAGCCACGTCTTGCATAATAATTCTAACTCGAATGATGCTCTTGGAGCTAATACTAAGTTATCGAAAAGAGATTATCATAGTATTTACAAAGAGTTGAAGACTGATGATCAAAAACGCAGGTTCAACGAAGCCTTAGACATGTTTAACGAAGCCAGACAAAGACAATTAGAAGTCAGAGGTGTAGACGGAGCCAAGGAGAAATGGAAGCACGAATTTGAAGAAATGCAAAAGAGAGGTGCGCTCAATGTCAACAAGGGACTCAATGCTCAATTGTTCAAATGGTACTCTGAATTCTTACCATACATGGAAGAAGAAGTCAAACAATGTCAATTACTCTTAGATGGGAAAGTTGACAAGTCAAACCTCACTACAGCAGAAGCACAGATTGTCAGAGATAGAGAATACTATGCCCCTTACTTGTTACTTGTTCCACCACAGAAAATGTGTGTGGTAACGATTTTGGAATTGTTAAAGTTAACTTCTACAGGTGGAATTGACAATGGTATGAGAGCCGCAAGAGCTTTATTATCTGTAGGAAGAGCAATCGAACTTGAATACCGTTCGCAAAGCTTTGTCAAGACTGAAAGTAAGGTATACTCCAAGAAGGTTAGAACCACCAACCAATGGAAAAAGCTTCTTAGAATGAAGAAACAAGCTGTTGTTGAAGATGAGGGTGCCCATGCCACAGAATGGAACAACACAGTATCTGCTAAAGTGGGTGCAGTTCTCATTTCCCTTTTGAAGCATGTTGCCAAGGTTCCAGTTAAAGGAGTTGACCCAACCACAGGCAAATCTGTCACAGGTGTACAACCAGCCATTCATCACACATATAAATTTGCCAACGGACAAAAGTTGGGAGTTTTCCTCATCCACAAAGAGGTGGTACGCCAGTTGGCAGGTAAATCATTTAGCAATTGTGTCCAACCACAATTACTCCCCATGTTGGTCCCACCACGCTTATGGACAACACACAATGACGGTGGATACTTATTCTCAGTGAACACATTAGTGAGAATTAAAGACTCTGCTGAAATCTCTGCATATTTGAAGGCTGCATCTGATGCAGGCAACTTGAATGAAATTTATGAAGGATTAAACGTCTTGGGAGAAACTCCCTGGACTGTGAACCGCAAGGTTTTAGATGTGATCATTAAGTACTGGAACACCGGTGAAAAGTTCTTAGATATTCCACCTATTTTGGACGAGCCAGTCTTACCAGAACCATTAGCTATGAATGCAGAACCTAGCGAAAAGTATGAATACCAAAAGAGGGTTAAGCAAGCTGTTAATGATGCTGCGCTGGCCAAGTCTCAAAGATGTGACACCAACTATAAGTTGGAAATTGCAAGAGGATTTGTAGGTGAAAAGATCTTCTTCCCACACAACCTCGACTTTAGAGGAAGAGCATATCCATTGTCACCCCATTTTAATCACTTGGGTAATGACATGACTAGATCTTTGTTTTTATTCTGGGAGGGTAAAAAGTTAGGAGAAAGCGGATTGAAGTGGCTCAAGATCCATTTGGCAAATGTGTTTGGTATAGATAAAGCACCATTTGAAGAAAGAGTCAAGTTTGTCGATGATAACTTGCAGAATATTATCAAATCTGCACAAGATCCACTTGCAGCAGATGCATGGTGGAAACAGGGAGAGAAGGCATGGCAGGTATTGGGTTGTTGTTTTGAATTGAATGAAGCATACAAATTGAACGACCCAACTGAGTTTGTATCTCATATTCCAGTTCATCAAGATGGATCTTGTAACGGTTTACAGCATTACGCAGCACTTGGTGGTGACCTTGAAGGTGCGAAACAAGTGAACTTGGTTCCATCTGAAAGACCACAAGATGTGTACAATTTCGTTGCGAACTTAGTCAAAGTGAGAGTCGATGCAGAGGCAGCAGAGGGTAACAAGTACGCCTTGTTTTTGCAAGACAAGATCACTAGAAAAGTTGTCAAACAAACAGTGATGACCAATGTTTATGGTGTCACTTTTGTTGGTGCAGCAGCCCAAATTAAGAAACAATTGGACAAGCATTTCCCTAAGGATGGCGAGGAAGACATCACTGAGTACACTAGATACTTGACACAACACGTTTTCGCATCTGTGAGAGAGCTTTTTGAAGGTGCACACCATATTCAAGATTGGTTAGGAGAGTCCGCTAAAAGAATCAGTAAGTCTGTGCGGATTGACTACGATGAAACATCTTCAAATGACGCTAAGAAACCCAACCACATGTCTTCCGTAATCTGGACGACGCCATTAGGGTTACCATGCGTCCAGCCATACCGTACCACCAAGAAACAGATGGTCAAGACCAATTTACAGGATATTGCGATCTCGGACCCATTCGGAGCGACACAGGTTGACGCCAGAAAACAGCTGACTGCATTCCCACCTAACTTTGTTCACTCTTTAGATGCCACCCATATGTTGATGACATCGATTGCGTGTGGACGTAAGAAAATGTCATTTGCAGCCGTTCATGACTCCTTCTGGACTCATGCTTCGGACATTGACGAGATGAATAAGGAAATCAGAGAACAGTTTGTTAACTTACATAAGAACAACTTGATTAGTCAAATCAAGGATGAGTTCGAGCAGAGATATAAGGGCTGCTTACAAGTTGTTGTCATTCCTAACGATCATGAACTTGCTACTAAAGTGAAGGATTTAAGAAGAAGTATTGTCAAGAGCTTAGGAAGAGCATTGACAGTAGCTGATGAAATCTACTTGGAGAAGAAGAGATTACAATTACTTTCATCGGGTGACCCAAAGATTGTCCAGATGGGTAAAGATATGGTGACAACTGTTAGTGTTACAGAAGGATTCGACTTGAATTCGATTTCTGTACCTTCATACTCATCCAAGGGTATCCAAGTGCTCGTGCCCTTGCAATTCCCAGAAATCCCAGCAAGAGGTGGGTTCGATGTTGAGGTTGTCAAAGACTCACCATATTTCTTTGCATAATGCAATAAAAAGATGTCAAATCTCATTAGATTAGACTTGTATATATTTAGTTCCAGGTTTAAATGTACATAGCTTGGTTAGTTACAATAGAAGTATTTACTAGGAAATCATCGTAGAATCTTTTCGTATGTAAGTCTATAATGTTAGATTCATCACTACTCCAATCAACCATCTTAAAGAATGTCATGGCATCCATTACAATCACTACATTTCTCATATCACTTATTTATCAAAAATAAGAACATCTATAAAAAAATTGAACCCAATCTTCTCATAATATCTTGAAGTATGTTATATGATTTTTCCTTGCAGCTCCAAGTTCTCTATCAAAGGCAAGAGAGGTTCCAACTCGCTTCTTTCAACTAAAGAGTATTCCTTTATGAAGCTGATGTAATGAGCAAAGAACGAGTTCCAGTGTGCTTCCAACGATAAGTGGACAATCTTGTCAAAGTGGTTGTGGTAGATGTGAGCAAAGATTCTAAACATCTGTCTAGCTATATTTTTGCAGTCCTTTAAGAAGTTTGGTGGGAATGCACCTCCATTTTTGGTTGGGAAGATTGACTGATCGTTCAATTTGGTGGAGATCCAAGACAAGAGGTATTCTATGTACTGTCCGGCAGGCAAGTTGACGGCCTGACCGTTCGAATCCATCCACAAGTAGTTTGTATTTGGACCTGCGTTCATTGTTGGGTATGCTTCAGGTGTGATATATTCGTCGATTACCCCATAGAATTGGTTTAAGTTGTTGAAAAGCTCAAAAATGTTGAGTGCGATCCATTCGCCGTAGTCAACGTATTTAGGAAGTTGCACTATAGTCTTAAATGATCCCTTCACGAGTGCTGTTTTCACGAACGGTTCGCATAAGAATAAAGGTAATTCTTTTGGTGAGTTGTCCGAGTTGTTCTGCAGTCTTTTAGGCAGCTGAGTGGTGAGCTGCAGAGGAGCATTAGCTCCAGTTCCGGCTCTATTTCGTCTAGTTGGAGATGTCTGCGCGTTGTTATTGGCAAAATGTATTTGGTTAGATCGTTGCTGCTTGGAAGGAGATAACTTGGTAGGAGACTGCGTTCTTCTCAAGGGGGACCCTGAGTTGTTGGGGTGTGAGTATAATGGTGCGGGAGAGTCCAAGTCCTTCTTATTCTTCTTGGAGTTTCGCCCAAACCCTCTGATTGTATTTAAAAATGACATCTCTATTTAAGTATGGTCTGGAAACACGTCACAAGTAATGTCTTTAGTTTTTTTTTAAAATAGGTTATATCAAATGGACGTAAAGGATTGAAAGTATTTGTTGGAATCAATAAAAGTCAAATAAAATGAGTGTGAAAAATACCGATGAGCAGCGAATCTAAATGATTCTGATGATATCGACAACTATAGATTGATGAACTAGCTCACTATCAAATAAATCTAAACAGATCCTTCAATATGGTCCTCCTAGATCTTGTTTTTTTTTCGTTCTTCAAAGTAGGGAAAAATCACGAGTTCACGTGTATGAGTATCAGGACGAAACTTCCCCAATTGAAGGCTCAGGTTTCGAAGGGGCATGGATGATAACGGCGTTCTACACCCGATGGAACATGGGTAATATGTACAGCAGTACCTGTATAGTGGTAATGTGGTCAGAGCTCAGAGCTAATGTTGGGGTGTGTTGGGTAGGAGACGAGTTGAGTCTGAGACACAATCGAAAATTTGCACATTGAATCTGTGAGGGAAAATGGCCATGTCTTTTAGAGACCAGCTCTGTGCTCAGAGAAGTAAAAAAGTGGTGAAGGATATGTGAGAAGTGATTATGGTTTTGTAATCGAGTACCTTTTTCATTTTGAATACGATAAGTCCGCTTCAATTTTGCTGTGCTTCTATTCAGGTGCTTGGTGCACAAAAATGTAAAAAACATATTAAGGTTTGGAATGTCTGACGATTTCTTCAATAGAGTATGAATGGTCTATAGTCTCGATTAAGTACATTATCTGATTCCGTGTTTTTTATTTTATTTATTTACGGTATTCGATAGTTGGGACCCAAAAGAATCAGCCGTGCATCAATAACTCATTGTTACTTAGATTAGTCGTCTATGAATTCAAAGTAATAAAATTTAAGATACCATCCAATAGATTTGATAGTGGAATTCACACAGATTTTCAATGTGATAGCCATGTAGATACAATAACAAGGCATCAATGTGAGTTGAGCATTATCCTCAGTTGAATGCAATGTTTACACATTGTTAAGACAAACTCACTTAAAATTCTTCTAACAGACACTTCAAATATTCCAAACTGACATCAAGTAAATGACAAAATTTACGAAAGTGGTTTAATATCCACATTTTGACATCAAAAATCAGTGATGCAACATCTTTGTACCTTAATAGGTTTTTATACACTTGGATTGGATTTCAACTAGAGTAGTTGCAAAAATGGATTATATTTTTGCAGCCTATTTTTTTTCCAAGGCTTAATCTTCAATGATGCTAATATGAAAGAGGCTGATAAGAGAGAAGCATGAGGAAGAGAGAGAGAGAGAGAGAGAGAGAGAGAGAGAGAGAGAGAGATTAATAATAAATAGAAGTTAGAGAAATCATCGATTAACTTAAAATGCCAATGAAATGTTTAATACTAATGAATATATAATGCTAATGAATATATAAATGCCTATGAAAATATAATACCTACGAATACCGTACCAGAAACACAGGGTAGCTGCGTTCAACTTGCTCTTCAAGATGTGCTGGAATAAACAGGCCATCTGAACATTTGCTGTATACAAACAACTCTGAGCGGCCAGCACTAGAGTAATAAAACCTAACTGCTACCGGACCCATACCCAAGAGTTGCTGGAAGATGGCAAAGTCTGATGCGTCAGCAAACTCCCAGCAGTGTACAGGAATAGGAGGAGGCCGTGGTTCACTGGCGACTGTATCTGCTATGTAATGATTATAATTGACACGGTCCCCAAACAGTCCTGGAGAATCTTCTTCACCTAAAGTATTTTCACTGTTTAACCATTCTTCAAAAGCATCATCACTAGAATAACCATCTTCAGATAGCACAGAGTGGTACTGGATTGTTTCCTGTGAATGGTTCTGAAAGACTTGGAAAAGTTCTTGAGACATGATGGCGATGATATACAGAGAAAAGGCGCACGGCTGGCATTTATATATACCAGATTTTGCCACTCTCAATTATAAGTCATAATTTGAAAAATTTAAAGTACCAAGTGCATGACGTGGATCCACAAAGTTATTGATTAAAGAGCTTTTTATTTGTTCTATAATCAGTATTTATCGTCTATTTAAAGCAAGCCCAAGACAAAGGAAAGCAAAAGTGTAACCAAGGTAATTTCCTTCGTAGATCCAGAGCCTTGCAGAACCAGAGCGATGCTTGAGGTTTGAATGAGGTTGCTCGTCACAGATGTGGATTCGGAGTTCAATGTTGACCAAGTTTTTGAGTTGCTTTGCCAGTTAGAAGGGGTGTAGACGGACAGAGTAGTAGCAGATTTCCAAGTGTTGTTTTCCCAGACGGTCGAAGTAGGTCTTGTGGTTTCAACGGACCAAGAATCCGTGGTTGACCAGGCAGTTGACTTACTGTTCCATACTGTGGTGGTAGAGCTTTGAGTAGTAGTAGTAGTTTCGTTGCTCCATACTGGAGGAGATACGTAAACGATGTTGGCACAGGTTAATCTGACTTCTTTAGTGTTGTGGATTACAACCGAGCGACCGTTTCCAACAAAGGCTGGGTCATCTGGATTCAATGACAAGTACTTTTCCAAGTATCCTGCGTGGAATGAAGGTCCAACAAGCAAGCCGTGCTTTCCAGCCAAGTCACCCACTTCCTTTTCAGCATTGGTAGAGTTCAATGACTGTGGAGTACCGGCAGCGAACCCATCGTATGGGTTCAAGTGGCCCAAGGTAGCAGAGCAGTTTCCATCAGTTGGAACTGGCTTAACATGAACATGGTAAGGGAACTTGTTCACCCCATCACTTGGCAACCCTTCAACATCCACCTCAATCCAAAGAGACCCATTCAGCAAACTGGAAAACTTAACTGAACCAGAAATATCAGAGTGATCATTTGGCTTGAATACAGCCTCATAGTAAGCACCTTGAGGTGAATCGTGAGTAACCGGAGCAGCTGCTGAATAAGCAACGGAAGCGAAAGTGGCTAAAGAAACTAAAGTAGTGAATTGCATGTCTAAGTGTTAGAATGATAATGATAATTAGAAAAGTTTAGCCTTACTTGATCGTCGTTTTATAGCTTGATTTGATAGATTGGGATTGATCTGCTTGATTATACTGACGATGACTTTTCGCAGCCAAATCTTCTATTTTTGGAATTTTTGCAGATCGATCAAAAGATAAGTAGGATCTTGCAGAGAGATTTTGTTATTGTTAGGTTAGTGACGATGGCAACAGTCATTCTATCTTGTGCCTTAATCACGATCTTAGAAATAAGATCATTCAAAGTACCAATCAGAGGTGTTGTATTTAGAATGCGTATATTAAATAATGAGTTACACTAATAGAATAAACAAATAGATCTTCCTTTTTCTTAAGCGAATGCACCTAATGACTGACCCATTTTGATCTTCTGTCCTGGTGTGAGGTTGAACTTGAATTGTTCTGGAGCCTCAAATACCAACACTACTGTTGAACCCAACTTGAAGCCACCAACTTCTTCACCTTTGGTCAACGGGTATCCGCCTAATAAGCTACTGGCCTTGGTGTATGTGGCCTCGTAGACCGTGTTCTTTTTCAACTTCTTCTTTTCCACCTTTGCAGCTGCATGCGGCGATAAGGTGAGCGGCGATTCAGGTAACAAAGGCGTGTTTTCGTCGGAATCCAGGCTGTTTTTAGAGTAGACTTCGTGCTCGTATCTCTCGTTGGTTTTCAAGTCCTTGTCAAAGTTGACTACGATACTTCCTACATTGGTTGCACCGACTGGAATCATGGAGAAAAAGCCATATTTCCAGTATCCCATTAACGCAACACGTTCGTTTAAGACAAACAATCCTTGTAACGTCTTTTGGAAGAATGGTGCAACTGAGAAGAGCTCTCCGATAAAGTGGCGTCTTAATGTAGTGACCCAGTTGGTTGGAGAGTGGTAGCGGTGGTAGTCACCTGGTGCAAGGTATATCACTGCGAAGAACAATTCATTTTTCAGGTTTTTGCCTACAAGTGACAAGTCACGCACCGAGGAAGGTGCCAAGTTCTCTGCTACAGCCAACTCGGTTCTGAACGACGCTTCAGCTCCGCGTGCTGTTTTGTCTCCGTCGTCCTTGTAATCCAACTCGTTCAAGTGATAGTCTGAGTCTGAGGTTGTGTCTGAAAAGTCTGAGTCTTGAGAGTATTCATCTGAGTTATTTGAGATGCCGTGGATTTTAGCAAACTCTTCGTGTAAGTCTGCGTCGAGGGTGAAGTCGAGGGATTGGCTTGGGGCAGCCAACTTTTGCATGTTGAGGCCCAATAATGCGTCGATTGAGTATGTCATTCCCTTGACTTGTTCAATCTCACCATTTTCGACTTTACCAAACTTCAACACTTTACCGTCCGACGGCGATACCAATTCGGCATCACTAAGTGGGCGAACACCCGGCTTCAATTGCCTGTAGAAGAATTCGGATAAGTTACTATATGTGGTCAAGTCTGGTTCGTCCATCTCGTCCAAGTTGACACCGAAAAACGTCAGGTAGAGTCTGTAAGTCGGTCCACGTAACCAAATAGGCAAGTCGATTGAGTTTACCAGACCCCATAATCGCGAGATGCTTTTCAATGGTAAGGTCGAGTACACGTATAATTGCCAAGTTTGTGGTTTAATTTGGTATGGGTTAAGTGGAGTTGGATCATTTTCATCATCACCTGCGTAGCTATAACGGTCGTAACGGATCTTAGAAGCCACACCACTTAAAACAATAATCAAGGAGGTCAAGGTCCACCATCTGATGAATCTTCTACGCTGCTGTCTTCTGGTACGAGCCTCAACAGAGAAAAACCTCTTGTGTAAGTTCTTAGTCTTATTTTTCAACTTCTGGGGCGCTGTGGACAACAGGCGAGCAGAAATACGTAACCTCGGCATACGGTTGATAGGGTTCAATTTCGACGATGAGTTAGACCATGTTGAATAATACAACACATTACGCTTTGGACGTGGGATCTTAGGGAACTTATAATAGTAGGAACCGAAATAACGTTGCTGCTGAGTCTGTGGTTGCTGCAACTGCTGCTTAAGTGCAATCTCGGCTGCTACAGAACTAGCACGCGATAACGGTTGGTTAATGTCCATACGCTGAGGCCCAAACAAATAAGTAGAAGGATACTTCTTACCCAGCTTCATCCCGGAAAGCGTACTGAATCTTGGAGGTCGATACGGCATATCTATAATTCAATCAACAACAACAAGCTACCTTTAAATACTCGGATCAAGTGGGGTGGTCCAATAAAAAAGTTAATTCCTTATTCTTTAAATAAACAACCTCTTGAAAAAAAAAAAAATCGCACTAAGAATAATATGAACAACAGTATATAATTCCTTGTAATTTCCCTCTTATTATGTCTAAATTTCGGGACAAGCTTATACGTGCCGTTTCTAAAACTCGTTGGTGTTTTTTTTTTCTTACTAGACGATTTTTCATTTATATATGTTGATGATACTTGTTAACTTTTACTACGTTTAATGGGATAGGGGCAGATAAGAGAATGGATTTGTTTCAATCATTATTTGTTTGTATTCAACTACAAAACACATAAATGGTTATGTGTCTTGAATCTAAACTAGTTAACTTAATTACTACTGAGGGATTTTACTCCTTGTCTTGACTTTTTCCTTCCCCCTGTTTCCTATTCTCCTTTTACGGTTTCAACCTTTGTATTCAATCCCCTCAACACCTATCCCTCCCCTTCTTACTCCATATCTTAAGCTTTTCGATTCCTGTCCCTCTTCCCAATCGAGTAACTCTTTTGACCGTTTAAAGTATTTTTAATGGCACTGCAGATACTGTCGTATGCTCTCGCGATTGTAACTCGTGTGAGGGGGCGTGTCTTCACCGTCGGATTATGTCTTGGTGGGGCTAACACCCATCGCTGGGCTCTTGATTCATTCAGTGGGTTATACCCTTGCATGTGTTGGTATGGTGGAATGGTGGCTTTATTCTATAATTTATAATTCTATAACGTGGCTCATCTTATGTTTAGCTTATGATTGCTTATTGTGAGATGAATAGTGGTGGGGTGATAAATGAACTAATTGGTTATGTAATTGGTAGTCGGTGGTTATGATGATTGTTCCATCTAATATATACGAATTAGTCGTGTATGTTACTTGTGCTACATGTTCGCACAAGTACGCACAAGATTGTACAGGAATGAACAAGATTCATGTAGTCGACTCCCCACTTGTTCAGATAGTGTGTTAAGCACTTACAAATTCAGTCAAGTTGTCATACAAGTCTTAGTCAACTTTCACTTGTACTTTGTACAAGTGTTCAGCTCAAGAAACATGTCCCAACTCAAACTTCAACAACAGCTGCTTCAAATGTTCAACAAACTCAACTGATATATAATGTAAATCATCAACCAATAATCGGTCAGTGTACGCAAATATCAACCGGAGGTTCCATAGATCCTCAATATTCGTTGGTTGTCCTGCCATCTTACTCAATTCTAATTTATCATCGATAATCCCATAGATTGTTCCACTCGATTGATAGAAATTATTGCTACTATAATCATCATTCTTGGGCCCAGTCTTGGTTCCTCCTGTGCTTTGGTTATTCTCACTACTCTCAAACAACAATAACTTCTTTTCATGTTCCTCCATCTTAAAAGCATCCATCGAAAGTACCTCTTGCAAATCACTACTCACTTCAATCTCTCCATTGTCTATTTGCAATGACTTGTTCTCATTGCTCAACAATGTACTCACCGTCGCCTGAAGTACCTCATAGTTCTTCTTCTTATAAACAAATATAGTCAATGACCTCTTGAATATATCCAAATACTCACTGTTCAAATCAAAGTCGATCCGCACAGCATAATGGTCGCTAGACATCGTCTGAATACTCAATATCTCATCCAATTGAGGTAACAAGTACGGCGACAACGTCTCTCTAGTACTTCCATCTTTAAGGTGAATCCTCAATGGAATCTTACATGGCTTATGTGTGTTCACATCACGAACAACCAAACAACGTGGCTCAACTGAAAGTGCCCAGAAATGTCTCAACGCTTGCAAGTGCACCTCATACTCACTGTTACCATTAGGCGATATTGGATACATAGACGTAATCAAACTAGCGACCGCAAAATTACTATTGCTAAACGCATACTGCCCTCCGCTCAAAAATAAAAACCCAAGAGCAGTGTTGATCGCCATGTAATTACCATACCCCATATCCTTACTGGTATTATGGTGAAGCATCCTCAACCGACGGAACGTATCCAAATCACCACTACCAGCCATAACTACAGACAAGCACAACGCCAACAAGTTTTGGATATTGGTAGCTCCATGATGTGCAATTCGTTGGTCATAATTGGTCGCTGGCTTGGCACTTATAGTCATCATCATATCCAAGTAGTGCAACAAAGTCCGCTTCGCAGTCATGTTATGGCTCAGCGCATACTTGACGGCAATCGACATACACGAACCTCCTAATATATTAAAGTACGCCAACTGGTCACTGTCCAATTTCTCACAGTCGCACTGAGCGTACTTGGCCAATATCGAACTAGGAATCTCCAGCTCAACCCATTCTGTGCTGTTACTGATTTGATCCCACATTACCAAGTTTTTCGATACACATCGAAGCAAAAGAAAGTCTGGACGGATATAATCAAGAAGTTGCTCAATCTCTGGAACCTTTAACTTGTTGGCTATTGAAACATTACTAGTCTTCATGTATATAAACCCAAGCGCCAATATTGCTCCACAACATGATTTATCCAATTCCTGGACAGGTTGGAAATCTTTCATTGATGTCGCTAACGACAATAACTTATCCACCACATGAGTATCATTAAGACCTCGCAAATCATCTCCTTTACCTAAATTCACATATCCAAGTGCAATACCAGCTGCAAGCCGGTATCCCTCGTGGATTTGCTCACTATCACTTTGGTGCACCGACAGCGTAATCTGAGACAACAAAATTTCACTCATACGCCTATGCTGGCTCTCCAAATAGAGTAATCCAATACCTATTAATCCCGCTGTTTGAACAACTACAGGAACATTCAAATCATTTGCTCCCTGTGGTAACAACGCAACAGCATGTACTGAAAGAACTTTGGTTAACTTGTTGTCCATAGAACCACGGATACTTGCTGCCATTCCAATCAAAAGTCCTACACTCGTTAGTGGATGCTTAGGTCCCAAGTAATTGTAGATATGCCACTCCTCAAGTTTCTTCAAGTGTCCATTCAATCCAAGCCCCATTAAAAATCCAGCGTGCTGTGCATTCAACTCTTGTGGCTTATTGAAGATGATCCAACTCCCCGATATTCCCTTGGCACTTCTATCAATACTGAGCCCAGACGATACTCCATTATGGTACGACCCCCATTCGTGAAAGTTCGCATTAATGGACCCTTCAGATAAGATGATATTGGTCATGGTGGGTGAAATCAATGTGTTCAAATTGAACTTTGGTATAGGAAACTTCTCAGTAAGTAACGGTTTCCTTCCAGCGTAGAACAACGCAGCTCTACCAATAGGAATTGTAAGGGTTCTCAATGCTACAAGGGAAGCCAATTCTCTCTGCTGCAACACCAAATCATATTCTGAAATGTCATCGTCTGCAACCAAAGTTGCAGTCTGTGTTTTGGTTTGGTGCAACAAGGTGGTGATCTCGTAGTATCTTCTATCATAGTCGAATATCAACTTGGTGATTCCAATACGATCTGCTTCAGACTGTCCGTCCCATGGAGATATTGTTTCCTTACTGTCTATAATATTGGATAGCACTTGTCCAATAGTCTTGGACTCAATCTCATCTGGTTCCACTGTCTCAGAGTAATTGATTTGTTTACTCGAGAGAAACATGCTCAAATCTTTTCTTCCAACCAACTCGAGTGCTTTCCCTGTCCATTCAAATGCAGGGCTCTCTTGGCATATCAGAATAGTTTCTTTCAATGGGAAACATATCCCGGGAGGATACGTCTCCAAGTCACCTTGAGAAATGTTGTATTCGCACATCAAGTCGATCACAGCTGTGGGGCCAAAATTAGGAGAAACTATAACTTCAAATAGCTTTAAAATGTGATGTGTTCGTGGAGTTATTAACAAGTCAACAGAGTCAGCTTCTTCAACCAACTGTGAAAAGCTTACATACCTAATGATATTATCGCTGAACAAACTAGCCAATGATTCGAACAAGTTGGGTGGTTCTTCTAAAATGAAGATTGACAAAAACCTTACATCTTTGTCAATAAGTCTTCCTTCAACCATGTAGTATTGAGTCCAAGATTCAGGCCAACCCATCCATGCAGTCAATTGAGCCAAGAGCAAAGACATTTGATTCAATTGTGTCTTTGCCAAAGTATCAAGTCTCAATTCTTCACGTAAAAGATGCAATGAGAGTACAATATATGGAATAAGGTCAGCTAATGAATAGTTTACTTGGTATGCCTCGTGTAAGAATTTAGCTTGTGGGAGTTTCGATGTGATTCCGTTTTCAACACAGTCGAACCCTTCACGAAAAGGGTAGATTATCGATAGTAATGTTATCACAAATGCATTCCACTCATCGTTATTTTCGTCTAGTTCTAGAGCAGCTCTCCAAAGCATCCATACTGTTTCGTTGATGTTAGAGCCAGAAAGGTATTTAAAACTGCTCAAACAACTCCGGACAAGATGGTTCATGGGTTCTAATATAAAGTTGAGCATGTGTATGATTCCAGTCAGGTCAGTTAAGGCTAATTTCTCATCAATTGAACCAGCTATTCCAATGATCCCTCCCAGCAGTTCATACCCAGTGAGTTTCAACTTGGGTGAAACTATATCCAAGAAGGGATTAACCAATTCTAAATGCCCAAGCTTTGATAAAACCACCATGAGACCACCAAATTTACTATTGTTCAATTGACAACAATCTACACATTGAACACTGAAGCTTGAAAGAGAACGTCCAGTGGATGGGTACTTGAAAATGTATACCCTGCATTCAAGTTTCTGCTTGTTGAAAACAACCACAGCCTCTTGGTCTTCAAAGCATAATCCAAATACCTTGATTTGAGATTTATCTTTTACTTTAATCTGAACAGTATCCACTTTTGTCAATATCATGTCTTTCTTAAGTGTAGGGTAATAGTTATCTGGATTCACAGGTTGATTGTTCTTTTTCTTCGACAGAGGGTCCAGGAAACCTGGGTCTGTTGCCATTCTTACAATCAGGGATGCATCAGACAATAAAGTACTAGTACGTTTCTTTTCCATATTCACAGATAGCACATTTTGGTTGATGCTGCTTGTGTTGGAGTTGCTAGTGGAGTCCATGAGGATTTCGTCTTCTAAGATTCTCGACGGGTTCGGTGTGTACGCCAATGACTGTTTTCTTTTCGTGTATTTCGATGTAGCCGAGTTTGAGTTTAGTCGCTTACTGTTTCTTGTAGTGGCTGATCTGATATGGTACATTATAATGGTTGATTCTTGTGAGTTGAAGGTTGCACACAAGGAGTTTGTTTTATTGATTCCTCTTCTAGGGAAGTAGAGTAAATCTTCGTGTCTTGATATGACTGAGGTTGAGTGAGTGGTGACAATTCTGAAGTCACCAATTGGGTCAACCAAAGTCAAGTATTTGGCCGAATTCAACAGTTGTGGGTGTGAGTTGTTTGATAAGGTAGGGCGATTCTGGTCTTTCTCTAATACCAACCCCGACTCAAAGGGGAACGCGTTTCTCAATAGAAATGGAAGACTAACAACATAAGACCTTCCATCATTATAATAGACATATGCTGTTTTCCGCAGACATACAACTAAAGCGTCTTCTTGAACAGATTGAACATTCAGATGATTGATATTAGTACCATACGGATTGAACGTCGTAAACGTTGCTGTCACAACATCCTCAGTATAAGTAAGCTTCTTGAATATAGTTGAACCTTTAAGAATAACAACTTCTCTTGCTGAAATCAACAACTGACGTTCCTGACTAAACAACTTGGTATCATGATACTTTGCAGAATTCGAATAAGGATGCTTGATCTCACTTCGCAAATCAATTGCAGGCAACAGTAGCTCTTCTACCATCTGTGTACAAATTTGATTTGGATCTTGAATCGTTCTTTGTTTTAGCGCTTAAAAAATGTATTTAAAGAGTGGAGGTGAGACGTTGATGTTGTGGTGAGTGAGGCAGGATGAGAGTAGGTTGAGTTAGGAAGAGTAAGAAGTGATGGTCTAATTGATTAGTTAAGATAAATGAGAGTTCTTCTATACTTCTAGTACGTTTATTATGATTGATGTACCATATTGATCCACATCACAACACTGAAATTTGGTGATGATTCAGATGGAGTGGAAGATATTTACGTCATAATTAATATAACTACACCGTGTCAAGCACAAGCTAACACAGCTTCGCAGTGTATTCAATCTACTCATATCCAAATGTACATGTATACTAAACAGTCATCTATATACAATATTTATCCTCAACGTTTTAGTACAAACAGTATCATTTTCGAGATACTTCCCAACAACATGTGGTGAATTACTCGAGAATTCTAGTAATCATACCAGTACCAACAGTCTTGTTACCTTCTCTGATGTTGAAACGTTGGTTGAGTTCGATAGGAGTGCTTCTGATCAAGTTAGCTTCCATTTCGACATTGTCACCAGGCATGACCATTCTAGAGTGGTCAGCGTCTTCACCAGCAGGGAACTTGAATTGTGCAGTAACGTCGGAGGTTCTGAAGAACAATTGTGGCTTGTAGTTTTCACCGAATGGGGAGTGACGTCCACCTTCCTTGGTGTTCAAGATGTACATGGAAGCCAAGAACTTGGTGTGGGAGGTGACGGTACCTGGCTTAGCCAAGACCATACCTCTCTTGATGTCTTCTCTCTTGACACCTCTCAATAAGATACCACAGTTGTCACCAGCCATAGCTTGGTCCAATTCCTTCTTGAACATTTCAATACCAGTGACGGTGGCCTTGAATGGCTTGTCAAAGTCACCTACAATTTCGATTTCTTCACCCTTTTTCAAGACACCTCTGTCGACTCTACCAGCGACAACGGTACCTCTACCGGAGATGGAGAAAACGTCTTCAACAGGCAACAAGAATGGCTTTTCCAAGTCACGGGATGGGGTTGGGATGTGTTCATCGACGGCATCCAATAACTTGACAATAGCTTCTTCTCCAATTTCAGGACGTCTGGATTCCAAGGCACACAAAGCAGATCCCATGATGACAGGGGTGTTGTCACCGTCGAAACCATAGGTAGTCAACAATTCTCTCATTTCCATTTCAACCAATTCCAAAGTTTCTGGGTCGTCAACAGTGTCAACCTTGTTGACAAAGACAACCAAGTCTTGGACACCAACTTGTCTAGCCAACAACAAATGTTCTCTAGTCTGAGGCATCTCACCGTCAGTACCAGCAACAACAATGATAGCACCGTCCATCTGGGCAGCACCAGTAATCATATTCTTAACATAATCAGCGTGACCAGGACAGTCAACGTGGGCATAATGTCTCTTCTCAGTTTCGTACTCAACGTGAGCAGCAGAAATAGTAATACCTCTAGCTCTCTCTTCTGGAGCCTTGTCAATAGAACCATAATCCAAGAAATTGGCACCACCTTTAGCAGCCAAAACCTTGGTGATAGCTGCTGTCAAAGTAGTCTTACCATGATCAACATGACCAATAGTACCAATGTTCACATGTGGCTTAGTACGGTTGAAGGCAGCATAACTTCTGCTCAACAAAGGACGCGAAATCCCAGCTAATCTGAGCGATCTAACGACGTTTCCGATCATCTTGTCTTAAAAGAAGAAGTTCACCTTTTGCGTTTGGGTTTTTTTTCAATACGATTGGATGGAAAATTTTTCAATTTCTATGATTAAGTAAGAAATTAGGTAAGAAATAGTGGAATGGTTCGAGATAAGGTGGTAGGGGACGAAGGAGAGTTGGAGAAGTGGGAGTTTAGTTAGTGAAGTGATGTTGGTGAGTTTAGGGTTGGTATTGGAAAAGGTGTGAAGTGATTTATGAGGAGGTTTGGAATGTTTTGAATTGTACTGGGTTGCTATAGTTTGTTGTAGTTTGTTATTTGTTGTTCGGAAAGACAGGTTGAAATTGAGGTTAGGGTAAGAAGTAGGATTGATATTTGAAAGGGGTTATAATGGTGGCTATAATGGTGGTTATAATGGTGGTTATAGATTCAATTGGTTTGGGTTTTGTTTGAAAGTTATCATAGGAAGTTAGTAGTTGAGTAGTTGGTCTACTCAGTTATTTGTACTTTCATTTGTAGTGAGCTCTGTTGATGGTAGTATATTTATACGTTAATTCGTTTAAAAAAGGTACCTTTTTGTTTATGGGTACTTATTTGAGTTAACAGATGGAATTGCTGTATTAATCTGATCTTCTTCTTTGAATCCATCTAAATTGATAGTGTTTCCTTGCGGTATTAAGTTGAATTGAACCATAGAAAACTCATTCAATTTATGTCTCATGATTTTTCGCAGCCAAAATATTGCTTTAGGAGAATAATCAAGAAGAAGTAGAATGTGTTCAAGAGGAGAGACAAGAGTAGGTGATATACAGGAGAGTTACGTTTTTCATTACTTATATTTGAATTGTTCGGTAAGTAACTCTACCTCTAGTTCTTGTCATTTTGATTCAGTTATACGTATGTCCTCTTGTTCTTCAACCTGAAAGACTATATCTCTACTCTATTTAAAGTAATTCTAGTAAGCTTTTACACTAAGTTACTGCTAGGTACACACATTTCCTTAACGTGGCTTGGAAATTAACTAGACGTAGCTTCGTTTCACGTCACAGCTAAAACCCAGCCTATTCGTACCTAGTGCTTAGCCAGCTCCACTGGCTAATAATTAAGACGACCATTTTCTTATCAATCAAGAAGTATTGAGAAGAATTACAGGCGAATAAGCGTTTTCAATGCAACTCATTTGAGCTGCCTCTGTTAAATAGTCAATCAGTAAACGTCTACCATTTACCATATATCAAGACAAAGTATGCTCTCTTATCACCTCTACAATGACATTATCTTCGTGATATCCCCACTAACCAAAACAATTCAATTCATATACTTCTACTATGCATTCTTTTTATTATAATAAAGACTCAATAAAACAATCGTTCATCTTTTTAACTTTAATTTCCTTAATATTTTACCTTCTGTTCTCTTCCACGTCGTCTGTAAGAAGTCCAGCCTCCTCAGATGCGTTCTCCTCAATAATTCTCTCAACTGCAAGTCTTTCTGATTCTTCTGCTGAGAGTCCAGTCTTGTTGAAGTATTCGTAGTATGTACATAAACTCAACAATGTACCTTGGAGACAGACAGCTACAAAGTAGGAGAACCAAGAACTCCAATGAGATCCCTTGGTGAGGTACAAGGAGAGTGCAAATACAGCACCACCTGGAGTTTGGATACGCATCATTCCCACAGATAAAGTACCAGGATGCTTCAACTTATATGTAGTGTAAATTTGTGGGACGTACTTGATGACAGTCAAAAGAGCTGATAATAAACCATTTGCGTTAGCAATTGAATACAAGTAAGATCTTGAGCCACCCAATCCCCACACAACTTGACATAACGAAAGAGTGGCATGTACAGCCACTATTCTTCCAACATCCTCAATACGTCTGAACTCCGCTTTGTCTTGCTTAACAGAATTCCTAGTGAATATAATAACAAACACTAATATCAAGATGGCACAGACACATTGAATACTAATTTGAATAAGATTAAGCTGGGAGTTGAAACAATTGAAAGCATTCAACTCACCACTAAAACAACATCCACGAGCCTTCTGACTCACTAAGATAATATTGGTAAGTGTAAACAATGATGAACATGAACCCAATAAAAGGAAACTTGTAGATAACCCTTCTGAAGTACGGTTGATAATAATCCTTCTATACTGTGGAATATAACTAAGGAAGATACCTATAGTGATTATAATCAGCAAGGCAAACGAACCTTTCAGTGCCCCCTCGAACACCGAACACTCATCACTCCTTGCTTCAAATACTTGGAAAGACATAATGTATATATTTTTGTTAATGACAAGGATTTATTTATTTAGTTATGACCTAAATAAATAAATGAGGAAGATCTTGAAATGAGGAGTATTAGACAATTGATCACCGAGAGAGTTCAGTGATTCACAGAATGTATCTTGTTTGCTTGGACTGTAAAGTTGACGAAATATCTTGCTCGAAAGTATTCACTTCGCCACCAACGTGGTCTATTATTGGCCCTCCACGTTTGTATTTTAGTTCAAATTGAGATTGTTAAGAGTTGTATTGTTAATGTTAGAGGTGTGTTAGTAGTGTGAGAGAGGAGAAAGAGACGTGATTAGGATTCTTTTAAAAGTAATATGTAGACTAAATCCATTTTCATATTCATATATTAGATTATGTTTAAGACTCAATTGTCTTCACATACATTTCCTATCATAGTCACACTATGATTGATAAGATAAAAGTAAACATATTAAATTAAGACGACTATACTATACACATCTGACACAACTGACACATTGTGCACACCTATAATCAATCTTATACTCACAATCTTTTGCTGATAATGTGCCCCACACTATCATTTCTTCTCTATATATAAAGGTAATTTGATGGAAACATTCTCGTTAGTCAACTTAACAATTACATTCACAAAGTACATTCTACCCAAGATACAACTTTGGAAGTTGGGCACGAATGTAATATCATTAGGAGATTCCTTAAACTTGTTAGAATCAAGAGTAAGTGAGATCAATTTGGAAAAAGTTGCAGTCGATGTAGATTGATTTGTCGACTTTTCTGATTTCCAGTTATTCAATTCTTGTTGTGATTCGGTTTTGACTTTATCATACTTGAGACTGACCACCTTGGTTTGTAACTTTGCTAATGACTTTATATCCATTACAAGCAGGTGTTCAACTTGAAGGGTTTCACTTCCAAATCTGTTCATTAATTCAGTCAATACACCCAACTTTCTCTTCATGGGTTTGACTATATGTGCTTCCAACCCGTCGTCTTCCTCTCTGATTTCATTAGTGTAAAAGTGTTCATTAGCAAATTCAATAGGAATTGGGTACTTTTTGGATTTGTACGTGATGATCATTAACTCTGCGTGCACAGATTTGATTTCAGGTGGTTTCAATGGTGCAGCACTGGCTGTGAATGTGAGTTCAATTGGGATCTGTAAACAGGGATTTGGAGTAGAACTCTTGGAAAAGTCCTTTGGTGGAACGTATTCGGCACGGAGACTGTTAAGAATCGTAGACACTTTCAACATCCCCACAATTTTGGGTGCCCCTGTAAGTGTTTTCTTCTTGTAAGGGTATACGACTTGCAAGCCAGACGTGGGACCGGCCAGTTCTTTCCGTTTCAGCCGCAGTCTACTACCTCTCTTTTGCCTTGAGTTTCTTCTTGTAGTCTGGTTGACGCTTTCCAATTGTCTACTTTTCATAAAAGACGTAGCGTCAGGTGTTCTACCTTCAACCAAGTCTTTCCCCAAAGCCAACTTCTCCTCAATACGATCAATCAAGTTCTTGTAAATGATCCTAGCTTCTTCTACAACTTCAAGAGAGTCCTGGGGAACTCTTTGCCTTGGTATTATGCGGAGAAAACAACTTGCATCGTTAACAATCACAAACTCTTGTCTTTCATTGAGCAGCTTGTGTTTTCTGCCTGTGAGTTCCCAGTAGTCCAGTGATTTCCCAACCACACGAGCTTCGATACTGAATCCAATGGCAGTATCAGCGAACGAAAAATCTCTTATTCTTGGTTGAACAAATCCACTTGGTTTCTTCTTGTTGGTTATACCATTAGGGAGAATTTCAGCCAACTGTGCTCTAGCGTCGTGATTTTCATGGACCTTTGTAACTGCCGAATTGTTTCCTGCTCCCTTGTTACGTTCTCTTAGTTTTCTTACACTCTGCAAGAATTCCTCTCTTGCAAGTCCTATTGATGGTAACATTTCTGTGTGTTGTGGTAAGTCATGTGTCTCGCAAGCACAGTCAAGTAACTTTTCAGGGATTGTGAAGCTGAAGAACTTCTTGTAGGTGACACCAGGTTCAAATGACTTTTCCATTGATAAGCGTAATCTGGTGTTGTCTACAGGGTCAACTTCATCTGCACCTCCAGTCAAGTCTGCAGGGGTCCAAGATGCATCGTAATCAAACATGTTGAGGAATTTATAGAAGAGCAGGGGTCTTCTTACTTCTGCTTGTTCACTCCCTACTACGCTGAGCTTCCCTTCGAGTACCACAGAGAACATATCGTATGGCAATGGAACCGGTGCTTTATTGGTTACGGTGATATATCCAGAAACAGTGTCACCCTGTTGGAATTCCATCGTGTGGTGGTTTAAAATGGTCATTGGGATCCCCTTCACCACAGCATGTCTGGCGACATTAATACAAATGTGTAATTGTTCAGCAAGGCATGGGTGGATTTCAAGAAGTCTTTTCATCTTGTGGGTATTCCCCAAGATACTATTTTCCCATCTTGCAGCAGAAACACTCTGCTCAGGCGTGGGGAAGTACCCATCAGCAGGTTCCTGACTCAGAGGCAGATCATAGTCCGGAGGAGCAAAGACCGGGTCCTCATTAAACGGAGAAATACTCTTTGAGAATGTGGATTGGTATAGTTGATACGAAGGAAGGATCCCCCATAAGGGAACTTCCTCATAAGCAGGAGATCGAAGTGGTTGAATCCTATTATCATCACTGGAACTCCCACCCACTCTGGATGAATGACTAAGTGGAGGACGAGTCACCAGGTTTGGAACAGGATGTATCATAACATCATTTGGTGAAGTTGAAGAAGAAGACGAAGCTGAAGCATTATTATCCAACCGCGTTTCCTCTATACCTTTCACAACAGTGTTCACACCACTGTTAACTAACAGCATACGAATAACTACCTCAAACTAAAACAAGATTTTCGAAATCAAGAGTCAACTCGTGGCCCGTTAATAAATGGCACAAGACGTGGGGCAGAGAGGAGTAACCGACTCACAAAAAACTCAAGTAAAGTATATAAAGTTATAGTTACAAAGTGATTCAATAAATCTCTTTATATAAATTACCCCAGAATGACCGAATTGGTAATATTAAGATGAGCAAGGCTGAAAGATGTAGAGGTGGAAATTACGTTCTTTATGTAGTACGTAGAGGAATTGAAGTCTTGTGTAATGATTTTCAATGAAGATGTGATCATATTCAAACGTGTGTGTTGTTAGTTGTTGTTGTGTCGTCTGATTAGAACACGCCTCGATACAGGTTAATTTAAATTGGTATGAAATTTTTATTAGGGTTCGGGCTTAGTTGGGAGTGAGAAAGCGAGAGGGATGGAAAAGGAGAAGAGTGTGGTTTGAGGGGAGACGATGACAAATGGTTAAGTGACACGTATGAATGAATATAATGAGGATTGATGTGGAAAGATGAGGTAGATGACGTATGATTAGGGTTTGTGATTTTGAATTGTTTATATGATCTATTCGAATAAGTGTATTGAATGAGGTTTTGAGTTGGTCTCCAAACCTGAGAATTTGTACTTGTAATATGATGATTAGTAATTGATTATCGGTAGAGTTTAAGTGAGATGGGAGAATTGAGAGTTTGGTGTTGGTGTTGGTGTTGTTTATATGTGGACACGTGGGATAGAGTAAGAGAGTAAGAGAGAAAGAGTGAGAGATAGTAAGATTGAATGAATGACTGAATTGATGAGTTTTTGATAAGAAGATCAGAGATTTAAAGATTAAGAGATTAAGAGATTAAGAGATTTGTTCATGTTTAGTAGAAGAAAATTAGTTAGTTGAGACGAGTTGTTAAAAGTAAGAGTAAAGAAGTAGATTAAGGTACTTGGAAGTGTAGATAGATATTTAATCCATTAGACATCTAAATGTCCAAAGGATCTATCAATGGAAACTTTAAATCAAGTTAATGCGTTGTTATGCTTAAAGTGTAATCAATTGTTGAAGATCTTATGATAATATATCTATATTTTCTCCGTAGATATCGGTATATTAACTCAATATAGTATCTCAATACGTCACCTCAATGTGAATAGAATATCTAAGTTGGATCTAAATACGTCACCTCACATCAATGTGTTTGAAAGTCTGCGATCTCAAAAGAGTATCTCATTACGTTGAGTGTGTCTCATAAGAGTATGTCAATACATCATATAAATATTAATTGTGACTCCACAGAGTACTCTAATTAGGACTCTATAGCATGTTTGAATTTCGGAGAATGTTTGACATATTTCACTTCATCAAATCTATACATAGCATCTCTACAAAGCAACTCAACAAAGCAAGTCTTCCAAGAAACACAATATAGTACATCTATCCCTCACTATATACATCTCAGTTCATAACTCAATACAAATCATCTCTGAAATCTACATTCTCTATATTGTTTCACATACTTCTCCATCTCCACCTCCACCTCCATCTCCTCCTTCTCACTCTCACAATTTCCACATATAAATCTCATACATTCTAATTATATGATACGTATATATTAATTTTGCTATCAAAATCTACATATATAATCCATCAATAGTCTCATCAAATTCACTCAATTTAATCTCAATCTTACCAAAATTACAATCTTCTCAACCTCACTCTTCTCACCATATCACTACACTAACCACACACTCACCACTCTCTCCATTACCTCTTTACTCCAACCCTCCTTCCCTCCCTCCATCCCTTTCCACCCACATCACATGACCAAACAATCAACGATTTTTTTGTTTACACGCGGCTTCACTACACTAAGTTCCAACAACCATGAGCTTTTCATTCAACTCCAATAAAATATCTAGGGGTGATAAGTGGAAGGCTAAGGCTCAAGGAAGTTCTCTCCCGCTATATTACAAGGATAAACCTGCTGGAGGAAGACAATTGAATAATAAGATTGCTATGTTGTTTAAGGGATTTATTGCATCTTTAGGCCTTTATTTGATCTACTATCTTACATCTGATGGGTTCTCATTAGGCGATTTTGGAAGAGGAAACACTGTTCGTGATTGGGCTGTGGTACAGCAAGAAGTCAAAGATACCTTCTTAGATTCATGGCATCATTATGAAAAGTACGGTTGGGGCAAAGATGTATTCCATCCAATCTCTGAAAAGGGTGAAAATATGGGTCCAAAGCCTTTGGGTTGGATGATCGTAGATACCTTGGATACAATGGCTATCATGGACACACAAGAGGAATTGAAACGTGCTCGGAAATGGGTCAAGGAAGACTTGGACTACCGTTTCAACTACAATGTCAATGTTTTTGAAACTACCATCCGTATGCTCGGTGGTCTCTTATCTGCATTCCACTTCACTAACGATGACATGTACTTGGACAAAGCCGTGGACTTGGCTAACGCATTGGAAGGTGGTTTCACAAGTAAATCAGGTATTCCTTACGCTTCCGTCAACTTACAATCGGGCGAAGGTGTCAAAAACCACGTAGACAGTGGTGCCTCATCAACCGCAGAAGTCGCCACCTTGCAATTGGAATTCAAATACTTGGCCCAACTCACTGGTGAGGTCTTGTGGTGGCAAAAGGTCGAAAAAGTAATGGAAGTGTTGGACGAAAACAAACCTAAGGACGGTTTGGCTCCTATCTTTGTCCACCCAGACACTGGAAAATACCAAGGTTCTCTCATTAGATTGGGCTCTAGAGGTGACTCCTACTACGAATACTTGTTGAAACAATACTTGCAAACAAACAACCAAGAAAAGGTATACTGGGACATGTACCGTGAATCTGTCGCAGGTGTCAAAAAGCACATGATTGGAGAGTCATTACCAAACCACCTCACTTTCATTGGTGAATTAGATAGAGGAATCGGTTACGAATTGAGCCCTAAAATGGACCACTTGGTCTGCTTCTACGGAGGATTGTTGGCTCTCGGTGCCACTAAGGGATTGCCAATTCAAGAAGCACGTAAACTCCCAGACTGGACCGAGGAAAATGAATCTGACTTCCAATTAGGTGAAGAATTGACCTACACTTGTTACAAGATGTACGCCGACGTTCCTGGAACCGGATTGTCTCCTGAAATTGTCGTATTCAACCAAGACCCAGCCAAGGAAAAAGACTTCTACATCAAACCTGCGGACAGACACAACTTGCAACGCCCAGAAACTGTAGAGTCATTATTCTACCTCTACAGATTGACGGGAGATGTCAAGTACAGAGAATGGGGATACGAGATCTTCCAATCCTTTGTCAAGCACACCAAGATTGTCAACGCAAAGGGAGAAGTAGCTTACACATCGTTGAACGACGTAACTAAGGATCCACCAGTATTAAAGGATAATGCTGAATCCTTCTGGTTCGCCGAAACCTTGAAATACTTGTACCTTTTGTTCGATGACACCAACAAGGTGCCTTTGGACCAATACGTGTTCAACACCGAAGCACACCCATTCCCACGCTTCGACTTGACCGATACCTTAAAGACAGGATGGAGAAGAAAGATTGCTGCTGACAAACAACCTAAAATCCAAGAACCTGCAGTACCAGTGGACAAACAGAAGATACCAGAAGCCCAACCTGTTGACAAAAAGGTGGACGAAGAATTACTTGAAGAAGTAAAGAAGAACCCAGAGTTGATCAAGGATGACAAGAAAGAGAAGTTGGAGAAGTTTGAGAAGATATTGCAAGATTTGCAATGACTCGATGACCCTCAATTATAGTCTTGATGTAATACTGTAAGGACATAAATAAGGTTTTCTATGTGATTGTTTATATTATAAGGCGACATGGAAGGTGTATTAATTTGTAGCTCCTTGAACCTATAAGTTTCATTTCTGATATATATTAATCTGATATATGATTTTTTTTGCAGCCATTTTAAACTTTGTTAGCCACAACGTCAGGATGAGCTTCTGGAATTGAAGACTCAGAGTAGGACTCTTTGAGAGCAGCAGCAGCAGCAGCAAGCTTATCTTCTTCTTGTTTCCTAGCAATGGCAGCGTAACCATACTTTGATCTTTCTCTCAAACGTGCACCGTAACGATAGAATACGTAAGGAACTGGGACCATCACCAAAGAGATGAAGCCAAATAAAGACATACCCCAACCTATACCCAAACCTTTCAATTCTTGTTTAATGAAGAGCGGGAACACCGATGCTGCTACGTATCTCAACACAGTGTTTGCAGCAACAGCAGACGCAACAGATGTGGGTGGGAAGGACATGCTAAAGTATAAGATAACTACAAAAAAGACCAAGATTAAGCCAAACCCGAAGGGAATGCCTGCAGCTACAGGAGCCAACCAATGCACAGAGTCATTTCTTCCAGTCCATCCCAACCAGAATAATGAAATAGGTGAACAGACAGCACCAATTTGAGCCAAGACCAATTTCGATTCAGGTGTTTGTTTAATCAAGTTACCATCTTCGTCTCTCTTACCTCTTGTTCCATCCTTGTTCTTTGGGAAGTAGATGAATCTATCGACAAAAACGTACAATGCAATACCACTAGTCAAACCAGTACCAACACCAATGAATGTCAAGCCAGCCACACCAACACTCATGTGATAAACCTCAGTGAAAATGACAGGATATGCTTCAAAGAATGCAAACAACACAGCAAAGATGAATGAAATATAGATAGACATCACCAAGACGATTGGTTCAAAGAATAAGATTTCAAAGGGCTTCAATAAGATATGTGAGATCAATCCACGAATATAAGCAGCATCTCTGGGAGGATACACAATCTTATAACCTCTCTGGATTGCTCTCTTTTTCAAGAGAGCCAGTTTATAAGTTTCAGGAACTGCAATTAAGAATGGAACCATTGCACCCATAAACATTAAAGGAATCCAAGCAGCAGGCCATTTCCAACCCTTCGATTCAGCAGCAAAACCACCAACGACTGGACCAATTGAAGGACCCATAAATGGAGCTAAGCAAAAGGCAGCAATGGAAAGAGACAACTCAGAAGGCTCATTCCCCCACATATCAGTTAAAGTACCGGTTGCAATTGAAAGCGAAGGTGAGGCAAAGTATCCGGCAAAGAATCTTAAAACCAAGATAGATTCAATGTTCTTGGAGAGTCCAACACCCAAAGTGAAGAGCATTGAAATTGGGAAGGAAACAATGTAAATGATACGGCGACCATAAAGCTCAGACAATGTAGCAGTCATAAGTGGGCCAAACCCAATACCTAAAAGATAGAGGGTCAAACCAACAAGACCTACTTCTTCAGATACTCCAAATTCCTTTGAGAATAAAGGTACACTAGATACAAAAAGAGAAGAACCCAAGGTACAGCATAAGCCGGTTAATGCAACAATAAGAGAGATGGACCATTTCTTCCATCTAGGAAAGGTATGTGGATTCCATACATCATTTGGATCTTCCCAATTTATTAAGTCCTCAACTTTAATAGATTTTGCTTGAGTTTCATCGATATAAGGGTTCTGATTTATAGTATCCAGAGATGAAGAAGTATCTCTAGAACCATGCAAATGTAAATGAGCTGGCTGCTTATTGGAGTTGATACTTGCTTCAATTGACTGTTTGGTAGCATCACGTGAATTTGCACCCATTTGAATGTCCAAGGTATTACTATTTGGCAGGCTCATTCTTATAAAGTAGAGACTTGTATGCTAATCTGAATAGAGAGACACAAGTACATTGGGAAGAAGTAAAGCATTATATACTAACATACTTACTCATCATTTGAAGCTATCATAGATGAAACTGTACTTTATTGATAGGTGAAGCGAGGCTGAGATTGACACCAGAGAGGCTCAACATGCATCTACGCAGTTAGGTAATCATTTTAGGGAATGAGATGCGTTACCGCTCATACTTTATAAGAGACTTTCATGTGGGTACGCAAGAGATTCCTAGTTGAATCAAATTTGTGATTGAAGGTGACGGCCAACCTTCCATTTTAGGTTACTTCATCTCAGCTTTATGACAAATGGCAGGGCTTAGTGAATTACTACAGTGAAGAAACGAATATAACTGGTTGGTACGAAAGCTATGTTTAGAGTTGAGAATATCTATTTGTAATCAGATTGAAATGATGAATAATCAAGTAACTCTTGTGCATACCTTATCTATGAGAGTATAGATCTAAACAGATGTTTATTGTCAAAAGATAATCCGATCGGTTAAAGAAGTCTCGAGACGGTTAAATAACTCCTTGGTTCGGCAAAGGGCTGTCAAATATATAACCGGTGTTGTTTGTGAATCTTAAAAAAATTAAACGGAACACTCCATCTGCACGGCTACTATCTTGAAATGTCAAATTATTGTATTCCGTTTGTTGCACTCCTCTAAAATAAGTTCTTCTGGAAGAAAGACAAGGGTTCTTATACAGCTAAGTTTCTTCAGGTATTCGAATCTTTGCAATTGAGTATAGTTGTATGCCAAGTAATTGAATTAGTTTGTTTCATTTAGTTCAATTGGTTTAGTAATTTTTTTTCATTAGACAATAGATTGAGCATACAAAGCATGAAAATGCTAAATAGCGAATAGCGATTGGTTCAATTTCAAGCGAGAGCCTGAAGGTGTATATTCTAGTGGTTGAATTAAGTAAGGAATTAGATTGCTCGCTTATGTGAGGAAGAAGAATGCAAATGCTGTAAGGTGGGTAAAGCTGAGGTAGTCTCCTCAACTAGAGTGTACTACCTTTTCTTTTCAACTCTGCACGGATTTATTTAGAATTGCAAACTTTAAACATGGGACCAATTATAGACGAGCAAAAGGGTAAATATTCGTTCTAATGAGCTGGGCTTTGAACATTGAGACGAGACATGAACACTGAGTTATAAGCTGATAAATGAGCTGCAAGCTCAATTGATATAGGAAACAAGCTATGTCTCACTTGAGGTCAAGAACCCAAAGTTTCAAAACTCAATTACTGTGCAAACACCGAGGACAACAGATAACGAGCTGACAAACGGAATAGCATGGACATTGCTCAAGACTTTGAATTGTTTTATTCTTGAAGAATTGCAACTATGGAACATTTCTGCAAAGCCATCACTTCGATCTTTAACTTATCTATGACATCACTCGCCTTGTTACTTCATTCATACATTTTGTTGTGAAGCCCAAAAATCCCCCAAATGGAGGCAAGTTATTGAAATTAATCAAATTCACCAGCCACAAGGTTTTGAAAAACATTAAGGAAAGATGGTCAGAGATTCAACAAAGGTTCTATTCAAGTATATGCTCAAAACCAAAATAAAATGTCTCAGACAGCACGTCATGGGGTAAAAAGGATGCTGGGTGAGTTATCTTTATTAGTAGCCTTGAGGGAGTGAACGTGTTTAACCAAGACATGTAATGTTCGCTGCCCAACTTTTTAAACTCTAAACAGGTAACCCCGGCAATATACTTTCTTGAGCAATCTAATTGATCTCATATAATATCAAATCATCATATTCAATTCAATTCGATTAATCATCACAACGGCGGAGTAGACAATACACACATGCACCCGTACCTACCCCTTTCTCCAAACATTCTGTCTATTTTGCACCCACAGCCTAAAAAATACACATAACAAAGCAATCATAACTCATACTAAGCAAAGTGCCTTTCCATATGTCAACCGATTTAGTTACACAATGTATCTACTTCACTAGATTGCTATGCAATATTTTAAACTTTTAGTTTCAATTACTATTCAAACATCTTATTGTAAATCCGTCAGCGAAGATGGTTGGTCTCACTTTTGGTCTGTGATTTTTCAGTTTCATTCTCATTGATTAATCAAATCATTTAAACATCAATCAAAACACATTAATCGTCAGTGTACATAAAAGAATCAATCAAAAATTAATATTTTCATTCTCCTCTACCCACACTAGCCTCCCCCACCCTCACATCAACGGCCCATCCTTAGCCTCTTAGCCTCAAATCAGCCCACGAAACACACTTACACATCTACGTACCACTGATGACATACTAAATAATGCATAAATAGTTAAAAGATCATCATAGCCACACCACAAAAACGAACATCCAGGCCCTCTCAACCTATCACAATCGACTTTCTAACCACATTTCAAGCACTTTCTTGCCTATTCTAGTACATCTCCTTTTGGTCTGGGTTACATTTCATTGTTCAAACCCGAGATCCTGAATGACGTATATGTAATAGCAGGCACATTACATAAGCACTTTTTTCCGTAATCCACATTTTTTAGACTTTTTTGTTGATTTACATAAACTCATACAAATAGTCATTGAGTTACGTTAGTCTTTTTAACCCGAGGACGATAGGTTGGAAGAAGAATATACCTTCTGTTTAATCAGTTTAATAAACTCAAGATAGCACCGTTAAGTGTCAACGAATATCATGTCTGGCGATGTATGTTTTAATCAAAGTTTATTCCTTTTAATATTACGTCACAACACCTACTAACTATTTCATATAGCTGAAGACAACGTCTTTTGATCTTGAATCGAATCCCTTTGAGAGGTCTTTTGCCACTAAGGAGCATCCTTTAGGTGTTGCTTCCTCTTCTGGTGTGAATGGAGTTGTTGGCCCTGATGGTTCCCCTGTTGTTGTTGCAGGAGCTGGAGCTCCTTTGAGCAGAGGTTCCTTACTGCATTCAACTTCAGAACCAAAGTCAGACTCCAACACTGATGTATCTAATAATGAAACCATGGCAGCTGCTACAGCTGCCGCAATAGAAGCTAGTGTTTCCGGCTCAGACAATGCCTCTCCTAATAACCCAGCTAAAGAAATGCTGATTCCTAACATGGCCAGCTTACAACAGGGGGCTGGAAAACTCCCTCGCATAACTCCTCCCTTATTCACGCCCGGTGGTCGTCGTTTGCATACCTTAGGTTTACTGCCCGGTAGCCATATGACTAACCCGGAAACCCCTGGCACTAACCTTTGGAATAGTTTATTGAACGTCACAAGTAACAATGCTGCACAAGGACTGGCGAACGGGAACTCAACCTCAAACACTTCGGCAACTACTGTCACCACAGTAAGCAGTATCGGTGGCCCACAAGGTGCTCCCCTCATCAACAACCCTGCTGGTAACCCATCTGACCACGCAAACACCTTTAACCAATTTGTAAACAACTACCGTAAAACAGGATTGACTCCAAACGAACTGAATATGCGCACAGGACTTACCCCTGGTGGATTTCCGTTCACACACTTGCCTGGCTTGGCAACCCCAGGTGCATTGATGAATGCACCAATGACCCCTGGATTACTGAGTTTACTTGGGATGACCACCCCTCAAACTGACCCTTCTGCTGCTACTGCACCTGTTATTCAACAACCACCACAACCGAAGCCTCAACCACAATCCTCTGCCACTTCAATCACCGGTTCTAATGGAAGCACAGAAGCTCCTTCTGCTGAAACTGCAAACTCATCATCCTTACCTTCTATCCAAGTCAACAAGGTTGCCCTTAATACAACCAAAGAAACGGAAACTGCCAAACCTAAGGCCCCAGAAAAGAAGAGAAAGGCTGAACCAGTGAAAAGAAGAACCAAACAACGCAAGGTCAAGGTGGAAGAACCCGAAGAAGAAGAAGAAGAAGACGATGACACGAACGCAGATGGAACACCTAAGCTGGAACAAGAGAAGCGTAAGAACTTTTTGGAACGTAACAGAGTTGCAGCTTCGAAATGTCGTCAAAGAAAGAAACAACTTATACAGAAGATGGAAGATGAATTATCCTATTACCTGACAGGGTACCGAGAATTACTGGCACAAGTGACCCAATTGCGTGATACATTGGAAAACATGCGCGGGTTGATTGAACCACACAAGGAAATGATCCCAGGCAGCGACCAGATGTTGCAACAATGCCTTTATGTATTGAGTGTGACTCAAGGAAACTCTTCGGGGATGACGTCGATACCCAGTACGATCCCTACAACGTTGACTGCAGTGCAACCTCATGCTCAACAAGTACAACAAGTTCAACAAGTGCAGCAAGTACAGCAAGCACCTGAACAAAACAACCAAAGGTTTGTTGAAAACGGGTCTACGATAGCCCCAGCAATTACGATAAACTATGGAGAAGAGAGTAATATCGATTTGAATGGACAACCATTACAAGATATTCCAGCCAACGTGATACTGAATGATCAAAGTAATGAATTACGAGCGATCCATAGTATGTCTAATTTGAGTGGAATGCAACAACAACAACTAGCGCAAGCACAAGCCCAACAACAAGCCCAACAACAAGCCCAGGCCCAACAACAAGCACAACAACAAGCCCAAGAACAACAAGCACATAACAACCAAATGAACGGTTTCCTGTTGCGTAATGCAAGCAGCATGGTAAACTTACAACATTATCAAGGACAATATAACAACGCGATAGAGCCACAACAAGGCCAATTCCGAAATAGGGCTGACTCAACCAAATTGATTACGTAGTGGAGATTTAATGAGCATAATAGGAGAGGAGTATATAAGATTAAAGTGAATTGTTTGTGATTATTAGTAGAGAGTGAGTAGAGAGTGGAGTGAGTAGAGAGTGGAGTGAGTAGAGAGTGGAGTGAGTAGAGAGTGGAGTGAGTAGAGAGTGGAGTGAGTAGAGAGTGGAGTGAGTAGAGAGTGGAGTGAGTAGAGAGTGGAGTGAGTAGAGAGTGGAGTGAGTAGAGAGTGAGTAAAGAGTGAGTAGAGAGTGAGTAGAGAGTAGAGAGTGGAGTCAGTGAAACAGTCAGGTACAGCCTTGAATTAGACCAATTCAACAGTAACGCGCATGATGAGTTTGGATACTTCGATGAGGTGTTTCTGTTTCCCGTTCACTCTATTTCTGTCCCATGTATTCTATTACCAGTAAGATATATATGATAAATTGGTGGATTGGTTAGTGGTGATTAGAGAGTGGAAGATTTATGGAGAGTGGAAGATTTATAGATAGTCTGTACCTGATCAATGGTGCGGTTCTGAGAGATGCAGTGATCGAGTAATTTGACTTGGGTTGGATTTGTTAGTATATATCATGGATTGGCATACTGTTCATTGGTAAAATCTATCCAAATAAGTATAAGCTGATTGATGTACCTTAACTTACAGTACTCCACCTGAATGTATCTAGCTTATACGTTAGCATTGTAAATTGGCATGTACACACTAACTTGTACATGTTACTTTGACAGATCACCTTTGTAACTATTACATTGTACACGTTAACTTGCATCTTTTACATTGTATACGTTACATTGTACATGTTACATTGTATTTCTTACAGTCTCTAAGGCACAGACATTAAGGTACAGTCCTCTTCATTTGAAGTAACATACCATAGACGATTCCCAAACCCCATTCTCCAAACCCCATTCTCCAAACCCCATTCTCCAAACCATTTCTAGACGACTCCAAAGACTTCAAAGACCATTCATAAAATCACCACTCTTCAACTCTACCACTATTCACATTTCCCTCCTCTCTCAACTTTCACTTGTCCACTTCTCCGCTCCCTCACTTTATCTCATTCTTTTCATCTTCAATGTTTCATATACAATAGATCAACCGCCTCTTTTCAACAATACATATCCAATGGAAGTGCACTTAACCTTATTGTTCACTGGCAAATCACGTCCTTTATATCTATCCTCATCCAATAAACACGTCCTACTCTTCACCTTACTTCATACGGCACGCATCTCTTCTATTTTCTTATCATCGTAATTAAGTCTCGTTAGCCAATTGTTTCAAACAACACTTTACTTGTTGTGCATTTCGTGTCTAACATATGACTGTGCCTTCTATTTGTTATTCATGTACTTTGTATTATATTCTATTATGTTCTCTTGTTTTCTTCTACTTGTAAGGAGTTGGGGTTTAGGTCTAGTCACTTATTTCCGCCCTCCCCTTGCTTTGGTTTCATCTATTGATTTGATCCACTATCTTCATATTGGTATATCTTCAATCTTCTCTTTATCATACAAGTATGTATTTATATGACTACCATTTATATGTATATTGGACAATTCTAGTAGCATTTACAACTTACACTTTTAACCTACTCAAATTACATATCTGTCAAATACAAAACTCCTTACCACCCCATCTATTGAACCTCGAAAACACCACCTCTGTATCCGTTTCCATGCATCCCGTTTATGCCTTCTCTTCTCTTCTCTTCTCTTTCATTTTCTCTTTAGCTTCCCTTCCCAATTCCTGTTCCTATTATACCCCATTTTCTTTCCCTCCTCTTCCTTTGTACCTCCACTCACTCCTGCTGCTCCCCCTTCAATACTATCTCCTCTCTTTCCTCTCTCTACCGACCGCGCCGCCAACATCACGAAAAGTTAACCATAACAAAAAAAAAAAAGTAAACAGATCAGAATCTTCATAAATCACAGGCACCTTTAAAGAGGTGTTACGATTATCGTTCGCGTTGCATCATATATCCTTTCATTCTACCTTAATCTTTGGATAATCAGCATAATCATGGTAGATTTGGAGTTACCTCAGCTCCCCAGCTCTTCGCGGGATAAGAACATTATTCCAGCTGAGCAGTTCACTCGAAAGAAGTTGAAGGGTATTTTGCATATTATTACAGGTGAGTTGAAACTCCGTGGAACGAAGACTCCTCATGTTTTCCTACCGTTCCGTTCAAAGATCGATGATATCCGTCTTGATTTGTTTCTTTCTGAGGTATTTCCTAATGGTGAGTTAGTTTCCGATCCGGAACGTATACAACGTACTGTACTGCAATTTGATGAATTCACATTGATATGTGGCCTTAAATACTTGTGGAGTCGTCTCCCCAACAATGAGATCATTGGTTGGAACGTCTATCTTGAATACAAACGTAGAGAGAAGGAAGCTGGTTACCCCAAACTGGCCTTTTTAAGCATCATGCCTAAATGCCTTCTGTCTCCAGCACATGCATCGATCGTCTATGACTTCTTGGACTTACTCATCGGCTTAACTTCAAACTCACAGTATAACTACTTGAGCGGACGTAAAATCGCAAAAATGGCTAGCATGTGGGCTTTCAATAGCATGGCAAAACTCCGCAAATCACCCTTCTTCGACGCAACATTAACAAGAGAACTCAACTTCTTGGAAGGCTTAGACGCATGGAAATCCTGCTCACACGCATTATTCCACTTGCTCCTCTCCTTTTTAAGAGCCATGCTCCCTGAAAACGAACAAGAGACCTTGAAACTCCCAAAGACATTGCAATCCTTACTCATCACAAACTCATACCCACCACAAGAAAACGCAGAACTGTTAAAAACAATGATCACAATCCCCTGCGTTTTAGTCAAATCAACAAGACCTTCAAGTAACCCGTTCGAATTACTCAGTAAAGTAAGACACACCCTTAGTTTCGACAAGAAAGACTCTTTCTTGTCTATAGAAAACTACACCATTCTCAAAAACATCTTCCAAAAGGAATCTACAAACCAGATTATCGGGACTTTAACAGAAGAGCTGAAAAGAGTACTCAACAGATTAACTGCAGATCCCATCAAATCTCCATACAACTTATACCCGGGTTGGGCCAAGGAAATAGAAAGTCATGACCCAGACATTCCTCTCTTTCTGACTATAACAATCAGTAATGTCTCACTTCAAGACTACTACATCTGGACTTGGCTCCTGTCACTTGGATCTGACCAACCAACATCAATGAAAAAACTCTTTGGGAGATCGCTCGTAGTAGAGGCAGGACTCAAGGGATTCCAGAAATGGCTCATTGTAACAGAACACACCATGAGTTCAGAAAGCTACTTGACCCACTTTAGCCAGTTTGACAAGAAGAAGAAAGAGGATTTGGCGAAATCTGCTAGTTTAATGTACAAGAACAAAGAACAACCACAGCCTCCAAATATGGATATACCACCACCTCCACCACCAAAGGACGATAAAGACTTGTTACCGAACATTGTGTTTACTGAGAATGATTCCAAACTAGACGTAGAAATCGAAACCATTGGCCTGGGCAAAGAGTTATCTGACTACCAAAAATATTTATCAGGTTTGGATGATGCACTGGAACCAATGAATAACTCTCATTCCTCAGCTTCAAAGGTAAGTTCGAGGAAACCTCCTCCAGCTGATGTGTACCAACCACAGGATTCCTACCAACAGAGTTACACAGACCCACTGTATCAGCAGAATTACCAGCAACCACCACAACAGAACTATTCACAGCAACCACCACAGCAGAACTATTCACAACAGCCACCACAGCAACAATACCAACAACAAGACTACCAACAGCCTCAACAACAACCTCAACAAACAGATTACCAGCAATATCCACCCACATCAAACCAAGCACCTCCAGCAGTAGACACTAATGGCCAACAATACCCTTCTACCACCTACCAAACATCACAACCGCATCAACCAAATGTAAATAGCCAAGATGCAAATCAGCAGATGTTTAAAGAACCATTTGAGCTGTATGGAAATTACGAAAACAATACGTCTACAGCTCCAGCTGAGCCGTTTGACAATTATGTAGTTCCTGGATTGCAGCACACAGAGAATGGGGTTCCTACCCAAAACTACCAGCCAAATCAACAACAAACACTTGCACCCTCACAGTATCCTAATACTCAAGAGCAAACCCAGGAACCTGTTTACCAAGCACAAGAATACGCACCTGCTTCAACTCATGGTGATACAAGCTATAACTCCAACATGCTAGGTCTTTCGAACATTCCTAATGTAGCAGCCATACCTTCTTTAACCCCACAGGTATCGCCAGGGGATCAGAGTGCACCTCTGTCACCTGAAACCGAAGAGGCACGCAAATTGAGAGAAGAACGCAAGAGAAAGAAGAAGGAAAAGAAGAAGAAGGCTGACAAAGAAATGGCAAAGCTAGAAAAGGAACTCGCTGAAGCTGCTGAAGCCGCAGGATTTGGCGCTCCTGGGGTCATTGGAATGGCACCAGCTATCCCACCACCACCTATGTTCTTTTCATCTGAGTCTCCAAAAAAGAAGAAGAAGAAAAAGAAGACATTACATGAAGATGGCTCGCTGGTACTGGACCTGTCACCTGTGAAGCAAGAAGCACAGCTTAATACTGCACCAATACATCCTGTTGAACAGAATCAATATGTTCAACCTGCGCAACATCAGCAGCCTCAATATGCGCAAGCACCTCCACACCAGGCTCCTTACCCAGAGCAAGTACAGCATATTGAACAGCAGTTACAACGCACGACTCTTGCACCACCGCCTGTTAATAATGGTTCGAGCTCGCCTAATATTGGTATGCGCAGTTCTCCAACAAATCAATACCCTCAGCAGTTTGCTCAACAGCCTCATCAATATCAACAGTCTCAGCAACAACAGCAACAACCGCAACAACAGCAACAACCGCAACAACAGCAACAACCGCAGCAGCAACAACAACCACAGCAGCAACAACCGCAGCAGCAACCTCCTCAGCAGCCTCAGCAACATCAGCCTCAGCAACATCAACCTCAGCAACATCAACCACAACCACAACCACAACCACAACAACAGCAACCCCAACAGACCCAACTCAACCCTCAGGGTCAGCAGACCCAACAGGCATATCAACCTACCAACAATGATTATCCTAGAAGCACATTGGCTCCACCGCCTGTTCGCAGTGGACCTCCGTCTCCGATTCCACCAAGCTCTATGCTGCCTGAACATCCACCTGACCAGAGTCTGTTCTCTCACCCAAACTTGAGGCCTCATCCAGCACAAGGAAACTCTGAATCTCGTAGTCTGCATTCACCAATATCAAACCAAACTGCCCAATACCCAACATCACATCATTCTGCTGCCAGCCACTCACCTGTACAGCAACAACCTGCACAACATATTCATCAGCCAAGTGCTCAACAAGCACATGGGAGCTTTGCACAACCACCTCCTACTCTTGCCCCTCAAAATGGCCGTTCAAGTCCTCATAGAAGACCCCCTCCTCTAGATGATAGTACTGGTTCTTCTGGAAACACTCCTGACTTACCTCCAACCCCAATTGAGAAACCACCAGGAATGGTTGCGTATGGAAAGAAGCTGACTAGCCCACAACATCAGCAAAAGAGCACACAACCTCAGCAATCTAGTCAACACCATCTGCAGCAACAACAGCACCAGCACCAGCAACCACCTCAACAGCAACCACCTCAACAGCAACCACCTCAACAGCAACCACCTCAACAGCAACCACCTCAACAGCAACCACCTCAACAGCAACCACCTCAACAGCAACCACCTCAACAGCAACCACCTCAACAGCAACCACCTCAACAGCAACAACAACAGCAACAACAACAGCAACAACAGCAACATCAACAGCAACAACATCATCATCATCATCAACAACCACCTCAACAGCAACAGCAGGGCACTCGTTTACAACTTAATCACCAAAACCATGGTGCTAATGTAACTTCAGTGATTCCTAAAACAGCTTTACCTAACCAACGTCAATCCACACCTACAACTGCTGTGAGAACGGAATCTCCAGGTTCCGCTGACCAAACTAAACCACCACAGCACCAGTCGTATCCTCCTGCAAGTCAACCTCACCGTGCTGCTCCTGGACCTCCAGGACAGCCGATGTATTACCAGGCTAACCCAGCAGCACACCCAGCACAACCAGGAGCTGCTCCTATGCCTCCTATGCCGCCACATGGATACTACACCCCACAAGCATACCCAGGATATCCACCTCCTCCACCACAAGGTTACCCTGGATACCCACCTCCACCTATGGGCTACCCGGGCTACCCACCTGTTCCAGGGTACGGATACCCACCGCAAGGCTACCCTCCACAACCACAAGGATACGGTGCACCGCCTCCAGGCAAACTATCAAGTAGCGATGTGGCAATGAGAGGAATGCCATCAGCAAACAGACACAACAAGAACAAAACTCAAAACAAGGCTAATCTTCGTGCGGCCTTCAACCAAGGTAGTTTTGGAATTTAGAGAATATAGTTTAATGGATAATAGTGATTTGAGAGAATGTGTAGTGAAGATTGTAGAAGTGGATGTTCCTTAACGAGGTTATAACTTCTGTTTTTTTGCAGCCATATTTGAGATATAAATTTTAGAGTTCAGATAAAGAGGGGCTTGTACTAGTTGTAGAAGTAATTGCCCTGTCATCTGTATACCAAACACCAAAAGTTCACGTTCAAAAACCTTTAAATCTACATTTCGAATAAGATTGTAATACTTTATAACGTATAATAAATAGTTTAATAAATAGAATAAATAACAATAAATAGATCATAATCATCAATACTCAGACAAACGCAACTTCTTGCCAATCTCGCGAATGGAAAATGTTGAATTGTTACGGTTGAGGAATGGGGGTTCTGGAGATTGGCCCCTAGATTTGATGTCGTCCTCGCCCATGTCGAAGTAGCCGTAGCCACCCAAGAGCAAGCTGGTTGAAGCCAACACCTTTGGTTCAGGAGCGTTCACCTTAACGATTGGAGCACTGACAGGTTCAACTACAGGCTTCTTCTTCTTTTCAAGCTTAAGTTGGTTAACCAATTTCTCGATTTCTACCAAGTAACTTTCCAAGGTGACCAAGAAACGTTCAGTCTGTCTGTGCTTTGATGAGGCACAGATGGAGATAGAATCATCCTTGATAATGTATCCGATACCAAAACCATTTGGACTAACCGGTCCGAAACCAAAGAGACGAAGTGCTGGGTTTCCACAGTTACTGGTAGACATGATTGTGTTGTTCAATCTGTCCCAACCTGGATCAGCGAAAATCTCTGGCAAGCTTTGGAAGTGCAACTTGGTTGAATCTTGGTTAGCAGATCCAATGACGGTCTGGTCCGATTCCAGATCAGAGCCAGACGTAGTACGCTTTTCTTGTGGGAAGTAGCGTTTCCAGATGCTGAAAAGTGCAAACAAGTGTCTATCAACACCTTTACCCTGGGAGCATCTACGGGTTTGCTCCGAGTGCAGGCGACATGCGTCCAGTAAGTACTTCAACTTTTCTTCTGTTGAAATGCTAGAGTCAAAGAACTTACGTACAAATAAGTTAGATTCCTGGGAAACAGTGCGGATGGCTTCTGTTCTTCCGTGGAAGAATTGTTTTGTCATTGCAGGTTCGTAGGTACTTTCGACTTTACCGTACAAAGCGTAGTATGTTGCTTGGAAAGCCATTTGAACGAAAGCATCAGGCGAGAACTTCCATTTCTTGATCAGGGTAGAACCGTAGGCTTTGAATTCCAAGTGTTTAAATTCGTTTTGGTTGATCAAGTCGGATAAACGAGTTTCTCCGAAACGAAGTGCCAATGACAAATCTGGGGTCAAGTCCCATTCCAATTTACGTGGAATGGTGATCTTGTCTGTTCCTGTACTTTTATCTGAGGTTTCCTTCCAAAGAGATGGAGTATTCCCGTTAATCAGTTGAGCAAAGGCCAAAATCGAGTCTGTGTAAACATCGGACACAAACCTCAAGACGGTGTGACCATCTACACCCGTGTGTTCAAAGTTGATTCCAGCCTTCCCGTTTTTGGTCACGATGATTTGTAATTTGTCATACCATCTGTTGGTACAGGTTCCTACTTGAATACCCTTTTCGAGTTCCAGGAGGCCACACAACATGTTTTTCGATAAGATAGACAAGTCTTCACATTCAATGTCGTCCAAGCACAATACAAAGAGGGCCAGGTCGATGATATGCAAGATTTCCGAGTTTGTAGTGTTGAGGTTCATGGCTGCACGTACACTCAGCCAAGTGCGTCTATTTTCCGTAGTCAAGACTCCAAAAGACGATTTAGCAATGTCCATTGGGCTTGTGTTGAGCGAGTCTTGAACAATTGAAGTGTAGTTAATCATGAGCTCCAGCTCACTTAAGATAAGGTTTGCATTTTGGTCCATTACATCGAACCAGTAGAATTGAGATTTACTCAATACAACTATATGAGTTGCATTCAGATCGGATTGCATCATACATCCATCATCCGTGGGGATTCTCAGAGCACCAAACAATTTCTTATACTGGTACATACATAAAGCCTGTCCATTTTTAAGGACATCCGGAGGTAAAGTTTCCCTTTTAAGGGCCTGGATGAACTTAAGGGACAGTAAAGTAAGGGTGGTAGCACGCTTGATCTGAGGAGAACTCAGGGCATTGTTAAAAGGATCATCTTCAAGTAAAAAAAAGGGATTGAGATTAAGAACCACAGGATTATCATAACTCAAGTAACTATCATACCAAAACTGCTCGATATAAGAATTACGAGTACTACCATACTTGCGCAACTCCTCGTCCAAGTATACACCTGTACCCTTGTGTAAAAATGCCTCAACCGCATCTACCGTTTCACGATGCTCAGCTTCAGTCTGCAAAGGCTTGAGCGAACTAAGATAATTGGAGCAAGTCTCCAGAAGATCAGGAATAGGTAACTTCTTTAATGTGTCTTGATACTGAAAAGTCATACGATTATATGGGGAATAGACAAATGTAGTTCTTACCAAGGATAATAATTTGTCTTTATACAAAAATCACGCCTATAAGGAAGTGCTTAAAACCATTACAAATTTTATCCAAACTCCGAGTGATTTCTTGCGGGGCACACAGTCTTTGTTTGTGCAAGATAAGAACGCATGGAAAAGATTTGTCAATGAAAGATCATACGTTTGCTGTCCCCACAATGGTGCAGAGGTGCTGAGGGATATCCGGTGGGGCGGACTATGATAACGATTCCTCTCTAGTTGCTAGTTTCAGATCGGTGCCTCGAACCTTTCCCCATAAGTGCCCCGTAATGTTAAGTCAGTATATTATCTATCTATATATTATCTATCTATATATATATTCATAATGAATGTTTATAGTGATGAAACAAGTTTGATTAATCTATTCAACTTCTACTTAAGAGTCACGCGCGGGTATTGGTTCCTTTTGGTTCCTATGATTCCTAAGGTCCCTTTGTTCAATCAATGGGCTTCGTATTCCGTGGCAATAACTTTGTCTTTTGGACTGTATATAATAAGAGGTATGGGGTACTTAATTAGGCAATCCGGGGTACCATTTAATACCGCGCAACGTTACATTCCTAGAATCAGCATAAGTTCAATGTTAGAGTTACAGGTTTAATGATTAAACTGTAGTGTCATTTGTTGAGAGTGGGAGAGTTGAGAGTGGGAGAATGGGAGATTGTTTGAGTCTTTGAGTCTTTGAAGTTATTCTTGTATTCTTTTTTTCATTGTCTAAGTAAATGGAATAAAGGTGGCCCTGGCCACCTTTATGATCTATGATACGATTTATTGAAATGACGTAGTATTCTTCGGAGTTGTTAATTAATTTTTTAATAGCTCTTACATTTAAATGGTTCTTGCATATACTATAAATTAACTAGCTCGCTAGCGTTCACTAGAGTTCACAAGAGTTCACTAACTTAGGTATAAAGTTGCAGCCATTACCATTTGTAACCTTTCTTCTCTAAATGAAAATATACAATATCCTGTACTCTCTAAATGAAAATAATCAATATCTTTATTCTATTTATATTCTAATCTACCATTCCACTATTATCCCTAATAACCACTAGCTTCCCCCCTCTTTCTCCAAAAATCACTCACTCCACTCCATCCTTCTTCTGTTTTGCGGATTCCATTCATTGCAGTCATAGCCCCTGTCTCAGCAATACTATGTCCTAACTTCTCCAACTCTTCTACAATTCCAGGAAACTCGTCTTCGAGTACTCCCACATTTTCAACCATTAACGTTTCTGGAATAAGTTGGTGGTGCATTCTTGCGTACGCAATCAGCTCAAGCAATGAATGGTCTTGGTAGTATAATCTAACAATAGCATGTAATATAGCAGTAGGAATACGGGATCCTCCAGCAGCTCCAATCACAGTCTCAACACTTCCGTCTTCTCCTATAATGATTGTTGGCGATGTTGACGAAAGGGGGCGTGAAAATGGAGCAACGTAGTTGAAGATGGAAGGACTCAAATTGAACGAATTGGACGCATTGGGTGTTGCAAAGTCGTCCATCTCATTGTTCAATACAACTCCCGTGGTGGGGTCCAACACCATCAGTCCGAAAAACAAATTAACTGTGGTTGTCATACCCACAGCGTTCCCATGTGCATCCACTACAGAAAAGTGCGAAGTCCCCTTAGGTTCTTGCACTTCGAACTTGGGGTCGTAGTTCTTGTAGTCAAACGTACGTACGTCAGAATAATTGCCGTGCTTCACAATATCATCTATCCATTGTGTTCCTGTGTACTTTTTAATAAGCTTTGGTTTGTCTGAGTTCAATTCTCCCAAGTTGGTTCTGATTGATCCAAGCCACTTGAAACTTTCAATAAGCTTGTGGATCTGAAGCACAGGCCCATCAGAACTCTTGTGTACTCGGTTGAAGAAATTGAGTCCTCCTAAAAGTGCCAATCCACATGAGGTACCATTAGCTGTGAAAACTGTATACTTTTTATCTGCAATCTCCAAGTCTAAACTAAGCGGACGTTCAACTTTGACCTTGTATGCTGAAAAGTCCTCTGTTGTCACCAATCCAAAGTATTTGCGGATCGACTGTACCAAAAATGGGGCAATTGGACCATTAGGGTCGTAAAATACGGCACTGCTGCCATTATTGGCTACCAACTCTAAAGTATCAGCATACTCCGGTCTTTTGACTATATGCCCCGGCTTGATGGTCAGGCCGTTGGAGAAGAAAAACTTCCAGTTTTCTTTCAATTGAGGGACGCGTGAGATGATTCTCTCGTTGACTGCTTCTATAGCTGCAACCAAAACAGGCAGGGCCTCGAATCCAACACGGTTAAGTTCAATCACAGGCTCAAATAACAGTTTCCACGTGACGTTTCCAGATCCATGAGTCTTAAAAAGCTCATACAACCCTGCTAATTCGCCAGGAACAGCCACAGCTAAACCACCGACTTTGGAGAGGACGGTGTTGTTGTTGTACATATCCCTGAAAGCGAGAGCAGGGGCCATTTCACGTGCATCAATGCTAACAGTTTCACCATCCTTCCTACTAAGAAGGAATCCACCACCACCAATTCCAGAACTATGTGAGTTGATGGAACCAATACAAAGTGCCACAGTCACGGCTGCGTCAGCAGCATTACCACCTCTTTGTAATACTTTGCTTCCCAACTCCGAGCAATATGGAACGTCACTCGAAACCATGGCTTTTGAACCATTATGAAGATGATCCAAAGAAGGTTTGACAGTAGGAAGACCTATTTCGGCCAAAGGATCTTTAACCACTGTCTGATTAACAAAATACGCATCTTGTATATCAATACTATTCAACGAATGAAGAAAGTGAACTGGATGACCAATTACTTGAAAGCCATAACTCCACAAGTTAGATAAGATAAAAATAGTACCTGCGATAAAATAAACAAACCAAAGTACAACCTTCCTTTTAGATTGTTTTAAACTCTTTACTTCCTTAACATCACCTTTTAGTTTCATTCTTTAAAGAAGACAAGTTGAAGATAAAGATAAGTTGGACTCAAAAAAATCCACAATCTTCGTGTGACGGCATCGATAAGGTTTTTCTGGCCGCGCCGCAGAACCAAAGAGGAAAGAATGATTTGGTTGGGGGGTGTATTATGATTGTTTGGCGTATTGTGTGGAGATTGAAGGAAAGGATGGCATAATAGAGTGATTGAGGTGGCTTCAGTGGCGTTTACTCCACAATTATAATGGTGGATCACTTGTGTTTGTGTAGGTTAGCAAGGCATTGTATAGTTTGGTAGCGCATTTTGACAGCGAAGGAAATTGAGTGATGAGTAATGGAGGGGAGCGGAGAGTGGGGTGTGAGTGATGTTAGTTGTTGTGTGAGTGTTAATTGGAGATTGAATGATGAGAGTGAAGTGAATGATGTGAGTGATCTGAGTGATGTGAGTGATTTGGGTGAATTGATTGATTTGAGTTAATTGGTTGAGTAATTGGTTGAACTGTAGAGATGTACTCAATTAGATGAGTAATGATATGGATAAGAGGTGTAGAAGGGTAATTGAACTGAGTAATGGAATAGTATGATGTTACTATTGTAGAAGTATCTTGATATAGAAAAGTGGTACAGAAGAGGTATTTACTACCTGAAGACAAGAGAATTCAGCTAGAGCAGTAGTACACTGTCTTGAAGAATAATCATATAGTAGAGTGTAAAGCATCATAACAGAACAGCACAGCCACTCGCTACTATACAGTGAAATAATCGTACAACATCTCTCCATAATAATAATTCACTATTCATCAATTAAGGTTACGGAGAAATAAACAACAATCAACTACAACCACTAACAATAGTGTTCAACAGTTCAAGGAGTTATGAACATTTATATCCATTGGACCCTCTGATTAATGCTGATAGATTCCTTTTAGCCGTTTGTTTATCAATCTCCTATCTGTTAACACAATAGTACAAGTAGCACAATTGAATATCAATGGATATAGAGATTGACCTTTGGAATGGAGAAAAGGAAAACGAGATCCGCAAACATTATGATAACTTTATATCAATGAGTCATCACGGCTATTGGAACTTTCGATTGTTTAGTCGAGATATCCTAACAACCGTTGAGGCTGATTATTTTCAACCTTTGTACCATTTCGTTATTGTTCAATTAAAAATAGTGCTGCAAGAAGACTCTTTTGGAAATATCTTAAATTTATTATGGTACTCTTAGGAATAACAAAACGGAGTATACGGGACTTATTACTAATATCAACAACTCATACTTGTACTAAGGGGTTATGTCTTATAGATGGGCTTAGCTTTTTCGAATACTCCTTTTTTTTCAATTCACTTACACACTTTCTAGTTTAGTAAATGCCGTGACAAATCGATGATCCTGTAACTTCTTATTCAATTGAAACCTCCATATCACAATACAATACGAGTCCTCCCCCCTCCAAGGATCTACATTTAACTTCTATGTCTGGAATGGCCAAGAAATTGAAAACTTAAAAACGTGCTTCTATAGCAATAAGGTTTGCAATGGCCCAACCAATTAATAGGAGGAGAACAGGTGGGAAATGGAGGAATATACAAGTGTAAAATGATTTGTCTCAGCATCATCTATTCAATTCAAAGTGATTATTGACAATCATTCAATTGACACACCATCTCAATTGATGTACGTTTCTGTTACTCATATTATTTAAATACCTCTTAACAAAAGAGAAGATCATCAAGATTAGCACAACCAACCTCAGAAAACAAAACCAATTCATGGTACCTTAAATAATTCTATACATAACCCGGCCGCCTCCTGTGCCCATCCCTATATAAACCTAGGACTCGCCATCCCTTTAACACCCTTACTAACTAATGAGAAGGAAATCATTAGCAGACATTTCACGTGATGATCCCATCTCAATTTCCACACCGCATTTGAATACATGTTCAAGTTCTCATCACCTTAGAAGCTTAGTTTACTTTCCACAGTCTGACATGGTTTCTGATATAAGAGATCAATATGAGGATTATCATCCTCCTCCTCCTGGCTCTGGTGCAACTACTCCCAACTATCATAATTTACGTTCGCATACTACTTCCCCTGCTCCTATAACTTCGTCTAATGAGGATGGAAGTTTAGTCAGTAATATATTACCTTCATATCATATGTACCAGCTGACGGTATCAAAGCCTATGACATTATCCAATGAGAATTTCAGCGTGGCACCACCCATGTATGAAATGACCCCCGTTAATTCTTCTCACTCATTGGCTGCTACTCCACAAGAATTTATAACCCCAGTTGCCACGAACTCAACTGCCCACGAATTTCCCTTCCCCACAGCTGCAGTCTTAGCTGGCGACGGAACTACATTCAACCAAGAAAACGCTGCACTCTGGGAGAATACCATATTAGCCAATGCTCATAAATTGCCTAACTTAACTTACACAAATAACCCAATCAACCAAGACTTGGAAATTAAGATTCATGTCACTGAAAAAGTGTGCCAAAAGGGTGTAGAACCTACCTTGGTTGATACTTCCAACTTGGAATTTAAACAAGGTGACTTTATCCATGGGTTTGTCACCATGGAAAACAAAAGCTCTCGACCCGTAACTTTCGACATGGTGTACGTGGTGTTTGAAGGGAACTTGGTGTCTGCCGATAACTCACGAGGAACTGTGGACAGGGATAAACCATTGAGTGTATTCAAGTTCTGTAGTATGTTGGACTTGTTTGCCCTGTGGTCCTACGCCAACATCGACAGATTAGTAACAGACAACGGAGACCCTCATGACTGGTGTGACGGTGAAGTGGATCCTATTGACAACACTCTCCTCGCTATAGACGTACACCGAACTTTCCAGCCAAACAAAACTTATAAAAGATACTTTTCATTCAGAGTTCCTGAAAAACTATTGGATGATACTTGTGAAGAACATAACTTGACTAAGCATACGGAGGTTCCTCCTAGTATCGGAATATCACGTTGCTGGGAGCAATCTACTACCAAAATGATTCTCGAGCAACAAGTCCGCGACTTGTCATTCATCGACACTGCCATCGCATACTGTATCGACGCCAGAGTCATTGGAAAAGCCCTGGACTACAACTTTGCCGTTGCTAGTGGGCCTGACCAGTACGTCATTGCAGGTGAAGCATCATGTCCTCTCCGTGTGATTCCAATGCCTGATGAAGAAAGCTACTACAATAGAATCCAGATCCAACAAGAGAGTAAACTATTCTACAGAGCATTTGTCGATAGTGTCAAGCAAAAGTTGGCACTTGCACGCGACTTGCTGCAAGGGAACATGAACAGCATCTTGCTTCTGCCAGTGGCTTCTGCCACAGGCCAACAGTCTAAATTGAGGCAATTGTACTCCCTTGCAAATAACACTATCACCAAGAACATAAACGCTACACGCAGTAAGCTGACTATTGAGGATCACTCTTACCAGTGCCTTATTCCAATCAAAAAGAAGTCACTCACGGGATCTTCCAAGGTCTTGGGAATACTCTCACTTTCGACTCCACGTGAAGAATACCGTTCTTACTATATTCCACCAATCAAATACAGAGCTGAGAAACCTGACTCGAATATTTCAGACTTGAGGATACCCTTAGAGTTATCCTACTTTATTGAAGGAAATGGGAAGTTATCATTACCTGAAATCAAGTCTCTCAGCACAGAGTTAGTGGTGCTCACTGTGAAATCACGTAAACTCCCTATTCCTGTTGAAATCAACCACGACATGTGCTTTAGAGACAAGGAAGTGGACACGAAATTAAAGGAGTTAGATAATTTCGATACCATTGTTATCAAACAATTCCAACAATACCTCTCTGAGATAACATCACTCATCCAACAACTTGGCAATGAGACTCTACGCTTTGAAACACAAATGTACAAAGATGTAAAAGCAATGGCTAACTTGCAAACTAAATATATCAACTTGTCTGTACTGGATTCAGATACCAAGTTCTCTACTTCTTCAAAGCATGGAAGTGGAACCCACACTTCTATCAAAACAATCCCGTGGGAGTTGGAAAGTACAGAGCTGAACCTGAATGGAAGCTTATACACCAAGAAGTTTGACTTGTCCTTCAGCTTAAATGAATGCCACTTGAAGGGTGTGGAAAACAAAAACCGTAAAGGGTTCGATTTTATCACGTTGGTTCCTAGTTTCCAATCATGTCTCTTGGCTCGTATCTACTACATTAAAATCACAGTCAGGCTACACAACGGTGAGGCTTTATTGGTTAATGTTCCTCTTACTATAGAAAGATTATAAATAGAAAGTATTTATACTAGCAACAAATAACGAGGCTTATAGCACCCCTTGCATTTTTTGCAACCATTTCTCTAATAATTGTAAGACTTAATAATACAGCTCCACAAGGGTGGATTTAGACAGTTATGTGAGGGTGACAATTGTACCTCCAAACACACTTGATGCCAAGTCGTTCGCTATCCGTGGTGGGTACTCGACGTTGTCACTGGATAAGTTGGGAAACATTTGAAGTATTCTTGCAATAACGTATGACAATTCTGTCAAGGCGAATTGTTGTCCCAAGCAGATACGAGGACCACCATTGAATGGGATGTAGGCCCAGCCAATGTTTTTCGTCAGTTCCTCGAACCATCTTTCAGGTCTGAATTGATCGGCATCTTCACCGTACAAAGTTTTATCTCTTTGCATTGCGTGCAGAGTGTAGAGCACACTCAGACCTTTTCTTACAAAGACAGGCTGCAGCCCATCCTTGCCTCCTCCCCTAGGTAAAGTTGTGTCTCTAGTGGCGACTCTGGAATTCAATGGTAATACAGGGTACATACGAAGAGTTTCGTTGATGACAGCTTTCAAGTACGAGCATCTCTTGAGTGAGTCGAAAGTCATGTCGTCAAGTAAAACGTCATCTCCTTGTCCAAATTTCTCATAGATTTCTTCCTTTAACTTGGCTACAATCTCTGGGTTTCGTGCAAGTTCGAGGAATGCAAAGGAAAGGATACTTGATGTGGTATCTCTTCCAGCAAGTAAAATATTCAATAATTGATCTCTAATTTGATCACGATCTCTAGTCAACTTGACGATTTCGTATAAGAAGATGTAGCCAGATTTCGCAGCCTTTTCTTCTAATTCTTCTTTAGACAATTTGAGTGCTCTGTCTATGAAGGTATCAGCAAACTTGTGGATTGTTTCGTTAGCGTTGCGGAATCTTTTAGGGTTGAGTAAGAAGTACATATCCTGGAGCATTGCTCTCCAGAATAAGTAATCTCTTGAGAGGTTGAAGCATTCTGTAAAGTCTACGATTCCTTCTTGGTGTTTTAAGTTTTCGTTTACTCTTTCGATTGTGCCATCATCCAAGCTTCCGACGCTTCGGTCGAATAAGAATTCAGTAGCGTAGTCCACGGTTAATCTGTAGAATAAATCTTGGAGGTCGAAAGGTTTACCATTTGATTTCTCGATATGTTTAGCCACCATTTGGACGTGTGGTTCTAGCATCTTAAGATGTTCAATCCTCTCTCTTGCAAACAGAGGTCTTAACATAGCTCTTGAATGTTTCCAATGCTCACCATCTGAAGTGAATATCCCATTACCAAGTAATGGGAACATCTGACCATGTCTAAGACCCAAACAGAAGTCATTAAATTGAGTTGCCAATAAAGCTTTAACGTTTTCAGGGTCTTTGGTTGCGAGTGTGGTTTGTCCCACCATGTAAAACATGGCTGTTTTGCAGTCCTTGATCTCTGATTCGTAATATCTGTCACTAAACCAATTGATAAGTTCACCAGTCTTCTGTTTCTCAGTCATGGTTCTCCATTGAAGGAATCCATAGAATCCATCAGACCAATAAGACACAACATCACCAGCACCAAATCTTCGTTGTGCTGCTGCGTATGATAGTTTGGACGATACAATATATATAACCAAACTACTCAATAGAACTCCATATACATTCTCATACAAGTAATTAACAACAGACATTATTGAGCTTCACCCTCAAGACGAATCGAGCGAACTCCCTCTAATATATATACTAATAATTTTTAAACTTTATATGTATTCTAAAGAGAGATACAAAGTCTGATTATTCCGCAATTGGCGCAACTAAACCACAGCAAAATAGTGGTAAAGTGGAGTGAAATAATATAAGGGACGTCTTGAGTACGAATGAAGATCGTATATTTAGGATAAGAAGCATATTTCAGCATGAGTTGGTTTTTTTGATTTCCACGTACAAAGAGATATAAATCGATGACCCCCTCCAAATCATAGGAAGTGGTGAACCACTACCACTACCACCACCACCCCCTCAATGTACGTACACCGCACAACAACATAGACGTTCCATAGGTACCCATAAACTACATGTCCTTTGTTCACTTTAGAAACTTAAAGGGTCCATGTTGATAATGCACTTTGAACCAGAAAAATTACTTGTGTGGTTCACAAAAGCCTTTAAAAAATTCAGAGGGTTACATATCCTTGTGTGTAATCGGCCATGATAAGGATCCGGCTGTGTTTAATATTGGGTACATTTTTAAACTATATATCTCCTGATTATTTGTTTATCCATGTGGCTTTAAATTTGAAAGGGTTACGGTTGTAATTAGATTAGATCCTTTGGTTTATTACTTTGCTTGTCCCCATGGCCACATCCCTATTTATATTTTAATAAAGGAAATGTTATAATAATTATCCCCCTTAACTTTTGATCTCCTTTTATTTAATTATTGTTACTTTGTTATTTTCCACTTCATCATCTTCTATTAAGAAATACAGTTTCTTGTTGTGTAGCGCCTCTCCATTCTTACTCATCTGTTTCGTCTCTTCTCCTATTTGTTCTTGGAAATAAAGTGACAACTTTAAAATGTCCCCCATCTCCATAAATGTGCTTTTAATGCAATGAAACGTTTACTTGACAAAGGTTGCAATGTTATTTGGTGTTAGAGGATAATTAGAAAACCAATACTATATATCTCTCCCTTTTAAGATATCTTTCAAGTGGAATCATTTAATGATAAACAATAGGAATCAATATTATTATTATCACCAAGCTCTCATACCCCCACAAATTGGATAATTTCTCGTCATAAATCATACCAAATTCCCCTAAAACCCCCCATCACAATCATACTAATAACCCCATCAAAACCCCATCAAACCCACAAATCCACATGCCTTGCCCTGATTTGAGCCCCTCGTGAAGATCTGTATCTCAGAACAACTCTCCAACATATACGAAAAAGTAGTTAAGTGACACTTTAGGTCCTCCATCTGCAACTGGTTAACGCACCTTGAATACGCATTTAGAGTCTAACCCTTTCATGTAGTACAAAACTGCCTTTCAAAACACTTGTACTTTATTAAATATAAACCGCCTCATCGGAACACGATACCCCTTCTGCGCTCATCTTCTTTCCCTCTCTAATAATACAGGAAAACTTTATGTCAATCCCGGGTGCCGTGCCATCATCTGTCCAATCCTTCTTAAACCTATTGTTGAGCGACTTTAGTATTAGTCTTATATTATTTATATTATTCTTAAACTTCTAATTATACTAATTATCGTATTCTCTATCTTATACTTGCTTTAATACATCATAACTACGTTATTCTTCTCTTCAAACTTTGACGTTTGCACCCAACTCGTTTCTGTTCCTTGCAGCTCGCTGGTTCCCAAAAAAAAAAAAACCAAATTGAGTCAAATCAAATTCATAGATAAGTGTTATGGAGAGCAGAAACAAGTATAAGCTTAAACTACCTTCGCTTCAGCTACGAAAACGTAGTGAGGGTGGAGATGAACAGGAGAATGGTCCTACTCCTCCTTTTCCTGGGGATGAACAGCATGAATTAGTCAACATTTTACCTTCGTACCAAATGTACAGATCCACTATTTCTAAGAACTTGACTCCAACAATTGAAGATTTAAGTACAGACCCACCGGTGTATGAGTTGACTCCTCTGCTGCTGATTATTTCCAACAATTCGGCTGACTACTTTGTAGGGAATTCGTTGCCTACGTCGCCCGTCCCGGAACCGGCCTACCCATTACCAATGGATGCGTTGGGTTACACCACAGGTGTGTCTTTGTCAGCAGCAGCTCAACAAGCAGCAGCTCAACAGGCAGCAGCAGCAGCGGCAGCGGCAGCAGGAACATCCTCATCTTCTTCATCACAACAAGCAATAGACCCATCTGTTGACCTCTTGAACTCTGGAGCAACTACACCTGTAGCTGAATATGATGCTGCTCGTTGGGATGACACGATTCTTGCCAATGCTCACAAACTTAAAAGACTCACGTCCATCAACAAAGAACTCTCCAAATCGATAAGCATCCAAGTAGTCTTGACGGAACAGATTGGTAAAATAGGTGTGGAACCAAAAATCATTGACCCACTCTCACTTGAATTGAAACAAGGTGATTACATCTTTGGGTACATCTTAGCGACAAACAAAACTGACCAAGACATTCCATTTGATATGTTTTCTGTTGTCCTTGAAGGAAGCGAAACATTCGGCCACACCCAGAACACAGTTGTACAACCTCCAGCCCACATTGTGAGGTTCCTCACAATGTTCGACTTTAGTGCCCTGTGGAATGACGCATGCTTAGACAGATTGTCAACTGACCACAACAACCCACATGTTCCTGGATACGCAGTAGACCCTGTAGATGGTACTCGGATCTTCTTTGACCACAGAAGACTCTTAAGGCCAAAAGTAACATACAAGAAATTCTTCACATTCCGTATGCCTGAGAAACTTCTTGATTGTTCTTGTGAACACGGTTTGGTGAACCATATGCAAATTCCAAGCACTCTTGGGGTATCCAAAAATGAGGCTATCTCTGCGTTGCGTCAGAAATGGAAGGAGAATGGCGACAGTGAACCTACAACACCTAAAGACGAATTCAAGAGCTTAAACCTCCACACCAACAACAACAATGTCCTGACTCATCAACAACCTCACTCCAAGGCTCGTTATGCTTCCTTGGTCAATGATTTTGCTTTCAGTGACTCTTCCATCGACTTCAGTATCAGTGCAAGAATTATAGGTAAAGCACTGGACTACGAGCACTTGGTGGTGCGCAACTCGATGCCCCATCTTAAACCTAATGTAGATGAGTACGTTGTTGCCAATGAAGCATACTGCTACTTGAGAGTGATTGGTGTAACAGACCCAATGTTTGAGTTGAATCGTCAAATGATCAACCAAGAAGCAAGGTTGATCTACAACAACATGGTAACCAAGCTTAAAGAGATTCTTGAGTTGGGAAGAGAATTATTAAGTGTACAACAACAAAGCGTGCACCATCCTTTGAGTACACAGCATAGCAGAAGTAACTCATTCGAAGGCTTAAGCCCAGTTAATTCTGCTTCAGATAGACCAGAACGCCAGTTGCCGATAGTTGAGGCTGGAATACCTCTTCATCCAACTAGCAGTGCTGTAGATCTCCAAAAAATCCAACAGAAGTACGTATCACGTCCACAGGAGTCAAATGGATCAACTAGTGATGATTTCTACGAAGTGTTTTATCCATTCAAGAAAAAGTCTGTATTTGGGGCTTCAAAGGTGATTGGTTTAATAGCCTTTTCAACACCAAAAACCGAATACAAAGTGGATTACGTTCCTCTCTCTCAATTGCGCAGAGTTAAGAGAACACCGAACACTCGTGTAAGAATCCCACTTGATATCAACTTTGTTTCAGGTGAAAAGAGTAACCACGTACTTCCCACATTCAAGAAGATATCTGTGGAGTTGGTTGCTCTCACTGTGAAGCTGAAGGGGATCCCAATTCCTGTAGCTTTCCATGCTGAAATGCTCTTTGATAATAAAGCCAAGGGATCAAACACATTTGAAATCATTACTGTAAAGACTTTCCAAAGATACGCCATTGAGTTGTCCAAGTACCTCAAAGCACTTGGACCAGAAGCTTTGGGAGTTGAACGAGATATGATAAAGAACGTCAAGTGCTTGGCGAACTTAGCACTGAAGTTCGACCACTTGAAGATTTCAAGCACCAAGTTACTGGTACCTGGTAAAAGCGAAACATTTGAGCTGTTATCTTCCATTCAATGGGACCTGGAGTCCGTCACAACCAATACCTCAAAGGGGTCAGCTGAAGAACAAGTAAGCTTCTCCAAAAAACTTATTTTAGAAGTAGATATCAACGACGCCATCTTACAACAAGGAGGTCAAGATTTCTGTCTTGTTCCTAACTTCCAGACATGTTTGTTAGCCAGAATGTATTACTTTAAAATATCGTTGAGGACCTCTAACAATGATAACATTTACTTGAGGGTACCGGTTATCATTCAGCGCAGTTGATAGAATTAGAATAGATAGAATAAAAGAGCGTATTGATATGCTGTGTGGTTGTAGTTGTATATATGAGTTGCTTGTGATTATATGAATTGGGTGCAAATTATACATATTACTGTGCATTAATTAGTGATAATTTATAATGGAACTGTCATATGATAATTGAACACTCAAAATTGAAATAACAACACATTCCATCTTTCACTTGGTTCCTCACTTATCTCTTGAGTATTATCATCGTAGGATGAACCATTTGTGAAAGTCCACTGGCAAAAGTTCCATTAGTAAAGTTTGCACCCAAAAGATCGAAAAATTGAAATTTTTCATCTCATCAGAATCGAAGCCATGAAGATTGAAGAGACAGATGATAAGATGGACCAGCTCATCTCCGAGTGGGAGAAGAGACGGTATGTTCCCAAGCCTGGTGAGCCAGATTTGCCACCTCAGTTATCAGATCTTGCTGAGAAAACCACTGAGGATGTGATGAAAGAGTTGAATCGTATGCCTTTCTTTATGACGGAGTTGGATGAGACTGATGGAGATGGTGGAGAGAATAGCAATTTGGAGGCACTTCGTTCTTTGGCATATGACGGAGAACCACATGAGGTAGCCACCAATTTCAAGAACCAAGGAAATGAGTGTTACAAGGCCAAGCAGTATAAGAATGCCGTTGAGTACTACACCAAGGGATTGGATGTGGAATGTGAAGTGGATGCTATAAACGTTGCACTTTACATCAACAGAGCTGCCTGCCTTCTCGAAATGAAGAACTACAGAATGTGTATTGAAGACTGTAAGAAGGCATTGTTGGTGGACGAAAAGAACGTCAAGGCTTGTTATAGATCTGGTAAAGCTTTCTTTGCTGTAGATAGATACGAAGAAGCACAGTCTATTTTGGAGTATGGTTTGAGTATTGAACCAGATAACAAATCGCTCAAGGATACCTTGCAACAGGTTACCACCAAACATAAACAGGTGGAAGAAGCCAGACTCAAGAGAGAAAGAGAAGCAGAAGAGAAGAGACTTGCAGGTATTGTATTGGAAAACTCGATCAAACTTAGACACTACCAGATCATAAAAACTCCTAGACCAGCAGAATTGTTGGACAATGCAAAGATACGATTAGAAGATCCTAAGGACTATGAATCTCAATTGATCTTCCCTGCAATGATCATATACCCTACAACAGATGAGTTTGATTTCGTTGCTGAAATCAGTGAGTTAGCTACCCCATTAGAGATCTTAGAATTGGTCTTGAATAGACCAGCAGAATGGTTCCAAGACCCTAAACACAAGAACTTTACAGTAAAGAAATTGGAATGTTACATGGAAACAGTTCCTGGGGGACTCATAAAGGTTGGTAAGAAGATCGCATTGAATAACGTATTGATGAATGACAAACCAAAGGCTCCAATGTTTGACAATGCTTTAAGGTTGTATGTTGTACCAAAGGACGATGTACCTGGATGGTTGGGTACTTGGAATAAAGAGGCTGCTCTCAAGAAGAGACTCGAATAAGCTTACTAATGTTGATCTCTTGGTTTGTATTATTAAAATAGATCCATATATTACAAATTTCTATAAAGAAGGTTACTATCATCTGTATCCCATTTGAATCCCATACTGTGTTTCTTCTCTTTTCCGTTGTTTCTCGTCCGGCGAGACTTGCGGAGATTGGTTACCTCTTAATCTAGATGCTTGTGACTCGAATATATCTTCGATGTTGAGCTTGGGAACTTCTCCAAACACACTGGCTGGGTCAATGTGTCTGTTTTGCATACACAATCGGTGCAATTCAGGTGTATGTCCCCAGCTTTGCAATACCTTGTATTTATTTCCTTCTTCTTCATCGTCTGTGTGAATTTCAGGCAAGTTACTGGCACTGATAGTTTTTCTACCAGGTGTCTGTGGGTCTGAAAACAAGTCAAACTTGCCTGCTTGGAAGGTCTTACGTTCAGCACCTGAGATTCTACTAGCTTTCTTTCCAAGTCCGAGCTTTTCGTTGCGTCTCCTCTTCTCATTTCTTTCTTCCTCGAGCCTTTCGGCACGGTTACGGGCAACTTCTATTTTTTCTGAACGGCGTGGTTTATCTGTCTTGGTTTCAGATGTCTCTCCATGCTGTTCTCTCGGATACAATTTATGGTTCATCGAAAGCATAATCTTTTGCTTTGGTTTCTGTGATGCTAGTTCACTCCTTTCTGCCATCATCGACTTCTTCTTGAGTGAAGGAATCCAATCTAATTTAGGCTTTTCCAATTCATCCAACGTTCGTTTCACTGGTGACGGAATGGTCTTTGTCGCTACAGAGTAGTTTGCCAAAGGTGGTGCCTTTTGAGTGAACTGTGGGTTTGTTGGATTGAGAGTTGCAGTCAAGAACCTGTTTTTCAATTTAGGTGCCTCTCTTGATGTATCCTTCGATGACTTACTTTTGGCTATGCTTGAAGTAGTAGGTGCCATGAGCCGGTTAATTAAGTCTGTTACCTTTTCAGGCGACTTAAGTGGTGACCTCAGTCTTGAAGGTGTTGGTTTAGATAATGGAGATTTCGAAATAGGTGATTTTGTTCTAGTTGGAGGGTCCAAGGATATGCTTACTGCGATTCTGGTTGGCAGTTTCGAGCCTCTGATAGATCTCATCGTGTTCGGTATAGGCGACCGTGCAGGAGACGAGCTATTGCTCCTGCTTGAGGTGGTGGGTCTCATGTACGATGGGATACTTGAATCTGCTTTGGGTGTATCTGGCTTAATTAACAGGGGGATTTTGGATTCATGCAAGGGGTTTAGTATTAATGAAGAGCTCTTTGCAGGGCTTTCTTCGAAATCCGACGACGAAAGTGGTTCGGCCACTTTCGGGTTGGCGGTTGTCTCTGTTGATTCTTTAGGCAGTCTCAAGTGGTTTGGTATTTGTGTAGAATGGTGAAGGTTATGCTCGCGTGGGATCTGTACAGGTGACAATTGTAAGTTACGTGAGATCGTTTGCTTTGCTGATGTATTTATGTCTTCAGTAGCTGGCTCAATTGTTGTTACTACAGGTTTCACGATCCTCTCAATACCCAGTGATCTTTGTTTCGAGGATTTGCTACTTGATTTCCTCGAAGTTGTAGATGCAATTGTGATTGGTTCATGTGATGGAAGACGAACGTAAATGGAGTTTCTCTTGGGGGTTTTGGATACAGATTTTCTCAACAGGGCCTCGTTGAGTGGTATAGACTCATTGACAGTGATGTCAATATATTCTTGGTGGTGAGACGATGGAGGTTCTGACTCTATAGGTTTGTCAAAGTCAGCTTCAGATTGCAATGCGGTTTTCTCAGCTATGCTTTTCCTTATGGCTCTGCTTATTGCTTGGAATGAATTGTTTGGGCTTGCTGGTGAAGGTGATGGTACTCTATGTATGGCAGGTAAAACCACTGGTGTCAACGCGTAGTTGTCTGTTTTATGTGTACCCTTGGGCACTCTTATGTTTAGTGGTGATGGAGTGTGAGGAATGGCTTTAGGTAATATTGTATGTTTTGCCAGTCCCTCAAGGTCAGAAAGAGCTGCTGATGAAATAGGGGGTACTATTGATACCAAAGGAGTTTCATTACGGCGTTCTGGAATAGAAGCTTTGGCAACCTGATTCATCTGCTTACTCTTTAGTATCTTCTCATTCTTTGCTCTTGATTTATTCTTAACAGGAGATGAATGCAGCGCGTAATCAGGACCAATATAGGTAAGGTTTGAAGGACTTTCATTCGAACCTGAACGATTAAGAACAGAATCTACCACACTCTTAGATTCCTGATTCTGTAATACACGCCTAATGAACGTGTCGATCTGATCTAATCCCGTCTTAAGCTCAAGACAAATAGACTCACTCTTGTCTAAAACAATATTATTTATCTCCGACAACTCATTGGCAACCCACTTTGACGAACCAGGAACAAGATCATTCTTTTTCTTGGTGGCCGTCATGGACCAGTGCGTCGAGTTGAGCATGATGATGGTTGGGTTGTTTGTATTGATGGATGTCGTATTTGGTTTATTTGTATTGATTGATGTCGTTGATTTGCGACATTTGTATATATTTGCAGCAATGGGAGGAGAGTATTACTATTGATAGTTATTGAGTGAGTGTGGTGGTATATGAATGAGTGTGACGGTTTGAATAAGAGAGTTGTTAATAGAGGGTTAATGTATTGTTGTTTTTATTTTAAAAAGTTTCCTGAACTTTATTCATTCACTTGTTGTTTAGTATTAAGAGGTAACATATATACAGATATACACCATTAACGTTGGTTTGTCCAATGCCAAACAGATTGAAATTTGCTATTTATACTTGGTTAGTACTTATCTTTTAAGTTACTCACTTTAACAGTTGTTATAATATACTCGAATAGAAAATACTTGAATGGAATAATATGTATCATAATTTTTATTGATCTCATTCAATCTAATTCATTTATATCATCACCAAAACCAATTAAAAATCTCTTGAAATGAAGAACAAAAAATGATATAACAATCATCACAATCACTACTTCACTTCCTCTACTTCATCCACCTCCACTCACCACTCCAAAACATCAAACTTTTCAGACCCTCCGTATCATCTAATTTTTTTGCAGCTTCTTCGCATCTCATCAAAAGTGGAAAAAACCAAAGGCTGAAAATTTCAAAGAAACAGAGTAGATCCCATATGACTGAGTTGTCCGACAGAGCCAGAGTGCTCCATGGTAAGATGTTGGAGTCTCCAACATCTACGTTGTTTTCTCAGGACGAACTTCAAGCGTTGGGTCATGTTTCTAAGCCAGTGGAGTTACTTAACTTGGCGCAGGAGTTAGTTAATAACAAGCTTGTCAAGTTGGTTCAACAGGGAGACCAATTGAAGTTCCAAGCTGTTTCTTTGCTGGAGGCTAGTAAGATCACTCAGATGAATGATGATGAGGCTATGATCTATTCGTATATAGAAGCTTCTGGTAGAGAAGGTATTTGGACCAAGACATTGAAGGCTAAGACGAACTTGCATCAGCATGTTGTTGTTAGATGTTTGAAAGCGTTGGAAAACCAAGGTTATATCAAGTCCATCAAGTCGGTTAAACACCCTACAAGAAAAATTTACATGTTGTACAACTTACAGCCTTCGATCGAGGTGACTGGTGGACCATGGTTCACTGATTCAGAGTTGGACACTGAATTCATCGATTCGCTTTTGACTGTGATTTGGAGATTTGTTGCCTCCAAGACATATCCAAGTGCATTCCAACCTCCAGCTTCTCATATTAATATCTTACAAGCTACGTACCCTCTGAACCACACTGGGTTTGTCAATTTAGATTCCATTATGGAGTTTATCACATCAAACAAAATCACCAACATCGACTTGGGCCTTAATGATATCCGCTCGCTCTGTGATGTTCTTGCTTTTGATGATAAGTTGGAGCTCATCAATCACACAGCTGATACATATAAAGCTACATGGCTGTCTGTTTTGGAAGCAGGTTATGGTAGAGCCTACTCTGAAGAGGCTAACATAGATATTATAGCTCCACTGTTGAGAGATAAGATAAAGAACCTGCATTTTTCTATATTTGAGCATTATGCAGTGGTTGGAGATAGCACAGAAGAAGCTGATTTGGTTTACTTGGATCTGTGGATTCAAGATTAGGTTACATTGTGAAAGTTAATAAGCATTAGAAGGTGGGTAGGAAAGTTGTGTATTGAGAGCAATTTATGTCGTCATGTTAAGGATTATGGTGAGAGTGGTGAGAGTGGTGAGAGTGTAGAGTGTAGAGTGTAGAGTGTAGAATTATGAGACTTGTAGAGAGTGTGGAGACTGAAGACTGTAGAACGTGCTGTGGTATACATACGGAATAAAGTTTAAGAACAATAAGGGTAGTGTCTCATTTTCCAAGAAATATTGATTCTGATATGACTTCTTAAAAGTGAGCTCACTATTGATCCAACGTTTTGTGCTTTGCTTCTAGATTTATATTAGATTCTTCTAGTTGACATCTTGTGTGCTGTGGTTAATTTTAGAATACGTACTTGAAATGAATCCCATGGCTCAAACTATGTGAATTTTGGCTAAAATTTTTGGTCTGATGGGACCACTCATAATCTCATAATCTCATAATCTCATAATCTCATACATTCTAAAATCTAGAAAGATTATATAGTACATTGATGTCAGAGAAACTTGTTATTATTCAAAGCCCACATTCCATACAGCTAATGATAGCTAACTTCAAATGCAAAGTAATCATCATATTTTAAATGTGTCAATTACATCTTTTGAACATTTCTCTTTCTTCTAAACTATACAAATAAATTAATTAATCAAAGTCCTCACTTTTCATATTTTGAACTTCCAACTTCTAATCTTCAAATCTCTACTAACCAACCCACGAATTACAAACACTTCAAACCACCAAGCCACCTTCACAATCTTATCCATCACCCACACTCACCGATCATATCGGACCGAATTTTTTTCACCGAATTTCGCAGCCATTTAAATGCCACAAATTCAGTGCAATCTTTTGAAAGATTTCACTTACAGATAATCATCCGAGTATCCCATTAACATCTTGGCTTAAACAAGCTTTCTTAAGTACTGGTAGTCAAGAATTTCAAGTGTTTTAATCCTGTCTATTACTTGACTCTCTCTGTCTGTTTTCTTCATTGTCAAGTACACCCCCACATTATGCTTTCTCTTATTTCAATAGTATATATACCCATTAAAATACCCAAGTAAAAGACTCTGCTAACTTGCCAATAAGATTTTCACTACAATGTACATTAGCCCATACCCCCAATCCTCTATATAACACACCGTCGGCATACAAATGCCACAACCTGATGGTCTATTACTCCTTCTCATCCCTAAAGTGGGCACCGTGCACATGATCATCTCAAAGCCTCCTCGGCAAAAAAAAAGTACACTTAGTAATTAAGGCCGATCAACTAGAGAGATGGTTACTGGAATAGATCTTGATAGAGGAGACGGAACAGACGATGGGATAATGTCGGGCTCATCAAATGGATTTGGAAATGAAGATGGATCTGTGCCTTTGACTCCGGATAATGATAATGATTCGTCTCATGCTTCAGATGAGTTAAAGCCGAAGGCAACACGCCGTTCAGTTGCCTGTAAAAGCTGCCATGGATTAAAAGTGAAGTGCACGCCGGCAGACCCAGAAGATCCTGCTGGTCCTTGTATTCGTTGTATCAACTCCAAGAGAAAATGTGAGATCGATTTGAATCAATCTCGTAGAAGACGTAAAAAGGCTACGATTCTTAATGACTTAGCAGCTAAGGTATCTAAACCATCAACAGCCAAGTCTTTAAGTACTGCTGATTCTGAAGATGAGATCCAGCAACTCAGAAACAAAATCAAACAGCTAGAATCGGTGGTGAAACAACAACAAGAAGAAATTAGCCATGCCCCCCTTCGTCGTTTGGGAAGCACAACAAGCTCAGTATCGGACGTAGAATCTCCACCATTTGTACTGAAATTCGACTTGGTCCATGAAATAAACTTGATCACAGACATGACTTCAAGACTCAACGAGTTCACCAACGACCTCAAAATCATGGCTGATCACAGAACAGCACTCCTCAAACTGAGCTCAGAACGTTTGGACTGTGTATCCAAAGGTATCATCACCATTGGCGAAGCAAGAACTCGCTTGAATATGTACCATAACGGAATATTCAAAAGCCATTCGTTTATCCACGTCCCAGAAGAATTGTCTGTTGAAGACTTACAACATGACCAACCCTTCTTACTTAACCTGATCATGGCTGTGACCAACACTGTAGCAGGCTCAGAATTCGACCGTGACACTTCCTTGAAATTGGACAACTTTGCGGTTCTGTCTCTCATCTATGAGGTAATGGCCGTGGGGACCAAATCAGTAGAGCTTATCAAGAGTTTGATATTACTCTGTCTTTGGTACAATACACCGGAATTGTTTCGTAACCGTCGGTACCATTTGCTCAATACTATTAGTGTTACTATCTTACACGATATAGGAATAATGGCTCGTCCTCAATCGAGTAAGAATGATGACAAGGGATCGTCAAAATCGGATGGTACAAACGGTACAAACTCCGGCAGCACAAGCGACGTAAGTTCTCCATCTTTGAAACTGCTGGAAGATCCAACGTCTGCTGAAGGAGCAGGTAAGGGTATACTAAAAAGAGCTGTAGACATGGAAACACAAACACGCAACTTACTCAGCTGCCCTCTCGGTAACACCGAGACTGGAATGTCTATCGACATGGAGTACAGTAGTTTGATTTTGATTATCTACTCGAGTACTGTGAGTATCTGTTTGATTCTCAGGAGAAACATATACGTCAAGTGGACTCCATATGTGGAAGACAGCTGTTGCGAGTTGGAGAAACTGGACATCAAAAGATACCAAGAAATCGCACTCTTTTCACGTTTGAGCAACTTATTGGACCGGATCCACAATATTGTTCATGTAAATGAAATGTCTGGAAAGAGACCTGCCACTCTGCAATATATCATCAAGGAATTCCAAGAGGAATTGAACAAGTTGAAGGTTAAGATAGCTCCTGATAACCACACTCTGTTGGTATACTATTACTCTGTCGAGGCATACTTGCACGAACCTTGTCTTCTGAATGTTTTTACATATGAAGGCGGACAAGAAACGTTGAAGTTGACTGAGCACTCGATTAAACTTATTTCGAACTGCACCAACTCATGTATCAACACACTCAACGAGTTCAACCAATTGTCAGTTCTTGAGATCACACGTGCCCCCATGTTCTTGGGCGCAAGAGCAACCTACACGGCAGGAATGTTGTTACGTTTGCGTTATCTCATCTTGTCGCTCCCCACCAACATTGACAAGGACTTGGTGCCACTCGACGCGTTGTACAGTATCCAAGCGTGCAATAAGTTGGTTGACGAGGCATCTGCTTTGTATGGATCCAACTACTGTCTCAAGAAGACACGTTTGATATTGCAATTGTTTATCCAGACGTATGCAACGCAATTACAAGAGTTGGCTCGCAAGAACGGTAATAAGTTTCCAGAGATGCTGCGGCGCCGTTGGCAACGGTACGAGTTAGGACGCCATGCACACTTGTTTGCTCCAAAACCATATGAAGGTAACCAACTTACAAGCTACAACACTCAGCAACCGTTGCACATGCTCTCGATTGCAACATCTTCTTTGCAAAAGATGCAAACCACCTCTGCCGAACGGTCGCCTATAGAAAAGACCGAAGGCCCTGTAAATCAAGCAGAGAAGCCAGTACTCCCAAAGAATAATAATAGTTCCAACGTGAACAATTGGACCAAGCCGTACCCATCGCCATCATTTGCCAGAAATGTACCTGCCCAATTCAACATCCTCCCGCAACCATTACCACAGCCACCACAAGTCCCAAAGTTGATTGACCCTATGCAACATAAACCACTCAGGAATGGTCCTCAAACAGATTTGTTTGAAAACATCACAAGCCTGGGATTCGCAAGCCTTGAAAACTTGGACAACACTTACCTTGCAGTGAATGACGAGTTCTGGGCAGACTTTCTTAGCAATGACGCAGATAAAATCAACTTCTCGAATCAAAACTTTAATGGTTCACACCAAGAAGAGGTATTTTTCACCAGATAAGATGAAGATAAAATGAAATGATCAATGAATAGGATAAGAAAACTGGTTTAAGTGTAATAATAATAATTTGTTTAATAATGAAAATGTAGTTAAAGTGAATAGAGATTTAATGGCTGCAAATTTTTAGGACAAGAGTGATGAGAAGAGAGTGGAGAATGGATTGAAGATACAACTGTTACTTAATGCACTCTTGTTATTCTTGTCATTGCTTGTTTCTTTAAGGTAACCAGTTTGAAAGGGTACCAGTACACTGTATGGGTTTGGTTATTGCGATGTATTTAAATTGGCTGTAACTAGCAGATCAAGGGTTAAGAACTGCAACATGAATAATAAAGAGCTCCTGAGATGAATACTAAGCTATAGTATCCAATTTATAGTAACAACTCATTGCAATGAATAATAAAGTAGAAACTTACTGAGTCCCTACTGAAACCAAGTGGCAACTGGTGGAACTGGTTGGAGATTACAGAATAGTCTTAGTGATTTTTCGACTCTTAAAATCATCGGGTTCGAATCCTCCTGTCAAAAAAGGTGAACTAATGGAATGTTTATTAATCCTTATTATAGTAGTTGGAACTATTGAAGTGTTGTGAGTATTATTAATTAGAGACTCTTTGCTTCTTTTTAAGGTTTTGGAAAAGTTATTGTGGTTAAACTGTATCTTCATTTCTTAATGTTTCTAAATTAAATGGTGAACAATTTAATGTTCATGAAACATGCATTAGAAAGCTTATGAAATCCATGAAGTATTAAGATATACTAACCTTACATTGTAACCTCCTTATACTTTACCTAGTACCGAGTTTACTACTTATATACATAGCATCATCTGAATCAGTTGATGATTTTACTCACATCTTACATTCTATTTATATCTTGATCTCTCATCTCTTCCCCTAAATCACACCACTCATTATCTCATTCTCTTATTCTCTTATTCTCCCAATTTATTATCATTCAATTCTATTACATCTTCTTTAAACACTTACACTAATTCATTCTAATATTCCAACCTCTCTTCTTCTCTCTCTCCACCTTAAAATCCCAAACATTTTCATAGAAATCATTTAAAAAATCATAAATATTCATCACTAATGAATGAAAGGTTTGGACTACTTGATGTGGTTCGTATTCTAGGAGGATTGCTTCTATTCAATGCATTCTTTTCTTGGTGGTTTACTCTGTCTTCAACCTGGGGGTACCAAGGAAAGTATATTGATCCAAGGTACTATCAATTCCAATTACTTTCTGGATCAGTCCATTTAACTAATGCTGAGTTGGCACAATACGACGGAACAAATCCTAAACTTCCAATCTATGTTGCTGTTAACGGTACTGTGTTTGATGTATCAAGCTCACGTCATGTATATGGACCCAGTGGAAGATACCATCAATTGAGTGGCCGTGACTGTGCTAGGGTATATGTTACTGGATGCTTAAGAAACCCAGCTGAATTCACATACGACTTGAGAGGCTTAGATGAAGAGGAAGTTGAAAGAGATATTAAAAGATGGCAGAGATTCTACAATAATCATAAAAGATATTGGAAGATTGGAGAAGTAGAATATGAGCCTATTTATGGAGAACCTCCACAACCTTGTGAACATATTAAATGGCCTGGAGCACGCTAATAAATAAGGTGGACGTATTCATATTATTCATTCATACACTTTATGTTCATATTGTCGTTCATTGAACTTTATAATTAAAAATCTAATAGAGTAATGTATTTGTATCCTCAGTAATGAGGAATGGCTATTTTTTATTTGGTATCCAAAAGATCCCAGTTGAATTAAACAGTACTAGCAGCAACATCCAAGCTTTTCTTAAGAACAGCCAACAACTTATCTGGGTCTTCCAATCCAATACTTATTCTAATCAAGTTACGATCAACACCCCATTTTGCGATTTCATCCAACTCATCATAATGAGCCAATACAGCATATGGGCATGCTAATGTGAAGTTGGTTCCTAAAGATGGACCTTTGTGAAGGTCTACAGCATTAAAAAATGCTACTGCATGTTTAGGTTCATGGAATAAGAATGAAATCAATCCTCCGTATCCTCCTTTAGGTGTTCTTATAGCTTCGTAGTGTTCTCTAGACTCACTTATTGTTGGATAATAAACCTTTGAAATCAATGGACTCAGTTCAAGCAACTCAACTGTTTCAAGTGATGTAGAGTCGATCTTATTACTTCTGTCGACAAAGTCTCTTGAGTTTCTTTCCAAGTACAATGCATCTTCAGCCCAGAAGTTATCTTCAAATTCTTCATTGAAGAATGTCTTCAATGTATGGTAATAACGCGATGAAGGATTCAATATAAGTGAGCCTGCCATGACGTTCGAATCTCCACTGAAAACCTTAGTCAATGATGAACATACAATATCTGCATATGGTAATACATGTATGTTTAAGAAGTTACCTACGGTTTCGTCCACCACCACGGCAAAGTCGTACTTGTCTGCCAATTGTTTAATTCTTTTGAGGTTTGGTGTTTTCAATAATGGGTTACTTGGGCATTCGCAAAAGAGGGCCATGATATCGAATTCTCCGCTCTCCAATCCCTTTTCTAATTCATCCAATGATTCGTCATCTCCAAATCCTAAAAAGTGCATTCCAGGTCCCCATTTCTTGAGAATACTGCGTGTGTCAACGTATGGGAATCCGAAACATACACTCTTTTTGGGTGTTCGTGTTTTTAATAAGGCATTGTGTGCGTTGAATATCGTAGCCATACCTGTTGGATAGAAGTACACATCTGTTTCACTTAAATTCTTTCCTCTTCTCAGTTTTTCCATTTCTTCTTGTTGGTTATGTGACTTGTCTACTTTACCACAGATTCTTCTTCTTAATGCTATTTTAGCATGTGGAGCGAACTTCAAGTCCAAGACTCTTCCGAATTTCTGTTCAACAAACTTGTTGTATTCCAAGTCTGGGTTTTCTGTGTCTGCAAACGATTCATCACGTACAGGTACGTATGATGGTTTTGGAGAAGGTGATTTTTGTTGTTGTCCTTCGAGTTTCAACATTGAGTTTCTTTTAGACGAGCTTGGGCTTGTGAATGGTGGAGTTGATGTTTTATCGTTTTGGAATAATTCTCTCAATACATATTCTCCTCTTCTTGAACTGATACCTTCTCCACTATGTTGCCAGTAGCTTTTTGCCAATGGGAATTCACTAGATGGGAAGAATACAACGCAAATGTTTGCTTCGATAATACTAGAATGTTCATCTTCATTCTCTGGAGCTCTCGTACTTAATTGCAAAAGACGTACTACTGGATTCTTCAACAGTGTCTTTGCTTTAATGAACTCACGACACCTTTTCCCAACACGATTCGAAGGGAAAATAATCGCAGACTCACCTTGACGGCCATACTTGTGCTCGATCTTAGAAGCTAACTCTTTAATAATCGGATGGATGAAAAACCTAGGATACCCCGAATTCATCTTACTTACAACCCAATCTTCACCTTCCTCATAACCTACCGTTGCCTCCCACGTAGGTAAAGTAACAGAAACAGCATGAGGAATATCAGGAATAGGTACTCCAATCTCCTGAGATGGCATACTTAACTAGATTATTGGAATAGGTTAATGTTTAATCTTTAAAGATTGTGAGTCAAACCAATTCGACCGAAATGCCCCGTCCAGATCAAATCAAAAATGCAAAAAAACGTGAGATTTGAAATCTGGAGCGGAGTAGTCAGGGCTCGGAGTTGGAGGTTGAGAGGTTGGGGTTGGAGGTTAAGGTTGGGAAGAAAGAGGTTTATGTAGATTGGGAATTGTAATGAATGGTACTAAAGGTTAATAAGTTTATGATTTTATAGATAGGGATTGAGAATTAAGTGTATGGTTTAGGTGGTTTTGGTGATTAATTTAGTGATAACTTTTGCGTTCCCATATTTAATACGAATTAAAGTACGTTTATTTAATTATATTGAAATGAATAAGACTACTTATGGTTGTAATGAGAAGTTTACTGTGGATTAAGGATACAGGAAATAGGAATAAGGATTAAGGAATTAGGAATTGGGATTGGTGTATTGATTCTCGAACTAGTTAACTAATAACTGTTAATTATTTGCTAATTATTGACATATAAAATATGTCAAGGACCTGTCTACTCTGTTAAATTGACTGTAATATTCTCATTGGATTTTAGTCTGTTAGTTGTTTAATTCTACTTTTATTTTAAAGTGTTTTGTTGAGAGAATGAGGATGTTGAGTGTTGAGTGTTGAGTGGTGGGTGGTGAGTGGTTGTTGAGTGGTGTGAGTTCATAATATTTATATATACTTTTCTGTTCAACTTAAAATTGGTAATGTTTGATATAGTTAACTTGGAGTATATATTATCAAGATACGTGCTCTAATATTCTTCTCTACTCTTTATTCTTTCTCTATTCTACCTCGTGATTTTACTCTGATATGATGACTACTTATCTCACTATATCATTTATCTCTTGGGATTTAATAAACTGTCTATATATACATGTAGTTATATATATATATATATATTTAAATACACTTGACTGTTCATTCTCTTAAATCGTGTGATTATAATTCAATTTATTCCTAAAGCCTTTAATACATATTCCTCATGTCTTATAATATACACTTTATTTTCGTACAAATCACCTAAATTTCACTTAACTAGTAGTACTCATTTTCTAAACTCTCTTATCACTATTATTTTCCATACTCTTGTCACTTCATTCTCTTAAAACTAGTTGTGTTGTGATTTATACAAGAAACTACTCCTATTATTCACACCCCTGTTCTTCTTTTCGTATTTCTAAGATGCTTGTAATTGATTTAGAATCGTGAACTCTTTGATGTAATGAAAGAGGACACGAAGGAGAATGTCTAACTGGATTTAACAGTCAATAGAGGTACCTGAAAGGGAGGTGCTTTAAAAAAGAGCAGTTTCCAGGAACTTTCTACTCACTGCCCAGCAAACTCAATAAGCTTATAAACCGGAAGAATGGACAGACTAAACTGAATGATATACTACCACATCCATCGTCACACAGTGAACTCACTAATTCAGAACGTCTCCACAAACTTCTATTGTTCGTCTCATAGAGACCTATTGTTTGAAACCTTAAACTGCCATCTTCATATTCTGTAGATTAAGAGACCTGAATTGATTTGGCTGCAAAAAATTGACCATCACCTTCAAACCGTCCAATACTTCACCTCTACTCGTATCTTACTTAACGATATCTATTAATGCAGAAATTAAAACAGTACAAGCAATACAATGGCCTAAATATTTTTATCTCAAGATTTGATACAGTTGATTGCACCTTCCTTGAGTCTTTCCAAGTCCTTCTCGGCAACAGCTCCGTTGGCTTTGGTGGTTGTTGCGGTGGCAGATCCATTAACTGTCTTGGCAGGGACCGGGTTGATATTTGCAGGAGCGGCTGCGGCAGTTGTAGCTACAGCAGCAGGGGCGTTACGGTTGTGCGCCATGTGTGCTTGAACCAAGTGACCAGCAGCCAAAGCAGAACAAAGCGAAAGCTCTGAAGCTAAAACAGCAGATGCAATGACACGTGCCAACTGTCTAGCATTCTCACCTGGTTGAGTAGGATGTGGTCCACGGACTCCCAACATCTCCAACATAGCAGCTTGTGGTTCCAAAACGGTACCACCACCAATTGTACCAACCTCGATCGAAGGCATCGACACACTGATTGCCAAACTTCCATCTGGAAGCTTGTTCATCAAGGTAATACAGTTAGAGGACTCGACATTCTGTGCCGGGTCCTGACCGCATGCAAGGAACACGGCTGTCACCATGTTGGCAGCATGCGCATTAAACCCACCAACGGAACCAGCCATTGCAGACCCAATCAAGTTCTTTGAAATGTTCAACTCAACTAAGGCATCCACGTCCGACTTCAACACCTTCTGGACAACATCCGCTGGGATACGGGCCTCAGCAACAATAGACTTACCTCTACCTTCGATCCAGTTGATCGCAGCAGGCTTCTTGTCGGTACAGTAGTTACCGGAAACAGATATCACATTCATGTCCGACCATCCAGCTTCTTCAGTCATGTACTTGAGCGAGAACTCAACACCCTTCGAAATCATATTCATACCCATCGCATCACCTGTGGTGGTACGGAAACGGATGAAAAGAAGTGTTCCGGCAAGTGCTGTTTGAATATGCTGCAAACGTGCAAATCTCGAAGTACTGTTGAAGGCCCTCTTGATTGTCTTTTGTCCTTCTTCCGAGTCGAGCCAAATTTTGGCTGCACCTGCACGCTTCAATGATGGGAACGATACACATGGTCCTCTAGTCATACCATCCTGTGTCAAGACAGTCTCAACACCTCCTCCAGCATTGATTGCCTTACATCCTCTCATAGCAGACGCAACCAAACATCCTTCGGTTGTGGCCATTGGAATATAGTACAGCTTGTTGTCAATGATCAATGGACCAGCAACACCAACGGGTAATGGCATAAATCCAATAACGTTCTCACAACAGGCTCCAAACACACGGTCGTAGTCGTAGTGCTTGTATGGTAAACGCGTGCTTTCCAAAACAGGTGCCTTGGCAATCACTGCAATAGCCTTACGACGTACAACAACAGCTCTTGTGTTGTCCGCCAATTGTTTCTCTAAAGCATACAATGGCAACTTGCCAGCTACTACGAGAGATGCAACCTCGTCATCTTCCAATGTCTTGACTTTCCCTTCCTTCAATGCTTGCACGCACTCGTCAATAGATAACTTATGCTTCTTGGCTTTGATCTCCAACTCAATCGAAGAAGAGTCTGAGTCGTCAGATGTTATTTCGATGGTAGGGGCAGAAGCAGCAGGAGTTACAGGAATAGCACCGGTGATAGATTTACGGTGTACCTTTGCGGCTTTAGCGGCCTTTGCAGCAGCGATTTCCTGTTCAATCAACAAGTTCGTGGCAGATACTTGTTGACGCGATGCATTCAAAAAGTATGCATTTGTACTGATGGAAACGGCAAATGCAAACAACAAACACTTGGAAATCAAGCTGTCTCTGATGGCAAGGCTGACTTGCTCTAAAATAAGCAAGACAAAGTCTTCGAGCTGCACCAAAATACCCTGTGGCATGTATACACGGGCAGGGAAAATCGTGGCGATAGTACCACGGGTGCTAATCTTAATATGCTTTGCAGCAGTCTTAGAGATACCTGGGGCAAATGCCGCGTAGATGGTGTTGGCAGATACAGATTCTTTGCTAGTGTTGGTGTTGTACAACCATGAGGATCCAAGCCATAAGGCGTGGAATGCAAAAAACACGGCAATCATTGCAACCTTGAAAGAAACAATCGAGGTATCGTCTTGCGATGAAGCAAAAATATAAGTTTCAATATCATTCGACAGCTTGGCTACATCAGCTGCAACCAACGAGGAAATACCTTCCTCTTCCAAAGCCTGTCTCAAGTCTGCGTTACGGCGAGCACGGTTGATTTCCACCTTCAAAGCCAATACGGCAGAAAAGAAGGTGTACACCAACAACAAGTCAAAGGTCAAGATGAGAGCAGCCAAGATGCAAAAGTGGGTTAATCCAACCAAGTGTGGTGCGTAAAGTGAGATTGAGACGAGTGCACCAACAACTACAAAGTGGTCTCTCAACAAACTGACAGTGTGAGCAGACACAGCCTCGGCCACGATGGCTGCGGCTGTCAATGGTTTGGATGTGGTTGTTGTTGCATCGCTAGAGCTTGCCAATTGTGTTACATAACCAGCAATTGATACCTTATGCTTGAAGCCAATGATGGCAACAAGGAAGGGAATCCCTTCAGTGATGCTCAACAATGGTACTTTACAGTCCAATACTTTGGTAGACACGGTCAATGCAAAGAGGAATGCAAAACTCGAGGAAACCAAAGTGCAGAATGCCAACCAGAACTTGGATCCAAAGGCACGCATGTCATAAAACACCTTGATCAAGGTGTACCACATTGCAATGTATGCACTGGTGATCAAGATAATGTCGAAACTCTCGGCGCCTTGGATCAATCCCTTCAATTTGGTTATAGTTTGACGCCCATAGTCAAAGTACCTAGACACTTTATTGTTGTGTCTAGCTTTCCACAGAGGTTTGTGGGAACCTTCAATACTCGATATTTTATCGATTGCATGCAATTCCGCTTCCAAGGTCTCGGAGGGGACAATCAATACACGCTCGTTGTCACTAATACCTCCATATGTGTTTTTGATGTCTGGAACAACAACATTGTCATGCACTCTTCTGAAACGTAACGGCACTATACTTATTAAATCGGCATCGGGGAACTCAGAAACATTATCTATCTGGACCCAATCCTTAAACTTGGCACTTCCTGGTGGATGGTAATAATGAATACCATGATGAGCATTACGGAATGTCAGTGGAATATACTCATCGACAACTGATAAGTACCCTATGGATGCCAACAAGGCAGTCACCAAGATAAAATGGATCGGTCTGTGTGCTGAAATACCAGCAATCACACCTGTGGCCTTCTTGATTGTTGAAATCATATCAAAAACCTATAACTTAGTTAAAAACTAAAAAAATTTGGACCAACGAAATGTAGACTAAATACTTCGCTGAAGTTGAAGTTGTATAATCTAAAATGAACCTCGTTCTTCTGTTGCACTCACTGCCTTAAGGTTCTTCACTTGAGACAACTGAGAAGCGAGAATTAAGACAAAAGGGTTGATGTCTTGTTCTTGTAAGTGGTGAATTTTCTATTTAAAGGAAAATTTTGCAAAATGCTCTTGCTCGTTTAGCCAGTGGCACAAGGCTGAAGTGACGAATAGAGAGAGTGACCAAAGGGTTTGAAGTTGTGTGGGGAAAATAGGGAGGTTGCTTAGAGGGCTGAGTATACTTTTAGATGCTTTAGATTTGGGGGAATGGTAACTGTTGGTAACTGGACCAGAGTGATTGGTGGTACGATGATATAGCTAATAGAACGCGTTTCTACGCGTGTTAGTGTAAATTTTGTTGAGAAATTAGTAAGTGAGATGTATTGATGAGGGGTGATGGTGAAGAGGTGTCGTGGCGAGTTGATAAATGGAGGTGACAAGTTGATGTATAAGGGAGATGAATATGGATGACGAGTTTTTTAAATGAAGGATAGTAATAAAGAATGGTTTAATGTTTGAATGGATAAATAAAGAGTTGATTGTTAATTGAAAAATTACCAGTAATTTGAAGTTAATGATTGGATAAGAAAGAAAGTGTGTTTGAAATAATGTGACGGAAAGTGCTGTAGATACAGGAGTTGGAATCAACTGAGGAGTGGAGTAAAATTAGGTGTTTTGGTTTATAGTTATGGTGTCAGAATTATGAGAGAAGTTCTCAAGGTGATTTGAGGCGAGGCTTTACTTCCGCTGTCGTATAAGTATTTGGATGAGAATAGCAATGTGGATGCGAGAAACAAAGACGAGATGACTAATGGGTATACTTACAAGGGTTCTGAAAATTTATATATGATAAAGGTGACATGTTATTGGACACTCAAAGTACAATTATACTTATTATACCTACTCTATGCTAGTCTACGTTTGCCTTCTTCGTTTAACTTTGATGAAATATCAGACTGTATAAAATAAAGGTGGGAAGAAGGAATGACATCAGGTGAGGCAGATCTTATACCATTGTAGATGGAGAAATAAGATTTGGGGAACGATGTAGATAGATGATTATGCACTAGCACAATTAGTGTAGATTTACATGAGCAAGATGACGTATTTGCGGGTTTATTCTTTAGAGATAAGAGTTCGTAAAATATAAATAAGAAAGAAACATCAAAGTATGGCCGCAGCGAATATTCGACAATGATTTGAGAATGGGGTTGTATATGTGATATCTTTCGAAAGTATATAAGGTTTAACTGGTGTGATTGGAATGATGTTGGGGATGGATGAATATGATTTACACGAGACATGATGTGTTGTGATTTGGCGCAAGGCATCTTAAATGTTGAATAAAGAACAATAACTTGGTGGTGTTAAATTATTTATACTACTCTAAGACTCTTCAGTATCAGGTATGTTTGTATTAAACTTACTTGATAAGTCTGGTGGTTCAGATATAAGCACTTACTTGAGATATGATTTATTCCTATTAGCTAGTCTCTACCATTCCTTCAATTGCATTCGACGTATTAACAATACCTACCTATTTCAACGAACCAAAAGTCATATAATAACTCTCCTTCCAGATTGCACCACCACAACCTTATTATTCTCAACCTGTCCACTTCCTGTACCTTCCTCAAAATGCAGCACTAAAATTGGGTGCAAAAAATGTATTTTGGCATCTCCAAAATTATCAATGAATTAATATACTCAAATCTCTGCAAATCTCTCTACTATCATAAATCTCTCAACTTACTAAGATCTCTCTTCTTACTTACCACTCATAACTCCACTCACAACTCCACTTGTTCACCCTAATCTACAATATTATTCATCAAAAATATTCAATTGAAACCTCTCTATACAAACATCTTTTAACTCTACTTCAAAGAAACCAACTTAATGTCAAAGGTCAACTCGGAGTTGGATGGAATACCAGGCAAAGATTGAGAACCGTATCCCATCTTGGCTGGGATAATGACTCTTCTTTCACCACCAACGGCCATTCCAGCGACACCCAAGTCGAAGCCCTTGATACATTCACCCTTACCCAAGGCAAAGGAGAATGGCTTACCACTGGTGTTTTTGTCAAATACCTTTCCATTCTTCAATTTTCCAATGTATCTGATACCAACCTTGTTTCCAGACTTGGCTGTGGTTCCCTTACCGACCTTTCTGTCTTCGGTGACAACTCCTCCAAGCAAAGTCTTGGTTGGGAATTTCTTGTCCTTTTTGTCTTCCTTGTCTTCCTTGTCGGCCTTGTCAGCCTTTTCAGTCTTTTCAGCCTTGTCAGCCTTTTCTTCCTTCTTGTTCTTCTTAGCTTCTTCCTTCTTGTAAGTGGATCCGGTTGGTCCTTGTTCTAATTCCTTAGAGAATTGAACACTCTTTTCCTTCTTGGACTTCTTCTTTGGCTTTTCTTCTTCACTGGAAGCAGATCTCTTCTTGGACTTTTCTTCTTCAACCAATTCTTCAATCTTACCTTCAATGTCTGAGGCATCTTCCAACTCTTCCAAGTCGTAGACGTCTCCTTCGGTACCGTAGACCTCATCTTCATCTGGAGACAAGTCGTATTCGTCCGAGTCGTACTCTTCATCTTCAGAGTCTTCGTCAGCTGGGTGCTCGACGTAGTTACCAGTCAAGTGGATTGGGTATGATCCAGTAACAACAAAGAACACTTCTTCATCTGGGGAAATGGTCAAGTCGATGGTTTGTTGGAATTGAATCTTTGGTGTCAAGGTACATACAATGAATTCAGAAACACCTTCATCTTCCTCATCGTCTTCATCATCATCTTCATCTTCTTCCTCCTCTTCTTCTTCTTCTTGTTGCTTCTTAGACTTCTTAGAAGACTTCTTTGGCTTGACTTCCTCTTCTTCTTCTTCGTCATCCAATTCATCTTCTTCATCATCATCTTCCTCATCAGAGTCATCGACAAATGGAACTCTCTTCAACATTCTCAAAGTAGATGGTTCTTCCTTGTCATCAGTGGCTTCTGGGTCAACAGCAGCTAAAGTAATTCTGATGGTAACTGGATAGTCATCATCAATAGCTGGAACAGGGTTGAATGGCTGTAAAGCCAAGTTGTACGAGGAAATAGGAAGTAATCCGGACATTGGTTCTGGTATACTAAAGACTAAAGGGTCGTGGGTCTTTTTTTATAATTTTATATTGAGATGAGATGAGATGAGAATTTTGCGTGCGTTTCTATTAGACAGGAATAAGAGAAGAGGAACCAAGTGGGGCATTAAAACAAAGTGAGTGGGATGTATTGTTTATTGTTCTTATTAGTATAGGATTAGGTATTAAGTGGTTTTAAATGGTTTACTATATGGTCTACTACATGGTCTACTACATGGTCTACTACTTTAGTTTATTCTTTAACACTTTCATTATTTGGATATAAATTTCACATACATTAAAGGGTCTTAAATGTTAAGCAAGAACATCTTGATGATCATGAATTTTAATCCATCTACTTCACATAGTTCATCTACTATCCATCTGGTTAATATACCCTCTACTCTAGGTCTCTTCTTTATCTACAACATTCACAACATACACATCCTCTTATTATCAAACTTCAACTTCAACTCAACATTTACATACACTTATATCACCCTAAACACACACCTTCTGCTTCTTCACCTCTCTACTCATCACTGCTCACAATAAAACTCAGTCTAAAGCTCACAATAACACAACTCGTCAATTATCATTTAATGTATTAAATATACAAAGACACCGCACTCAAATAAAAATCACCTCAGATTTCTACTTAAAACTTCAACAAGTGAGGCTTGTCACCGTTCTTCAAGGAGAAAGAAGAAGACAAGTATTGCTTCAACAATGGGGTCTTCTTAATCTCAGCCAACAAAGCAGCGTCAACGTCCTTTTGGTCGGCAATTCTCTCAGCCTTGACCTCCTTCTTGGCTTGGGTCTCCTCAAAGAAGTTAGCCTCGGACTTTTGTTCCTTAGTTGGCTTTTCTCTGGCAAAGTATGCAACGTTGAATTTGGAGGCATCAACACCAGAAAGGGAAACCTTGGTGGAGGTGGCAATGACATAACGAGCGTTAACTCTTCTCAATGGAACACCATTGACCTTGAATGGACCAGACACCAACAAGGTGTTGTCTTCCAAGGACTTCAAGTACACAACTCTCTTACCTCTGAATCTACCAGCCAACAAGATTAAAACGGTACCTGGGACCAACGAGGCACGCAATTTTTGTGGACGAGCAACCTTTCTGGATTGCTTTGGGACTGGAGCGTCTTCAGACTTGTACCACTTTTGAGGCTACACTTGTTAGTATTTCTTCTTGCTGAAAAATTTTTGACTCTCTTGCCAGTGACAATGTATAAAACATCGTCCCTTTCAATCTAGTCGTAATCATTCGGGGAAAAACTTCAAAGCTTCCACGACTTGCTTGAAAGCTTGCATTATCCCACGGGTATCTTCACCCTCTCTGGTCGTCACTTACAATTTGGTTCATATTTGATCTGATGAATTGGTGATAGTAAAACAAAAGTCTTTTTCTGATAAATTTTTTTTTGCACTGTTGAAGTTTTTTCGTGAATCTTAGGCGACATTTGTGAGTAAGGGCTTGAGTTTATGTGCAGTTTTCTGTGTTTACCATGAGGTATTTGGTGCGACATTGTGCGTGAAAAGAAATGGCCACGACATTTGTTCGGCCAAGTTGATTGTTGTGTACTGCAGATTGCGTGGTCGTGTGCGGGAGAATTGAAAAGTTTCAGTGTAGGGATTTGGAAAGCAGTCACGGTCACGTTTTGGAGGGTTATATAAAGCATACGCTAAGCATTGGCCTTGCTAAGTTGGTTGGGTGGATGTAATTTGGAGAGGGAGGGAGAGGCAGGGAGAGGTAGAGAGAGGGAGTGAATTGGAGAATGAGAAATAGAAGGAGTAAATAGAATATTGTAGGAGAGACTGAAGTTACTTCTACTCAATTAAAGAAGAACTGAAGAGTAGTGCTTAAGCTGTAGTTATGTATAGACTCGTACTTATACCTTCAGACACAATTATAGGAGCGCTCACTTATCTGGTACAATGTCATCAGCAATGTCACTTAAGGTAAATACTAGAGAGACTTTGTACTCTCTCTTGAAGCTCAATATTCAATTAACACTCTACTACTCCAAAGTGACGGACTTATCGATTGCATCTACTCTCTGGTTCTTAATCTGGAGTAAATACTAAATGAAAATAAACTGGAAATAGTACTATACTATACATTTAGTTAGGCTTCTTATATACGTTACATTCTTCTCATCCCCTTTCCTTTTTCATCCTCTATTTTCACCTTCCTTTTCATCTTCCTTATCATCCTACTCCTCTCCACTATCAACATCATTGATTACATCACAAAACTTTTGGCTGCAAATTTAATAAACTAGCTCCTAAATTGATAGACTTATTGCAAGCACCACGTTACACATCCGACCAGCAATAAACCACCCTGTATCTCCTTATTCGTAGAGCCTTGAATAATTTCTAACCTCTGCTGATCTCTCGCCACCATTTACACACTCCCAGTCAATCTAAGCATTATCTTACTATGCTTATTAATCTACACGTCCAGAATAAGCCTTCTCTCTACAATTTTAAATAAAAACAATTAATAAAACCCTATGTGGTTTGATATTTGATGTTCACCGTCAATTGACCTCCTCCCGCGTTGAGAATGACATTTTCTGGATTATTAGCAGCCTCGCTCAACGGAACAACAGCATGTGCCATGTCAATACTCTTTCCAAAAGTATGATGTTCTTTAACGACAAAGTGAAGTTCACCTGCAACAGTCGACTTGAATGGAACAGATTCGTTCCATTTGTAAGAACGTGTTTCTTTATCGATCTTAGTAGGCCTTGTCTTGTACAATTCCTTTTCCTTGGAACTTGTCTTCAAGTATACCTTCACTTCCAATGCTCCCCCACTGGTAAAGTCATTGGCTGCAATAACGCTGATTCTACCTGGAATAGCATCTGTTCCGTGGATCAGCGGCGCAAAGCTGGAAACGTCTGTCATGTTGCTGCTGCTTCTTGCGTGTCCCAAAAAGCTGTTGGTTCCATTAGCCTGCCCTGGTGCTCCAACTGAAACGTGGCCGCTAGCGGATGGTCTCTGTGGAGGTGGTAAATCATCAACCATGATGTTAGGTATTCCAACTTGGTGCCCGTTACCGTTACGGTGTCTGTGGAACTTACCTTCTCGTTCTCCAGAAGTAGACTTTCTGCTAGAAGCTGCAACTGAACCGGTTTCAGTTGCGGCATCCAGTGGTACAAGCAGCTCTCCACCGTCAAGGTCATCGCGCTCCGAAGGCTCTTCACCAACATCTCCACCCTTCTTACCTCTTAATGTCTTTTTCAGACGAGATCCCAATCCCTTGAGGAATGAACCACCCTTGGTGGCAGTATCAGACGCGAATCCAAGACTGTTTCCGACAGCATTTCCAGCAATGTCAGTGGCACCACTCACGGCCTTCAATGGTATACCAGTCACAAGTCCCAAATCAAGGTTCAAACCGTTCGATGAACCGACCTTTGGTCTGACAAACTCAGGTTGGAAACTGGCCCTCAAGTTAACAGTACCTTGAGTGTCCAACTCAACACCGAAAGTAGTCTCCTTGTTGGCTGGAATAGCAGTCAAATCGACACGGGCAGTACCCAACAATTCATCGTCGTGCGTCAAATCCCAGTCATAAACTTCAACAGTTAAGTACCCTCTCGATCTGGATGGCATAGGGAATCTGGTCTGTTCACCCCAAACAGGATTCAAAGTCTTACGCTTCTTGTCTGTCTTAAACACCTCAACACCTTCCAACTTAACCACCAAAAGAGGATCAGACTTTCCATTGGAATCAACAGCCTTCAAGTTGTCGGCGCCGAGTACATCCAATGTGACGACACCAACGTCCAATACCGTATCCATGGGTGGAAGTTGTAATGGCGTAGGGAAAAAGTCCAACTGCACCTTCACCCAGTTACGTTCGTTGATCTTAAGCGTGAGAGGCTTGTTCTTGGACTTCTTCAATATGTCAAGGGTACTCCATATACGTTCTGCAATGATTTGCTTTTCCTTGACAACCTCAACACGATCCGTGACACGGATAATTAACTTGGAGTGTACCAAGTCTCTCACGAATCCTTCGGCATGCGAACTAGCCTTCAAGTCTCTGCCTTCAGTGCGTGGAGAAACTCCAGATGGATAAGCATTGTCGTCAAATAAGACGTGGACTAAAACACCATCGCGCTCGAAATGACCAGAGTCAATGTGCACATCAACTACACCAGCACCGTACGCAGTCAACTCTTCCAATGGTATCTTTTGTTTAGGAGGAGCTGGCAAGTCATCTTCTTCGATGTCAACCCATTCGTATTCGTTAGGTTGCTCCTTGGCCAATTTTTCTTCGGCTTCTCTTCTTTCGTCTTCCTTGGTTTTCAACTCCTTAAGGTGCTCATCGTAGTCGGCCTTGTTCAACAATTGAGAGTTGGTGAAAATAGGAATCGTTGGGATAAACGACACAGAGTAACGCAAAGTACCGTGGTTACGTGAGTTGAGAAGTACAGGTTGTTCGATAATCTCTTCAGATCCATCATAAGACAACCAGTTACCCTTATCGTCCTTCTTCAAGAAATCGTTAACGGAAACAGCAGCAGTACCCAAGGTTCTGTCCTTTGCTTCGTCTTCTTCGTCCATAAGTTCAAGCAAGAAATGTTGATGCTCGTTGGCAACGGGAAGATAGTAGACACTGTTGAAGTGTGGATCCAAAGTGTTAGCAATGGTAGCAGTCTTGGCTTGAACCATACTGTTGAGAATAACTCTTACATAAGGATCAACCTTACCAACAGATTCAAGATTCTTGAGGTCACTAGCAGAGTGCAAGTGCAATCTCAATCCACCAATAGAAGCGTTTGTGAAACTCTTCACTACACTGTCGTCACTCATACTCAAGGCCTTCCAACCACATGTGATTCTGAACTTAGGGGTTGGTGCGCCTTCTTCGACAGGCTTTCCTTCCATCCATTGTTGGCCTCTTCCGGATTCGAAAATCAAGTCCTGTAAGTTTGCGTCCAACTTGGCTACAATGTTGTCTTCAACAGCATCTTTAACGAACACTTGGACACGAGTTTCAGATTGCAGGGTAATCAAAGTCTCCAAAGATTCATCCCAGTTAGGTTCGTTAGTTTGTCTCAAACGACGACAAGTCTTGACCAATTCGTAGTTGATGTAAATCTCAGCGTATGGGTTTAACAATCCAAGAGGAGCGTTGGAAATATCCAAGTCCAAAGCTTGGTGCAAGTTAATCTTCATTATACCAACCTCGGAGTCAACCACAGGTTCTTTTGTACCATCATCCAATTCCATAGGTGGCAATTCAGGGTACCAACGAACGTCGAATTCAATCTTTCCTACAGCTCTACCACCTTCGGTGATATTCTTGACAACTCCCAAGTGAGTGCTTTCTTGCAAGAGTTCATCAAGTGGGAATGCAACACTACCAATCAACTGGTCGTCGGCCTTGTCTTTGAGTAAATGGTAGACGTTAAGGTTAAGATGGTTGTTTTCCAATCTATTCACCAAAAGGTATTTTGTTTCCATAAAGATTGGGTCATTGACCAATTTCTTAACGTTAGTGAATTCCTCGAGTTCTACATTGTTGGAGATTTTGAATTGAACGTATGGGTTGATACTGTTTGGTTCAGTTGGGTTTCCTGTTTTAAGGTTCATACATCTCTTGATGGTGACAGCTACAACACCAGTGGAGTCGTTCGATTGAGCAGCCATGAGTGCTTCAACGTCAATATCCAACGAGTTAGGTGCATACAACATAGGACGCAAGTTGGCATGGATCAAACTGTTCACGAATTTCGATAAACCTGGAATAAAAGACATAATGTCAAGACCAAGGGTATCACCTCCGACTGGTTTCAAGGCGTAGTCAATGGTAGGTGCCTCCAAGAATTGGACGGAGACCATCTTTACGTGGGGGAAGTTCTGAGTCAATTTCAATTTGATGTTCATACGTCCAGTAAAAGACATGTCTTCAACCAAGATTGGCAAACTCTTTGAGATGAAAGCTTTACCAATGGTAACTCCAAGGGCAACCTTGGGGTTAATTTTCTTTCTGATTTCATTTTTGGTCATGTCATCCGTGTCATTTGGAGAGAACGAGAAGGCCCAGTCCATTTCAATGTGGTCATGGCCCTTTTTGGTGTACGATTTAATGGAGTTGACTCTTGGGGCCTTTGATCCCAAGGTGAATTCGTCCAAGGAAATGGCCTCGATACCAAAGCCAGGGGCTTGGTCTTTCATGATTTCGTTAGCAATGAACATAACGGTGTCAGAGAAGGCAGGCATGTAGATGACCCAGAACTTGTCCATGAACGAGTTGAGCCATTCCATTGTTTCCAATTCGTTTTCCAAACGGTTAGATGCGTGGACACGGGTCATGTCATCTCTAATGTTTCTGTTGAAACGACGTAATTCGGCACGGTATACTGAACTTGTGCTGACCAAGACAAACACAAGAGAGAGGATTCCAAATCCCATTCTAGCACCGAGCCAGGCAAAGAAACAAGTTCCTACCATTAAAGAACAGTTCCAGTACCAATCAGCGTAGAAATGCTCGAGAACATAAGTTTCGATAGTTCTGAGAACCTTAAGTGAGTGTACTTTATCTTTGTCACCAGTGTCATTCCAGTATCCAACGTTTGCCCATGAAAAGGTAGCCTTTTCACGACGATGGACACGAGTTGTTGGCTTGTGGTCATCAATTGAAGCCTTCTCTTTATTCTTCGAGCCATCAGTGTGTGCTGCTACATTGTTGAGGTCACTACGAACTGCAGCATTGTGATCCTGGACATCAGAAATGTTGTTTTCCTGACCCTTGGGGGGGTCTTCAGAGGGTTTCTGTTCCTATATAGGTTAGTATTTTGAAAATCCATGTATACAATTGACGATTATTCATATTGATTAGCTTTTGGTTGCGGTTTAATAACTAATGAATTCAACCACGAAAAGAACAATTAAATTCAAGGGAACAACACTTTGATTAAGTCAATTCTAACTCAACTCATCATATAAATCAACATTCACAACCAAACAGTCTCAGTAGTGCAATAGATACTTACAGCAACCATCCTTCGTCCTTGGAGTTGATAATGTTTTTTTGTTGTTTTTCGTATTAAAGAGATTCGTTTCAGGAGATGAAATTCACGCGAAGCCCTGTTGGCGAAGCCTGCGTAGAAGTGAGTGAGTTTGCGCATTTGGGTGCTTAAAGTTGTGAATGGCTAGTATAGATATCTTAGAATTGATTTAAATGAGAGGAAACATTTGGGAAAGTATAGATATACAAGTAGTAAAGAGTATGCTTTATTCGTATTAAGAACGGTGTCCTCTCTATGATTTTTCGGTTGTAATGACAGAATTTTAGTGAAATTTGACAATTTTCCAGAAATTACGGTTAATGATCACTAAAAAAGTGGAGTGAGCAGCGAAGATAATTAAAAATAACGGGGTTGAATGTGGTGAGAGAATTAGCGAGAGAATTGGTTAGAGATTGGAGAAAGATAGGAGAAAGTGGAGAGAGAGTGTGGGACAAGAAGAGGTAATGAGGCAGTGAGATAGAAGTAGTAATAAGAGATGAAATAAGGTAAGTATAAGAATAGTAACGTAGATTCAATATAAATATCAATGGGTTAATTAGATTGAATATTGAGGCTGAGAGTTAAGAATAAGATACTGTTATTCACCCCTAATTCATTATGTTATAAATGATAAAGTGGCAATCATGATGAATGGAAATTAATGGTTTAAATAAGAAAGAAGTAGTTAATAGGTAATGGGTGACTTAACAACAGGAGGAGACAAGTACCTTGGTAACAATTAAGTTGGAGCATGACTAGTGTATAAAGAAACGTAATATATAAAGCTTAAATAGAGACTAACGTTGAAGTTACTGATGGGTCTATTTTTATTCATACTTGGATACACTGGAACGTGCTTAATTGGTGGATAATTCCGTAACCCTTTAAAGTAACACCATATACCGTTGCTACATGAATTGAGAATTGAGGAGAGTAGTTAATGAGAGTAATTAATGAAGGTGAGTTTAAAAAAGAGTTTGGAGAGAAGATGTATATATCAAATATACAATACGAAAGATGGTGTATTGGTTAGCTGTAAGGTATAGGTTTGAAGTGTATGATGATTTGTAGTTAACGGAATGTTCAACTTTCGATAAGGGAGTAGTGGCCCTTCATAAAAAAACAACATCAAACCAGTTGATAATATAAAAAGGAACTACATATTAAAAGAATCCAGTATCAATACACTCAGACTGGAGAACCGCAACCATCAAAAATTAACCCAATATCCTTGCTTCTTACTCCTATTCTCCTATACTATACTTGCTGAGGTTCGATGCGGTATGGATGTTTTGGTTTTGATTGCAAATTTCACTTCAAATATGCAGGTGGTTGCATAAGGCTGCAGAAAGAGTTAAGTGACAGACGTTGATGAGATTCCTATGAGATCAAGGAAGTATGTTTGGTGATGAGTTGATGGTTGTTTGAAGAGTGAGAAGTTGTAAATTGATTGATTGAAAATTGAGAAGTTTTTACATTGAAGAAGTATATCATTTTACCATGCGGAATGTAATTGACGGAATATTTCAATCGTGTATTTATATTTATATTAAAGAATGTTAATTACTCCGAAGTTACGTAAAAATCATCATAATAATTAGCGACAAGTTATCAGGATTTGAACATGTTTCTTGAATTATACCAGGAGTTTTGAATTATACTAGGAATTTTTGAATTATACTAGAAGTCTTGGATTATACTGAAAAAGGTTGAATTAAGTTTTTAAATCAAGCACATTGAATATTGGACATTAGCCAACACCACACTTAATCTCAACACTCGTGGAAAATTTTAAAGGTACTCTTTAATAGAATTGGTTCTGTAAATATGTATTGGAAGTATGACATACCTTGACCTTTATGAAAGATAAGCTTACTCTTGTCGTTCTTCAACTTTAGTCTTCATAAAACCTCATTTAACTCGCAAGACAAGCTTAAGAAACTTATATGCTAGACTGTAAAATCTCACATCCAATACATTCCTCTTCAACCTTCACTACTAAAATCTAATCTACTCTCATCTTTTATTACTTAAATGTATTATCTTTACATGCTACCGAGACTAAACAGTTTCCAAAACAACATCCTTGAAACCGGCAGAGATCTTCTTTCCCTTGTCGTCGACAGAAGCTTCACCGTGCAAAGCCAACAAGTTACCCAAGTCGAACTTTGGTTGCTTCAACAACTTGACCTTTCTAATGTGGATGTTTTGCAATGGCAAGATAGATTGAGTGTTCTTTTCAATCTCACGGCCAATAACTTCTGGGATCAACTTAGTGGTCAATTGGGCCAAGGTGCAGTTGGAGACTTCTCTTTGCATAATCTCAATCATCTTTTTTCTAACCTCTCTCAACTTGGACGATTGAGCGTAGGTGGTCTTCTTGACCTGGTTGGCTTGTCTCTTGGTGAAAGCAATGGCAAACACTCTCAAGACGTAGTCGTCAGAGGTCTTAACGGTAACGTTGGCCTCAACCAAGGATTGCCACTTTCTAACCAAAGATCTAATCTTGTCAGAAGTAAAGTCCAATCCGTGAAAGTTGGTCAACAAGTTCTTACCTTGGACTTCGTCAACTCTCAACTTAATCTTTCTGTGAGAGTGGTCTTCGGAACCTTGCAAGTCAGCCAAGCTGACTTCAACAACACGGCCCTTTAATCCATCGGCGGCGTTCTTTAAACCAGTAGATCTGTTGATAATAGTCTTACCAACGTTTCTGTGCTCAAAGGTAGATGGGGCCTTGATGTCGTACCACTCCTTTCTGGTGAAAGGGTCGACAACCTTTTTCTTCAATCCCTTCTTTCCCTTAGACAATCTCTTGTTCTTACCAACAGCCATGTTTACAAAAGGTTAACGGTTTGTTAAAATTAGTATTGCAAATTTTAAATATACCAAATACAACTTGAAACGGACCGAGTAGGGAAAAATTTTTCAGCTCTGCACTCAACTTTTGCGTGTATATACAGGAATTTATTCCTCATTTTTGTTCAATCACGTGTAAACTCTCTTCGAAGTGACTAGAGCCCTAGAATCAATCTGATTACGTTATCAACAATATAACCTGTAAATGAGACTCCATAACATGTAAACTTATAGGATTGTTTACATTTTGGATGCTGGTTCAACTTTAATACATTTAACATTGAGTTGTGGTGGTACTAGATCTAGGTTTATCATATCATCCTAGAACCTCGCGAGACTTCAAGAGTAGCTTCCCAGATATAGCATAAGCATAAGCATAAGATGGAAGAACAGGATCATAATAACCAGTGAGTATTAATGTATGGCGCGACTTGAGACTCGTTCCACTTGTTATGATTAATGATCTGATGATTTTGATTAATTGAAGAATATGTATACTAACCTAGCAAAGGGTCGCGCTCAAGATAGGGCTAATTGGAGACTCCCAGATCGGAAAAACATCGCTCATGGTGAAATACGTAGAAGGATCGTTCGATGAAGACTATATCCAAACATTGGGAGTCAACTTTATGGACAAGAAAATCCAGATCCGAAACACAACTATAACGTTTTCGATATGGGATTTGGGAGGACAGAAGGAATTCATTAACATGTTGCCATTGGTCTCGAACGACGCAGTGGCAATACTATTCATGTTCGACTTGACACGAAAGTCCACCTTAAACTCAATCAAAGAATGGTACAGACAGGTGCGTGGATTCAATAAAACTGCAATCCCATTTTTGGTAGGAACTAAATATGACCAGTTCATCGACCTACTGTACCAAGACCAGTTGGAAGTAACACAACAAGCTAAAAAGTTTGGCGTGGCTATGAAGGCACCGGTGATCTTCTGCTCCACGAGCCATTCCATTAATGTCCAAAAAATATTTAAGATTATCATTTCAAAAGCATTTGACTTGAGACTCAACATCGATGAGATTGTCAACGTTGGAGAACCATTGCTTGTGTATAAATGATTGACATAGAATGACCTTGAATTTAGAGAATTCAAGACCGCCATTCAATTCTTATCATGATTATGAATTTTGTACTTTCTCATTCAATATGAGAAGGTGATGATATAATACGATTAAACGAATACATGAAAATGAAAGTCAAATCTGCATGCATTGTCTGAGAGCACATGCACTCCAACTACTCATCTTCAACCTTGAAACAATAAAGTAGGGCTAGAGATGCCCGCGAAAGTCCGCCAGAATATATTAGATTGCTCTCACCTAAGAGAATCTCCCATTCACCTTCATTCAGAACTACTAGAAGACCATCCTCGTTAGAGTGCGTATGGTGAAAAGTCACCTTAATATCAATTTCTAGTTTATGGCTGCAAAATATTGATATTTTTGAACTACTTCAAGACTACATAGAATACATAAAGTGATTTCAATGCATTACAAAAGAAGATTTGATTTGTTTGTAGTGGGAATTAACAATATGATTGTGACGAGGATACAATTAGTTGGAAGGGGACAATGTGATGTTAGAGTTGTTGAAATTTGCTAAAGGATATTTTGAATTGACGAGATACGTACATTCTGAAAGCACCAAGAAACAAGTAAGCAGAGCTAAATTTATCGTCAATACAAGTTTAAAGAGTATTGCGATCTATATACAATGAACACGAATAACAAACAGTTAGTAATTTAGCGTGTTAGTTATACTAACATGTAAGGGTATATATATATTATATAGCATTCAAGTTCAGTTAGAAATCTTAATGATGTTTAATTGTAGAACTAGAATGCCAAAACTATTCGCTCAATAGTATTGAATTTCATCTACATCATCTACACCTTACCTATCTTTAAAAACAGTCTAAAACAATTCTAAAACACCAATGAAGAAATCAGATAGACGAAGTGGTAGTTATATTAAAAACCAATACCTTCAACTATTTTACTCAACCTCACTCGCTTTTCACACTTTTCTTATCCCATTTCCATTCCTCTTCAAATCTCATTGTTAACTTTTCACTCAATATCAAATTTCAATAGATTAAATAAATCGATTCAAGCATGTCCAAACCATTGAAGGGATGGCTGTTTACACTTACGCTGAGTACTACCAAGCGATCTAGAAGTAGTAAATCGGACGATTCAATAGTTCTTAAACGTGATTCTGATCAATTGGAACTTAAGGTGGGTGATGCTATTCAATTTCAAGACAAAGCATCAACACCAGAAATAGCATTAATAAAAGAGATCAAGTTTGGTAGTGGGATAAGAGTCATTGATATTGTAATAATATGGCTTGTCAAGGTTCAAGACCTCGAGAAGGATCTCTTACCTGAAGATTATACACCGTTAGTCAACGAGTTACTCATAACACCTTCAATGAGTGAAGTGGATTCATCAAAAATCATAGACAAAGTTAACATCTTATCGGAGACCGAATTTAAAGAGATAGTTCTCGATGAATCTACTAGCTCCAACACCTTTACAGTACGCAGAGCATGCAGCAGTGACTACAATGATCTCACAGAACCATTCGATTATAGAGTAATGCACAAGACTTTGGAAACAGACCTGGCCAAGTTCCTAAATCTCTTGAGAACCCAAACTGTGAAACCATACAAAGCAGCATCAAGAACTGTTAGTTCATCTCCTAAAAGATCAACAACACCAAAAGTTGCCACCCCCAAAACAACTGTTGTAAAGGCAAAATCACCCATCAAAGATGAAAGTTTGACTGAAAAGTTGAAACAAGCAGCTAAAACTAAGGGTCCAAGAAAGAAAAGAGTCTACGAATCAGAAGAAGAAGAAGAAAATGAATCTTCTGATGAGTATATGTCAGCTGAAGAATTGTTAGTGGCACCGGACTCAGAAGACTCTGATGATAATTTATCAAGCCCAACAAAGAAAACACCTAGAAAAAGATCCAAAAAACAAACATCACGAAGCCCGACTAAAGTACCAAGAGGGAATGAAGAAGCATTCAAAATGATGAACTCGGTCTTGTCACCGTTAAAGAAAGGATTCAAAATCAAACCGAACGTTGTTGTTCCTACTTTAGCATCATTGAGCCCTACAAAGAAGCAAGCACAACAGGAGCCAATATCACAGACATCACAAGCATTTAAAGAGTTGAAAGCTAAACTTCACACATCAACAAAGGTCAACTTTCTCCCTGGAAGAGAAGATGAATCGTTGCAGTTGTTTGATAAAATATCCACTGCAATTGATACAGGAACAGGTTCGTGTGTTTACGTGAGTGGAACTCCAGGACTTGGGAAGACGGCTACTATCAGAGGAATAATTTCGCAGTTACAAGAGTCAGTGAGCCAAGGGTTCCTCAATGAGTTTGACTACTTGGAGATTAACGGCTTAAAACTTTTATCTCCCAATGTTGCGTATGAAATGTTGTGGACAGAGGTGAGTGGATTCAAAGTTAGTGCTACTAACGCTGCCATCTTGCTTGAAAAGCATTTTAGCGATCATGACGAAAACCGTAAACCATTGGTTGTCTTAATGGATGAGTTGGATCAAATTGTGACCAAAACTCAAAATGTCATGTACAATTTTTTTAATTGGCCAACGTACCAACATTCTAAATTGATTGTTGTGGCAGTAGCAAATACCATGGATTTACCTGAACGTGTTCTTTCCAATAAAATCTCCTCTCGTTTGGGTCTCAATAGAATCCAATTTGTTGGATACACTTTTGAACAATTGGGAGACATCATAAAGCATAGGTTGGAGGAAATTACTAAATCCAAAAAGAGAAAGGTTGTGATGGATCAAGATGCTGTTGGGTTTGCCTCGAGAAAGGTAGCAAGTGTCAGTGGTGATGCAAGAAGAGCGTTGACTATTTGTAGACGTGCAGTGGAAATTGCAGAGAAAGAGTACTTGGATGAAAGCAACACAACAGATTTAGATGAACAAGATCAGACTTTCTATGTTAAAATCACGCACATATCGAAAGCAATTTCTGAATCTGTCAACTCGCCCATGGCAACGTTTTTGGTAGCTTTACCATTTACTTCTAAGTTACTCTTGAAGTCGGTTTTGTTGAGACAAAAGCGTTCAGGACTTGCTGAAAATAGTTTGGGTGATATAATCGACGAGATGAAGAATACATTGACCATGCTGACGTCCAAAGAAAGTGGAAGCATTTTAAATGGCTTGGATCAAAACACAACATTAATGGATTTACTTTATGGAAATTCATTGTTTGAAGTTAATAATGGGAAGATTAATATCCGTGCTTTCAAGTTCAAGCAAATCGTGAATGAATTGGTAGAAAATGGAATTCTATTACAACAAAATGTCGCTGGTGAGAGATATAGAATGATACATTTAAATATTTCCGAGGAAGAGCTTACGTCTTGTTTGACTAGAGATAAGGATTTCTTGATATAGAAGCACCGATTGTTGTTTTTAGAATTAATGTACTTTATGAAATGTTTTGCAGCCTATTTTTAATTATTTCGCAGCCATTTCAGTAAGGTTAACATGAATAATAAAGGTTAAAGTTTTAACTTAAGGATAATCTTAGAGTAATAAATGGTAATTCACAGTTACATGGTAACTTAAAGTAACGGTATTAGTTAATTACTTTGAAGAGTAACATGTTTTTCTATATTTTTAAGGAATATATATAAAATATCAATGAAAAGTAAAAGTAAAGGTAACTAGAAACAATAAAGAAGTTAATGTTCAATTATATTATAGATCAATAACTATCCATCACAACGGTAATCAGTACATTCTCTCACATTAAAGGATATTTCAATATAATTATTCACTATTGATTGAACTTGTATACCCTCAGTATATTCAAGAGTTGTCATTAAAAACACTTACACTTCTCACTTTAACCACTTCTCTACCCAATTATACACCCCCTCCACCCCACACGAATACTGTAACCACATCCTCACCTTTTCTCACGTGTCTTCACCTCTCTTTTCTACTACTCTTTACATGTCTCTCCGGTGGATCTCAGCTCTGTACTGCATCGAAAAATCAAAACCCAAATCATCGAGATGAGCTTAACATCATCATGAACGCTATTGACCCTACTGATTACGTGGAAGTCTCCGAAGGTTCTTTGAGGTTCGGAGATGAGAAACAACAAGCCAAGTTCGAGCTTGGTGTTTGTATGTCTGTCTATAAATGGGAAGAGTTGGCTACTGCAGTTGATAACTTGTGGGGTGGGCCAAACTCAGGTGAAAAGAGAGATTGGATATCTGGTGTTGTGATTGACCTTTTTGAGGAGAAGGTTGTTGATATTCAGTTGATTGAAGAGACTTTACTTTATGCTATGTTCGATGAGTTTGAAACTAATGTTGACAATGACTCTGCTTTGGAAATTGGTGCTTTAGTATTGAAAATCTACAAGCAAGTTGCTGATAAAAATTACACCTTGGTAGACCAGTTATATTCTAAATGGGAAGCTAAGAAGGCTAGTGGTGTTGCTAACGTAGCTACAGTGAATATCCAAGAAGATCCAGAAAACCCAGACCTGTCTGATGATGAAGATGATGACGAAGAAGAGGAAGGAGATGCCATGGAAGTCGATGAACCAGTTGAAAGAAGACAAGCACCTGCACCGGTTGTGGATGATGACGGGTTTGAATTGGTGCAAAAGAAGGGAGGAAGAAGAAGATAAATTAGTATCCTTTGACTTAATAGAGGTGACTTGAACCAACCATTAAATAGATATAAAGTAATCTATGATATAATTTAATCTGTTCTAGTAGTTGCTCCAATAGTAAATGAGCTGCTCCATAAATGCCCCTCTACTAGTTTACAATCTGCTCAAGTGAAATTTTGCTTAAAGTTATTCTATCTATTATATATAACATCCCCCTCATTAACTTCAATTGCTAATGGAATTTCTTGGAGTGTTACTTCTTGTCCTGTTCAACGTATTTAAACTCTGCAACGACAGTACAGAGTTTCTATTTTGATACCTAAATTGTTGTTCCTTTTCTTCAACTGGTGTTGATGGTATTGATACGTTACCTCTGGGTTGTTGTCCATTTATACGAAAGTCACTGAATCTTCTTACTAGGGTATTCGCCATGTCATTCACTCCTCCAGTGTTACCTGGAACAGCTTGACTGAGTCCTCCCACAGCACTACCGATTTTCGTGTTAATTGCTCCTAAAATACTATCCTTTGAGTTTTCGATTCTAAAGAGTCGAATTGCGGTACCAGACCAATGATTTACAGGAGTAAGAGCACGTGTGACATGTTCAATCACGTATGGGGATTCGTTATGCAGTTGTACCAGTTGTTCAGTCCCTGTACCCTTTATGAAACTTGTCCAACTGGATGTAATCTTAGAAACCAGGGCAAACGAAGTCGTGATGTTACTGATGAGTCTATTATTGTTACCAGTGGACGTTTTCACAATGTGTACACAATTGTACACCTCTCCATACAAAAGAGACATGTACCAACCTAACGATAAATGACTCCAGTTGAACTTGAGCAAATCAAGTGGAGTTCCTGGTAAAAAGTCATAATTAATATGTCTTTTGTTTTCTTTGTAAAACGATTCCAAGTCCGCAGCTTCTATTCTAAGAACCAATTGAAAGGTATCAACTGCTTGTCCTTTAGTACTGAATTCAGCACAAATAAGTTTAAGATGTGGAATCAATAAGGTGAGAATAATTCTAAGAGAATCATTTCCCCCCCATGTTCTTTTAATTGGACTCTCCATTGGGAGCTTTTCTCTTGCCTTCTCAGACATTCCAGTTAATGGTTTTGGCCTGAGAGCTGCTTGTATACATTCATCTTCTAATGCTGTTAAGTCAACAGGTTCTGGTTCTGGTTTCGGTACTTCAAGTGTCAACGACGACTGCGAGCTGTTTCTCGAAACATTGTCTATATCTTCATTTTCTTCTTGGATATCTTCTTCCACTTTATCCTCAATGCTGTTTAATTTTAACGTTCCTCCACTAAAGTATTCGCTATCAAAGCTATAGATCGTGTTCCATATCAGGTCATAAACCTTCTCATTCTTAAGTATCGAGAATAAGAGCATTCTAGAAGGTTTAGGGTATTTGACCATGGCTGTACAGAGTGCACGTACAACTAATGCCAACAATTCTGAGTGGAATGATTTCTCAAGTAAGAATTGCCGCAGTGAAAAGCGTTGTAATAATTGTGTGATGCTGAAACAGCATGCGTATGATAATCCTCCACCAGGGTTTGCATTGCTCATTTTTTTAATTGGGTTTGAAGTTGAAGCTGAGCTTTCTCCATTTGGTTGTTTTACTACTGGGATCAAGTTGTACAATATTTCAACCCATGTGGTTAACAACAAGTCTGAGATTTTCTGTGGTTGCAAAAGTAATGTACAAAGTTGTGTAACTACAAAGTCTCTTGTTGTCACTGGTCCTGGGTTGATTTTGAAGTTTGCAGGAAACAGTTCATAGAAATCTTCTTTCATTGGATCTAATAATCCTGAGGTGAGTTCGGTATTCAGTGAACAGTATAAGGCCAAGTATGAACTTATGCGTACCAAACTGAGGTGTGTAGGTGTATTATGGTATACCACCAAGTAATATACTAATACAACCATTAATTCATGCGCAAACTTGAGTCCGAAGATTGTGCGGAAATGTTTGTTACATTGCATTAATTCCCATATCAACATCATCAGTTCCATGGCCCAGATAGATGGCAGAGGGGCCGATTTGAATGAAAACTGTGTCTGTTCTGTGAATAATGGGTATTTAAGAATCAGCATAAGACTCAGTGCAAGGAATAAAAGCTCATTTTCTTTATGGAGTTTACCAATGTAGAGTCTTGCCATGTTAATAGGTTTGTGCAGAATGAGTTTATATTCCAGTAAGAAGTTCAACTGGTCTGGTGTTGGGAGTGGGTATGCTATCATTGCAGTGAGGAGTTGTATTGATAAGGTTACTAACAAATATCTCATCTCTGTAAGTTGAGGGTTTGAATAGACCAAGGCATTATCAGTGTTGGTACGTGCAGATCGACAGACTAAATTCGTGAGGGAACATACTAATGTTAATAATTCCGTGCGAGGTGTTGCAACTACCAAAAGTGTCAAGAATTTAGATCCCAGTCCGATGATTTGTGATGGTGGTTGGTAGAATGATATAGAAACCAACGTGATTAATAATTTAAGAACTTCAGCACGGTTTGAATCTTGGAGTAAGTCTACATGGGAGTATTTTGAGGTTGAACCAATACCTGGTTCCCATAACAGGAATGAAGTATTCTTGGAACTGCTGACTGCATTTGCAGTTGCGTGAACAGTAAAGCCCGGGGTGAAAAGTAGGTTCACTAAACTTTGAACAAGGGAAATAGCAAGACATTCCAGGGACTGCTTAAGTTGATCAGAAGGGAGCACTACGGGCAGAACCAACTTCATAGGATCAAAGTTCTTTGACCAAAATAACTCATCTTCAATTTCATCCAAATATTCTGGGATCTCATATAAAAAGGGAATGAGTTTAGTTAACAATCTTATACAATTGAGTAAGCTTGACTGCTGTAATTGCTGACTAGAAGAAGAATCAACAATCTTCTCACATAAAACACGCACTAATATTGCAAAGTTAACTCTATTCTGGTCACGTATAGTCTTAATATCAACAGCAGTAATTAGCTCATAAATATCACCAGAAGTCTCAGGTTCACTCCATAAATAAGACCAATACTCAATATCAGTCGAAGGTATAACACGTCCTTGGCCAAGCTTAAAGAAATGATGCTTAATCCGAAGTCTTTCCTCAGCTGTTTTCATGGCTGGGGTTGGTTAATTTTTCTAATTATATTTTTGTTCACGATTAATGTTGGAGTTGGCAGGTGGATGAGAGGAGGGGAGGATGTTGGTGAGGTGGAGGGTGAGGATGATATGTGGAAGGCGAGAGATTGGAGAGGAGGAGAAGGAGGAGGATGGAAATAGGTGGGAGGAGGGTGAGATTAGGGTGAAGGTAAGGGTGAGATGAGGACGAGAAGGGTTTTGAGTTAATTACACTTTTGTTGAATTTAATGTAGACGTAGATGTAGGAGTATGAGTTGGATGGATGGATAAGAAGAGACTTGAATAATGGAGAAGTCTATAGTATTTTTGAATTCTTATATCAAGATTGATGTCATCTTATGTCTGGATTATCATATCTTGTCAATTTAATCCGCTAATAACTGCTTTATCATCTTACAATCTACTACTCTAATTTTAAGTATATTAAACAACAAACAAGATCATATTAATCTTCTATTCTTAGCACCAGCATCTACCTCATCACCTTTTCTTCTTCTTCCAAGTACACTTGCGTAACCCACGTCCACGTTCATTCCTGCTACATCTCCATCATCTTCATGTTCTTCGCCTAAATCGTCAGCATGGCCTGTAGTAGGTAATATTATAGGTTCCAGGATCCAATGTTCAGGTATATCCAAAACAGGGACGTCCAAGGAGGTGAACTCCAAGGCTGCTTCTCTATTTATACCTCCTGCTTCTAATGGAGATTCACCATCTTCACCATCTTCATCATCATAATGAAGAGCTGAGCATTTGCTCATCGCTTCATAGATTGTACTCACATTCGAGGCAAGGTTGTTGAATAAAACGTCTCTCAGTAAACTCGAGCCTTTAGTTATTTCCATTTCAACACTACTAGTGAATTCAGACTGCGTGTTTGGAATAGCTGCTGCCACTTCACTCAGTACCACTTGTAAATGCAACGTGGACTCGTCTTTCAATGCATGCAATACAATCGACTGGTAAGCAAACTCAATACCGACTCCTGGAACAGCAAACCAAAGAATAAACAGTGTATTAAGCACGTACACCGTCACATCACTCATATCAACATGCTCAAGTAATGGCGATACCTTAAGATCATGTTGTGGGTCATTAGCTTGAATCCTTACTATATACCCACAACCACCTCCATATAGCACAAACTTATCATCATCCTCTAAAGAGAACTTCTCGGGCGACACCAGTCGATACTCCAGCACTGGGATCGTGTTCTCGATGTTGGGCTGCTGTGTTATTACTCTTGCCATGATCACCACTTGGAAAATCTTATCACGTGAATTTCTCTAATGAGGTTTGGCTAATAGAGAGGGGGAAGAAGGTTGAGTTAAATAGTTATGTAATGAGAGAAGCAATATTCTGAGTAAAACAAACAGGAGAATAGCTAGGAGTTGATTATTGTTTGAAATCTTAAAGAGATAGTTACACTATTATGTATATTTTAAATGAGTGTAGTTTTATAGTGGTGGTTCTAGATTTAATATGAAAGAGTTATGAGGTGAGTCATGTAATAACCAGGGTGCAAGTGGATGAGTATTTGGATTCAGTTTAGTATGATAGTCATGTAAATATAGAATCCCTATATTTAGTGGTACTAAATATATGGAATCACTGTAAATAAACTGTTACTGTTACATATAAATCCAGCAAGATGATTCAAATGGTATCTCTCCAAATCACTTCACTAATGGTTCTGTACGATAAGTTATCAACACTGCACATCTCACATTAACATACAAACAAACGCATACAATCACAATAATATCTCTCTAAGTCTACACTCATTATCCATACGTAACCATACTTTGTACTCCTATCAACTATCAACTATCAACTATCAACTATTTAACTATACCCCAGATCTAACCACCCTGAGATAATCTCCTAATCAATGTTTGAAAAACAGGACTTTGGTTCTCTGTGTTCATTTCCTTCTTTATACTCTCACTTCTTTCCAATGCGCGCTTTCTAACTTCTTCGCTTGATGGTGGTAATGCTTCATTCACCAAGTCAGCCTTACGTGCGTCTTCAAAAGATGAGATCGTGCTCTTTAATCCTTCACTACCGTGTAACAAGGATCCCTTCGGCAAGGTTCCACTGTTCAACTCCTTCAAGTGCGCTACATTTTCAGACTCTTGTCTCAAAACTTGGTACATTCTCAGAACACGTCCAATGGCAATAATCTTGTTACGCAACGCCAATCTCTTTGCTTCCAATGCAATTTCTTCTGGGGTCTTGTTCTTGGCAATCGATTGTGGCTTATACGTTGACGGCGATACAGGCTCGTCTTGTCCTTTGTTGTATTCTAGCGAATGGTCCTTTCTTGCACTACCGAACGATGCGTCATTGAAATGGGCTTCGTTCAATGGCGTTTCTTCGCCCAATTCTTCTTCAGTACAGATGTTCAAAATCGATACCAACATGTCTGTAATCTTCTCTCCGACAAAGGGTAACGACCATGTGAACACGTCCATAAAGTGAGGCAACCAGTATGGGTGAGGCAGTGAGTTGAATTGCCTGATGTTCATTACATTGTTCTCATACTTTAAGACTGCAGCCTTATTGTTGTATGTATCCAAGTAGTTGGGTGCACTGAACATAGTAAGTAACGATGGGAACCCCATCGTCTTGGTCCGCTTGTACATTCTGTAGCCTGCATCTTGTGCTTCGTGTGCTCTGATAATTGAAAGTAATCCTGTCCGTTCCAAAAACTGACACAGGGCCTTGTAGGTGAATGCGTAGGAACATCCACGGACGGTGTTTCTGACAAACGTTTGGTCTGCAGTATCGTCATCATAGTCTTCTATTGGATCTGCCCAGAGCAAATCACACATCAATCCTTTGGTTGGTGGTTCTCTGAATCTGTCAAGTTTAGTCAAGTCGTCCAAAGTTTTAAGTTCAGGTGATAATCCACCGTGGACACAGAAAAACTGTTTGTTCATGATGGCAGCTAATGGTAATGCGTTGAACGATCTCAAACACTCTTCGTAAAGATTACTAGAGTACTTGTGTAAACATTCCGACTTGAATGTAAAGTATTCTGTCAAGTGTTTACATTCATGGTTACCTCTAAGCATCCATAAAGTGTCTGGGTAGTTCAATTTCAAGGCGTAAAGGTAAAGTAAACACTCAATCAGGAACGATCCACGGTCGACATAATCTCCAAGGAACAAGTATGATGTAGTTGCAGGGGATCCACCCACTTCAAACAACTTCATCAAGTCATAATATTGTCCATGGACATCTCCACAAATGGTGACTGGAGCTGGGACTTCCAATAAGTTTGGTTCGCTCGAAAGTAAGTCTGCTGCATCACGAATGATCCGAATGGCATGTTCCTCATGTAAACGGCCCTCATGAATAAAATGCTCTCTCAAGAAAGTTACATTGGGTAACCCATTTGGTAAAAACAACTCAGCTTCCGTTGGCTTGAAAGTAGCTGGAGGAGTCACCAGAGGCACGGCACGGTTAACAGTCGAATACTTTTCACCATCATCCGTGACAAAAACAGTCAAATCCTTAGTAGAATCCTGATGAGATACAGTAGCACGAGCTGCCGGAGTAGAAATACCTCTATGCTCCTCAGCAGAAGTAACTCTAGTAGTAGGACGTTGATTCTGTTTCTGAGAAATCGCATTCAATGCATTACTGATCTGAGCAGTATTGTGATGCGCAGTCTCGCGCGAATCATTATGAGACATCAATCAAGTAGAATCTATATGGACTAGCTTAGCAAAGGAGTGTTGCAAATGGAGATCCCTTCCGTTATGTCCTTATACTTGTTGTTAGCAATTTTTTCGTCATGAAAAAAGATCACATTCCACGACGAGAGGCAACAGATGTGTGAGTCAAAAGGAAGGAGACAACGGATTAGTGTACATTTGTAGTAGAGGTGAGACGGAAGAGAGTGGGGTGAGGATATGGGTATTACTGATGTAATTGACTAGATGGGAAGTGTGTTGTGAATTGATTAAAGTTGGGAGTAGTAAAGTGAATAGATAAGGAGTAGAATGAATTTGTGAGGTGTATACATTGAAGTACGGCTTGCGGATGATTAAGGTACGATTGAGTGGTGTGGTTGGTTGAGGATTGATTAAGGTATGGTTGTATGTAATTAGAGGAGATATTAGATGGTGATATGAGAAGGTAACAGGGAAGATATTGAGAATGGGGATTTAAAATAGTTTATGATAAGAATATGGTTGAGAGAGCTATATGAATATAAAGTTAATAGGAATGAGATTTGATTAGTAAATGGTTTAATGGATGGAATAGATAGGATAAAGAAAATATAGTAAAAAAGACGAAACAACGCAAGATATAGAAGGACGAACCCAATTAAACATGCTTAAATACAATATATTGCTATGGAAGTTAAAGTTTAAGTTTTGATGTGGGGTTAGTGAAACAATTAACAAATTAATGGTTAAATGTGAAAGAGTATGGTTGATGAAAAGTGAATTCAGGGACGTAGATTAATTGAGAATGAGACGTTGTCCAGTTAGAATCAAGCAGAATATGTAGAATAATACAATATGAAAGTATGGTAGACTATATATGGTTATGATACATGTTGGAAGAATAACCGAATTTTGGCTTATGATTGTTCAATTAAATACGAGAATTCAAATAATGTTTTGCTAGTGAATGTTGAAGAATAGGCGATTGTGTGTATGTTTGTATGTTTGTATGTTTGTCTTTTCTATGTATGTTTGTTGAGAATGGGATATTTATGTGTAAATGAATATACAAGTTGATTTATGAAATATATCATATTCCTTTGTTGTTAACGGTTTAGAAGTATTCGATTTGAAGTTCAATTACCCCTGATAAATAAATCTATTCCTATTTTCCCTCTCACTGAAATGGTTGTTATGTTGATATAATGCAACTACTGGGTTGCGATGTACATCATCAACAATTGAAAGTTTTTGCAGGTAATCCCAACTCACTACATCCTTATTTTGTCAAATACAAAATGACTACAAAGGAGTGATGTAGACAAAGTAACTACACAGTAACTGTAACAGTTACTGAAACAGGACCTGCATTTCTCAATGATATTTAAATGAAGAGTCCTTATTTTAGTTTATGGATTTTGCACCCATTTTTTGCACCCAAACCCCACAGATTGTGAGCAAGTGGACGTAGAAGTGAGGTCAATATAATAAGTGTACCTCATATTTTGGTCACAAACGGTGGAGACAAAGTATACTATCAGATCATAGGCTCTTGTTGAGAGCTATTTCACTTTATTGTAATAAACTTCACCAACAAATCAGTTGATTATACGCATCCAATCAAGTGATGTGCAAATAATCAAATCCTAATTTTGAGATTCTTAACGTGCCACTCCCACGAGGCATATATTGAATGTTCTATTAAGTGAAAGGACTTCTATGCACAGGTACAGTTTCTAGAACGAGTATTAATCTATAATGCATTACCTATGATCACATCACACTCTAGTCTTTAACTGAAAAATATTATTGATAAGATTAAAGATTGCAACCGTTTTCATGTAGGCAGATAAGGTAACAATCTAAATAACATCAATCAGTAACGTAGCTTACTTATATTCAGCACAAACTTAGTTTAAAGATGTACACTAATAACAGTTTATCATTAAAAAAGAATGCGTGGACCGGGAATCGAACCCGGGGCCCAACGATGGCAACGTTGGATTTTACCACTAAACCATCCACGCTTATCCACTGAGCTATATTAGCTAGTTTCATGAAAGATTTGCTTCTTGCTGTTCTATTATGTATTCAGTGAAAAAGGTTTTGCAGCCACCTGGAAGTGCTTGTACTTTGGAGTGTATCAATAGTCTCCAAATATACCCATCTTTTTAATTCCCACTGTATTTATTTCAAATTTAGTTTAGAACAACAAACAGTCTTAAAATTATAAGTCTACTTGTAAAATGAGAAGGAACACAGTACCCACTGAACAGAAATTACCAGTTACGCACGTTTACCAGATTCAAAAGAATACAACCCCAGACGTTTAAAACGTTAAGTAGACACGAATATTCTCTGAGGTAACAATACCAAAGCTATTCACTCAAAAGTTGATTTTTCACAGTACAACCAAACTGAAATGGTAACTTTTAACGTGATACAAAGAAGTACCTCAATTGAACACTTGTGACCACTTCCTACCTTGGATTTTATTCCGTTGTGTATTTGTACTACCTGGTAACCGATACCACAATCGTTGACTTGATATTTAAGATTAGCTTGCTTGTTACTCAAGCACTGAATTTAGTAGAGCCACTCGCGATCCGATCTACCATATACACCCAAATAGCAGATCCATTGAGTCGGCAGTTTATTTGTTTGTCTCAAAGGAGTTTACCTGTTCCATATAAGCCCCATCTCAAAAATAAGAAAACTGATCAAATTATATTCTGGTGAAAAATTTCATACTAAGGCTCTGTGAGCTTAGTTGCTGTATCTTACCTATCGTTGATAGGTGAAATCAATGTAACGGGGATTGCCACCACGATTGGCTATCTGGAATTCACTGAATACACTGTTTTCTATGGTCTGTTATTCTAGAAAACATCAATAACGAAGCACTAGTGAAAATGTTGAAAAATGAGCTTGTTAAGCATACAATGTTCTCTTCAGATTAATTCCTCTTCAATTCTTAATATCCCTCTTCTAGAATCCCTCATATAGAAATGCGTAAACTGTTATACTCTCATTCAAATGACTTCCACCTTTTCTTTGCCAATAATTAAACATGTCTTCCTTAAAAAAAAAAGGAGATCAACTCATGGCAATATACCTTCATTGAACCACTACTCTTCGAATCGTGGACATCTAGTATGAAAAGAATTGATAAAGCAGAGCAGTTTACCTCGACTAGAACTAATTCTATAAGATTCTTTCGAAGAGCAAATAAGTAATAAAACTGCCACTTGAAGCCTTGCGTCGCTAGGCGTTTTCACTGTTTATCTGCTCGTCTTCTTAAGATCGGCACTAACCGTAGATTTCAACTTCTATTAACTCCTTCCAAGATATTCTACAAAGACGCTTTTGTCCAACCTCTTCTAGTAAGTCCGGCTGCAGTTAGTGTCTCTTGCAATGTTTTTAGGTAACAAATAAAATCAACATTCCAGTACAAGAGTGCCTGTGAAAAGTTGTTGGTGAAGGAGGTTTTGTAAGTAAAAATAGAGACTAAAGCAAGATGGTTAGCATTCCAAACTATTTTATATCTCAATACCGTTTATATCATATTATCTGTTGGTCTTCTTATTCTTTCTGCAAGAGTCATTTTAGTCTTTGGAGTCATATGCAATTCGTGCATTGTTGATCCAAAATTCCACTCACCCGTTCATTGTTTTGGAATTCGAAATGAGCTATTTCGGTTTTAATGACTTTTATATCAACTTTAAATCAGACCCAAAGAGATTATGTTAACCCAACCCAACGATATAAATAATTGTTCCAATGTATTCTTCATCTTTGTCCAGTTTTCTTTAAGGTTATGTTCCATTCACTTATTACACTTACTTCATTACTCACAAAAAGAAGGGCTTAAAGTACGCGCAACTAGTTTAATCCCGTTCTAAAATACCTCCTATTTCCCATATTGACATATTCTATCACCAATTGCTTCATGGTTAATCATGAAACATTCTGTTTATATATTTTTTTTTTGCATCCATCAAATCATCTCAACATTTGGTAAATGCAAATATAATGACAAGACTACCTTGCATCAAGTTCTTGTATTGATTGAAGTGCAAAGCCTTCAAGATCACAAACCTACAGAAGAGGCTGGGTTAGAATATATTAGGCAGGACTTACGAGACACGTAAGGCGAATGAAATCGGGGAAAACAATATACTACAGATAATACAAAGTACACAAGATTGCCATATTAATCGTGCATATGCAATGAATGAAAGGAGTTTTCCAACAATAAGCAAAAATGTATATCAAAATCAGACAATGAACGGACTCCGTGTTGTATGTTTGAGAATAGTTTCTAAACCTATCTTGATATGAGAGGGGACATTCAACAAACCTTTTCATTTAGAGGGACTTGCTGCAGCTTTAATTAGATGTAGTATTCTGCTTTAAAGTGCATTCAACTTTGCTTAAATCGTAATCGAAAACAATGGCCCTTCCTAAAGGGTGCTAACATCAACAATAAAAGTCCATTACATTTGCAAGTGAAGCAATCTGGTGTGCGTTCTATTGTAACTCGGGGTTAGCTCCGTACAATCATATTTACAGGGTGAAAGCAGATATTATATCCATTGAGAATGCCCTACATTAACGCTTGTTCAAAATATCACTTTGAAACTTCCGATTGTTTAAAATTTGCATCAAGATTCATCTTTAAATTAATAGTTAATTTATACCACTTTTTATGCTAGATGGTACGCAAATATAACGGAGGTATGACTTCAAGAATGAACTATTCTCAGGTTTAGAAAAGGTTAATGGATATGTATCTTCAAAATAGAATGTCATGAATATATTATCAATAGCTATTTCTTAGCCATCATTTTATTAGTATTTGAACTTTAATGAAATTGTAAATTTAAAGGGTTGGCCCTGTGAAGTATGTCATAAAGTATAAAATGAAAAAGTTTGAAGTTTAAACAGTAAAGCCAAGCAAAGTTGACTTACTAATGGTTTAGAAGTGTTGAGATAATTATCAGGAGTATCGACAGCGCTATGCCTTCCTTTAGTAAGCTATATGTGGGGTTGAAGCCAAAGTTGAAAAGATTAATATGGTTTTATTTTATTGCAAGGAAACAAGAGGTAGAGATTTACATAGAGATTTACAGCTTTGCTATGTTGCATTTCCAGATTGTGACAACAAATCACTTCGTATCAAAAGAGAATACGTTTCTCTTTAAGTTCGGAGTATTAGACTATTTTGCCATAATTGTTTATAAATCAAAAACCCTGGAAGTGTACGTTTTGCTGATCTTTGAATCTGTGTACTGATACTTTCCAAACCCATGCAAGTTAGAATTGTAAGCTGAATCAACTTAATGTAAACCACTAACAGATCATTTTCATTATACCTGGCTGCAAAATTACTAGTATTTCCATTATCAACTTCCCAGTCAACCTTAAGTTACACCAGAATGCCCTTTAATCTACACTTCTTATCTGACAAGGCTTAAAAATACTATAAAAACAACCTATACAAATCTAAGATACTCAACCATCTCTTAAAACGATTGAGATGAATCAACGTACTCAACATACGCATCAGTATCAAACCCATTGAATCGGGTAGTTGCGGCCGAGGTGTAGGCACCCAAGTTGTTGAAATACAACCAGTCTCCTACATCAACGTCCAACAGGAACACGGTCCCTTCAGACACACAGTCCAACCCGTCGCAAGTGGGTCCCCAGATTGAGAAGTTGTACTCAATCCTCTTCCCTTGCGTCGCACGGTTGTACTGGAAAGTTCCCTGGTGGGTCAAAACACGGGCCTCTGGTTTTTGGTGATCATAAATGATGCAGTTCAAGTTTCCATAGACTCCGTCGTTGATATAAAGCATTGCGTCTGACAGTCCCTTGATGTCTCTACGTGCAATGACGTGAGTTGCCAAGGTGAAAGCACGCTCAACCATAAACCGACCCGGCTCTGCAATAAACCGAATTTCGTTGTCGCTGCAGTATTGAGCAGGAAACAAGGCTGAAATAGATTCACGGACAGCAGCAGAAGATTGGCGGAAGGTCAGTCTTTCAAACCCACCACCAATGTCCAACGTGTTCATGTTGAATCTTAATTCCAATCCGCGGTCAAAAATAGCTCTGGAGTCCTCAAATGCCTTACAGATCGAGGTGAAATCGGTTGCTCCAGAACCAACGTGAAAGGCAACGCCAACCACGTTCAAGCCCAACTCTTTAGCCAACGGCATCAAGTCTTCTGTGGCCTCAGCAACACTACATCCAAATTTGACGGAAAGTGGGCACTGTGCTAACGAATCGTCTGTTGCGATCCGAATTAAAATCCCGCATCCTGGATGGAAACGTTGCATCTTGTACAACTCCAGGATATTGTCTACAGTGGTCAACATCACGTTGTTCCCAGCAGCACTGCGGATGAAACTACTTGTTTTGCATGGGTTGGCATAGACAATGCGGTCACTAGCAACACCAGTTTGCAAAACAGTATCGATTTCTCTTTTGGAAGCACAGTCAAAGTTTGCACCCAAGCTTGCCAATTTTTCAATCACACGCATATTTGGGTTACACTTTACTGCGTAGAATGGATGAACTGTTGGTAAGAACAGTTTCCATTCGTGAAACGCAGCCTCGACTTCTCCCAAGTCGCAAACAAAGAAGGAGTCTTCGTTTCCTGCGTTACAAGTTTCATAGTCAATATTTTGAACACGTTGCTTGAGGGCATTTCCTACAAGACTCTCATGTAAAGACTCTGAAGTAAAGTTCTCTGTAGCTTTACTGAATTTCTTGTTACAAATTCCAATTTCTCTAGTATCTTCGTTAACTAGCAATGGAGCAACATCATAAACAGTCGAAACCATCTCTCTCTTTATCTCTTTGTTTTCTTTTATACTTGGTGATATTTCACACACAGTTATGACTTCAGGGGGGACCTAGAAGACAGAAGGATATATTCTCTTGAATTCGCTCACGATGATTGTGAGCTAGAATGGCAGTAGAATATCAAGCGGCAGCTCTCGTAGGTATTCGGATCAAATAAAGGTTATACTAATAATTTGTGATGTATAAACCTTTGTAGAGTTTAAAATTAAAACAACAGTTGTTTTAATAAGCTAACAATATAATGAAAACACTGGGGATTCAGCTAAGTTAACAAAGTTCAATCAATTGACACTAATCAGTTTTTATATTTTTAATTTAAAATTAATGAAAATTTTAGTGTTAAAGGGTCCTGCAGGTAATCGCCGTTGAAGGTTGCAAAAAGTATCACAAAAGGGAAGCAGTGATGAGGGCCAATGATGATGTGACTGTTGAGGGCTCAACCATTGTGTGGATTGGTTAATAAGTATGAGTGGTCAAGGGTTGGTGATTGTGTACACTGGAGTTGTAGATATTCCTAGGATTTAGGATTCAAATCCTTTAAAATGAGTCTATATCGTCGTGATTTAGAGAACTTAATATGAGCAACTTTAAATTTGGGTTATGAATGAAATCATTAAACTATGAATAAGATCATTTAAGTCATCACTGTAAGTTGTGCAATAAATGAAGGTTGGGGTGTTGAAGTACTAATCATAGAGTGTAAACATTAAGCTACTCTGTTTTACTCTACATTCATTACTCTTACTATATTGTTAGCTAACTCTAATCCACTCTAAAATTCCCTCAAACTACTAACCAATTTCACTACATTAATCTCACTACACATCTCTAAATCATATGCATTCAAAAACCTATAAACTATCCATCACTACAACTCAATCAACGCCTCTGGTTCAGCTACATACTTTTTCCTTTCACTTCCAGTCAGATTGGCCGACATTCCAAAACTTGTGTTTGGAACCGAAGGCAACTGTTCTCCTCCAACATTCACACTAGTTCCCTCTCCTCCTTCAAGTGTTGGGAACCTTTCGCTAGCCCTTTCGACAGCATCCAGTGGTAATGTTGAAGATTGTCTTCTGACAGTGTTGTTTTTAGGGTGTTGGTTCAGTAATGCATACGCACTGTCTGAACTCTCAGGGGTCTGGCTTGCTCCAGGATACCCTATGCTTTGTTCACTAGTAGACTCCTCAGGGTACATTGCAGGGTAAGCCAAGGAAAATCTGTCGCCAGTGCTCTGCGAGTGCTGGTGACTTGGAACATGTTGTTCAGGAGAGTGGTGTTCTGGCGCTGATTGCTCTTGCTCATCCAACCCTGGCTCCGATGGTTCATCGTAATTTATACTTTCTTGTTGAGGGTACACTGGATACGATGGTATTCCTTGTGCCTGGTTATTGTCAGGGTGGGAGACGCTGGAAATACGTGGCACCGAGGGTGCGTTGAATGAATGCGTGTACCCAGTCGTTTGAGGCTCATTGTATCCAGGATAACCTGTTGAATCTTCGTTCCTTATTCCTGTTGGAACGTGCGCAACTGGCTTGCCAACTGGCAGGCTCTCTGTTGGGTACCCAGTCGTTTGAGGCTCATTGTAACTAGTTCTACGCCCTGCTTGACTATGCGCAGGTGGTACATTGGAGATTGCCTGTTGCATCTGAGCTGGAATGCTCAGCAGGGTGTTTTGTTGTTGGATCTGCAGTGTGTGTTGTTGTGGAATCTGCAGCGTGTGCTGTTGAGGAATCAGAGTATGTTGTTGTTGGATCTGCAGAGTATGTTGTTGAGGGATTTGCTGAGTGTGTTGTGGGTTCTGATATTGTGCCTGACCATATTGATCGTCATATGAAAAGTACCCAGTCGGTTGACTCCCCTGCCCGATATTGTGATTACCGTACGCCATACTCAACTTCTGTTCCAAAAACTGATCATACAACCGTGTGATGGTACTGATCTTGGTGTTCATTTCCAAGAAGGCGTCATACTTTTCGATTGAAACACGTAACGACTTGTTCACCTTTGGCTTTAACCTGATGATCTGGGTGTGCAACTCACTCAACTTGGCATCGTACATGAGATTAGCTCTCTTTTTAGGATCGTTCTTGACCGAAGTCATGAGGGTGATGAAGAGGTTGATTTGCTCTTCTTCTTTTTGAGTAAGGTCTGTAGCCTGTGGTGCAGTAACTTGTGGGGTTTGTTGAGCTGGTTGAGCTGGTTGCTGAGTGTGCTGAGGAGCTTGATAAGACGGTTGCTGAGAAGGTTGCTGAGGAGGTTGCTGAGGAGGTTGTTGGAACTGTTGAGACTGGTTGCCTACACCTCCATACAGAGGTGTACTCTGCTGTGGTTGCTCAGATCCGTATCCTCCAGGTAAATTGTACCCCAGAGATTGTTCTACATTTGGCTCCGAGGCCTGGAAGTTCGAATTTTGCGCTCCTTGTGGTGCTTGCTGGTAAGCATTTTGGGCCTTCAAGAAAGCAGCTTGTGCTTGCTGGTACCCAGAGGATTGTGCGTACAGTTGCTGGTTGTCGAATGGAAGAATGTTGTTGTAGAAATCCGACTGGGGTTGGGCAGGAGGTTGTTCTTGTCTGAAAGGTTCTATACGTTGTTGTTGGATTCTTTCTTCTTCTTTGAACGCTTGTAAACTTGCTGCGATTGCAGCCTTCATTTCGTCATCATCTTCTTCTTCTTCGTTATTTTGAGTTGGTGGTGCTTGTGGTGGTGCTTGAGTCTGTGGATATGGCGGTGCTTGGGAAGGATTATATGGTTGAGCTTGTTGCTGACTGTAAGACTGTACCGGAGGAGTTTGTGCTACGCCTCCGCTTTCTCTCAAACTCATTTCTATTGCCTTGCGCATTTCCTCATCTTCATCGTAGGTGGATGAAGTGTCCTTGCTTTTAGTACTTGTGTGAATTGCACGCGTTGTAGGTTTAGCCAGAGGTTTATGCTTCAAGACACAGTTATCACATACACGAACTGGTTCTCTGATCCCCAAGGAAACAAGTGGAATGTTGTTGTTTGAGTGGGTTTGGCAAAAGACTCCACCACATGCACGGCAGTGATGTTTTCTGTTGATCATCAGGAAAGTCGAGTAGCAGATCATGCAGCTATCGTTGTCCACCCAGTCTGGGGGAACTTCCAGGTCGACAAAGGTGCTGTTTAATGTTGGTGGCGGCTGATCGAACTCGTCATTGCCAAAGCCATTGTTGTTGACGGCCACAGCAACGAATTCGAAACCTTCGCTACGTAATCCATTGTAACGTTTCTCAACGTAGTTAAGTTGCAATTGGTTCGCAAACAAATGAGTCCACTGTTCAATCAATTGCAAGATGTATTGACCTACTTGAAGGCGCGATACATCCTCGACATGTACCTTTGTATTGTAATGATGTTTGAAGATGACATCGACCAAGTAATCCATAAACTCTCTACTTGCCACCTCGACTAAAAAGTGGAAACCCAGATTCTTGACACACAAGTCAACTAATTTCAAGGTAGAAGTAGTTAAGTTGGGGTTAGCATGAACGAGGGTTAATCTCTTCTTCAATGAACGCATACATTGCTTTGCTGGGAGTTTCTTACTACGAATCAAATCAGTAATCTCCAAGCCTATAGAAAGCTCCAACTCTCCATTGGGGATTGATTCGGACGTGGCCTCCGATATCTTATTATCTAGCTCGACGGAGGACACAGAATTACCACTAAACCAGGACATATTGGGTTTGAATAGGAAGAAGTAGTTGATGATCTTTAATATGATTATCTTAATTAAAGAAGGGGCGAATTTATATGTCACTTTTTTTAGAACATTCACACACGAAGTCACACAGTGACGCAGGAAAGGTCACACATGTGAATGGTGATGGACTGTTTGGTTGAGGAGGTAGACAGAAGGTTGATGGAAAGGGTGAAGGGGTTGTTTGAAATATATCTATAAAAGATTGTTGATATACGTAGTATTGATAAGATCGTTGGGTGTGATTCACTCAGTGTCATATGATTTTAAAGATGTGAGATGAACAGATCAGATGAGATAACAAAGTAAAGGTACAAAGTTGGATTGGAGATGGATAGACTTGGTCTGGTCTAGAGATAGACTACAAGGTGGTTGTATATGGTGAATTGAGGTGAGGATATAGAGTGATTATATGTTATGGTTGATGGTGTGTGTTCTATAGTAAGCATAGATTAGTTTTTTCGTGAGGCTGTGAATGATTTATGGTGGTGGTGATATCGTAAGGTTGGTAGCAGATAATGATGTTCACATTGGAAGTATATATAGATGAAAATGGTAGTATGGTATTGATATTAAAAGCTAACAGTAGCATCTGACTGTAACATCTGACAGTAGCATCTGATTGTATTGGTTTACTACGGTATTAGTTTATTACCTGGTTACTATAGTATTTATTTGCCATGGTATAGATTTACTATGGTGGCAGTGTAAATGGTACTGACGATGATTTATCATTGTGATTGTATGATAATATTGGCTAATAGTATCTAAGATGTACCTAATGTATAAAGACAACACAACATTCGAGTACTTGTACTCAAAATCAATCCACTTGAATATTACATGCACCTTCACACCAAGTCCAATAAGAATACTAATAAATAAGGAGGCGCAATTTTGCTATTTCATCTCCACAAATCATCTTTACCTCTTTACAATTTATGTTGATGTATATTTTACACTCTCTTATTATCCTCTTCCAATAAGCCCATATAAACCAGCCTTCATTTCAAATCATCATCTCCACTCTTTCTCAATCAAATCATGTGCTGCAAAATAAAAAGAATGTTCGATACCGATTCGCTAGAAACTTTTCAAATATTCTTCTCCTTCTCCTCCATTAACCGAACCGAAATCATAAATCAATTCAATGGGGTCACCCATACTCTTTAGGTTCACTCTATTTTACACACACCCTTATAAAGATGAAATTACAAGATTCAAATCCCTCTAATCAATCTATACGTTCCCCTCCTATATGAAAAACCCCAAGGCTGTGCTAACCTAACACTAATAGACTTTGTACTGGCTGTGCCCAGATTTTACTACATATGTATTGTTCAGACAAGTTTCTGGTACGTCTACGCCTTTCTGTGGCACTTCTTTCAAGCAACTTGGTAGGTGGAACCATTCCATATGATCTCGTAGACGTAGAAGAAGAGTAGTAGCCCATATAATAATTAAACTAGGAATTGCGCTCGGTTAATTTACATCTTCTACTCAAGTTCAACAACTGCTATACATTGTGTCCAATAACCTTATTAGTACATCTTGTGCTCATGTACAACACCCAACTTACATTGTGTCTTTAATTCTTAACACTATATCTTATACTCAAGTGCAATATCCACATTGCGTCGAAGCCTCATATATGAGATAAACACGAGGACACGAAGGGACACAGAGTGGTTGTTATAACACCGGCGATGAAAAAGTAGGCTTGAAAACGAAGGCTTGAAAACTGAGCATAAACTCCTATGATCACCCACTTAAACAATTCATTTAATTAATCATTCGATAAAAGTAAATATGAATTGCGATGATAAAGAAATTAATAGCACACCCAGGATGCATCTTAACGACTTGAGCAATTATCATAAGATCTTCTAGAAATATCTAAAGCTTAGGCTACGTCTTCTCAAGCAAATTAATAAGCTAATAGAAGTTATTAAAGACATCCGCATGCAATCCATGAACGGTATAAAGTACAAAAGATATACCTTGATAATAAAGGTAAAGAACCGTATGTTAAGTTATTCTAGATGCTAACAGAATTCCATAATATATACAAGGTCCTTGTTAATCTTTCCATTCAAGAGATCCTGTTAACAAGTTACCAGGTTTCATTATATTTTCACTACATCTCTCTTAGTTTCTCTTATAGTTTACGATCTCCTAAAGTTGATCTGCTAGCATATCATATCCTAACCTAACCACTGTAAATCTTTTCTCCTCCACTGTAAATCTTCCCTCACCAAATGTAAATCTTCCCTTCTCCTCTACTCCTCCAGCTCTTCTTTGGACCCCACCCTAAATGCAAACTCTGATAATAACATAAACAAAACATGTAAAAGAAGGGTTGCTGCATGTATTGTTCAAAATAAGAGGTTTCTGGCGGAACAATCCGAGATCAAATGGAACATAGCTTTTAAGCCATCCGCAAAGTATCCTGGACAACTGATCTAATTTGAGATCAATTTAAACTTTATTTCATTGCCGCACATGCGAAGTTGGATTGGATCCACAAAGCACTGCCATCCTTTCTAATAAGCCCGAGTCGGAAGTATATTCGATGTATAGGGAACCATGAATAACAACAGTCCGGGTCCTCCCATGCAACGAATCCCACCCTTGACAACATTGAACTATTATATTGCATTAACCGTGTATATATTTTAAAAGCATGTTCGACTTGATGATTCACTAGTCGAACACTTGTTCTCATGAAATCTGCAGAATACGAAAGATACAAACCATGTTTTTAACGATCTACGTTACCTTTGTCTGATTTCCGATAAACACTACTATCGATAGTGATGAAGAACAATAGTTGATTATGATCAATCTACACGTGCAAAAAGCACAAGGTTTACCCACAAAGCAGTAAGGGATGCTAGTTTAAGAGCTGCGTTACGAAGGATCACAAAGTGTTGTTGACTATTCTCATTGGAGTAATCAGGATCGAGAGATGTGCAATTAGGTAGATTTAGGTCATTTGAAGCAGGACCCAAAACCTAATTCAAGCTTCAAACAGAAGGCGAAACAAGAATGTCAAAAACATATTATGGAGAATCACAAATATCAACAATCATATCTAGAAAGATCATCCCTTGGGTTTTGTCAACAATAAACTTAGTGTTCCATCTGTGAAAATCACTCTCGCAAATTTTCAGCTTCTATTGTACTGATGCATTCAATATACAGAGAACAATAAAAACCTCGCTACTGTGTAGTGTACTGAGTTAACATATATCCATACCCAGTTGCTCACTACTTCCCCCTATTGTTAAGGTTTCAACCACCAACGCGATTATTAAAATAATTTTGCAACCATTTCTTTGTTTGATTATTACTTACTTTAGTTTTAAAACAGTTGCATTCTAGCCCTTGGGAGTTGCTAAGAAGTGTCGGCAAGTTATTTTTCTCTTTGAATTAACTAATTACATGAGCTGGAGAATGTAAATGATATTTTAATGCCAACTTAATTTATCAACAATTATGCTTTGGGGAAAGTTTATATGTGGTGCTGATTACAATTTGCCATTTGCAATTTGCGTGTTGCAATTCTCTTACAATCCTCACTTTTGAGTGCAAACCTTATCTACCTTTACTGATAATGCACTTTTGGGCAATTGTTGGCAGTACTTGGGGATCTTAAACTGATCTTGTTTATATTTGTTTCTCTTCACAAAAGTCGTTTTTACTAAACTTAAATCCTACATTGGTAATATCCAATCCTTCTTGTATTGAAAACTCCTATTTGTTCACTCTTACGGAGTGAAGATTCTAACGCATAAACAAAACTGCAGACCCAATTCCTAATCCCGCGACTGAAACCCACCAGTACAAATCCCATCTTCCACTATAAACTTCCTTGACTGCAGTTGTTCTGAACTGGTTTTCCAAGGAACGTCTCACCTTGTGGCCCAAACTTCTCTTGCTTGTTTTCTCAGCTGCGTTGGTTGGGTTTAATGCTTCAGTGGGTAACATCAATGGAGGTTGGTATGCCAAGAATAATGGTTGCATTTTTGAGCCATCAAATTGGTAGAGTTGCAAGTAGTATCTACCGTGGTACGTGTTCACGGTCATTTCAAATGCCTGGAACGTAACCGGTTGGTGGTATCTTGTGTAAGTGGAGCTGTCGGCGACGTCTCCGCATGGGTCACTCAATAATTGTCTTCCATCCACTTCTATTGGTGTCAATATCAATGATCCGTTAGGTAACAACTCGTAACTACCATGTTGGTATGTAATCGAGGCAATACCACACGAGTGGTTCTTAGCGTCGGAAACAACACGATAAAGTGCTTCCTCATAGTGTCCGTCACCGGTAAATGAATATGAAATCCCTGGTAAATCAGGCTCAATCAAAAGTTCATCAACTGGATCATAGAACCCAGGACCTGTGAATACGGTGTTGGACTTGGACGTCCAGGTTCCAACCAACTCATCCATACTTGGATCAGCCGATACAACCCTGGCAAGAGCAGATACTATTAGTATAACTGGCGTGAAAAGCATTTCAAGGGTACAGCCACGATATTTTCAAAAACTTTCTTCAAGTTGTTGTTCAACTGCTTTTTTTATGATGATTCAAACAAAGAAACAACGAGCGTAATGAATGAAGTGCTTTGATAAGGTTACTAGTGATACGACTCTATTAGATTGTCGTAGATTGCTAATGCCAATGGTACTTGTTAACAATTGTTGTTCTGTTTTTAGATTTCTTGATAAAAAACAAGATGAAAATTGTGTGCAGGTTCACGTGACGTCTGAGATAACAGGTTAAGAGTCGGGATGAGGAAGAGTTGAAGAAGATTGGAGAAGATGAGTGTAGATGGGTGTGGTGAGGAAGATAAGAGGTGAGAGGAAGAAGAAGCGAAGATCAGTTTTGTTTATTGAGGTTTTTTTCATTCTAGATTTGAAAAGATGTTGGCGGAGGTATGAAAGATGTGGTAGTTCTTTATGTCAAGCAAACACAATGAATACTCATAGTGAACTCTTAAAAACCTCTTGAAGTTTCAGTTCACGTTGTGTTTCATAAACATCATCTCGGGTTGCACGCTCAAACAACAGGACCTTACAATTAAGGTTACACTGAAGATAACATTTAAGGTACAATGCAAGTGTTAATGTACCTTCATTCTGAACAATCACTTTAATTCACTTCAAAACATTGGCTTCTCAAACTGAATACCCAAGTTGCATTCTCAAATTGAATCTTAATTATAAAACTTCAATGAATGTAAAATGAGTACAATAATGTACAATAATGTACTCCGATGCATAGACATATAATCCATAATTTCCCCACTCGTTCGGACCAATAGCTACCATCTCCATTACATTGATGCTTGTATCTTTGTAACATGTTATCATTCCAATTGCTAGTAATCTTGCGAAGGGTTTTATCTCCGGAATGCTAAGAAATGACCGAGGTCTCGAGATTCTTCTTCCATTGAACCATTAGCATGAGCCTCCATCTTAGTATGATTAGCCAATTCGGTTTTAGTGTGTGCTATTTTGGTACCTTCTAGGTTATTGTGGACCTGCTAATGCACGTTCACGTCTAATCAGGACGGAGGGGACGGGGTTGGATTAGCACGAGGTATGTGTTCTCGATTGTGTAAACGTACAAATTGCAATGTGGAGACATCTGTTGGCACGGCCTCTTTCGAGTCACAGAATCGGCCTACACACCTAAGCCATTGTAACTGTCTGTGGCATATGTGACGGTTATTGAACTGTCTCACGACGTCGGATCTCACGACGAGGAACAGGTTATCATGGTATTGACAATAAAGAATACAAAACCTCAAGGGATGCGCATTGTTCAGCTTTTTGCGAGTATCATAATCCTGTTAACCTTGCTGTTGTGCACCCTCTTTTTTGACCTAGCCATTGAACCAGGAACAACTGGGAACTGGATGCAACACCAAAGACATCGAAATAAACTGTAAGTGGGAATTGAAGTGTATTGAAATGAACTACTTCGGAATAACAATAACCAGAAACGGTATCCTTCATGCAACTAGTATTGTGGTATTGCTCACACAAAGCAGTTCCAGCATCTATTTTATAGATTGTTCAAAACCGTTTATGGTACGAGACGAGAACTAAACACTGGTTCTCCTTAACTAAATTATTATGGCATTTCTTGTCTCCATTTAGTTGTTGATATCCTATTCAATTAGCACGGCCATTCTGCTCGTGGTATTCAAACCTTCTTTCGCTTCACAATAAAGCCTAGCTTATTTTATGTACCACAGAACATTGCGCAACAAAAACTTATCATTGTGATTTAACGCAATTATCATATCTCCAACTTCGTAGTTCGTTAGGCCTTTGAAGTCGACTGTCATCCAGGGCTCAAATTGTATATCGTCTAAGATCAAGTGTTCAGTCAAGACACAGAGCCCTACATGGATAAATGTGTATTGACGTAGGATCCAGGATGAGATCTATGCACTAACCCTGTTCATTTTTTAACCTGTCTGATAAAGCGAATTAACGTACGTTTTACTCATAGCTATCAAAAGCTACAGCTACATAAACTTATGAACCTTCATGATCAAAAGTATACGCTCTATTAAGTCTCGTCAACCCATATTATAACATAAATCAATGAAAATAACTGTACATCTTATTTCCTTCTATATTTTATACTGAGATCCCCTCACTTCTCTCATCATCCCACTTCCATCGTATTCATTTGGTCTTAAGTAGTTTTTATTATTGCGGTTAGGATCTTGCTATATGCTGATTTGCAGCCATGTTTTTGTGTAACAAAATACCAATATAAAGTTAATAATTGAAATATGGAAGAACATAAGAGCTTGTAAGCCATTTTCTTGACATCATTCCTTTATAAAGTAGTATCTTCATCAACCACGGCTCTAGCTAATTCTGAGCCCCAACTAACCTCGAGTGTTTCAACACCAGTTGTATCCCTCGCAAGGGTTCTTTGTTCTCACCCTCTTGCCGCCTCGCCATCTCTTCACCACCCACCGCCTCCTGAGTAACCCTACTTAACCTTTAATGTCATCAACCCTCACAACTCAAAAGCTAAACTTTGAAACTCTGATAAAAATAGCTAGAGTTCAGTTATCATCAACATACTGCCCTAGTGCTTTTCTAGTATATTTTAAAAAATTAGGACGCAAGGAATCCAAGCCTTTCCACCAAGCCTTTCCACCAAGCCTTTACTATCAAGGACAAACCCTGGTAATGACCAACCTGTGGATATCCATCAAGATTCGTATTCAAGTTTGTGGTTTATTTATTTCTAAACTAGGCCACTTGGTTTCCTCTTCTGTCAGTGAGATGCAAAGCAGCACATCAACTAATGAGGTACGCGAAGTAATCAGGTTGGGAGTTTCGTGGTGACGAGCACCTTTGTTTGAAAGGTGGTGAGAATGCTTTGTTGGATGTACATTCTTGTCACGAATTATTGTTCATGAACAAGGGGGGAGGGGGATGGTTGGTGTCGGATACTGCACTGAACGCATTCCCAGGCCTGGCACCTCCCTCAATTTCTGCATACGTCGCGAGTACAAAACTTAGCCTTGCTCAAGGCGATGGTTGGCGAGCGGATACCTGCTCTTGTGAAAATTGTCCAAAAGAAAAATAGAACATCTCCATTGAGGCGACCTAGTACGCCTCCTCATACGATGCTCTTTCTTAGCCATTGAGAACTCTTTCTCCATGCATAATTTCGGGATTTGGTCCTAGTAAACACTCGTACAAACTATCTTGTTGGGCTGGTTATATGCATATGTGTACCTTGAATAGAAAACGAGTAAATTCATTTGTGTGTTTCACTGTTTGACATAACCTCATTAGTTTCTTGGTTTCCTGTTGTAGTTTCCCAGTGTGGGTATGTTGTGTTGACAAGTTCTAAGCATGTCACCTGGGGGTGTGATGGCCCCGGAATTATGGGTCTAATGACCAGAGAGACTTTTGATTTGGTAATTTCACCAGGGCCAAAATTTCATCTTATGTGCATGGTTGCAATCAAGTCATGAGGGAGGGTTCACGACTAGTCGATTCCTTTGCTGCCCAGCAAGGGGACCTGATGCATGAACTGCTGTACCTGTGGGCTTGTGGGTCGATTCTAAAACTCCTAACAATAATAAGATCGTGAAGGTTCTTGCCGAGTGTGGTACTTCTGCAATATAGTGACTGTAAACTTCCAGTAACTGACGAAACAGTTCGTGTAGTTTTGTCGATTTACCCGAGTCTCTCCCCTTTCCATGTGAGACTGAGTTAAAGTGTTTGCTTTAACTCTTTAACACTAAACCTTAGCAAGTTTCTATACTTAGAATTGCTTATACTTTAAATCCTTCTTGTCATTATTTAGAATCTACGGTATTCATCGAATCTACGGTAGCTCGAATCTGTAACTTTAATGCAAATTAGATGACCTTTCAGTGACTTTGCAGCCATTATAACTGGGAAGGAATTACCGATGGGGGAAGGGTAGCCAAAAGGTATCAACGAGGAGGGGGTGAGGCATCATCTACTCCACCCAAAAGCATGCGGAGTCTCTCTTAGAGTCTTATCAATCTAAACTCCAGATATGATGAATGTCTTTCATCTATTCATCTCTTCAAACCTTTTCCTAATCTACACTTTCTCAATTAATATTTATTACTCCTATGAGCAGTCTATCTTTTATTATGCAAGCCACTAATATCTCTATACCGGCTAGAAAGCAGTCGAAGACACCGGTGGGGCCTTCGCGAAGATGGGTGAGTCATTCTCACTCATCGGCGTGTTGACGCCGTTTTTGCGCAGGTAGTCAAACTCAAAGATGTCTGCGTTATCATCCTGCGATTCTCCCCCCCGCAGACTTACCAGCGAGTTGAGGCTCGCCTGCGAGTGGTTGTGCATGGGTGGCGGCGGGGCTCCAGGGGCCACTGGCCCCGCCATGGCCGGCATTTTGTATGTTTTGAAGCCCGGCAGGAACCTGAACTTGCCCTTTGGGACGGGCAGGAAGCGCGGTGGAGGCGTATTCATGTGTCCCGTGGTGGGCTGCGTCAGGCCCGCCGGCTTATGCTGATGCTGTGTGTATGGGTGCGCGTACGCGTATGGCTGGCACATGGGCAGGTGCGAGCTTTTCATCAAGGACATTAAACTAGAATTGAAGGAATTAGGGATCGACGTCGATGTTGCTGTGGTCGCGCATGTTGTTTGTGTCGATGACGTGAACGTACTTTGGATTGACGTTGGTGATGTTGCCAGTGATGGCGAGTGCATGCTTCTTTTGCGTGGTGTGAGCGAGATGCTAATGTGTACTCCGTTGGGTCCGTTTGGGGTGCTTATGTTCTTTTCTTGGTTTGGGGTGGTGTTGCTGGTGTTGTTGTTGTTGTTGTTGTTGGTGGTGGTGCTGACGGTGTTCTGGCATGTTGGACCTGCCACGTATCCGTGGGTCTGCGCCTGCGCATACCGATACACATGCTGGGGCCCGCGTGTTGCGAACAATTTGCCCAAGAAGTCAGACAGGTTAGCTATTGCGACGAGCAAGTGTTTGCGCAAGGAGCGGTGGCGGGCAGGGTCGAGTTGTGCAGCTGGGTGTTGGAAGTTCATGTCGGACTCGTTGAATCCAAATGCTTCGTTGACAACGTCGCCAACGACAACAGCCAATTCCAAGGCAGTTGCGTCCACCAAGTCAAACAGGTAGAGAGCTGCGCTCGACAAGAACTCCTTAACCTTGAACATCTCGCTGACAGCAAGAGCAGTGTCATTGCTGGAGTCGCCAGCGACAATCAGAAACTCGTTGCTTTCCACCAAGTACTCCTCAACACTAGGGTCGTTCAACGCCCAGTCCAATGTTGTCAATACATGTAATTCCATTTGTCTAAACATGCCCTGGTCATAACGGCACTTGGCTCCACACAACTTAACAAGCTCGTGTAATTTAGGTAATCTGAACCTCTCGGTTGGTCCCAACCAACGTCCTCCCAGACCGTAGCCCAAGTCGCTGATGGTACGCACCGCTGCAACCTTATCAGCATTGCCCAAATTAACAAAGTGGTTGTTACCTCCTTGCACCTTGGCCGCAACCCAAAGACAAGTCGTAATAATCAACTGCAGCTGATCAAGTAACACTATGCGTTTCAGACAATAACGATCAAAGATCCTCACGGCCTTGAACAACACAAATGGTAAAATCTTAAGCCGTACTGACATTTTCAACAAAAAGTCAATCAACTTGACACGAATAGCCAGTGTAAGATACGGCTGCTGACGGTACAACTCAACATTAGGCTTGCCACTCTCAAGCGCAGCCGCCATCGCAGCGGCCACCTCATCACCATACTCATCTAATGTCTGCTGATGCTGCGCCAACTCGGCCTCATATAATGCACTGGGATACTCGTGCTGTGCAAACTTCCGCCGTCCCAGTTCAAACTGAAGTGGTGTCTGGAAAGACGACGGCGTCATGGGATTCCCCTTGGCCCTGTGCATATTCATCATCCTGCTGCTATATCAATTGTTTTTTGGAAACAGCGGTGCTCCAGTTTTATATATACATTTTCAATTGGAAATTCTGCCTGGTGGTAGTTGTTGCACAAAGTCAATAAAGTATATTTTGTTTTTTTTTGGGCATGCAGGACGTTCTCACATTTAATTTGCCTGCAGGACGTTCTCACAATTAAATAAATATTTTCTGGCTTTTAGTTTTGTGGTAAGAGGATAATTTTTTAGCGGAGGAGGTGGAGAAAATAATCTAATTTTTTTTTTTTGATGGATGGCAGTTTTGTGCAGGAGAAGTGGGATGTACAATCGCCCTCTATGTACAGGTTGTAAAGAGTGGGATCCTGGTTTGGAGGGTACACCTAGAGGGAGTGGGGAGTAGTGATTGGAGAGTTGTAGGGGAGAGGAGATGAGTGTGAGAGGTGTGAGAGTGAGGTGTGAGGTGTGAGTAGTGGGCGGAGAGAATGAGTGGTGAAGGGAAGCTTCAATTGCGTTTCTGTATAGATATTGTAGGCTCTTTAGAGTCTACTTTAAAGAGTCTAGAGTTAAGAGTCTAGAGTTAAGAGAAGCGTAAAAGAGAAGCAGCATAGATAGAAGCAGCACATACAAGAGAAGCAGCTTTGACAACCAAATCGGCAAAGTCAACTCGGCAATGAGTACAATTGAAGTGCTAAACTAAACGTAAAGCGTAGTCTAATATGTAAGATGTTTAAACAACTTGTTCTGTAACCATACAAACAGATTTGCAATACGAGAATGATTGACGGATCAGAGTCGATTAGCCAAACAAAAGCATAATAGACAAACACAGCAACAACACGCGTATCAGCAACACCTTGAATGCCGATGATGACGATAGAAGAAGCCATCCAACATGCGTTCGTCACAGAAGAGGATACGATATCAGTAAGAGGATGTGTATAAACGTACTGTACATAACTGTGAATGTGCTGAAGGTGAAGTAAGTAAACGTAGAAAGCCTGGCTTAGAATAGCCTACCATTGAACTGAATAGGACTGAGAATGACTCGAAATGATTCAATGTGATTGAAATTGCATAACACTAAATTGTCCCAGGGCTAATTAGTGGGTGCAAATTGTGTTTTGAGATTGATTCTCGACATGAACACGAGGTGTAGTCTATTGGAAAAGTCTAGAGTCTTACAAGTGATGCTGGTGTACAAGATCCATATCCCTTCACCACAACAATCATTCTTCAAAACATTCTCTACAAAACATTCTTTATTTAGTTGTGTATTATTCTAGAATATCCCATATCGATAATATCCTTCAATTTCCCATCATTTCATACATATCCATCAATTTCCCATCATTTCTTTCATTTCCCAGCATTTTCGTTTGTATCATCATTACCAGTGTTAATATTTCTTTCCTCTAAGCCAGGCACTCACTTTTTTTGATCTTTTCTTTATGATCATCAAACTACATCGTCTTCGTCCTCGCCTTCGCCTTCGCCTCACCTCACTCACCTCACTCACCTCACTCAACTCACCTCACCTCAATCAACTCACCTCAATCACCTCACTCTTTTTCACATAACACACCTCAACACACCTCAACACACCTCACCTCGCTCAGTTTTCGCTCAATCTCACTCGCTAACACTAGCGATCCATCGTCAACTGTTTGTGTAAACCAAAACACTGGTAGAAAATACCTCCCCCTAAATTCTACGAGTCGTACACATTAGGTTCAAATGTACACAAGAGATGTGTCGCACTTTTGTCCTAATCGTACGACAAAGCCTCGACCTGGCTTGTCGAGTAAGTAGGGGTATTAACCTGTCCTCCACTGCAAACACAACATCAAAAGCTCACCTAGAATATGGGACTATGTGAGTGAACCTCACACAACTCTAACTCTAAATTGGAAAATTTCGTCCAACTCAAAATCACTTCTCACAACCATTGAATAGACTGCAAAACTGGAAAATGATCAGATATTCAAGTTACATTGCAATGTTCCACTTGTATTCTCATCTGCGGATAAAACCCACATTGAGCTAAACTTTTCAGCACATTCCAATTATAATCAAGTCCTATTGTCTTTGTTTGCCGCACATGCCAAAACTTGGGACAATACTGTAGAGACTCATTTGTGTTGGTGCTTATTGTGGGTATACCCTGCTATCACATGATCGATACACGTGTGAATTTAGTGCATTTCTGGAGCGTACTCAATGCAGACTTTGCACCCTAAGGTTAGGATATTCCTGATGTTATTGTTGCAATTGAATGTCTATTGTCGAAGGGCCAGTCACACTACGCATCAAGTGTAAATCGAATTACAAATAACAACCTGGCTTTCCAACTGTGTTATCGTCTGATGGTTTGTGTAATGCGTAGGTATTGGCTGGGGTGAGCAGTCCTCGATATTCATGTCCAGATTCACTGACCCTGGAGGTGAGAAGTGACGAATGGGAAGACGACAAAGAAGCAGATGAAGCAGATGAAGAACTGGAGGTTAATTGACGAAAAACTACCAGTAGAGCCGTGCGTAGAGTCGGAGACGGCCAACTCGCATATTGAGTTAGGCCCTTGCAGTGTGTACTCTGTAGATCTTGAAGCAAGAGGTGTTGCGTATGATGTCCATGTTGTTTGTGTCAACCCCAAATGACGATCTCTCCAATATCAAGAATTTGCCGGTTTGACAAGAGTTTGCCGAATATGACATTAACCAGAAAATGAAGTGATTTTGAATGGCAGACTTGCAGAAAGAGATTGTTATTTGAATAGGCTAATCTCTGGGTACGGCAATTCTGCACTACTGGTACCGATAATAGGCCTCAAAGGCTACTCGAGGTCCCCTGTAAAGGGTGCTACAATGTATTCCGAGTATTCAGGATGTGTGATTCAGGTCCCTCTTCCTTTATTAGTTACATTTGTACCGACATTCACTCTTCGACTTCCCCTACCAGGAAATTTAATCCATGGTGGGGGTGTAAGTTACACACCTCTTTCAAAGCATAGCCCTCACTGGGAACTCCCCAAACTAAAGAGATTGTGACGCTTTTGCCGAGGCCTGGTCGTAACAAGTTCTAGACTACAACTGCTTTGTGACTCCACTCATCCAAATTGGTTTGTGGGTCAACAGGAATGCTCCTTTGTCATATCGCTCATCAAATCTCAATTAGACCTTGAAATATCCAAACTGCGTTTTGTGCCCATGTTGAACTCTGAGCCACTTCAGGAAAGGGGTTGAAAGATCTGACACTTTGAAGATATCAGCCCACGGCATATCATAACGAGGATGTGTAAAAGTAACTACATTCCGTTCTTCCTTCGTTCGATCCTTCTCTCTCACAAGAAATATCTCGATATCGGTCTTTCATGATGACTTGCAAGAAGGAAATTCCATTAAATTAATACGGCTTCAAAATATTCAATGGTGACAAGTTAGTTTTTGAAAGGGTGAATGCCAGGGGCCCCTAAGGCTTTCCATTCTCAGAGTAAACATACATTTTATTTTTGTTATTGTTCGGACTTCAATGTAGAAGATTTGTTGTTGCTGATAATGCAACGGCGATTGTATTCAAACGTTGCTTTCATTGATTGGGGTCTTTTTTTGACAACCTGCTGCAAATTTTCACGGCACCATGACTTAAGTGGGGCTGACAGAGTGGGACCACAGCGAAAGAGAGACGCTCCTAATGCTCAACTACAACTACCTTCGTCCATCCTCCGGAAGTATTATCCAAGAATTATATATCACAACTCCGATACATTTACGTCATAACCTGTTGAACGGCATTTCAAAACGTCTTGCTAGTATTGATAAGGCGCCCCACATTGTAATTAGAAAATATTGTGACACAATATCGACGACAACTTCACGATATCCTCCTAGCTTCCAGCAGGAATGTTGGTTCTAACCCTAGATACTCTCATAAAGTAGCTATTTTAAAGGGTTTTGAAGCAGGTTATGTGTTGTTGAGATTATTATTAATAATTCGACTTCGGATATGTTATGATGGGAACTGTTGTTATGATATTAGTTCTCTTATTCTTGCCATCTCCTGTTCGTTAATGTATCTTGCTTACCATCTGTATCTCTTCTCTTATTTATCCATTTATTCTACATACTACTTATTCTTTTCTTCTCTCTCTCTCGATTCCCTCTCATTTCCCTCATTAATTCATCATTTCCCTAAGCTTCACCCCACACTTAAACTTTAAGATCCTTTCAACCTTCCACTTCTCCCTCACTCCCTCCTTTCTTATCTCAGTTTCCCTCCCTCCAAATCACATTCAAGACCAATTATCAACCTCGCTTCTTCACTCACTTCCCCCTCCTCCCCTCACCAGTCTAGATCCAAACTTATCACATCTTATCAAGATTCACAACCTTCATTTCAACTCGCACCACGCTATCATATGCTCTTTTTATTTTCCGGTTACTGGCTCAAATAACCATAGTATGCACTAGCGACTGTATTATAAGGGGGGGTTTTGATCTCTGAATAACGTCGCGTCACTTTGTTTAACTCCACGAATTGCATAAACTGGAGTCGTGGGTTGTTTACCACTGCACTAGGAGTATTCGACATGTTCTCCACGATCTATTCGTGACTTGTGGAATATCATGTTCATGGGTGAGTAAATGGGTAGAAATCAACCTGACAACTTTAGGTCTTCAAATGTGTGAACAACATTCTTATCTTTATCACAGGCGTATCTTAGCCCAATTAAGGATACCTTGAACACATTTTTGCTTCTATTTGAGCTTGTTCAACATTAGATTTATGTCTAATTTACGGCTTAAGAACCTGTGACGTTCATTATGTCACTTATGGCACCACGATCATCTAACACCCCACGAATAGAAAGCCTTAACTATCATTCCTTTCACCCTCCACTCATTTTCTACACTTCCTTCACCATTCTTTTATACTGCCTCCACAGTCTTCTTCTTTTCCCCCCCTCTACATCATCTCTTCAATCAATTTCCACTTTACAGATCAAATAAAAAAAATACAAGTGAAAAACCATACACAACATGCTAAAATATCTCTTCGGATCAGATACAACCTCTTTGGTCAATGAACCTACTGTTGACTACAACAATACGATCCATACGGTCCATAACCCCACGCTGTTCCGGTCCTCTACAACCCGTAATTCTTCAAACCAATCTGGCCCATCTCAATCACAACAAGACTACTCGAATATACACGGCCACGTAATAGACCAATTGAGCGACGATGACTTGTCAGATGAAGAGCTAAACAGAGATTATCAGATGTTATTGGATATCACTAACGAAAGACCAGCAGTAACCAACTACTCGTTACCTAGCGATTTCCCAGGAAAGTTCAAAACAAAAGTCAAAGATGAATCACCAAGAGATGAAATACGAACACATCCCGATAAATCAACGCAAAGAGATCAAATCCGCAACGCCTTGCAAAAACTAGATGATCAAAATACCTATTTGAGCCACCTTGCACAGCTAATGGAACTTAACAATAACCCATTAGAACAGGAAAACCTTAACCAAGAAACCCAATACGAAGAGATCAAGAAAAAGTACATTAAAGAGTTGACCACAACACAAGCATTGTACAAAGCATATTATCGATTAATACTCAAGTACAGGCAGCTCCACAAAAAAATGCGCACCCAAACCAAACCGGCACCAACCCCACAAAGTGTCCTGATCAGAGAAAAGCTCCACGCTATACGCAGCGCGACAAAAGAAGCCAGTACCAGAAAGGCAGTTGATGAGGTCTTGGGGCAATTAAATACATTGGAAATCAGCGACAGACACCACTAAAAAAAAAAATTAAGGTTGGGTTCCCAAAGCTTAATGCCAACAGGGATATATAGCCCCTAGAGACCCACCTTTGGCGCTGTGGAGCTTAAGCACGACCTTTTTGAAGAACCCAGTGGAAAAGACGACTGGACACACCGTATGACAAATCAGGGGCGAACCTCAATAAAAGCCTTACGACCCTGAACCTGAACCGGACCTCAAATAAAAGTTTAACGAGAGGATGGTACGTTCTACAAGTTGAAGCGAATAATAACCGAAAAATACAACGTTGGTTTACGTTGTGGACATAAATTTGGAGGAGAGTGCACAAATACGGAAGGAGAGTTTCTTCATTAGTGTAGATACCACGCAGGGTGCTGTCCTAGAACTCATAAAAAGTACACTGGAAGAGTAGGAGTACCTCTTTATTTTCAATTACACCATCATAATTGCAGGAGTGACTACAAACCCTTTAAGCAAAGGTGCCAATTTTAGATTGCACAAACCCATGTTCCTATGCTGGAGAAGATTATGAAACCTTAAACCACCAACAATTTGAACGCAGCACTGGCTGAAGAGGTGGCACAAAGGCACGCTCTATAGAGGAATACCTGCCTTGTGTTTCAAACGAGTCTGTTTTTCCAGAAGAACTCTACTGAGAGCTATGGGCACTCTCATGCACAGATATTAATTGAGGCAGCATTTCACATTTGAAAGAGTTTCATTTTTAAACACTGTGCTTCTCAAACCTAATGCGCTTGTCTTATAGCATAGCTTGTTGATGGAAATGTGAATTTACTGTACTATTACAGCTAACAAAATGCATCTCGATCACCCAGACTTTCCAACAATACCGATTTTGAGTTTTGTGGGTACAGATACTTGCAGCATAATCAGTCGATCCCATCCTCATACAAGATGCATGTGTCTAGTGGGAAAGATTTGAGACGTGTAACAATCGGTTTCAATCTCTCGCCATCCCACCCGCAACCCGTTGCGTAGCAGGCTGCGTAGCAAACTTGAGACTGTTGTGCTCTTCGCGCACTCTAATTATAGCTTAACGTCTTACTTTAAAGTTACTTTAAATAATCCAAAAAGCACCCCGAAGGCGTGGGTCATGTGGATGATGAACTTTCCTCCTTTTGATGTCTCACACCCTTTTGTATCACCTACTTTAGACTTATCCAGATGGAATTGCTTCTACAATAGGGAGTAAACAAAAAATGGTTTAAGGTTTATCAAAATTCATTGACAACACTTTAATCGAAGGTTTAAACGGGGAGCAGCTGTAGAAACAGAGATCCGACAATGTGCGGCTCAGATCGTTAAGTTAAAAATTTTGCAAACCAAGACACTTGCAAGCTTCTTGTGCTAAATCACCTTTGCTTATTTCGGTGCTCCGGAATTGTTGAGGTATTTATCAACTTTTGCTGGATTGTTGTTTTAGAACATGTAGCTTAGAGACTGGATATGTATGAATCTACTGAGAATTATGTTAAAAGTAAACAAAAGTGGGAATTTAATGTAATCTAGACTGTATCGTCATCTTTTAGTAAACAATTTGAATTTTATAGAAATTTGGTCAAATACTGATTAAAATATGATTAATGGATCTTGACGATTATTCCCTCAACCTGAAAATCCCCCGTTACTTAGCAACTCCATAAGTTTCTATCTTTAATTTCAATCAATGGCTGCAACTCTTAAATTATTATATAGTAATATGTTACAAAATGATATTCTTCTCTCACTTTAAATGGCTCGCTAGGAGTTGTTCTTCTAATTAATATTATTCTCATCGAGGATGGCTTCGTTGATACTCTTGTTGATGATATAATCCCAGTCACTGGTGAGGACGAAGATGTACTGCAATGTGGAGATGATCAACAAGGCGATGATCATTCCATACCACAAACCTACCAACTGCAATTTGAAGTGGAATGCAAGCAAGAATGCAAATGGTAAGGCTATGAAGTAGTAGCTGAACAAGTTGAGGTATCCTCCGATCTTCTGTCTACCTTGTCCTCTCAAGACACCACCTGTAGAGCATGAGATGAAATCGGAGATTTGGTATACTGCTGCGATGATGAGCACTTTTGATGCAAGGGCAATGACTTCCTCATCGTCAGTGTAAAGTGCGGCCAACGAGTGTCTGAAAAAGTACATGAAGCTGGCGTTGATCACACCAAACACCACAGAGGTGCGGATGGAAGCGGTACCTGCTGCGATGGCTGCGTTCTTGGATGCTGCTCCAATGTACCATGCCACTCTAGTCGAGGTCGTGATAGACAAAGCCATTGGGACTTGGTATAAGAGACCAGCAGTTGTGGTCAAGATGGATTGAGCAGCAAGAACGGTGGTACCAAACTTGGACGCCGTGAACGTCAAGATCTCGAATGCCAACCATTCTGCCTCCACCATAAGCACCCCTGGAATCGAAAGATCCAACATCCGGTTCCAGTTTCTAAAGTAAATCGGGTCGAGTAACGACTTCCCAGGCAAACACTCACGGCCCTTGACAAAGAAAATGTACCAGTAAATCAAAATACACATGACCCAATCAGCAATTGCTACCGATAATGGGGCACCCAGGAACCCGATGCCAAAACGCTCGTCCCAAACAAGCAAGTAGTTGAGGAATGCATTCAAGGGTGCGCAAAAGAACAAGACGTAAGTCAGTGCGTGGAATATTCCTTGACACTGTAAAAAGTGGGTTGCACATTCGAATAAGATGTAGCCAGGGATCCCAAACAGCGAGATACGCAAGTACTTGGCAGCCAATTGACACAATTCCTTTTGGTCTTCGCCTACAATGGCAGTCAAAATGGGTTCTGCTCCGTAGAACCAAAGAATAAACATGGGGATGAACATGAGCAACAATAAGTAACTGCACCGAATAAAGTGTACACCCACCATCTTGTATTCCTTTCTTCCATATGCCTGTGCGCATAATGTATCCAAGCACGTGGATACACCTTGGATGATAGCATAACCCGAGATGTTCGCAGTCATCGAACTGAGAGACACAGCAGCAAGCTCTTTCAGCCCCAATCTTCCAACTGAAAACACGGATGCTACCGTAAATGAATATTTGAGCAAGAATGTCACAACCAAGGGAATTGACGACCGGAGTAATCCAATCACCTCACTGCGCATACTGGTCTCAGGCTCAACCATCACTGAGTGCGTCAGCAACATATCAGAAATGTTCTCCGGGTGCATCGAACCCCTCGACCGTATCCTGGTCAAGTCTTGAGGAATATTAGGGTTCGCTGCAAACGCTGCTGGCAATCGATCAGTGCCCAACGAAGCAATCGAGGCCCTTCTATTCTGAACATAAGTAGCTATCTCATCCTCAGTAATATCAGAAAGCGTATCTATACTCTTCCTAGGAATCAAATGAGTATGTTCATTCATCGATGCCTAAGTACAATAAAGAAGAAACAAGGTCAATTTAATTTCGCGTTATCATTGGATTTGTCTATCTTTCACTTGTACCTCTTATCGAAACAAAGAGCGCATAGATCAATAATGCGCGCCTTCACTTTTAGTGCGCCCTTTAGTGAATGGTTACCGATGAGCTCCTCATTGATGAGCCAAGCGAATAAAAATATCCTCCTGACACCTCACCTGCTACCCAAGCTTGGCTTTCAACACTTTACAACACCACGGTTCTCCTAATTGTCCCCTCATTTAATCCCGTCATCATCTAACCGTTGAGCGTTTGCAACCAAGATTGTGATACTGTTTTCTTTTTTTATTGTTTTTTTGTTTGCCGGAACTCGTGGTGGTTGTGGCAGAATGTGCGGAGTCATTTGTTGAGGCAGTGACAGGCTTCGAAAAACACTTCCTTCATGTCTAGGTAGTGCCAATGATTCTGTTGTTAATTGCCCTTGGTGCCTAAGACGCGAGCGAAATGAGGAGAATTCCGTTATTTTTTTTTCGTTTGGTCTGACGATCTGCCTTACTCCTCACTTTTGTTGGTGAGTCAGGCAAGAAGTGATCTGTTGACGAAAATGGGGTGTACTTGGTACTGATGATTGACTCAGGCAATGATGCCGAAGGTCACCATCGTTCTACTTATACGAATATAAGATACGAAGTTTATAAGATTGAAAGGAGTGGAGTATATTAGGAAGTGTAGGGTATTTTTAGTTTAAGATTTTTGTATAAGGAGAACTGGAGAAATGGAGAACAGGTGAACAGGAGAAATAGACAATTGGAGGGAATATGATGGTGAAAGAACATAAACGACAACTTCAATTGTGGACCTCAGGTCAATCATAATTCAGGAGGTGGCAGAAGCCACCGGAACTCCACACAAGCCACACCATAAGCATATAAAAAGACAAGTAAAAGTTGAGTTGGAAAAACTATTTCTAAGCATCATTACTATGAGTACCCCAACATTTAAACTCTCTGACGGAAACACAATTCCTGCTGTGGCATATGGATCTGGAACCAAGTGGTTCAAGTATGGCCAAGATGGAACCAACCAAGCATTGGTTGATGCAATTGACACCGCAATTGATGTTGGATTCACTCACCTCGACGGAGCGGAGGTCTACAACACCGACAATGAGACTGCCCTTGCAATCAAGAAGAGCGGGGTCGACAGAAGCAAGTTATACATTACCGATAAAAACTTTATTGGTAACAAGCGTTTTGATGGTACCAAGTCTGTCGAAGCCAACCCTTATGAAGCCTTGAAAGCCTCACTCAAGAGATACCAATTGGAATACGTTGACTTGTACTTGTTACACAGTCAACACGTCAAGAAAGAACTCCACGGATTCACCCTTGTTGAAGCATGGAAGTACCTTGAACAATTGAAGGACGAAGGCTTGGCCAAATCCATTGGTGTTTCCAATTTTGATATTGCTGGATTGAAGGAAATCTTGGACTCGAACCCAAAACACAAACCGGTCATTAACCAGATTGAGTACTCTCCAAACTTGCAAAACCAAACTGAAGGCATTGTTGAGTTCAGTCAAAAGCATGATATTTTGTTGGAAGCATACGGATCCTTGGCCCCAATTACAAAAAAGGACTCTGGGAACGCAGAATTGTTGAAATACTTGGAAGAATTGGCCAAGAAGCACAACAAAACTGAATCTCAAGTTGTCTTAAGATGGGTTTACCAAAACAAGATCTTGCCTGTCACCACAAGTGGAAGCAAAGAAAGAACTAGAAGTTACTTGGAAATCTTTGACTTTGAGTTGTCTGCCGAAGAACAAAAGAAGATTTCTTCCTTGGGTGAGAAAACCAAGATCCAACAGTATGGTGATTTCGCTAATTGATGATTCTAAGAAGAATCTTTTGAGATATTCTGCACCGACTGCATGCTCCAAGCGGAGTGTGCATGGAAATATCCTTCCTACATTGAAGAGAATTGCTGGCAATGGTGTAATCAATTAGAATATATATATGAACAAACATAAAATTTGACACATTTGTAAATGGCCCCATTTAAATTTGCAGCCAAAAAATCCACAACCTAATTTCAGACAACTCACATATGTATTCCTCTTGAAGCTGAACCTCTCATACTAGTGGTAAGAACGAAGTGGACCTCTAAAAGGACTATTATCTAAAAGAAAAGAGCAACATCAAAAGAAAAAGTTTGCGTGCTATGGGTCCCCCTCCAAAGACCTTTTGTTTCAAAGAAAGGGTGATCTTTTTAGTTTATTAAGCGTGTAGTGAGGTGCTTTTAATAGAGCATGCTAAGAATTTCGATGTAGTGAAATACAGCACAGCCATTTAATAGACGGTTTTAGGAAATACAACACAGCCATGACTTAATAGACAATTTTAGGAAATACAACCTCATAAGTCGTGGATAGTTTTCTCCATTTATGGATGTATAAAAAGTGAAAGAACGACCGGCATTTGTGTTTCACGGTACTATGAACAAACCTTGAAACAAACATTCACAAGACCAAGTAAAAGATGAAACTAGATGACAAAATCGAATGAGTGGATGACTTTAATCCAACGTTTATTTTCACGGTGGAGTACGTAATGGAATGTGTGTTTATTCTAATCAACTGATTTATGTATTCTTGATCATCCATCTCTTTTATTCAGAAATTACCTCCACCCGGAGGTGACGTATGCAGAAGAAGTGACGTATTTAGATGTAAGGTGGCACTTTAAATTCTAATTACTACCTCGTTAACAAGAACCCCGATGTCCAGCACCGCACTGTTCAAAGTCGTGCTATTCTCTTCCCCTCCAACTATCAAAGCCCGCTCCAACTGATCGATTTTCGTGTTGGGTGGAAGTTTATTCTGTACAATCATTTTGCCTAGAATCTCCTCCACGTCTTCAATGCCCAACAACTTTTGGATCTTCTCAAATCTGATACTTTTGAAGTAACTCACCAATACCACAATATTTACTTCAGCCAAGTTTCTCAGCAATACCTGTTTATCCCATTGGTTCATTATATCATAGTATTCGTTGGTCTCGTTGGCCAAAAAGCCATCCAAAAGTCCAAATGGTACAATTTTCCTCTTTGCCACCAACTCAAATATCTCTGGATGCCCGATATCTTGAGGTGCTGAAGCCAAGTAACTTACTACACCATATCTTCTGAAATCATAGCTTGCCACAACCAACAATTCCTCGATCTTCCGGTTGATCTGACGCGTGAGTTCTGCAACATTGCAATGGTTCACCAACATCATCTTCTTGCTAATCAATTCATTCAATGCTGCCAAGTTGGGGTCCTCCACCAAGTACTTGAAATCCCCAATCAAATCTCCGTGCTTAATCCGTATATACGATTCAATATATCCCGTCACAGGACTGCTCAATATCTGTCTGAGGGGCTGTGTTAAGGGAAATTCTTGTATCGACTTATCCTTCAATTTGATCTGGTGTTCCCACCTGAAAAGGTCAATCAATAACGTATAATTGGCATCGGATGTACTTCCTACTAGTCCTCCAACCTTCAGTAACTCATACAATTGGCTAACCTTAGCTTGATCGCTGCTACTCAGTGCAAGTACCTCCTCAACACTCATGCCGTGTAGTGGTTCGTTTTTATTTGCTAATTTTCCTGTACAAAATGCAAAGCTATACGTTATACGATACAAGTGAAAAAAAAACAACATAAATATAGAGTAGTTTCTTTCCAGATCACCCCACTAGAACGTCCATAAAATGAAGTTGTTTTACTTTACTGTGCTTCCATTTGTCATTTACCAGTTTTTTGACTATCTTTACTACAAATTTCTTCCATCGAGGTTTATTTTCGACAAAGATGTGTTGCAGGGCCTTGTTGGAGATGTGTTGAAGAACCATCCTGAGGGAAATGCTACCTCGATTATGATCGAGTTGGCACCAAAGTTGCAAGAACAGTATCCAGGGTTTATTAATGAGTTGAACTTTGAAGACTGGGTGTACAATAATGCAGGTAATGCCATGGGTACTATGTTCATCTTACATGCTTCAATCTCAGAGTATTTGATTTTTTTCGGAACGGCAGTCGGTACGGAAGGCCATACCGGTGTTCACTTTGCCGATGATTACTTTACTATTTTAGTTGGTGAACAGACTGCAGCCTCGCCTGGAGCTTTGAAGCCAGAGAGATATTTGCCTGGTGATGTTCACCATTTGAGAAAGGGTGAAGTTAAGCAATACGCCATGCCAAGTGGTGCTTTCGCTTTGGAGTTGGCACAAGGTTGGATCCCAGCTATGTTGCCATTTGGATTTGCTGAAACTTTAACCTCGACTTTGGACTTTAACACTTTTGGAAGAACAGTATACTTCACTGCAAGAGACATGATCAAGAACTTACTTAATGGTAAGTTTTAACACATAAAGCTCTATTCATTAAAAAATGTATGAAGTGATAGATGACTGAAAAATTGTCCAATGGGTAACTCATTCATTAGATTTTAAAATGTATGATGAGAAACATAGACTTAGATTTGTAAACATAGAATTAAATATGTTGGGCTTAGAGCCTAGTAGTTATTAATAAGAAGAAGAAATGTTGGTTAACTAGATAAGGATTGTAATTATTAAAAGTAAAATAGCAACTCATGAGGAATGTGAATTAGACTTCTAATCGACCAAGGTATTTCTTAATGGTTCTGAATACTTACCCAATATTATACACCCTTTATTGGTTATACTTACATTTAAAGCCTGGACCAATTTCATATATTATTGACGGAACTGGTAGCGCACTTTTTGCAGCTATTAGAGTCCTCAGTATACAAACCCTTTTCGCCTAATGAGAAGAATTACTTTAGGCTACTGACAATACAGGTTTTAAAGGATTCGTATGTCCATTATTGCGATAATATTAAGGAACATTCTATAGAAGGTGATAAATAATACAATAGTATTGCTCTAACATTACCCCTGGCTGCTTTGTGAAGATTATCAATGATTTCGAGAATTTAATGTGATGAGTTGCCTGGTGTTTTCCTCCGGCAGATCCTTCCCCCAACTTTTTCTTCATGTATAACCGAATTATATATTTACGTTATTCCTTATTCGGTTAGATCGTCTTCGAGTATGAACGTATTGGTTATGAATTCATTTAGTCATAAGCTGAGTGAATATGGTCGAGTGCAAATGCCCTACCCTTTTCCCAGGCTCATAATTGTAGGTCTTGAAGTAACTCGAACATTGAATGTATGGGTAGAGTAGATAAATCGCTGTTTCCACGGATGTTCAATAAACTGGAATATTCAATTATTTCATATTTAAGTGATTCAATGGGAAACTTGTGTAAATTGAATGAAATGTGGAAAGAGTGGAAGAATGTTGTAACAAAGGGAAGTTGTAACTTGTAATCCAGAGAGATACATCTTTACTTGAGCCAATTGAAGAAACATACAAAAAGTTAACCGTTCACGCTTTAATGCATTCTCCATTAATTCCAATATTCAAAGTCAACTTCAGCTTCTCCCAAGTCTACCTACCAACATATGCTGTTTCTCCTACAATATTTATGCTCGTCTTCATCGTTCATTAATATACATCTTTATACATTCATTACATGCCATATCCTCCCAACTGGAGCAACGATTTTGCTACAGAGAAACTGTTTGGGGTTCCAAAGTGTGCCTGCAACGGAGATGACGTGAGGATTGAGTCCTTACGCTTTTCCTTTGTATCTATCGTTGTCTCCAGTTGCGTGTCCAGCAGCAACAGAGGCTGCGTCTGTGTCGCGGTCAGCAGCTGGGTTCTTTGGCTTACGTGAGGTTGTGTCGTGTTTACGATCGTCATATCTCCATCCTCGTCAATGGTCGTATCGTCATGCGCGTGCGATGTTGCCGTTGAGTTGATAAGGCTACGCGTTGAATTAGCATTTTTGATTGGCGTTTTGAGGATCTTGTTGATTGACGGGAGAAGCGGTTTCGCGTCCTCGTTTTTGTCTACAATCGAGTGCTGCAGTTTGATCGCTGCCCTATAGAAGCTGTTTTCTAGCTTCGGCAAATTGGACAGCGTCAAGGGGATGCTTGTCCTGTGGGCACTCAGGTAGTATATCGAGTTCTTTTTTATTTGAAACAACCGGAGCTTGGTTGCTTGTTTTTCGTATGCAATTTTGGTGAGGATTCCTCCTCCTTGTAACTTGGTTTTGGTTTCAAGATTGATGTTGATTGACGATTTGTAATTTTTTAGGTTGTTGGGTTTGGCTTCTCCGTGGAATGAGCCAAACACCTTTTGTCTTTTAGGAGGTGTTGATGACAATGCTTCGAGCGGTTCACACATGCTTGTTGTTGATCCTGCTATTGTGATCGTTAAGTTGTTGTGGATGTTACCTTTGTTTTGTTGGAGTTTGTACAATGCGAGTTGAAGCTTGAGCTTCAACTTGGTAGCTGCCAATCCTGCGCGGTCGTTTCTTGCAAGCGTCTTAATTTTCCTGCGCGGCAGTGTGAGCAGCGGTGACAGTTGTGCCGTTGCCGACGATATTTTAGGGACGTGACCAGTTCCCAGTTGCTGCCGATATTCGGAAAAGCTGAGCAGTTTAGCGGGACTTCCGCCGCGGCGTGCCGCCGTGACCCCACCTACTGAGAACGACTTAGAATATATTCCAGTGGGGTTGTTTGCATTGGTGCTGCTTGTACTAGAAGTGCCGCGCTTTTTATAAGGCGTCAATGCTATCGACGTGGCCCCAGGAAGAACAACACCTGAACCAACAGACGTCAGCGCAGGAGAATTGGGTGAACTATAACCAATGCCAGAATCATTGGCCACCTGGACCTGTGATGTCCGCTTCCGCTTCTTCAAAGGTGTACCGCCATTAGAATGAGATCCGGTGTTCAAACGCGAATCCTTGATGGGGGCTAATGCTACTCTATTAACAGACATTCTATTAATGTCTTCCAGTCTTGTTAAACCAGTTCTTGTTGATGGACGGTGACTTTTTGTTTGAAACGGAACCACTAGGTTTCCTCGACGTACTTATGTCTTTTTTGGTTAAGGAGAATGGCTATTTGTTATATATATAGCCCGCAATTGCGTGTGCTTCGAATCGCGTAAAGTTAAAATTTTTTCGCAAAAGTGAAATCAAAACAGAGCGTGAGAAAATTGGGACGTGGATTCGTGTCGCGAGGCCGCAAGTTCGCTGGGGGTTGGTGGTGTAATAGGTTGGCGAGTTGGGTTGCGAGTAGAGTGGGCGATGTAGAATACTAATGTAGAAAGAGGATGGGTCAAGGTCAAAAGTAAACGAAAGGCAACCAATAGTTTTTCATCCCTACCAACAAAAAAGTGAAAAACTAATGTGTAAGAAGGCAAGTGGTAGTAACCCAAAAAGGATACTAGCCAAAACGGAACACTAACACCAAGGACCCAAGCGACAACATGGACTCAAACACAAGCCACCCCATCAAACTGTGTCATGTTTGGCATGGCAATTCTGGTGCCAGACGTGTTGGTTGTTTGTATATTACTGAGAAGGGCATTTCCGCATTTGGAGTGACGTGTTTGTACATTTGTTGATGAAGAGGATGAGTTGGATGAAGGCTGGGCGGAGGAAGCGAGCGAACGGTGAGCGAGATCATTTAAAAGGATTTAAAACTAGGAACATCAAACTTGCGTTGAGATTGTGCAGGAGTTGTGATCTTGGACGTGCTTAACCTTAAGGTGTTGATTTTCCAGTAATTTTGATGTTTAGTTTTTCATGTAATTAGGATGTTGGTGATGTTATTTATGATATTATTGTAATAAGAGGTAGTAGGTGGTGTATTGGTGTAATGGTGTACTTAGTTGGTTCATCTAGGTGGTGTATTGTAATTCCTAATGTTATGAAGAGGTTAGCATTGAGCTATAGAGTAATGATGTACTAAAACATAAATTATACAACTAAGTGACATTACAGTTTTCTCGCTAAGTCACACTACAAAAATGTCATCAAAGTTTATACTTTGATTCACTTTTGTTTAGAATTGAAGTGCAATTGAAGTGCAATTGAAGTTGATGCTGTTGAGATCTGAAATAATTATTTTGAAAACGTCAACAACTTACGAGGAATCATATGTAAATATCCATGGCTATATTTGGTTACATGCATTTAAGAATCTCCTGTCCCTTAACTCCCGGTACATCCACTTCATTACTCAATCAGCGTTTTAATGTACAATTACAGCACTCCAAACTACACATCCTGTTTTTTTATATTATACCAAGCATTATTCGTATCTCCTAATATATTACATATACGACTCTACAGTTACACATCTCTCTACACATATATGCACACGTTTACGCACACATCTCTCAACTCTTTCATGTCACCACTCACCTTTCTTCAATGTCTACACTCAACTTTCTCTTCTTTAAGGCAATCCATCTCATAATCTTGGCTGCAAATGATCCCAAAAAAATCCAATCATAAACACAAGTACTTTCTACATTCTAGTAACTACCCTTTCTATCTCATCCATCTCCTCACCTCCAATCCAACATCTCTACTCACTTATAGAATATCATCTTAATTCTATACCTTTCCCTTTTACAACACTATAACCAAATCAGTGTCGTCGTGTCGCGATCAATGTCGTATATCTTATCAATTCTTAAGTCATTTAAACCCCCTAACCATACTAATCATGCTCCGTTCTAAGTTATCACTGCTTCGTGAGTATCTCACACCTATCAATGCCGATTCAAACTTCTCCACTACTGGAGAAATCAGTCCTGATGAGTTTGTAGCCGCTGGCGACTACCTTGTACTCAAGTTCCCCACTTGGCAATGGGCTCTGTGCCCCAAGCAGCTCCAGAAGTCGTTTTTGCCCCCAGATAAGCAGTATTTGATCACTAAACATGTCCCACTGTATCAGCGTGCCATTGCTGTTATAGATACGGGCGAAAACACTCTCGAAGGAGATCAGTTGGGCGATGATGGATGGGTCAGCACTGCGCTGCACTCTAAACCAACTGACCAGATTGAAGAGATTGATGACGACTTGGAGTTGGAGTTGGATGACGCTAACAATGATGCTGGAGATGACTTTGACGACTTGGAAATGATCGATAACAACGACAAGTTACGCAGATATGACTTGTACATAACGTACCTGACTTCATACCGTGTGCCAAAGTTATATCTCGTAGGCTTCAACTCAAATGGGATCCCATTATTGCCTCAACAAATGTTTGAAGACATCAACTCGGACTACAAGGACAAAACAGCCACCATCGAACAGTTACCAGTAGCATTAAACACAACCCTGGTTTCGATCCACCCATGCAAACACTCGAACGTGATGAGGGTGTTGATGAAACACAATAAACCAAGAGAAGGAGAAACTGGTATTCGCGTAGACCAGTACTTGGTTATATTCTTAAAGTTTATTGCAAGCGTGACTCCTGGTATTGAATATGACTATACAATGGATGCCTTGTAACATGATCTTACAAGTGGAATAGACCAATTGAAGGGGACAAGCCTAGATCCAACTACTTTTTTAACATGAATTCATAATTGTTGCACAGAATTGTTACACAGCTTGAGTAAGTAGACATTAATTGATTCGTAACTATTTATCCTAACAGTAGTTAATACATAGTTCTCGTGAAACCTTGGGCATCATTTGGCATTCTCAACATTATGGATGACGCGTGAGACAATGACGTGATTCTAAGTGGTATGAAGTGGGATGATTTAGGCTAGGAAAGCTTCTATAATTCTTGGTATTATCGCCTCTGGGTTTGGTGTCTATGCTCAATATGAACCTAATGATGAGCACACTCTTATACTCCTACCTTTTTGATTTGCTGGACCTACCATTAGATTTACAAGCGGAGATCCGTTTTGGAGGTTTCACATCAGGGAACCCCAAATCAATAGTCTCAAACCTCTTCTTTCCCTGCTTAAGCTTGTTTTTAATGAACTCAACATAATTAAGTTCCTTTTCATACTCAAAGATACCATCTCTATTCACATGTCTCCACACTCTTTCAACATCATCCACCTTACTTGCACCCAAAGGTAAGAAGATGTCTAAATAATCACAGTACAAACCATAAGGCTCTTCTAATTGTAAGATGGTACTTAGTTCCAAGTAAGCGATTTGATTGTCACTAAATCTTTTCGAGTCCATCCCATACTTGGCAGCAGCATGTTCCCATTCTCTATCTTCATTCCCATAATTGGGAGCACCCTTGTAAGTCATCTTTTTTAGAATTGTCCTAAGTTAAAGTGGCAGTTTTAACAAAATCAATGGCAAATCTAGGAATTTAAACAAACAAGAGCCCCAGAATTAGAGAGAAAGCGGATATGTAGGGGGTGTATCTGTTGGGACCCTATTTTGAGCTTTCAATTTTAGAGTGGTTACAGAGTGATTTTTTAGGGTGCAAATTTCACGTATATCCGAATGTTCATCAGTGGAACCCGAAAAGTATGAGGAAACGCAACACACATCTTGCATTTCCGCAATCCTCTTGTATTAACTTTTTAACTCGTTGCTTGTTCTTTCTTGTTGCGTTAAATGCGTATGCATATGTTGGTCTTTGTGAGTTCAACCTTTATCCGTTGCTCGTGCAAACTTTGACTTGTCTTGATGCATAATAGGACCTAAGGTGTGAAAAATTGCAAGGCTTATGACTTACTACTTAGTAATAAGTAATGGGTCTTGCGTATTAACTTTGTGATGAGGAACACGAACCTTCATTGGGCTTCGGTGTCGTTTGAATTTCAAGTTGGTCATCTAATTGTAATTTAGTATCAATTAAAAGTTGATTCAATTTATTATTTGAATTCTCCACCATCTCTTGTTAGTTCTCTTTTAAATCATCTTATGGTTATTTAATATCATCTCCTTGTTACCATCCTCTTATCTCATGTGAGCTTGGGTAAAATCCTGTAATATAACCTTTATTCTTCATGTCATTATGTCATTCAAAATCTTATGTTCTTGAATGTAATGTTCATGCTCTTGTTTCATCATACTTTTTTTTTTATTTGGGTCTTCTTTACATTTCACTCTATTTACCATTTCCTATCTTTTGATATTGAAAGTGATGATACAAAGTTGATCAACTTTGTATCAGTATCATGCCCATCGCTTGCTCTTCAATTATCTTCATGAATCTTCAGAGGCAGCGTATCTACGTTGAATTCATTCATCATCACAACACGTACCTCATCTCAAGTCATCATAAATCCACCAAATAATTAATTCATCTCAAAAAAACCCTCTCCCAGCAACGCGTCCAATCTCCAACATTAGTATCCGCCTTGTTGTATGGCCATTGAAGGTCCGATCTTATTATCCACAGCCCTTTAACGGATATGCACAGGAAAACCCCTTACCACCCTCTACTTTTTTTTGGCCCTTCTACTTGGGTGCAAAAAGTTGTAGTCATCACCACTATAACAACAATCAAGAGAACCATATCGGGCACACCGGACACCTGTCCCGTTCTTAATGTATCCTTCGTTCCCACAAATCCCATCTTTCCCTCTGCTTTTTAACCCTCTGCACTAGTGGCTCAGTTCGTTGACCAGTTAAATCCGCTCGCGTACACACTCAAGAGACCCCATCTACTCATATCTACTATGTAATCCTGGTTGTCAAGATCATTTATTAATCTAATCACTGTGTGTTCGTAAGTGTCGTGCACTACTTATTATCACGTCCTTTCGGCTGTTTGCTCCTTCAAGCTCGCTTCTTATGTTCCTTTCATTGGTGTTCACTTCAATGTTACACCTAATCTACAGTATTTATTTTCCATGTGAAATTTCATTTCTTCTCTTTATCTTTTCTATTCCTTGTAGCAATGACAAAAGGACTGGCGCTGGGTTCCCATTCAAACCGAACAGACGTTTCTCATAGAAAGCACAAGCACAAGGCGGAATCTTCTGCGGAGAAACCAACTTCTGAAGATGATCAATTGGGATTACTTGCTGATCATGCCACTGAAGAATTAGAGAAAGTTGCTTCGGCTGCTAAGGATGCAGCTAGCCCAGGAAGAAAGAGACTTCGTGAATCACGTCGTGTCGTATTTATTCTTGGTGCAATGCTTGGCTTACTTGCAACTATCTTTTTTTCAAGCTCCAATACCTATGACTTGCGTGGTGAATTGGATCGTTATGTAAACTTTGATTCTGTCAACGATTTGTTTGAAGATTGGAACGCGTGGACAGATATCTTGCCATCGGGGTTCCCTTCTATCCTCCTGGAGTTCGATTACTCAAGTAAGGGTTCAGAAAACTTGCATGGTTCAGCAGAACTGTTCCTGGTGGGGAAACGTATGATTGCTCAGCTCGATTTAAAAGCCAAACACAATGTTGTCATGGTTCCCGGAGTTATTTCCACTGGTATTGAATCGTGGTCGGTAACCCAGGATGGCGCTTGTCCTTCTGTTAACCACTTCCGTAAACGTTTATGGGGATCTTTCTACATGTTGAGAACTATGGTTTTGGATAAAACGTGTTGGCTCAAACATATTATGTTGGATGCCGAAACTGGTTTGGATCCGCCAAATATAAAATTAAGAGCTGCTCAAGGTTTCGAAGCAGCCGACTTCTTCATGGCTGGGTACTGGATCTGGAACAAGATTCTCCAGAACTTGGCTGTTATTGGTTACGGGCCAGATAACATGGTAAGTGCAGCATACGATTGGAGATTAGCATACTTGGACTTGGAAAAACGTGATGGATACTTCTCCAAGTTGAAGACATCGATCGAACTCAACTCCAAGTTGACAGGTGAAAAGTCGATTTTGGTAGGCCACTCGATGGGATCGCAAGTGATCTTCTACTTTATGAAATGGGTTGAAGCCAAGGGTGAATTTTACGGCAATGGTGGAGACACTTGGTGTAACGATCACATTGCGGCCTTTGTAGATATCAGTGGATCTTCTTTGGGTACCCCAAAAACCATAACTGCCTTGCTTTCTGGAGAAATGAAGGACACAGTGCAATTGAATGCTCTTGCTGTGTATGGACTTGAGAAGTTTTTCTCCAGACGTGAGAGAGTTGACATGCTTCGTTCATTTGGAGGTATCGCCAGTATGATTCCAAAAGGTGGAGATCTTATCTGGGGAAACTTGACTCATGCACCAGACGACCCAACCAACACTTTGGAAACTAATGGGACAAAGGTTGAGATTGGAGGCGATAAGAACCAGAGTTTTGGTAACTTCATCTCGTACTTCCAAAAGAGTGGTCAAGTACAAAACTTGTCGATGGACGACTCGATCGAGTTTTTATTGGAGCAGTCGCCCGAGTGGTACTCAAATAGAGTGCGTGAGCACTACTCGTTTGGCGTTGCCAAAACAGCAGCAGAGTTGGCACGTAATAATCATGACCATCTGAAATGGTCCAACCCATTGGAAGCAGCTCTTCCAAATGCACCAGATATGAAGGTGTACTGTTTCTACGGTGTAGGTAAGACCACAGAAAGAGCGTACACGTATACCGAAGCAGAATTGAGCACCAGACTCAAGATGGTGATCGACCCTGAACTGGAGCACCCAGTACATTTTGGAGACGGAGATGGAACAGTCCTGCTCTTAACACACTCTGTTTGCCACGAATGGAAAAAGGGTTCCAAGTCAAGATACAACCCTGGGAACTCGAGTGTCACGATTGTAGAAATCAAAGATGAACCGGATAGATTCGACATGAGAGGTGGTGCCAAGACTGCAGACCATGTGGATATCTTGGGAAGTGCTGAATTGAACGAGTTGGTGTTGAGAGTAGCATCTGGAAAGGGAGAAGAAATTGTGGATAGGTATGTGAGTAATTTGAATGAGATTGTGGGAAGAATGGATATTTGATTTGAATAAAGAGGAGTTTATGAAAATTAACCAGGCGGAGAGTCAATGGATGACTGGTGAAGGTATGGCTTTCTTACAGTATAAATTATTGTTGATTTCTGAAAGTTTATAAATGTAAGTTTAGTATTGTGATATTATGTTATATTAAGTTGTGATTTGACAGTAGTCGAGTAGTCATGAATGTTGATTTTGGGTTTAAAAGTATACTAAAGAGAGAGCTCTGACTAATGCTCTTGGTGTACAAAAATCCTGACAATAGTAATCGAAGATGCACTTGACATTCTCATTCATTGTTAGCGGTATACAAGGTTAAGTTCATGTATACTATGTTAATCTAATTGAATAAATTACTAAATCTGATGCTTATTCTACTACTTGATGTACTCTTTTTACTAATCTTCGTCACTTACTCCTACCAATGCATTAATATATAGCATTAATGCACAGTAAATCTACTGTATCTGCCTGGTATATTTTTAGCAATTTTGCACCCATTAAACTAGGATTCGTTAAATAATGTATAAATGTAGCACCTTCTTGCTTACAAGTTAAAAGTCTATTTAAGTAATGTAAAATCAACACGTTATCTTTACTAATAATACTTTTGAACTGGTTTCATTTCATTTCAATTCACTCTGCAACCTGTACTACGGAATTACTCAAGCTGTTAATGCTAAAGTCTGTACACCTTTTCACACCTTGTACACCTTTTTATAATATTCATATCTACTAACAACACTTTTTATCATGCAATCAGTTATATCTACTTTGAGATCAATTAATGTGTCTTATTAATTCTATTGAACCCTTGCAGTTCTCTACAAATAGCTAATACTAGATTCAATTGAACAGATAACTGGTTAAGATTGTGAATAGACAAGTGATCATAAATCAACAATTGATATCTCATATACTGATTGAAATATCCCAACTCTAGAAGAGTTACAAATTATCATTATCAATTTACTTCGTATATTTCACTTTCTTCCTAATTTGGCCCTCTATACTTCTCATGAGAGGTCCACTGTATCCCTGTTACAACTCTTATCACACCCCAATGCAAGCCTTGAAAATTGCCTTATAATCCAATCCCATAAAAGGTATATATACACTTCATACTCTTAAGTACACCCATAACTGTCTAACCCCAATACAACCCCTTCAAAGTGCATGTATACTCAAAGAACTGTAGGTCACAAAAATCCACTTGCTTTCAAAGTTGAATACTCACTTTGCACTCTTCAATCACACCACAAACCAATCACTCCTTCGGTACTTCCTTCCTTGCTTTCTCATGATATCATGTAGATGTATCTATTTATATATATCTTTTTATCTATCCTGTAGATTCTACTATCTTCTTTAATCCCATATATCAATTAGTCCAAAAAGAACTATCTCAGATACTCCACATTTCACCACAGCTAACACACATGATTAATCCTCACCTAAATCTCTAATGTCTCACAACCTCATAACCTTTACTGTTGGCTCAGCACTGCCTGATTTTCCTATTGTAATGTTGTCACTAACTACCGATACTACTACATTAAGCTGACTAAGTAACTATGTAAATAACCTGAAGAACCACCATAAACTGATAAATTGACTAAACAATTGAATACTTGTTATGATGAGCTAGTAATCCCGTCTGTAATGAGTAGTATACCTTTAATGGTTGATGTGGTACCTCACTCTCCTTCGTAGTCCCTCCCTTGCGATCGTCCGCACCAAAAACATTCAACAAAAAATCAACAACTTAACACAACACACACATCTAAACTATTTAAACAACACTCGCTTCAATTACAATGAGGTATGATCATTACAATCAATTGTGCAATAATAATTGCTAACTGATTCTTAATTTCAAAATACTAACAAATGCCTTTAGTGGAAAATTCGTAAGAGCTTCAAAGTATCGTCATGTCTTTGGCCAGGCTGCTAAAAAGGAGCTTTGCTATGAAAACTTGAAGATTACCAAGAATGCATGGGATTCTAATATCATTAATTCCAATGGTAAGTATTTGGCAGTCAATTGGGATGCAAGTGGTGGTGGTGCCTTTGCTGTCATTCCTTTGCAGGAGGTTGGCAAGGCCCCTGACCAGGTCCCACTTTTCAGGGGCCACAAGGGTCCTGTCTTGGATACAATCTTTAACCCTTACAACAAACAACAAGTTGTCAGTTGTTCGGATGATGGTAAAGTATGTGTTTGGGATATTCCAGAAGACTTTTCATTCCACAACTATCTTGACGAAAATGACAACATCAAGGACATCACCGAACCTCTGTTGGTGTTGAAAGGTCACACGAGAAAAGTCGGCCATGCTGAATTCCACCCAGTGGCTGAAAACGTGTTGGCTACCAGCTCCTTAGACTACACTGTCAAGATTTGGAACTTGGAAACTGGAAAAGACGAAATCACTTTACAACATAAAGACTTGGTGACTTCCTTCTGCTTCAACTACAACGGAACACTTTTAGCAACCACTTCTCGTGACAAACGTTTGCGCATTTGGGACATCCGTACCGGTGAAATCGTCTCCGAGGGTAACGGACATACCGGAGCCAAACCTTCAAGAGTCGCATGGTTGGGTAACACTGACCGTATTGTAACGACCGGATTCTCTAGATTGTCTGACCGTCAAGTAGGTATCTGGAACGTCAAGGACATTGAAGCTGGTCCAATCGACGGATTCTTGGTCATCGACGCACTGTCGGGAGTATTGATTCCATACTTTGACGAATCAACCTCCATCTTATACTTGGCCGGTAAAGGTGATGGAAACATCAGATACTTTGAGTACGAAAACGATTACTTACACGAATTGTCACAGTACGCATCCACTGACGCACAAAGAGGCTTTGCCGTAGCTCCCAAGGCCACTGTAAACGTAAAGGAAAATGAAGTTTTGCGTGCCTTCAAAACAGTCAACGACCTGCTGGTCGAGCCAATCTCGTTTATTGTACCTAGAAGATCAGAGTTATTCCAACAGGATATTTTCCCTGACTGCCCATCCGAGAAGCCAGCATTGACTGCTGCAGACTGGTTTGGAGGTAAAGATGTAGATGGTCCATTGCTCATGAGCATGGAAGCTTTGTATGATGGCACTGAACCTGAAATCAGAAAGTCTGAACCAAAGAAGGAAGTCAAGAAGGAAGTCAAGAAGGAAGAACCTAAAGCTGAATCTAAACCAGCACCAAAGAAGGAAGTAGAGAAGAAGGAAGAACCAAAGCCAAAATCAGAACCATCTAAAAACATAGACGATCTCTTAAAATCAGATGATAAAGTCAATAGTTTACTCACCAAGGTTACTGACGATAAAGACCATGACGAGGAAGCAAACGATGACAAGAATGATGACTGGGAAGAAGTTAAGCCTGTGACAAAGTCTCCATCACCAGTAAAGGAAACCAAAAAGGAAGTTTCTCCTGTTGAGGCTGACACCAAGAAGGAAGAAGTTAAGAAGGAAATCAAGAAGGAGGCTACACCTGAACTTAAGAAGGAAGCTACTCCAGAACCTATCAAGGCCAAGTCACCAATTAAGAAGGTTGAAAGTAATGTTGAGCCAACTACACCTGCTAAATCTACTACATCTACCACAATTCCATCGACTCCTACACCTAAGGCTGGTGGAGCACCAACCTTGAAAGCAACCGTTGAAAAGTTGGCAAGTCTTGTCATTCAATTAGAGTCTCAAGTTACAAAGTTAGTTGATGCTGGGTTAGAAAAGGATGAAAAGTTGGCTTCTTTGGAAAAGAAGATCGAGGAGTTGTTATCCAAGTAGATTAGATGTGGACACAACGTGCAAGTATATGGGAGAGACTTTAAGAAATAGTTTAAAAAAATAAATACTGTAAACCTATAATTGTCTGAAGATGATTCAAATAGCGAGAGTAATGAGAGTCGATATGAGAAACTACTCAGAATACACGAGGAGCATCTTTAGTGGGGCATTTGAGGTTTGAGTTCCTTCTTTAATTTCTGACTAGCTGCAAAACGTACTGCGCTTGTAAGGTAACTGAACTTAAATAATGAGAATTAGGAAGATGATTAACGAGTAAGCCATTTATTATTATTCTTCTGGTTCACTGTTTATATCTACAATCACTCGCATATACATCAACTTTAAAATTAATTAATCTTTAAAATTATCTTTATTCATTATTTCCCATTACATTAAACCTGAGGTTTACTCCTTCTTAAGATCATAAAACTTTCTGAAAATCAATCCTGTAAGATTGTGTGTGTCAAAAACCACCATGCCATCAAATAACTCCATCTTTTCTTGGTTTTCGTATTGATAACTCAACAATTGGTCCAATGTCACTGCATTGAATGCACCTGGAATATTTACCAGCCCGTTTGCAGCTTCAATTGTGAATTTTCCAACCTCATGACAAGAAAACATAAAGTCTAACTTAGAAGAAGACAGAAATGCTTTGTTCATCAATCCACCGAAATCCACAAGAACATCCTGTTCCATCAACTTCTTAGCTGCATACTTGTAAGAACCAAACTTAGGAAGTCTGTTACGCTTTCTCAATTCACGATGGTAAAAGTACTGTTTACTGAAGACAGGAATGATATTAAAGATCTTCTTGTCTTTAGGTTTCAGCTGCAATTCAGACAAAATTGATTCAATGTGCTTATTGTAATCCAGCAATTGCCTCTTCAAAAAGAGTTCTTTACTACTCAACTTTTCAACTGTGTTCTGTGCAATCGACAATTGTGTTTTGCGACTGTCACGTTGGGTATCCTTAGTCTTAATATCATAAGCTATTTGGTTGAGCAATTCTTGGAATGAATTCTTTCTAGTAAGTTGACCCAAGGTCTCTAACTGGATAATTATCAGCAAGCACATTTTCTTCAACTCATGGAATGATAATTTTGTCAAATCACCAAGCGACGTTCTGTAGTATGGCTTACGTTTCTCATTCGAGTAAGATTCCTCTGCTTCTTTACGTTCAGTAAGGACCATCAGTTTGAAGTTGTTTTCATGCTGTGGTTGGATACCTGAGATTAACAATTCCAACAACCCGTTGTTTGCGTCTTGGATTCTCATGATATACAAAACACATCTCTTTGCTTGTGTGAACAAAGATTCAACCTTAGAATCGGCCAATGAGTCTTCTTTAGTTGTAGGGTTCAAGTTCAACGTCATTGATCCCAATTCAGTCAAAGTCACATAGTCATCAGCAGAGTTGATGACATTGTACAACAGCGTATTAATGCTGAACAATTGGTCATCAGTGCTAGGAGCCATAATATCAATGCTCTGGTTGACAATCTTTTCAATCAGAATCATGTCGCTCACCTTCATGGTTAATTTAGGTCTTTCATGCGTGATAATGTCATCGTAATCATTTAACTCATATTCGTTCTCCAAGTCCTTCACGTCTATCAAGCGTCCAACTAAAGACTTCACGGTGTCCGCCGAAGCAGTAAGGTACTCATTCAATGGCTTCAAGAAGTTGTAACTGAACGGAGACAATGCAAACAACTGAACAATAACTCTACTCAAATACTTCAAATTGTCCTTGGCCTTGTTGTTGTACAACTGTGGGTTGAATGGATCGCGGACCAAAAGTCCATAGTTCTCAGGGTATAACAAGATTGTCAGCACATAGTAGCGTGCGAAAATAACACCTGCAACAGACAAGTGGCGTTGTTCCGGTTCATTAGGAAACTGCAGCTGTGAAATATTGTAGGCATGTCTACACAAGACACGTACATGCTTTGGAATTCTGAAAATGTTCTTCTCAAGAAGATCCAAGAATGCTGTTGTAATTTCACGTAAACCCATCAAGTTGTCTACAAATTGTGCAGACACAGCAGGGTCTTTAATAGCAGCTTGTGGAGCCATACCACTAGCTCTTCTTTCTGAAAATCCGTTCATTTTACGTTCTCTTTCAGCAATAGTCTCATAGATCACTGTTGGGTTGGATTCAAAGTCCAACTCATCATTATCAATAACAAGGTTGATCAAATTTCCGATCAATCCTTTTACATGTTGTCTTTGATAAGTGTGGTTGTTGAAGTGCAAGAAGTATTCCACCCAGAAGCATGACAGTTGCTCAGTAACATCCATAACATCACTTGCATTCTTGTCAATGTCATTCAGCATCATCGCCAACACAAACTTCATGAAGAAGAATTCCTCTCTGGAGTGATGTGTTATGGATGAGTCATTGATAGGGAACAACGATATGACATATGCTTGCAAATCCTTACAGAATTGCGTGGTTTTCGATTCAACTGCCATACTGCTGTATAATCTCACAAAGTACACTGGCTTGGTTTGCAAGAAGTAAAACATAGACTGGTATGATTCTATTCTTTCACGGGAAGACTTGTTCAAACGTTCCAAGTTTTTCACGTTAACCGCAATTGCAGCAGGCTTGTAAGTCTTGTACTTGTTTCTGTTCTTAACAAACTCTTCTACTGTGATTTTGTTCTTATCAAGCAATGACAATTTGATATCCAAGTTTTCAATCTGGTTTTCCAACTCTCCATTGTGCTTGGATACTTCAATGATTTTATCCTTTAACTCTCCCAATTCCATTTGCTCTTGGTAGTCAGCATCATTATCAGTCATCAAGTATGCAAATTTCGAAACTACACTCAATGGTGGATTCTTGTGTCCAATTAAGATGCGGTACGCATGTTGTGTAGACTTACTGCGAATAATTGCCTGTGCCTTAACAACCAAGTCAATGTTCATGTTGTAGTAGTGGTACATGTCAGTTAACTTCGAACGAACTCTACCTCCTCTGAGTATCGATTGCAATTCAATGACACTTTCAACATCATTGTAGATATCTCCTAACAAGATTTCTCTCTCAAAACGTACCATGACACCTCTGAATAATGATTGCAAAGGTAAGATACTACGCTTAGTGTATTTCTTGAGCATCGCCTTTTCGTACCAGACATCGTCTCTGACAAAGTTTCCTCTGGCTTTAGCATACAACCTGTTGAGTGCTGTATCTTCGTAAAGCAAGTTCACTAAAACATTGTTGCACAACTTCAGTCTTGAAATACCACCACGAGCAATTGCTTGTAACTCAGCAAGTTCTCCAATATTCTTATGAACCTTGCGGCGGTGCAGTCTAATCTTGAAGCGTATTTTCAAACTACGGATCACCGATTGGAGTTCAATCACTCTCTGTGTGAAGTCGTCGCTTACAACTGCAATACCATCGCTGTTATATTGATACAATACACGACGACAAACAGATTGGAATTCAACCAAACGTGGTTCAATGAAATGCATATTGCTGATGATAATCAGTGTGTGTGCAAAAATCCAGTTACGTCTTACCAATGATTGTAACTTGGTGATTTTGTCAACCGATTTGAGTATAGTGAATCTCTTGGTGTTGAACTCACTTCTGACAACTTGGCCACGTACCAAGCTCTGGAACTTGACCATGAGGTTTTCATCCAATGGACGAGTGTGAATGCGTCTCAGAATTGTAGCACGAATTAATGACTGTACTTGAACAATATCATCTTCGTAAACCCTCAAGTGGCCACGGTTACGGTGAATTGTGCGGTTACGAGTCATATTTCCTCTTGCAACAGCAAAGAACTCGTTGAACTCGTCTACGAATGATTTGAGCATGATCTTATCAACAAACATATTGTATCTGAAATTGGCACCACGAGCCAATGCTTGCAACTTAATGATGTGGAGAGTGTGTACGTCAACGTTAGAGTTACTGTAGACTGAACTTGTTCTTGAAGGGTATGCACCAACCATTTTCGTTGGAGAAGTTCTTGGAGTGTAGTGTTCTCTTGTGTCCGTTGAAAAGTCTCTTGAAACATGTTTTGCAGGTGAAAACTCAACAGAGTAGTCTCTTCTGATCGAGGTGTCTCTTTGAATGCGTGTGCTTGATCCTACATTGAATCCCATTATTGTTGTTCTATCTTCGTAAAATGGGTTTTCATCGGTTTGGATGGCACTTTCAACAAAAACTTTAGGTTTCCTCATCTCAGTTTGGATGTTGATCAGTGTTTTGTAGTCCTGAGGTGGAAGTACAACCACAGGTTCAGGTGAAGGAGGTGCCTGTCTTACGATTTCCTTCTTTTTAGGTGATTCAACAAGCAACTTCTCCATGAAGGTATTTGTGTTTGGTTCTTCAGAGTTGCCACTTCCCATATCTGCACTAGAGAAGTTAGGTAAACCTGTTCCTACCAAAGCTCTGTTTGCAGTTCTGATGTCATCATCTGAGTAGTCCACTTCTCCTACCAAGTTGGCGATTTTAGGGAAGTTGGCATACATCTTGTTGAGCATGTATGACATTGCATGCAAACAGAACCATACTTTTGGTACATTCTTTGCGTCGTACAAGTCAGTTAACTCGAATCTGAACAAGTCAGGTACATTCATGAAATCGAGCAAGTGGAAGAACCTGTTGATGTTCTCAGTGTGTCTGAATTGCAATTTCGAGTCGTTGGTGAAAACATTCCTTTTGGTAGGAAGAATCACATTGGCTAATTTAGCCAAGTGTATACCATTGCGGATGTATGTGATGAGTTCTGCAGGCAGTTGGTCAATGTCTTCTTCCAAGACAGTTTCCAACCAGTTTTTGATTGCTTCTATACGGCACAAGTATTCATATCCTGGAGAATCATTCGATGAACTATTGCCTGGTGTTGACAAGTATGGTTTCGTAGGACTTCTTGCAGGAGTCGATTCCTCTCTCTTATATTTGGGGGTATTTCTTGAAGGTGACCTTTGGGTATCTTTTATAGGTGATGATCTATGGGTATCTTTAATTGGTGACCTTTGAAATGTTGGTTTCTCGACAGCTTCTACTTTAGAAGGAGATTCCTTTTGAAGTCTTGGTGCTCTTTCGAAATTGATAGACAGTGCAGTTGATCTTTGAGGAGATTTCAAGTTCTCTTTGAAATTTTTCTTAGCCCATGAAGGGGTTTCTTCTTCATCATCTGAAAGATTCAACTTTGGTTTGTTTTTAAACATATCATTACGTCTTGTAGGCAGACTATTATTGGACAGCAGCGATTTGTTTGGTGTTTTGAAAGCAGTCACTGTTACCAGTGGAGACTCGAATCTCGATCTGAGTGCGGCAGTCTTACTTGGACTTAAACTAGGTACATCACCTAAATCCATTTCCTTAGCCAACTTATCTAAATCCAGATTGTTGTTCTTAAACTTCAATGGCAGCTGCTTGGTGGTATTATACTTTAAAGTAGGCAGAAGTGGCAATCGCGTAGGCGATAACGGCTGCTCATCTTGATCTCCAATAGACTCAAGATACCGTAAAGCCAACTTGTTTCTAGTGGGTGACGCCATACGGTACAATGATATTACTGACTCTAAAATCTAAACTCAATACTCGTTTTTATATATACTTCTTGTCCCTCCAATGGGGGTCAATCCACCCTTCATGAAACACTATGTTCAATTTCTTATTTGGGATGGAATGTAAATAAACAAACCTATTGATAAACAAACAAACGGGAATGAAGAGATGTTAATTAGAGTTGCGGCTGTGAAGTATAGGAGGGGACTCAGAGGACGTGATCTACTTGATGCCTTAGTGTATTTTAGTTCTGTTGTTTTAATTTTTACGTAGGTATCATCTTGTTCATCTCTTTAGTTTGGTTGATAATTTCGTGATTCTTTAGTGTAGTTTAATTTAAGAATGTTATTGGGATGTTTGTTTCAAGTTATTTGGCTTATGAATGTACTTGACTTATATATATATTGTACTTGTATTAAATTCTATACTCTTTACATGATATCCTTTCTTATTTTTTGCCTTTATCAACTCGTTCTATTCATCTCTATATTTAGTATATTAGTGACACAAAATACAAAAACAATCTTCGTAATTAAATTTGGGTGCAAAAATTTATAAAGTCTATTATTCTTCAGCTTGAGTATCATATAATAGTTTCTTGGCTATGGCATTAGATTTAGAATCTAATTTTTGACGAAGATCGTTAGCAGTTTGGATTTTTAATGGGTTCACTGTTAAAATGATCAATGAAGTATTAATTCCTGGTGTTAAACTAATAGTCAGAATGTAGTTGGCCATCAACAGAATGCACATTAGTGAGTCTGGGACTGTTAATGGATTATTCTCAAAGTAATCTCCAAGACGGTTATTATTAAGATTTAAAGTCTGTAGATTTCTAAGTTTGCTTAAATCTCCACGTAACTGCTGAATTCCTGCTAATGTAATCTTTAAAGATTCAAGACTAGGAGGAAACCAGTCCCAATTAAGAGTCTTCATATCGACAAAATTAAGAACCAAAGATTGAAGCATAGGACAACCCCTAAACTGGATCGTAGTTATGGTCATATTCTTGACTTTCAGAAATGATGATAATAATCCTAAAGCAATGAAATGCTTTAGTTTTGGAAACTCAAACACCAACGGGTCTGAAGAATTCTTTTGTGCATGCAACTTTAGATACTCGATGTCTTTTGGAATAATATCTTCTATAATCTTGTTGACTGGTCCCAGGTATGGTGTTTCGAACATAAACTGCTTAAGCCCAATAGGGAGCCTTCGACTAAAGTTCTTTGTTTTGGCCATATTCATATCTAATACTCCCAACTCCTCTGGTAAAAAAAGATAATTCGTATCAGTTATAGCAGACCCCAGAAAGAACACCCGCTGCAAACGAGTGAGATGCAGAATATCAAGACCTCTCAACGCAGTTCCACTTAATTCAATATATTCTAATCCCTTTGGAAATACTTGTCCTGTATCAGATAAACTTCTCATACTTGACCCAGAGAATTTGCTTCCCTTAAAAATGGAAAACAACTTTGACGTCTCCTGAAAGTGTCCACTCAAGTTACTGTTGGACAAGTATAAAAACTTCAAATTGCATAGACTTCCCAAGTTACTGCCAAATAAGTTGGTTATATCGTTGTTTGAAAGATCTAATACTTGAAGTTGTGAAGGCCATTTTACATTTTGTATAGAAGTAATGGGCGAATTAGTGATTCGTAGCACTTCCAATGTATCTGGGAACTTAAGAAATGCTGGTGAAGATACAAACCTGCAGCTTTGGAATGTGACCAGTTTTAATGTTGAAGGAAAGCTGAAATCATCCATAACAACTACACTCAGGCAATCTCGTACTTGAAGTTCTCGTAAACCACTGGGAAGTACCAAAGATTTATCCAACAGAAGATACTCTGAAGGACTTTCATATACATGCAAAAATGGTTCTCTTATTCTTCCAATCATTGGGCCTTGTGAAACATTGGCAAGTTTTAGCAGTTTTAAAGATTCAGGAAGGGTAATCTTGCGGATGCTTTCACACGCTTCAACCACTAAAGATTCTAACTTTGGGAGCATAAGTTCATTGATTTCTGTTAAGAGATCAAACTGTTTTAGCTTTAATGAGAGAAGACTAGATGGGAACTCAAATTGACCCAAAGTCTCAGAAGAAAAGCCTTCTAATATTAATTTCGATAATTGGTGTAAATCACTTAAGTCCAAAGTCTCTCCTGAGTTAGATTTAACATACAATTCGTGTAAATTGTCAAAATCCAATTTCAAAGGTGCTGGGATTATCAAGTTATTGAACTCAAGCACTTTAAGCTTAGTTGGGAGTTGAGTTAACGTGGACTCTTGGAACTCACCTCTAACCTTCAAAACTTCTAGATTTTTGAGCCTGTGTTTCATATCTACAAAGAAACTTTCGAAGGGATTATTCACCAAGCTGAGCTCTTTCAAGCATGACGGTAAGTCAATGCTTGTTTCTGTAGGGTTATTCATGTAAATTCCAGTGATATTATAGTTCGAGCTCAGTATGACCTTTAAACAATTGAGAGTATCTGCAAAGTCAGAATCATTTATATCAATTGAATTTGCTCGAGCTAGAACTTCAGGTAAACTCTCGTGCAAAATAAGCAAATCACTTGCTCTGCTGAAGAATAATGATTTGGGTTTGTAGTGTTTATTGTTTTTTATGAATCGTATGAATGCATATATTGAAGGCATTTGAACACGTTCGTTTGAAAGTTCCCATATGAATGGCTCTGGGATAATACGTTTATGGTGGTATTGAACCTGACTAGCATCAGGATATATGAAATTCTCAGGATCATGGTTGATTTCAACCTGGGTATAGTATATATTGAAAAGATGATCCCCAAAAAATGGTAAGTCTATAAGGTACCCAATAGATGATTGATGTAAATGCTCGGTAATATCCTGAAGTACATTACAGGGTAGTCTATTCATGAGATCTGTCATTGTTATACTCGAATCACAGAGTGTAATACGAATTATAATTAACGTTATATTTTTGGAGTAAATATTTTGATTTTGGAGACTAAAAAGCGGAGTTATGCAAAATAAGAACAGCATCAATTTGTTCAGTATCTTAAGCAGGTGACATCCAGAATTGAACACTGAAATTTGTAGAGTGAAACAGAAGACTGAAGTTAAGGAATGTTGGGTTTTAAGGTGTAAATATTTGGAGTGAAATTCATCCATTGACAAGTTCGTATGTTAGATTAAGATGTAGAATGCGTTTGGTAGATTTGTATTATGTACGCATGAGTTAGGTAGGTAGCATGAAAGGGAAAATACTAATGTAGCTTGAGTATGGACAAGAATAAGTGTCAAAATCAAATTGATAGTGGGGCTTAAAATTTGGGTGCAAAAGTGATAGACAATAAAACAAAGAAGTATCATTCCTATTCTACAGATCATTTAAGTTAAAATATAATACAATAATATACATACTAACGCCATACTTCATTTTATGTGAAGTTAAGCTATGTCTCGTGAAATGTTCATCAGGTTGATTAGTATTGTGGAGTATCACCTGGTTAACTGGGAGATAGGGTATCTTTCTGGTATTCTTGAGTTCCAGTTAAAAGCAATTAAGGCCACTTCATATGGTTGAATATTCAGGTTCTTCATTATCAACACATTTTACTCATAGATAATCGAATGCTAACTCATCTGCATATTTCCTATTTTCAAGTCAACAAGAATAGTCTTAGTTGCAAATTTCATGAGCCCCGATTTACGACCATTCATTTATACGTCACCAGACAGCTCCAATATATAACCTAAAGCTCATTCTCTTCTTTCTCTCTACTTTCATTCCATATTTTTACCTGTTGTCGATGTGCTTCCTCTAACAACAATATAGTCTGGTCATATTTATCCAACTCTGCTTTCCTCTCAGGTATTGATTTCTTCAATTCGTTCAATGTAAGAATATGATTTTCGTAGTTGCCACCAATTTCTTCCAAGTTTGGTGGTATTATCTCATCATCAGGTATTTCCTTTTGTTGTTCCAATTCTTCTAACATTTTTGAAACATTTTTATCAGTGCTACTTACCAAGTCCTCATATACTTGTTTTGCACTTTCAGGTAGTTCTCTTCGAAGTGTAGTCAATTCTACTGTTTCTTGTTCCAATTGTAACAATACTTCTCTTAATTGGCTATTCACTGCCATGTCAAATGGTTCCACAATCTCTTTAGGTTTTAGTGATATGACGTCCAGCAAACTTGTTTCCAGTACTCCCATATCCACTCCATCAACTATAAGTGCATTCCCAGCAAGCTCGAAGGCCCCCATCAAAAACTCATCCAAAACATTCGCTACTCTTGTCTTTAATGGATCACTACTAGTAGAAGGAAGATGCAAATCTAACTTTGAAGTAGTCTTATTAAGGATCTGGCTATAAACATACCGTAAGTCTTGCTTAGAGAGTGCTATCTTCTCATAGTCTGACATCTTACTCTGAATACCCACTCACTTTACTTGGCCTCTTTACCTTCAAATGTGTTTGTTTTGTATAAAACATGTGAAATGTCGTCCAATCCTCTAAACTAAATTCTTTTATCTCGAAATGTCGCACGGTGTGGGCACAAGCAAAATACCTTTTTCAAGTCAATTTCTTCCACTTCCAAACAACAACGAATCCATCAACATGTCTTCAGTTCTTGGAGAAGAGTACTATCCAGCGTTTGCTCCATTCTTTGGTTTTGCCGGGTGTGCTGCGGCTATGATTTTATCTTGTGCCGGAGCTGCCATTGGTACTGCTAAGTCCGGAATTGGTATCTCTGGTATCGGTACCTTCAAGCCAGAATTGATTATGAAATCTTTAATTCCTGTGGTTATGTCGGGTATATTGTCTGTCTATGGGTTAGTAGTGGCTGTTTTGATTGCAGGTGGTTTGGGTCCTGATGAACATTACTCTTTGTTTAACGGTTTCATGCACTTGGCTTGTGGCCTCTCGGTAGGCTTTGCATGCTTGGCCTCGGGTTACGCAATTGGAATTGTAGGCGATGAAGGTGTAAGACAATATATGCACCAACCTAGATTGTTTGTGGGTATTGTCTTGATATTGATTTTCGCAGAAGTCTTGGGGTTGTATGGTATGATCATTGCGTTGATTTTGAATACAAAGGGAAGCTCATAGTTTCCACGAATTGGAGTTAAAACTAAAGACAACTACATTAAAGAAAATAAAGAAACGATGCATCACTCAATGCTTGAGTAGTCCAGATTTTCAATAATAACCTTCAGGATGCTGTTTATAGCAAGTCTTCTTATGGCAGAATGAATTAGAATACGATTAAAGCGATGTAGATTTATGGATAAGAGCGTAGAGAACGAGGAAATTCAACTGAGAATGAGTAGACGTTGAAGAGATGTTGAGTTGAGGACCTGATATTAGGTTGATTATGAATTTCATGAGATTACTTTATTGGTTTACATGAATAGTATTTATACATTGTCACTCGAGAAGCAGTTTTTAAATACATAGTGGATTATGTGAATGATTCCCCTTTTTAAATACACTTACCAGAGTAGCCTATCAACTAACCCATTGGACAAATGATACAGATTTCATCATCATTTCATTAGAATTTTCAATCATACACACACACATCCTACCCACTCTACAAATTCTCTTACTTTCAATACATTAAATCTTCCTCAATATCATTCTACAATACAACAATTTTTATCTAATCGGTTTCCATCTTATCTTCTTCAACACCACCAATCACAACCTTACCTTCATTGTCAACGTACTGGCTTGCGTTTTCCTCTACATATTGAACCAGTCTCTCTGAGTCCAAGAACAACATGTACACTCTCTTGATGTCCGGCAAGTCAATTGTGCCACTTCTTCTCTTAGAAGCAATCTGTTGTGCAACTGCTATCAAGTTCGATGCGTATCTCAAGCTTGTTTCCTGGCCTATTTTGGTCAACAAAGCCAATGCGTCTTGTGACAATTCGGCTTCTTCTTCAGTTGCTCTGATTGACAAGATGGTTCTAATCTCATCTTGGTTATATGGAGATGTGTGGATGATGATGGATCTGTCCAATAAGTCCACTGGCAATCCGTGAGGAGACTTATAGTTAGTTCCTCTGGTCTTGGAGATACCTCTGTTAGTTGCCATTATTACGATTGGAGCGAAATCGTCTTCCAAAGCCCTATTTATGAATGAGAAACATTCAATGTCCAACATGTGTACTTCATCAATGAATAACACACCCGGTACGATTTCGGCTTTACCTTCTTCCTTCCATTCAGCAACCTTGGTGTTAATTTGGTCACGTACTTCAGAGCGGATTTCACCAGTGTCACCTGAAAACAAGGCCAAGAATCCTTGTTGTCTCGAATTTATCACATCAATCTCGTGCAACGAAACAGTGTGTACTACTTCTTTACGTTTTTGCAATTCTCCTTCTGGGCATTGGACAAACTTGGTGTCTGGTCCCATGGCATCATAGTCTCTTGCACGTGAGAATGATTTACCTAATTTACTCACTTTACCTGATGCCTTGTCGATCGAAATAACATCTCCTGCCAATACCTTCTCTTTGGTTAAACCCTCAATCATCTTGTTACCCAATTCGTAAATTGTCTCCATGTCGGTAGTTTTGATTGTCAACTTACCTTGCTTGTGTCCTCCTGTGATCGATCTGTCGATTTGGATCTCGACAACTTCACCTTCAATAATTTCAGTTTCCTCCTTGATTCTGATTCCAATCGATTTACGGAAAACTTGAGTTAATGCCTCGGTTTTAGACAATTCCAATGAAAACACTTCAGATCCGGCAATCGCAGTAAATGGAACCTCTGGTCCTAAACTCTGTGACAATCCCATGGCAATTGCGGTCTTACCTGTAGATGGTGGACCTGCAACTAATACTGCACGTCCTGCAATCTTACCTGCTTGGATCATCTTCAAGATAACACCAGCAGCTCTACGTGCCTTCAACTGTCCCACCATTCCCTGTGCTGAAGTCTTAGGTTGCAAGTTTTCATCTAATCCAAGTCCTGAAATATGTGAATGTGCTGCGATGAGCGACAACCCAGTAGAAACGTCTTTACTCTCGACCTTGGTGTTTATAGTAGCCTATTAATTTTAAGTTAGTATCTTTATCAACATAACCCTCGGCACTGATGATATCATTGACACCAAGCACTGATGAATTGAACATACCATTGTTGGTTGATGGTTTCGATGTTTGTTTTTTTTCTTTCTGAAGAAATTTTGCTGGTGTCGTGGAATGAAAAGTCGAAATGTCGGGAAAGATTGAAGGGAGGGGGAGCGTTGGGGAGGGAAAGAAGTGTGGAGTATGGAGGGATGAGTGAGAGGAGGGATAGCGAGGGGTAAGCAGGATGGATGGGAGTGTGATAGTAGGCAAAAAAAAATCTGATGATTAAGTATTGTAAACCTAAATTGTTAGCTCTTTATTATGTCTCTTGTATGTTCTGCTATGTACTCTCAAGATTAATTAATATTGGATCTTGTTCTCATGAGTGATGGAAGGTGGATTGAATAAGAAGATGAGTTTCGAATTCTACTCTTAGTAGTGCTTTTATTAGTAAAACCAATAAGTAACTAGATGTTAATACTACAACGTTGAATATGTTGAAGTGACGACATTGAAGATGAATTAGTAAGTAAAGAATAAGTGAATACCTAATACTTGTATTACTCTCATAACAAATCTTATAGCTAAATACAATGCCTACCTTTCCTCAAGATCCGGCACTTTAAATTATCTTCATTCAAATAACATTCACTGCTTCACTCTATTCGATAGTTTTTTAAAAATTGGCTGCAAATTTAGAAGAATTTGAATGTAATTTATAAGCAATATCTACTCCATATACGTAGACTAAGCCCCGCACTATACCTTTTACTTAATACCTTACGTGATGGTTCCTACAAACTTAAACGTTTCTGAGATCAATAAAATATAAACATACACTTCACTCATTTCTTTATTAATAAATATCATCACAACTTAGCACCATTCAACAAAGATCCTTCATTTTGGTACATGTTCTCAATTTGCTCAGCAAAGAACTTTGCAGCAATTGGTCTCTTGATCTTAACTGTTGGGGTAAGCAAGTTACGCTCCAACAGCAATGGCTCATACTCAATATAGATGTTGTGCAACTTTTCGAAACCTTGAAGTTTCTTGACATTTTGGTTCAAGTGAGCAAGAAGAGCCTTCTTTGCTTCAACCTTATTAGCCTCCTTCAAGATGTTCTCGTCCGAGTTAAGAGCAGCTCTGCTGACCTTAAGCTTCTCGTGCAAGAAGTGAGAAATTGCAACCTTGTCAACACCGATGACACCAACCAAGAATGATTTCAACGAGTCTCCGTGAACAAATGCTTGGTTCAAGATGGAGTTCTTGGACAAGTACTCGTTTTCAACCTTTTCTGGGGTAACATATTCACCTTGAGCCAACTTGAAAAAGTTCTTGACTCTGTCGATAATCTTGATTCTACCGTTGAAGATTTGTGCAACATCACCGGTACAGAACCATCCATCTTGATCAAAGACCTTGGCGTTTTCTTCATCGTTTTTGTAGTATCCATTGAAGATTTGTGGTCCTCTCAACAACAATTCACCACGAGGTCCACCTTCGTCGCTCAAGTTATAGCCCATTTCTGGCAAGGCACGGATTCTAACCTCTACAGTGACACCAGTAGGACCACAGGTACCAACGTTAGGGTTGTAGACGTCATCGAAACAGAAACCAGCAAAAGACTCAGTCAAACCATAACCTTGAGCAAAACCAACATTAAGAGCACCCTTAAGGAAAGACATCAGCGAGTTCGAAATTGGAGCAGAACCACTCACCAAAAACTTGATGTTTTCAAACCCAAGCAATTTTCTAATTTGAGGAATAAGCACATTATCATAAAAGAGGTGGGGACCCAAAGTACCAGGATTCTTGTTTTGCAATTCAATCTTAGTACCGAAGGCACGACCGAAAATGGCTCTTTTAATGGCGGAGTCGCTTTCTATAGTTCCCATTTTAAGGGCCGACTCCATCTTGGTGTAAACACGAGGCACGTTCGTCATAGAATCTGGTTTGAAGAGTTTCAAGTCTTCAATTAAGGTCAATGGTGTGCTTCCAATCTTAGGGAATCCAATCTGACCACCGTACGAAGTGTGGAACAATACAGTTTGACGTTCGTAAATGTGGGCAAATGGCAAGAAAGAGAAGGCACGAGCACCTCTCATGTGTGGGATTTGAGACATAGCGAAAAGAGCTCCTGAAGCAGCACACGATTGTGTCAAAGACACACCCTTAGGGTTAGACCCGGTGGTTCCAGATGTGAAGGAAATGGTGTACATAGATTCTGGAGAAGCATCGAGCTCTGGGACAGGGAAGATCTCACCAATCTTAGAGGCTTGGTTCAAGTCAACCAAAATGATGTTTTGGTTACGGGCTTGCGCAACCAAAGATTGGTCCTCAGGGAACAATGGGTCCATCAGGACAATCAAAATAAGGGGACCAACTTGGTCTGGGTGGTCTCTCTTCAAGTCAATCAAAGATTTGATGTGTTGCTTAGTGGTGACCACGGCTGGGGATTCCGTGACACCCAAGATATGAGCCGAGGTATCAGGGCCCAAGGTGTCGTACAAAGCAGTGTTGGTAATGGCATAGGCACTACAAGCCAAATCAGTCAAGACCCATTCGTATCTGTTTGGAGAAAAAATGGTGACGATAAAAGAGTGGTCTTTTTCAGTATGGGTTGGGAATTTAGCAAGATGCGAGTCAATCTTAGCATGAGCATCGTATTTAGCTGAGTCCTTGTATTGGTTCAGCTGTAAAAGGTACAACAAACCGGAACCAAACAGCTTCTTCTTAGCATCAACTTGAGAATAAGTAAGTTGGGAATAAGTAAGTGCTGATTCGCCAGTCTTATAATCATGCTCACGGAAAGCGAAATAAGGTTCATCACCATAAAACTTGACAGAATTATTGAAAAGTCTGCTTGTGGTCTCCAAACCTGGAGCCAAATGCTTCTTCAACGTAGCTGGAGAAAATCCACTACGGTAAATTGGCGAATAACCTTCAACCTCAGTACCTGGAACTGGAACTGATGCGGTATTCAATGTATCACCATAAGGCATGGCAGCATCAATAACCTTATCGAACGGACCGGCGTTCGGGTCAAGAACATAAGGAGAATTCTCAGGGGCGTAGTACTTGGAAATGGACATAGCTATCGTTTTCCTACTGGTAAATTTGTCGTTCCCCACAATTGGCAAACTTCGTCCCTTATATATACCTTGGTAATGTACACAAAATAGGCAAGTTGTATGCACAAAAAAAGGTGTGTTCAAATTTTCTTTTAACCTTTCACTGATTTCTCCTCATTCAATGTAGATGATGTAGATCGTAGATTGAAACAATGTACACATAGATGAATATAGAATTACGAACAAGTTAAAGAAGCTTGGTATATGGGGAGACAATCGTTGTTTTTCTTGTATAACGATGGAATCTTGATTTCCAAACAGTGAAAGAATAGTCTTTGGCCCTGGCAAATCACTTCCTCGGCCTTCGGTTAAAAGGTTGGAGAAAATTCTGAATAGCAAGTGGGGCGGCACACCAATTCCTTATAAGAGTTATCTTGTATAAAGAGGGGAGCTAGCGGGTTAGGGGCTAAGTGGATCTGGAAGTCTCGGGAGTCGGAGGGGAGGTGTGCAGACAAAAACCAAACGTCTGCAACGGTATCATATTCAATTGTTGATATCTGTACTTACGTAATTAAGTTTCTGTTAGCTATGGTGGTTTTGAGAGTATCGAACCTGATGTAGTTTCTTGTACCTAATTAAGACTTGATGATAAAATAACTGATCTATTAAGTTCGCTTGTATGTATTTTGCTAACGTATATGTAACTGCAATGACTGGACCAAAATAATAGAGGCAGGCAAGAATTGAAAACAGATCTACACCAAGATATTATATAAGTTTCTTGAAAACAACTGAAATAAAGTAGTGAAGGAAAGTGGATATCCGAAACGAATGGAAAAGGGTTCGATATGAATTATCACAATACCAGACATAAAATCTTCAGTGTCAATACATTTTCAGAATACATTTTTTATTTTTCACATTGATGCAATTTTCGACATGGGTGCAAAGTTGACACATGCATGAATTTTAACCGCAAGAACCTGATTGGAAATAATATCAGTCATTCAATCGTATTTACTGGTTGTGTTTTATGGTGTTAGTTCGGGTTTCAACATAAATATCTCAAATATCAAAAGGGGTACTTGGAGCCGGAGATTCATCCCCTTTCAGAGTATTGCAGAAACTAAATCCTAGTTCAAATAATTCTGTGGATTAACTTTCTTCTAAATACCTCAATTTCTGCATTTCCTGAAAAATACGTGAACATGACTGTGGTGGTTGTGTGTGTGTGTGGGGAGACGAAGGAAGTTGTAATTGAGATAGGATATATGTAGTGTGGTTATTTTGAATTGAATATGATATTCTAACTGTTGGATTAGACCGGAGTACTTACCTTTTTGGGTTAGAGGTTAGCATTGATAGATATTGAGGGTATCGCAAACGGGTATCAACAGACGAGAAGCTGATCTCATATGATTCTTATTGTCACTCCTTTCCTCCTTGAGAATGAAGTAAATCTTTCATCCTAAATCTTTTTTAACTTTGAACAAGTTCGTTAAATTCCCTTTTTAAATCCTCAACCAGTATCCTACCTCTTCTTACCTTGTCTAAAAGCTCTTCACTAGGTGTGTGTTCGTTGTAATGAGGGTTCTTCTTTTGTTTTGTAGGCCAGTTGAAATCATCTACTTGTACAGGTCCTGCAACAAGTAAATTATCACAATTTTCAATCACGATCCTATCATTCAGTACTCTATCCACTATAATTATGCTGTTGTGTATATTGTGTAATCGCACTTGATGACACGAGAGTTGTATGATGGAATCTTTGACATCATGTACGAATACTGGTCCATTACAATCAACTTTGAAAACAGCCCTTTGAGCTGTTTGAATGCACACCGAAGACACACAGTTAGGTTTAACAATCACGTACGCATCTTCGACCTCGCCAAATAAAACATGCTGTTCTGCATTATTATCAATTTCAAGTGTCGTATCAACAATCTTGGTGTATTCTCTTGCTGATGTGTGGATTGGTACCGTCGTATCTTCATGCTCTTTTCTCTTTTTCGTTAACTGAAGTGGAGCCAGTGATCCCGGTTCACCAGTGAACTCAAATCGCAGCGTGACCAACTGTGCTTCACGAGCATTTATCAACAGATGTAATGCATCAACAATTTGTTGTACTCTCTTCTGTTCAAATGGTGGAAGCGTACTTATAGGTAATTGATTCATCTCAACTATACTAAGTTTCACCTGCTTAACATCTTCTTTGCTCTGGCTATCTATTATAGCCTGATGTAGCTCTTTACTATGCTTATTAAAGACATGTATATTCATTGTAATCCTATTTTCATTAACACCAGATTTTTTTTAATCGCACCTTTAATGATCTTGATTCTGGAATGGCTGCAAATCTTTCCTTGTATTCTTTGAATTGGCCTTCAAATATGTTTACTTCGTCTAAGGGAACAAAAAGAGTAGAGTCCCAATTAGAGAACCATGATATGATTTTATGGAGCGCAAATGCTAATACTGCTGTCATCACTGGTAAACTATATCGAATCTTTTCAGGTGTTGAGATTTCCAGCCAGACTGTAAGGTACAACAGCATTCCAATAACGAGCACCAGAAACACCAAGCAATAAATGTCTCCAGATATCCCCATTCTCAGTTTAGTTGGAAGTTCACTTGTACTAATTCCTCTAAGCATAAGTGTTTGACGGAATCTCAAGTGGCCCAAACTTATGCTACCGTAAGATAAAACAGCAATGATTCCAATCACACTAACCATCCAGTTAAATGCAGTGAAATTATCAACAGCCAACAGAATGAAACTGAGTGATCCAAACAATAGAGAAATGAAGTTTGCCCAGATAGGTCTTTGTTGTGTGTCAATAGATAGTAAGAAGTGAGGTGCAACATTATTTTCAGCCAAGTTCTGGAGAAGACGAGCAGCAGTTTCAACGGCTTGACTTGCTCCTAACAACACTGATATTGTTAATACTGAGTTAACAATTCCAACGAAAACTGGTGTCTCAAAATTCTCCATGGCAACTGCAAACGGCAGTCCTTTAAACTTATTATGGGGAACTAGGAGGGAAACCAACATCAAGGTACAAGTGTATACACCACAAATACAGGTGAATATCCAAGGCAATGAAACAAAAGCAGAACTTGGCTTCTTCTGTCGTTTTAATTCTAAAGTGGAAAGATTGAAGCTGTAGCAGGTGCAAATTGCACAGTTCAATATTCCTTTGACGTATCCCATATTTGACACTAATCCTGGTTCCACCCAATATCGAAACCCAATGTGAGGATGAGCCCCAGGAAATCCCAAGTCAATATAAACATATAGTAGAGTGAAGAACCCTAGCAGAATGCTTATGAACCAAGCATAACCGATATTCAAAACCTCACGCCATTGAGGTCTCATTAGTGCCATCATTACTACAACAACATAAAACACTAAAATCACAGACCACCTAGGAATAACCAGCTCTAAGAACCAACACTGAACCACAATACTAGCTGCAACTAATTCTAAAGGTAACAAGATAAGAGTCTGAAAGCAATAACTCCAACTAATCACACTTCCCCAACTCTTGTCTATTAACATAGTTGAATATTCTGTAGAAAGACCACTCAAGGGGATCACAGCACTCAATTCATTAAGTGAATCAGTAGTAAAGCTTACAAACAATGTAGTTAAAAGCAAGCCAATCGAAACACAAACTGGACCATATTGTAAAGATCCACCAACTGCTAGAAACAAAGCTGTTCCAATAAACCCGTTTATCAAAACAATTTGTGTTGAGTCTTTTGGTTGTCGTTTGGTAACTTCACCTGTTTCCAAGTCTCTTTCACGAGAAAACCTAAATGAATATAACACCCTTTTAAATACATTTGGGGGTACAACTACCTTCGTATCCATCTTTAATGATTCAACGTTTTATAATCTTTTGTAAACTTTTAAAATTTTGCAGCCAAACACAAATACAATCAAGTGGATATAGATTGGACAAGAGAAGTAAATGTACAAGGAATGGAATCACACAATATACAAATAAAGGCATTGTCTATTCAACCGCTTTTCTAAATTCATATACTACAATCGAATCAACAGGAAACCTGTATTCTTTAGTTGTCATCATTCTTTATTCCGCTACTTAATCATGTAGACTTCACGAAATATATATATATATATCAAAAGTATCTAATCATCTTTCAAAAGATGTCTTCCCTCTAGCTCACACGCAACTTGTCTAGCCTTTTCCCAGTGGATCTTCTTTGGCATTCTTGTCTTAATGTTGGTGTCAAAGTCGTGTAATCGCCTTATAGCTGAGAATCTCAAGTGAGAAGACTTCACTCCCAATACTGCTGCAGTTGCGCCCAATTTCTTGTCGTCACTTGGGAAGTCGATGCTATACTTGTGGTTCTTTAAGACGTCGTAGTTGTCTTCAATAAACTGCACGGCCTTTACGGCAAATCTAGCACCTCTGGTTCTATCTATAGGAGATGGAATACCACCTTGTTGAACATGACCTGGAATGGCTGTCTTTGTAGTGAACAAACCTTCTGCTTCCAGGTTGATGATCTCTGACAATGCTTCGGCTGTGAAAACCTTAGATGCGTTTGAAGACTTGATGATCAACTTTCCTGCTTGTGTCTTCAATCCCTTCTCGTTTCTGAATGCTTTTTTGAGTGTTTCAATGTCTTCTTGCAATTGCTCTAAAGTAATGCCAACCTCAGGTACGTACAGCGCGTGTGCACCTGTGATCAACGATGCCAGTGTAGAGATGTAACCAGAGTTTCCACCTTGAACTTCTACAACGAATGCACGGTCTCTTGTAGAACTAGCAGATTGTTCAATAACATCACAGTAGTTCATCAACGAGTTCAAACAGGTGTCAGCACCCAATGAATACTCAGAACCTGGAACATTGTTCGAGATGGTTGCAGGGATCAATACCATTGGAATACGGAACGCAGGATACATTGCTCTAGCCTTCTCCAATTGGTCTAACGAGACAAAAGCCTCGAAACCACCTACAATCACCAAACCGTCAAACAGGTACTTTTCAAAGTAGTACGCAATCATTCCAATATCTGTTTCATCTGGCGTCTGTCTGTTGGTTCCGATTTCAGATCCTCCAATAGAGTTCCATCCTTCAATATTTAACCAGTCAATCAGGCGAACAGACTCGTGTCTGGCCAATCCACCAAAACCATTGTGGATAGAATACGCAGAATGTCCACGCGACATACAGTAGGTTGCCATAGCGTATACGGCTGAGTTCATACCACCAGCAGGCGCACCCACATTGATGATAGCAATCTTACGTCTTTTCTCGACAGGCAACAGTGGCTCATTATGGTTAGCAGAGTTCATTGCAATAAAGTTCAGCAAGTGCTCTGTGAATTCAGAGTCACGCAAGGACATAGCCTTCTCAAAGTCCTTGTTCTCAATTGCAGTAGCTACAGATTGTGTGATTCTGACAGCCTCCACTAAAGGTTTACGGACAATCTTGTTTTCGTCGATGGCAATTAATGGCAGCGGAGTGTCTGGGGTACCATCCAAAACAGCATTGACTGCTTCTACACCTTGTAAGGTACCGAGCATACGGTCGTAAGCGGTGGCAGTACCACCTCTTTGAACATGTCCCAAATTGGTGACTCTGGTGTCCAAACCAAGTCTCGAAACAAGTACGTCCTTGACGTTATCGGCAGAGATTGGTTCCAAGTCAGAGGTAATTGCACCTTCGGCAACAATAACAATTGTCTTACGTTTACCCTTGGATCTGTGTGTGGACACAATTTGGCACATTTGATCTTGCCAGCCTTGTGAAGAAGATGGCTTTTCAGGGATCAAGATATAATCTGCGCTTGTGGCAATACCTGCCATGAGGGCAAGCCATCCACAGTGTCTACCCATGACTTCAATGACGAAAGCTCTCGAGTGCGAGTTGGCGGTTGCGTCAATGTAATCGATCGCTTGACAGATACGTTCCAATGCCGAGTACGCACCGATGGTTGCGTCAGTCGTAGCCATGTCGTTGTCAATGGAGCCTACAGTACCACAGATGTTCAAGTACTTGTGGTTTTCAAACTGTTCTTGTGTGATGTCTCCCAGTTTGCGGAGCTCAGCGATGAGAGAGGGCCATTCAGCACGGAACAAGTCCGCACCTGTGAGAGAACCGTCACCACCACATACAATCAACGCATCGATACCTGCATCGATCAAGTGTTTACAACCACGTAAACGGCCTGCACGTTCACGGAAACCCATACAACGAGCAGTACCAATGTTGGTACCACCTTGTGATAAGTATCCACGGACATCGTGCCATGACATTTCCTTGATGTACTCTGGTCCACCACGTAATAAACCTTCGTAACCCTCCATAATTGCAAAAGGTTTACAACCTTTGAGGAGAGATGCACGAACCACCGAACGAACGACAGCGTTCATACCTGGGGCATCACCACCCGAGGTCATGACAGCGATGTTACGTTTACGGCTGATGATACCATCGTCTACGCGGGACATTTCAGATACCGAGGCCGACAAAGCAGCCGACTCGAGACCCAAAGATTGTGCGCTGAACTTCTCGACTGGAGGAACCAAAGTCAATGGATTGTCGGCAGCAGTGAAACCAATCAAGTTACCCAATGGGTCGACAGTGTAAACTTCATTAGGGTATAACTCGTTAGGATTGACTTGAACTTGATGTCCGAATACCTTAAGTGTTGCAATCAATTTGTTCAAGTGGGAAGTTTTAATGGCAACCAGCAGTTGCAAAGTCCTCAAGTCATTGACGTTCAATTTCTCGAAAAGTGAGTGAGTTTCATTAGAAACCTCCTCTTCAGTTAACCCCTTCTTTGGATTCACAGTTAACTTGATTGTGAGGAGATTATCCTTATTGGATAAGTAGGTCGAATCGGGTGTCTCTGAATGAAGAGAAAGCCCGAGGATGTTAGTATAAAAGTTGATGGCATTACTAAGAAGCGCTTGCGAATGCGCATAGAATGATAGGCAAGAAGTGCCATTAACGACGGGAACAGTCATTACTGCAAACAAACTACTGAGTTTAGTGGGAGTAACAAGGTTCTTTTATGGACGGAGTATCAGGTGGTTTATTTTTTTGTGTGTCGGGTTGGAGTTGTGCGGTCCACGAAGGAAAGGAGTGGAGTGATGGATCTGAGAGGTGAGAGTAGTTGGAGTGGTGGGAGTGAAGTGTGGAGTTAGTGGGAGTGAATGTCAAGGTATATGCATTGATTTAAGAGATGATAATTGAGTTGGAATAGTGTAAAATTGTATTAGATACTTTGCATAATTTGGTAGAGATTTGAGATGAATTGAGATTTGATGTGGATTGATTTGGGTGTGGAGGAATGTGAAGAGAGATGAGTTATGAGTTATGAGGTGAGAAGAATGAAGAGTGAATATTGAGGAGTTTATGGAATAAGATATGAAGGTAAGAACTAGAATGATCAACAGACTATCGAACCTCTTAAGCTTTATGATCGAAATGTGGGTGTGATGGGAGGTCACCCCACGTGAGTGACATCATCAGATCTCACTTGAGATATGAAGGGACGAACGTTATAGGTAAAAGCTTGGAGCACACGTGTGAATTGGTGATTGAATTGAGTAGTAGTGGGAATGAGATAGAAGATAGAAGATAGAAGATAGAAGATAGAAGATACAGACTAAATAAGTTAGGTATGCTGAACATGAAGAATAGAATAAGGTTTTTAATTGAAGTGATGTTTTAATGAGTTGCGGGGAACTATGGCTGCGAAAAGTTTATTTAGTGAAGAATACAGTAGGAAGTAGAATAAGAGTATGAGAGATAGGGATTATGATGACGTAGTAAGAGAATATACTTCGTAAGAGAGGAAGAATATGATGGTTAGTTGATGTAGAATTTGAATAAAGAAGACCTGATTAATTTGTGTTTGTGCATACATATTTTGTGATGATTAGATCTGGGTTCTATATTTCTGCAAGTAGGGTTTAAGTTGGTTTCAGTTGAGCTTGTTTTGTAGAGGGTAAGAGAGACAGAAATGTTAAGGTCATGTTTTAGAGTGTTTGTAAATGGGATGTTAAGGGATATATCATTGAAATAGAGATTTTCTATTGTACAAGCTTTGTATGGATGTGTAGATGCACGGTGCAAAGTGCACATTTAACCGGAGGAGTAGATTTATGCTAACTAGCTAACGATTAAAGTATATCCAATAAGAAATCATTAATTATATGTTCTTATATTCTCTCACCTTGTTTCTCTACTAAATACATTCATACTCTAAACCATCTATTCATTCTCTCATCCAATGAATCGAATCTAATTGATGCTTTTTGCACCCATTCAAATGACGTAATAACTTTATATACAAAGAAACTAAGACAAAGAAGCATAAGTAGCCAACCACTTACCTTTCATACTTGTTTATGTATAGTTATTACGTTGTCATATCAATCTAATACGAATTGTAACTCTATATTTAATTCAAACTCTCACGTCCAAGCTACTACTACTACTACAACTACCTTCAATAACCAAAATTAATAATGTACTACAAATTAAACAATCAATCATCAATCAATAGAATCACTTAAAGAACCCCTAACTATCTTAACTTGACTCTAATAACCACCTTCTTAAAATACCTAAACCATCCATTCTGCCCCAACCTAACCACACTCTCTCCTCTTCCTAGCTCTTACCTCCAACCACCAACCACCAACAACCACTCACACCGAATGGACCTTCTTTTACCATTCCCAAATTTACCCGCAACCTCTCCAATTAAAATTTTTCAACTCGCCAAAAAATCGATTCCCAACAACCAACATGTCTGAACCTTCGTCCACACCCATTGCTTTCGGCGATTTGTCAAAGTTGAGCATCCCAACACTTCCTCCAGTTGTTCCAGAACTTCCAAAGGCCAACGGTTTATGGTCCTCGAACCCTCTCTTCTCGTACTTGAACACAGTTTACACCACTGTTGCTGAGCACCGTCAATCTCTCGGATTGGTTAACCCAGGTACCGTTGAGAACTTGAGTAAGGAAGTCACTCGTGATGTTTTCTTAAACCAATACTTCTTCACTGGTTTGAGAGCTGACTTGAACAAGGTTTTCTCGATTGCCCCTGTTTTCCAAACTTCGCACACCTTCAGTATTGGATCTCAAGTTTTGCCAGCCTACGCTTTCTCCGCTGTCTATGCCGCAGATGACTACATGATTCTGGGTAACATCGACAATGACTACTCCTTCAGTGGAAGAGTTAACTACGGTTGGGACAAGCACAACATCTCTAAGATGACTTTGCAATTTGCCCACGGCCAACCTTCAATGGTCCAATTAGAACAAGACTACCAAGGATCCGACTACTCCATTAACTTGAAGGCTCTTAACCCATCCATCCTCAATGGTGGATTCACCGGTGTCGCTGTCGGTTCGCTCTTGCAATCCTTGACCCCAGCTTTCGCCGTTGGTTTGGAATCAATGTTCTCTAAGCAATCCGGTGCTGCCCCACCAGATGCTGCTGTCTCCTACTTTGCCCGTTACCTGGCTCCAAAATGGATCGCCAGTGCACAATTGACCGCACAAGGATCCCTCGTTGCATCCTTCTGGAAGAAGGTGAGCGAAAACGTCGAAGCAGGTGTTGAAACTCAAGTCAGCGCAACTATCAAGCCAGTCGTAGACCCAATGATGGGTATCCAAACAGGATACGAATCAGTTGTCGACGGTTTGACCACCATCGGAGCTAAATACGAATACAGATCAGCCGTCTTCAGAGGCCAAGTCGACTCTTCGGGTAAGGTGTCTGCATTCATGGAAAAGAGAGTATTGCCAACCATCTCTCTCTTATTCCTGGGTGAAGTCGACCACTCCAAGAACTCTTCCAGATTGGGAATGGGTTTGCAGGTGGAAGCTGCAGGTAACGATCAAGTCATGATGATGCAACAAGGTTTGGTTGACCAGAACGGAAACCCTGTTCCTGGCGCACCACAATTGTAAATTAATAGAGATTCTTTTCGTTATGATTAATGTCTAGAAAAGACTGTTTGTATATAAGAATAAAAATTTGAAATGAGTTTGTTACTGGTATGTAAAGAGAGACGAGTAAGTAGGTCAAGAGGAGTATGGAGTCAACCAAAATAGAAGGACGGTCAAGAGCTGACCCTCAATTTATTCTTCACCTACAATAATACAAAAGCAGAAGCTGAATACATTAATGAACAAAAGCTATTTGAGTACCTATTGTTTTAATTACTTGGTATAATTTGCAGGCTTTGCTCCAACTGCAATTGTAAAGTTAAAAAGGCATAGTTTCAATTATTCTCACTTATTGACTTAGCAATGGTTATTTTGTAGGGCCCTTAAGTAGGCACCAGCTTTTTACAGACTGGAGGCCTTCATGATTGGCTAATAAATATCTCACTGAGTGAACTTGAATACACTTGGTGGGTTTCGATCTTTCATTTCGTCTTTGATTTTCTTTACTTCTTAGAAGTCTTGTTGATTATCTTTTTTTACGTCCTGTCATTCCATCATTAATTGGTGTAATTTATGTTTACTTACCACCCAAATAAACGTTGTGCAAACCCCTTTCTTTCATTGGTTTTAGTCCTATCTCCATTTCTTTCGATTCCAACTCCAACTCCAGGGCTATCAATAGCCACGGAGTTTCTTTTACTAATCATCTTGTATACATCTGAGGCATCAATTCTTAAATCACGAGCGTAGTGTGCACTAGAGTATCCCTTTTCGCTCACAGTAGTACTTTGACGTACCGGTTGGTCCTCATCTACAAACAGGTTTAAGTTTCGTTGTGTGATGGACCTGTAAATGTTACGGTAAGTATGGTTCAAATCGGCATTTTGCTTCACATTCATACTGTTCAGACTCCGTGCTTTTGGGAGTCTTGTTTCCGGTACATATGGAGACGCATACGATTGAGATGGTATTGTGTAGCGTGAGTTTGGCTCCATCCATGTCGTTTCAGGAGCATACAAATCACTTTTAGATGACCGCCGCAGACGTGTAGTTTGGTGTGGCTGCGACTGTTGTTGCTGATGTTGCTGTTGCTGCTTGAGATTATGGGTACGGTTATACTCACTCAATGAAGTACTAGGGAAGTCGATTTTTTCATTCAAATCGGTTTGAAAGTACTCTGGTCTCTTCAAAACGCTTGTCAGGGCAATTGATGGTTGTCTTGAAGGAGGCCGTGATCTGTAAGCTTGAGATTGCGAATGTGAAATACACTCTTCATATTCATCCAACAAAGAGTCCATTGAGGAATCTGATTTCTCGTCAAACTGTTGCTTGTAGGCTCTTTTAGGTTTAGGTTGGTGCATTACGTCGTTTTTCAGTCGATAGTCAATGTCGAGGCATGCAATGTTGGTCACATTGGAAGGTTTACGGTTGAGGGACCAACCAGGGGTAAGTGGTTCCTTTACTGGGCTATATTCAGCGTTGAAGAACTTCTCAGGGTGTGGCGATATTGGAGCAGATGGTGGTGAATCGGGTATATAATGAGATATCCGAGGGAAGTCATAAGTTGACGTTGTTAATGGGGTTGTAGCAGCATGTTGTGTAGGTGATTTATTTCTCGTTTTGTCAAGAGATAAATGAGCGATTCGATGTTCCAATGCAGCGTGTGATTCTGTTTCATCTATAATCAGGAGCGTTTTCAATTCGTTTGGTTGTTCGTTGATGTTGTTTGATATGGGGCTGGTGGCTATCGCATCTACAAACCCGTCCTTATTTTTATCGTCGGTGTTTCCTCCTCCCAAATACAAGTTACGGTATTGGACGACTCTTTCAAATGTACTGGCCAATAATTGAATAACGTTTGATTCTGTTGAGTTAATGAATATTTTCCAGTACCTTTCAGGGTTTACCAATGGTAAGATGAACTGGTTGAAGCTGATTCTTAAGATCTTGAGTTTGGGGAGTAATGGGTAAATAAAGGATGGTCCACATGAAATATACGTTACGTCTCCGTTATGCAATTGAAAGATTTCAAAAGACCCGTGGCTCAAGAGCCTACCTGAGGAGTTGGACACGTTCTCGCTGAGCTGTTCGTCGTACACTAGTATTTTAGATGAGTTGTATTTGAACAATGTAACCTTTTGGTCCATGTTCAACATCGATTCGTTTATTACCGAGGCATCCACCACCGACCCTTTTTGTTGATTTGTTCGAAGGTTTTCTTTGATTTCGTTAATATAGCTTCGTTCATTGACTGCCTCGTCGCTTTTTTTATACCTCAATATCGATTGCTTTCGCGGTGAGAGTGGTACTTTTGGCTCAGCAGGTTTATTGCTTGGTTGTGGAGGTGTTTCATCCTTTGTTTCATCTTCCTTGTGGTGCTTTTTCTTAGGCTTTTTCGACTTCTTCTTCTTTGTAGGATGCTTGATATGTATATTTGAAGCTGTGTTTTCTGTTGCTACAGACATACTAGAATCACCATTGGCATGGCCATTGGTACCGTTTATGGTACCTGTATTATGTGAAGGTTTCCCTTCACCATTAACACCACCATTCAAAGCCTTGGCAACACCATCTGCAGCAGAACCAACTGAACTCACCATTATTGCTTTATCTATCTTGTTCGTCAATACGAACCAATTGGTTCTTCAAGGTTGGGTAGGTTGTTTGTCTTTTTTTTTATTTAAGCTTTCAATTTCCGCGGTTAGAATGTGGGGAGGATCAGAAGATAAGGGTGAAGGAATGGAGGTAGAGGCTGCTTTAAAACGGTAGGAGGTGAGGTGGGCGTATATAGAAGGTATATAGAAGGTTTACTAATGGCTAGTAGACGTCTAGGTTGAAATAGTAGCATACTTTTAGTGATAGCAGTTGGACCCTATAAAAAAGCATGTGCAAGGAATACAAGAGTGGAGTAGAATGTAGAAGGTTTTACTTTGATTACTGTGATTAATGTGATTACTGTGGATTATTAATGAGGAAGATTTAAGATAAGAGAGAAGAAGTAGGGGTAGGAATGTGACTTAAGAGTAATGAGATACTATATCAAAGCGTGACAGCATAAGATGAAATAATGTAAACCGTAACTAAAATTATATATGGGGTATTTCGAGGCCGACTACCGACAGGTGAAAATGTAGGCAGTCGAGACTGAATAATATGTCAAGTTGATGAGACTGAATTGAGTAGATGAGAGACTTTAAGTGGGATTATTGAGTTGAGTGATTAACAGGGGACGGTAGATTGTGTTGATATAAACGTACGTTTTGTTACGAAGATGAAACAAGGTGTTTTAAAGCGTTCACTTCTTACCACTAGGATAAGATAATTTCTTGGGGGACATTTCTTGGACATGATAAGTGCTAAGATTTTAGTCTAGATTTAACTGTAGATTTAATATTCTTTTAATATAAAATGATGATTAAAAGGATTAAGGAGAGAGAGAGTGATGACGATGACGATACGATTTATGAATTTAATGTAGATTTAATTCTTTTAATTCTATATAGTTTGGTAGATAGTTTGGTTATTGGAGGGACTGGGAATAGTTGTAAGACTGATAGTGAAATGACTGTGAAAATATGGTTTAATTGAGACAGTTAATCTCATTTTAGTCATTTTAATCCTTTAATTAACATCATAATCTTAAACTCCCAAAGGAACACCTTCCCCTCTGAAACCAGCAACTTCACCCTTTTCAAAAAACGAAGTGTAGACACCTCTAACATCTACAATTTCCAGTTCCTTGTAATAAGTGACCAATCCACTCAATTTGGCGATACCAGGTGCAACCTTTCTTTCAATAAATAAGATGACCTTTGATGGAGGATATAATACTCTCAAGTAATCCAAGGCCAATAAGTACCCAGTGGTGATACCGAACAAGTGTCCCCAAAACGACGAGTTTGGCATCAAGAACAAGGTGATTACAAGTAACAAGAATGGAGCATACGTGGTTTTAATGACAACATCACGGTTGCTGATCTTAAAAGTATGCAAAATAGGATTGATGGCCAGTTCCTTAACAGCATAGAAGGTGTAGAAGGAAAACACAACACCACTAGACCCAGCAACATAAGTGTCTGGGTAAAACAACAAACCAAAAATACAATACTGTAACCCAGCAACAACAGTCAACAAGTTAAGAGTGATCCCAGTGTAAACAGTACCATGAGAAGCCTCAAACTTGGCCATTGGAGTGAAGAGGGCAACAGCATTAAGGAACCAATGGAAAATACCATTATGATACAACAAATAGAAGGACAACCTATTCAAATCAAAAGCAAATGGTGCTCCTGGGTATAAACTGAAGCGCGATGATAAGTAACCTTGCGTAACAGTATCAATTATCAACAACAAAAACGTGAATATAACAAACCCAACTGAAAGTGCAGGATACTTGGAAAGCGTCGCAAGCGTTGGAACTTCCCAACCACTACTAGACAAGAGGGACATGGTGATGACTTGACTTTTACCGTTTTTTTTGTGCGTGTTTACTTGAAGTCTTAAGACTTTATGGAAAAATTGGAAATTGATGTCAAGCAGTTGAGAAGTATTTGAGTTGGGTGGAGTTGGGTGGAGGTTAGTTTGAGGGTGAGAGCAAACTGAATGTAGATTATTATGTTTGAGAATGTCCAATGGAGTTGAAATTGGATTTGAGAGTCATGTATAATAGGAAATACGTGATTTACTGATAGTAGTATATTGAGATGAAGAAAGATTGTAATAGACTTATGGAAATCTCAAGGAAGAATACTTAAATGTTAAAGAATGTATCTAATAACATGATTGAATAATTTTAAACTTATTTGAACCATTCATACCTACCATTTATCTATATTTATATAGATGATACGTATCATCATTCTTGTGCTTCATTTTATCAAATGAACAATTGACTTTTAATATGTTTCAATTAAGACAATCAAAATTTATAGTTGGTTGAACAGAGGAGGGGCGAGTAAAGTCAAGTGAATTCATGTAAGTTCATTTATCTAGTATTCTTGGTTCTACATTCTACTTATTAATCCAGTCTTTATTTCATTTCATTTTTATACAATTTGATACGCGTAATCTATAAAGCCATCTTATCCGTTGATATTATGTATGCAATCATTATCAAATCATTCCAGATTAATCTTCAATATCTTTATACTCTTCAATATCAAGTTTGTTGTCGTCATTTTCATCCTTTATTTCAATCTTATCATCCTTTTCGTCCTCCTTATCCACCTTATCTTCAACTTTTTCTACCTTTATTACATCCTCTATTATGTCTTCATCTTTAGTTTGATCATCCTTGATTTCAACATCTTGGATTGATTCATTCTTAATCTCTACTTCATCCTCCTTAGGTTCTTCTTCAATCCTTTCTACCCCATTCTTAACCTCATTATTCTCCTTCTTCTCAACTTCCTTTTCTTTACCAAATTCTCCTTCAATCTTTTCTCGAAGGACATCTAAAAACTCGTATTTATTAGCATTACACTTCTTTAAACTCTCAATCTTCGTCCTCCTCAGTTCAATTGATTCATTTATCCCCTCTATCTCCTGTAAATGTTGTTTCATAGTATTCAACTTCAATCGTATACTCCCAGCATTATTTCCAAAGTCCCTTGCCAGTATAACTCCACTTTCCAAATCGTGGAGCAAGTTGAACAACTGAGGTAACACCTCGATGTCTCGAAGCTTACCAATCACATCTTCCTCCTCTTCCTCTTTATCAATATCCATAGCCTCAGGTGACAGCCTCACCCCAGATAAAGGAGACGGCTGCCTTGGTACATTCGGTGTAACACTCAACATTGATGTGTGTTTGTTTTTTAATAATTTAGGGTGATTTTTTTTAATTAAACCGTATCACATACAATGGAAGTGTTGTCACTATTCAGTTGCTGTTTGCCATGTTTTCCAAATCTTTCGACACCTTCTGTGTTGATTAAGAACAATAGGTATAAGATCATTCGACTTTTAGGTGAAGGGGGGTTTTCTTATGTTTATTTGGTAAGTGATAGTACCAATCTGTTGTACGCCCTTAAGAAGATAAGTTGTCCCTTTGGGAGTAGTGATGAGTCGTTTAAGAATGCAATGAAAGAGATTCGTAATTTTCATCGCTTTTCTAATGCTAAGACCCCATTTATTGTTCAATCGGTGGAGGAAAGTGTGGTGAATGAACCAGATGGGCTGAAAACAGTCTACATTGTAATGCCTTACTTTGAGAAATCATTACATGATATCATCAATTTGAACGTTTTGAACAATCATAAGATGGATGAAGCCGAAATAATACGTATTCTTGTTGGGGTATGCCGTGGTCTCAAGGCTATGCACAATTACAAAAGAACAAGCACGAATACTGAAGAAGGGAACGAAGAAGACGATGTGTTGTTACGTAACGACAGCGACGCTGAAGATGATGGTTTAAATGTATCGTCCTCAGGAATGCAAATGCAAGAATTGGTCCCCTTTGCCCACAGAGACATCAAACCTGCCAATGTCATGCTCTCAGCTGAAGGATTACCAGTATTGGTAGACTTGGGTTCATGCTCCAAAGCTCGCGTCAATGTACGCAACAAACAGCAAGCAATGACACTCGCTGACTACGCTCTGGAACATTGTACATTACCCTACAGAGCACCAGAATTACTCGACGTGAAAGAAAATGTACAAATCACAGAGAAAACAGATATTTGGTCCCTTGGATGTTTACTATACGCCCTCTGTTTTGGATTCTCACCTTTTGAAAAGTTGGAAATTGAAAGAGGCGCAAACTTGTCTTTGGCAATCAGCCAAGGAAAGTATATATTGCCTGATGGCAACGAGGGGTACTCTAGCGAATTGATAGATATAATCAAAAGCTGTTTAGTAATGGAGAGTGAGGAAAGACCAAATATAGATGAGGTCATCGAGAGAGTTTTGGCGTTGGGTAGATGAGATATTTGGATTTAAAAGGATATAAGAATTTTGCAACAATAAGGTTACTGTGATACATAGCCACTATTACATATGTGTGAAAACTTCGAAAAGGATAAGTCTAGATCTTAAGTATACTTCTAAGTAAAGAATGTACGGAAAACATAATTAACAACGTAATTAAGATCTAAAGTCTAATGATAGAATTGTGTACTTACACAAGATTTAAAAAACAACAACAACCAAACATCTGTATTAAGTTCACATAAAGCTCTTTATTATTGAAATGAAGTTTGTGTGTTTGCGTATCACTTGAATATCAATTAACCATTTATTTCGAAACTACTAATCGTTTACTTAACAAGTATCGATCTAGATTTAGACAATGTAAGTTGTATTACTCAGATGATTAGCATTAATTTTTGTGCTCCCACAGTTTCAGATTCATCATCAAACTAAGAAAGAGTGGTGGTTCTATCTTCTATCCACAAAATTACTGGCTACTGAGTTATTCTTGACATACTGCAAATGCAAATAATCAGTTATACATCAAAACTTATCATTGTCATTCAGCACAGCCTTAAAGGCTTGCATCTCTTTTTTACCTAATTCTAAAATTTGCAACCTTTTTAACAACTGAAGATCGGCCGTTTCGATAGGTAATGAAGATCATTTTAATTTACCACATTAGAAGATCAGCCAGGCGGGGAAAAGTGGTTATCTTATAACCACGATGATTTACTTTAATTCTAGTTTCTTCAACTGTCAGCTGTAAAGTATGGATTACATAGATTCCACCTCTGAAGACCAAAGTGAAATCAATCAGATCGAACATGAGGCTGATAAACTGAGAGAAAGTTTCCATGAAAATGATATACTAAAGAAGAATGAAGAACATTTTGATCAAGAAACATTCGAAACTTATATTGATGGGGACGTTGAAAAGAAAGCCTTGAGACGTTTCGATTGGCATGTATTGCCTATATTTATGGCCTCTTCTTTCCTTTCATACTTGAACAGAAACATTATCAGTACTGCCAAAGACACAGGAATGCAACATGCGATGAAGTTAAAGAATACCAAGTTGACATATGCGGGTATGTTCTTCTACGTTTCATTTGTGTTGTCAGCATATCCTTCTGCAATCTATGTCAAGAAGTTGGGTGCACGTAAGTTCTTCACAGGTTTACTATTTTGCTGGTCAGTGGTGACACTTGCAACCGCTTTCACAAAGGGCTACTGGCCATTAGTGGTAATGCGTTTGCTTTTGGGATTTTTCCAAGGTGGAGTATTCCCAGCTCAAGTCGTTTACATTACTCTGGTTCATAACAGAGAGTTCCAGTCACGTAAGATAGGTTACCTCTTCTTGATCCAATGCTTACTGGCAGCATTTAGTGGACTTTTGGCAACTGCATTTGCAAAAATCCCATCCACTGCAACTGTCGACAGCTGGGGTTGGGCTTATATTTTAGAAGGATTGCTTTCAATGCTTGTTTGTTTCTGGGTGTTTTTTGGATTACCAGATGAAGCTGCTACTGCCCACTTCTACAACAACCAGGAGAAAAGAATAATGAGGTTACGTGACTTCGAAAAGATGGCATACTTGGGTGACACATCAACTTTTGATTACTCCGAGATTGCAAGCGCATTTAGAGATCCCAAAGTGTACATTTCTGGTGTAGTTCAATTTGCTGTTTCAATAATGTTGTTTTCATTCACGCAACAGCTCCCTCTGATCATTAAGGGACAAGTTGGTTTCTCCACAAATATCTCATACTGTCTCACTATACCAATTTATGTGGTGAGTGCTATTTCCATCTTCTTCTTCACAAGACTTTCAGATATTAAGAGAATGCGGAACCCACTTATCGCACTTTCTTTGGGATGGGCAATCCTCGGATACTTGATGCTTCTTATTGGAGATAACAAAGTGACTAGTTATGTGGGGTGTTACTTAATTGCCATACCTGTATTCACTGCTGCCTGCTTAAACACAACCTTGCTCACAAACAATGTGGCACCTTATTATAGAAGAGCAAGTGCAGTCGGTATTCAACAAACAATTGGAAATGCTGCTGGTGTTTTGGGAACTTTGGTATACACTGACTCCCCATTCAAAGAGGGTCACGCTACTTGTATTGTTGGAGTAGGCATTGCACTTTTTGTCACTTGTTTCCACTATTTGTACTTAGGGAGAGAGAACTATTTGAAAGAACAACACAGTTTGGGTAATATCAAGGAAGACGAAGCTAAAACGAGCTTAAGAACAGGTTCTGATGCTTTCGATTATAAGTATATATTGTAATTGAATTATTTTTGACATATTTTGCAACCATTTTGTAGAAATACCAAAATTTTGAAATAAGTTCAGTATCTGTTCTGTAGTTGTTGAATAGACAATTAGACAGAAGTATTCTGGTATCTAGACACTATTTGAAGAAGTATAGCTTCACAAATAAAAGCTTGAAAGCATAAATTTCTTTAAAAGGTTGCATTTAAAGTTTTCAATATAAATGAGAATAAGGATGAGTTACAAGGTAAGTAAAACAGCGAAACTTGAATTGACATGGGAGGGAATATCTACCACAATTACCTAAGCACTTCAAGCAGTACTGTTCTATTTGTCGTGAATATCAATTCAGGTTTATTCAGCGAAGGATAGGTATTCTGTTTTACTCTCTTTCTGACACAAATAAAAGAGTACAAACAAGTGGTAGCATCTACAGGTCAAGTCGTCAGAAAGGTTATGTACCTGCTGAGCGCATTGATGACCTATTATTTTCTTTCTTATGAGCAGTATATATCCAACAAATGCATTCCAGACACAATGCAATTGCTATTTTGCATAATTCCCTTAAGCTACTCAATTTCGAATCTAGCCACTCAATTTAAAATAGCACATCTACATGGTTCTTTTTCCATAGGCTGAGGAGTTAAACTCCCAGCTTTTATTACCTCTAAAGCATTTATTAGGAGCTCACCTATCACAAAGCTATTTAACCTTTCCAAATATTAGCATAAAACATTCTCGGATTATTGCTGATCATTTCCGGCTCTTTTTATTTAACACAAGAAGTGAATATGAAAGGCCCTTGTAATTAATTGACCTAATGCCAAGTGAATCATTAAGTCGATATTCATCCACAGCAATGTAGTTCTTTTCTGTATCTTTTAGCAGTGTGCACGGCGGGGTCAATAGTTATCGTAGGTATACGATATTATTTTAGAAATTATTTTTTAAACCCTTTAAAGGATCTATCTGAATGCATCGATTGTAGAGTGTTGCAAAGACAAGAAGTTGAGTACGGCAGTAGATAGATCAGGTCATTTCGGACTATTTGCCCTTTTTTACTGCTATGGAATTCCGTTTCAAGGCTTAATTTGACAGATTAGAGTTTTTCAAACTCTAATACGCCCAAAACTGCATGTTTCCCTAGGAGATGGGTCATGATGGAACCTGATGGAAAGTTCTAGCAAATTCTACAGACTTAGTGTAAGTTACTGAGCTTAATGGACAAATAGGCGATTGCGCCTCACAGGAAGGGCTGCAACTGGTTGTAGATTTTCTCTTTGAGTGGCTGCAAATATTTATAGTGAATCTTATCCTTACAATATGCTAGGTTATTATTCTACAATCAAACATGGCCACAGCATTTGGACAATGGAGCACTTTGCTTACATCAACTCCTACCTCTCTTAGCTCAATCAACCCTACTGCATCACTGGCTCTTTCTGTTAGCTACGCCAGTATTACTAGTGCTGTTGCTACAGAAACAAATTTGGTATCATTATGGAAAATGTCTAAATCCATGAGAGGGGTGCTTGCTTCGCTTACCATTCTTCTGAATCAACAATACTTAGCCATGCTACTGCTACTCAAAACTTTCCTCAGATCACTCAGCAAATTGCTGATGCATCTTACAATTTAGACAAGCTTTTCCTTTTAGATAATCCCTACAAAGAGAACTTAATCTTTGGTGGAAACTTACTCTTTGCTGCTATTTTTGGTGTGATTTTGGCAGCTTACTGTGTTCTTCTTGTTATGTACCGCAACTGGTATTTCACAATTTGTTTTATTTGCGGTACTGGTTTGGAACTCGCAGGGTACTTGGCCCGTGTGTTGGCACTGGGAGGAAACGAGCGAAACATGGACTACTTCTTGTGTCAGATTGTTTGCTTAACCATTGCACCTGCGTTCATTATGGCAGCTGTATACTTTTTACTTGCCCAGTTGGTAGTGTTCCATGACCTGAAACGAACTTCAGTGTTAAGACCATTATGGTTCTCTTACATTTTTATTGCATGCGACGTCACTAGTTTGGTGGTTCAAGCAGCAGGAGGTGGATTAGCTGCAATTGCAACTCAGCTGAATAAAGATACAACCTCAGGAACTCATGTTATGTTAGCAGGAATAGTTGTTCAAGTTGTCTCAATGTCGTTATTCTTGTACTTCCTTTTTGACTTCTTTGCCAGATCGTTTTACATAGACAAAGCCACTCCTAGAACTATCAAATCGTTCTTGTCAATCCTCTTTGTTACAAAGTGTGGTAGAAAGTACATTGAAAATCTGGAGAAGCACTACGACCCACGGTTTGCACATGTGCGGGCACATTGCTATTACTTTAACTACATGCCGTTGATTGTCTTAGCTTCATCGATTTTTGTTTACATCAGATGCGTTTACAGAGTGGTTGAACTTTCTCAGGGTTGGTATGGATTCTTGATCACTCATGAGGTCTTTTTGTTTTCCTTGGATGCACTGATGATTTGGCTTACCGCTTTACTTTTCGTTATCTTCCATACTGGTTCTGTATTGGGTAAGTCGAACGTTTTGTCATTTTCTGAGATCAAGAGTTTGGATCAAAGCATTTCGTTTGATGAGAAGGGATTGATCAGTGAAAAGCGTTTGAGCGAAGACTCTGGTTTTGAGAAGCAATAATAAGAGGCGAAGTATATTGTGAATAAAAAATTGAAAATCCAATTCGAAAAAGGAGGACTAGAAACATTGTAGAATTAACTTAATAACAACTCTCACTATGGTGCAACACAAAAACAATTTTTTTGGTGGCTGCAAATTAGACCTGCACAAATCACTTGACCAATACAACTGTTGAAAGCCGCACGATCGTCTATAGATGAATCTCCCTAACCTTAATAGCTATTTTAAAACTTGCTACTAAATGGTTGAATCTACTGTGGTCCAGTTACTTCTTTCATTTATAAATGCGACTTTTTGAAGCTATAATGAACTTAAATCAATGAATTTGATTACAAACAATCAAATCTGCCCACACTATTTTAAAAATATACCATTTAATAACAGTTTGGCAAATTAAATTTGCTGCTTTCAATAAAAATAGAAACCTACCATTTGCGTTCTTATTCGAACTTGTTGTACTCTATACTACTCAGCATTTCACAGCCCTCATAACTAATACCGATTATTTCCGGCAATATCATGGTTTGACTAATTTGAAGGATGCCTTGACAAGAATTCTTAATTCCATGTAATTCCTTACTCAGGCACACAACTAGAATATTATGTCTGTTGTTTTGAGCAATTTTAGCAGTGTAAACGGTGGGGGTCGAATATCCCAGTGCAGTCACCATAAACAAATAAATTTACACTCGAGGTGCTAGTTGAATACACTATTGACATTTCTGTTTCCACTAATTGAAAGATTATGGCATAGAACCGCAATAAATGCCAATCGAAGCGTCTCAAGACGTCTCATTTCTACATTTCCATTAATACTTAATTCAAAAAAAATTCGGAATATTTGTTTCTTCTCCATACCAAGAAAATCCGGTTGAGAGTGGCTTAGTTTGATCGATTTGGGGTTCAGTCTATTAGTGTAAAGCCGTTTGTCTCCGTTGGGCTTCAGTCATCATTAACCTTAGTTGATACCTCTAGTAAACTTCTTAGTGTAATTGTTGAGCCTAATGGTACAAGAGGCGATTGCGCCTCTCGGGATTGACTAACATCTAAATAACTTGGCATCAACTACTTTCTTCTTCTGGCTGCAAATATTTATAGTGAGCCAAATCCTTTCAATATATTCAATTAGTATTCAACAATTAAACATGGCCTCAGGACTTGGACAATGGAGCACTTTGCTCACTTCGACTCCTACATCTCTTAGCTCTATCAATCCTACTGCATCCCTGGATCTTTTAATCAGCTACGCTAGCATTACTAGTGCGGTTGCAACTGAAACAAATTTGGTATCATTATGGAAAATGTCTAAATCCATGAGAGGGGTGCTTGCTTCGCTTACCATTCTTCTGAATCAACAATACTTAGCCACTGCTACTGCTACTCAAAACTTTCCTCAGATGACTCAGCAAATCGCTGATGCATCATTTAATTTGGACAACCTTGCACTTTTAAACAACCCGTACAAGGAGAATTTGAGTTTTATCGGAAACTTAGTGTTTGCTGTTGTTTTTGCAGCACTTTTGGCAGCATATTCTGGTCTTCTTGTTTGGTCTCGCAATTGGTATTTCACAATTTGCTTTATTTGCGGTACTGGTTTGGAATTTGCAGGGTATTTGGCCCGTCTGTTGGCTCTGGGAGGAAATGAACCAAATATGGATTTCTTCTTGTGTCAAATCGTCTGCTTAACGATTTCTCCTGCGTTCATTATGGCAGGAGTATACTTTTTGCTTGCTCAATTGGTAGTGTTCCATGATCTGAAACGTACGTCAGTGTTGAGACCGTTATGGTTCTCTTACATTTTTATTGCCTGTGATGTCACTAGTTTGGTGGTTCAAGCAGCAGGAGGAGGATTAGCTGCATTTGCAGTCCAACAGCATAAAGATACAACGACAGGAACTCATGTCATGTTAGCAGGAATAGCTGTTCAAGTTGTCTCGATGTCGTTATTCTTGTACTTCCTTTTTGACTTCTTTTCCAGATCGTTTTATATTAGCAGATTCACTCCCAAAACTGTCTCATCATTCTTGTCAATACTTTTTGTTACAAAGAGTGGCAGAGAATACATTGAAAACCTGGAGAAGTATTATGACTCACGGTTTGCACATGTGCGGGCATACTCAAAATACTTTAACTACATGCCATTAGTTGTCTTGTTATCTTCTTCTTTTGTTTACATCAGATGTATTTACAGAGTTGTTGAACTTGCTCAGGGATGGACTGGTTACTTGATTACCCATGAGATTTTCTTGTTTACTTTAGACGGACTGATGATTTGGCTAACTGCGTTGATCTTGGTTATCTTCTACCCAGGATTTGTATTGGGTAAGTCTAATGTCTTATCAGTATCAGAAATCAAGAAGTTGGACGGAGCTATTTCCATTGAGGAAGTTGAATTGTGCAATGGAAAGCGCTCAAGCGATGAGTCTGCTTTTGAATAGCAGTTAGGTGAGGTGAAATATACTGTGAATAAATAATTGAAAAGAGGGATGGAATCACTGTAGGAAGAACGCTATTACAAGTACCTGATGAAGTTACACAAACACTACTATTTTTATTGATGGCTGCAAATTGAACCTGCACATTCTAGATTTTATGGTCCAATAATAGCGAGTTGAAAGCCGCATGTTCGTCTTAGACGAATTATTTCAACCTCAATAGCCTTTCGAAATCACATTACTAAAGGGTTGAATCTATAATCATTTCTCTTCACGCCTGAGGTCTTTTAAAACTACACTACTACTAATATTAAGAAAGTCTCGAATCTGCCCACGGCATTTTAAAAAAATTGAACACTGAATATGTTTGGGAATTCAATTTGCTGCCTTCAATGAAAATAGAAGTGTTCTTGTTACGTAGTTTGTTGGAGCTTGCTGATATTTACGCTCTTCAGCCTTGCACAACCCTTCTGAATAATACCGATTAATTCCGAATATTTTTTAGCCTGACTAATGGGAGAAAGGCCATGACAAGATTTATCTTATTTCCATGTAATTCCTTCCTAAGGTACCCAATCAGAACAATGAATCTGTTGTATTGAGCTATTTCAGCGCTCTAAATGGTGGGGTCAACTTTCTTAGTGCAAACAGCTTTTTTTAAAAAAAAACAATTTTTACAATTAGAGAAGCAGGGGAATTCATAAGTTATTTCGAGAATGGCAAAGGTAGGTTGGTAAAGACTACAATAGGTAGACCAATCTAATCCGGAACATTGTCCTCTTATCCATACCAAGAAAATCCGGTTGAGTGTGGCTTATTATGTTTAATTAGGGTTTTTTCAATCTTTACTACGTCTAAAACCGTTTGTCTCCGTTGGACTTAAGTCATATAAACCGTACTAGAAAGTTCTAGTAAATCACCCAACTTAGTGTCAGTTATGAAGCCTAATGAAATGAGAGGCGATTGCGCCTCTCGGAGTAGGCTGTAATCTAAAGCCTTTGCTTGCAGTTACCCTCCTTGACTGGCTGCAAATATTTATAGTAGACAAAATCCAGTCAAATTTGCTTGATTATATTCAACTGCAAAAATATGGCTTCAGGACTTGGACAATGGAGCACATTGCTCACTTCGACTCCAACATCTATAAGTACCATTAATCCAACTGCATCGCTGGCTCTTCTTGTCAGCTATGCCAGCATAACGAGTGCGGTTGCAACTGAAACGAATTTGGTATCATTATGGAAAATGTCTAAATCCATGAGAGGGGTGCTTGCTTCGCTTACCATTCTTCTGAATCAACAATACTTAGCCACTGCTACTGCTACTCAAAACTTTCCCGAGGTAACACAACAAATTGCTGATGCATCATTTAATTTGGACAGACTTTTCTATTTGAATAACCCTTACAAGGAGAACTTGTCCTTTGGAGGCAATTTATTCTTTGCTATTATATTTGCCATTCTTTTGGTAGCGTACTCTAGTCTCCTTGCGTGGTCTCGCAACTGGTACTTCACAATATGTTTTATTTGCGGTACTGGTTTGGAATTTGCAGGGTATTTGGCCCGTCTGTTGGCACTGGGAGGAAACGAATCAAACATTAACTTCTTCTTGTGCCAAATCGTCTGCTTAACGATTTCACCTGCGTTTGTTATGGCAGGAGTATACTTTTTGCTTGCTCAATTGGTAGTGTTCCATGACCTGAAACGAACTTCAGTGTTGAGACCGTTATGGTTCTCTTACATTTTTATTGCCTGTGATGTCACTAGTTTGGTGGTTCAAGCAGCAGGAGGAGGATTAGCTGCAATTGCAGTCCAGCAGCATAAAGATACAGCCACAGGAACTCATGTTATGTTGACAGGAATTGTCATTCAGGTCGTCTCGATGTCGTTATTCTTGTACTTCCTCTTTGACTTCTTTTCTAGAGCATTTTACATTGACAGATCAACACCCAAAACTGTCTCATCATTTTTATCAATCCTCTTTGTTACAAAGCGCGGAAGAGAGTACATTGAAAACCTGGAGAAGCACTACGACTCACGGTTTGCTCATGTGCGGGCACACTCCAAATACTTTAACTACATGCCATTAGTAGTCTTAGCCTCTTCGATTTTTGTTTACGTCAGATGTGTTTACAGAGTTGTTGAGCTTGCCCAGGGTTGGTTTGGATTTTTGATCACCCATGAGGCTTTCTTGTTTACATTGGATGCACTGATGATTTGGTTAACTGCATTGATTTTAGTCATCTTCTACCCAGGATTTGTATTGGGTAAGGCTAATGTCTTATCAGTTTCAGAAATCAAGAGATTAGATGGAGTTATGGTTGTCGAAGAGAAGGGATTGCGTAGTGAAAAGCAATCGAGTGAAGAGTCTGGCCATGAAGACAATCAATAAGGAAGGAAAGATTATGTAAATAGATAATTAAAATGTTAATTTGGGTATAAGGGATAGTAGTTCTGGAGAGAGAAATATTTACGATGTGCAAGTGACGTCAAGACACGAAATCTATTCAACATTTTAGACATATTTAGCCAGGAGACAGCAGTTAAATTGTCAATTCAACCGTTCCTCGGACTTTCCGATAAATTGATATAGTCAACCCACAAAGAGCACAAAACGCTATTATTCAAGGTTTCGCGTTTCAATAAACACGTTGATGTTCAATTATATTCCATGTCATGCAACAACATATCATTACTGCATTCGTTTGCAGGGACTAACTTAAGCCTACGTGGGAGTATAATAGAACCACAACGAGCAACTAGACAGCTAAAAGTACAACCAAAATAGTAGGATGATGTCTTGAGGGATACTAAATGGGATATGTAAAATTGATGTTTATTCCTGTAGCTCATCACCAGACTTTACTCCACACCAGAGTACATCTTTCCACAAATGTATCTCACACCACGTCGATCTATGTATAGATTAAGCTCATCATGAACTTTCATTAACCAGCTTCTTCAACTCTTCTCTCCATCATCACTAACGATCACATCATTCTCCTGATGATGGCTGCAAATCATACCTGCATATACACAAACACCAACTGGCCAATAATAACAAACAGACACAACTCCGCACAGTTTCATTCCCCTTGGAAGCCGCATGTTCGTCTCCGATTAATTTCTCCGACCGCATTAACTAACCTAAAACACGCTACGAAAGGGTTGAATCTACAATCGTCAACCAATTTTCATTCACACTTGCAACTTCCTCAACACCATATTGAACTAAAACATAAAGTATTTTTTTTCAGCTATTTTCCCCATCTCAATTTCACGCCTCGTCCAAAGTGGCAGCTGTCACGTCCCACTCAAATGATAAAAGGTAATTAACACCCTCACGTAAGATCAACCACATGGGATCTACAACTATCTCTCATTTCCTATGCACCTATTGTTATCTTACTCGAGACACCAAACTCCACAAAGAACGTGGCACCAAGGACACGTAACTTCTATATATAAACACGTCATACGTGTTATTTTGGCTCCCAGTACAAAACAAAAAAAAAACGCCTATACACCGGAGTCTATTCCTTTGTGGAGGAAGTGGTAGGGTGCGTGGCCCACAAACAGCCGGCGACAGGCACGAACACCACGGTGAGCCCACCCGGCTGGTGTTGCTCCAACAACGCACAAAGCTACGTTGGTCTACGCTTTTTGTCTGAATTCATCTCGTTTCCTCCCCAGTTTGTGCTGTTTATTTTTGTATTTTCTCTTTGTTGTTCATTTTCTTTTTTATTTGTTGTTTTTCACGTATGGCAAAATTTTTATATATAAAGTGGTTGAGTTCTCGCAATTTTTTTAACCTTTTGTTCTTTGAGCTTGATTGTTCTAACACGTTTTCAGTTTAAATTTTGATTAGCTATGAAAGGATTGATTTTGGTTGGTGGTTACGGTACCCGTTTGAGACCTCTTACTTTGACTTTGCCAAAGCCTTTGGTTGAGTTCGGTAACAGACCTATGATCTTGCATCAAATTGAAGCTCTTGCTAACGCTGGTGTCACTGACATTGTTTTGGCTGTTAACTACAGACCAGAGGTTATGGTTTCTACTTTGCAAAAGTACGAGAAGGAGTACGGTGTCCACATTACCTTTTCCGTTGAGGAAGAGCCATTGGGAACTGCTGGTCCTTTGAAGTTGGCTGAAAAGGTCTTGAAGAAGGACAACTCTCCATTTTTCGTCTTGAACTCGGACGTTATCTGTGAGTACCCACTCAAGGAGTTGGCCGACTTCCACGCTGCTCACGGTGGTAAGGGTACCATTGTTGCAACCAAGGTTGACGAACCATCCAAGTACGGTGTCATTGTCCACGACAGAGACACTCCAAACTTGATTGACAGATTTGTTGAGAAGCCTGTCGAGTTTGTCGGTAACAGAATTAACGCTGGTTTGTACATTTTGAACCCAGAAGTCATTGACTTGATTGAAATGAAGCCAACCTCGATCGAAAAGGAAACTTTCCCTCTCTTGGTTGAACAAAAGTCTTTGTACTCGTTCGACTTGGAAGGTTTCTGGATGGACATTGGTCAACCAAAGGACTTCTTGTCCGGTACCGTCTTGTACTTGACCTCTTTGACCAAGAAGTCTCCAGAAAAGTTGTCACACGAAAAGTTTGTCTACGGTGGTAACGTCTTGATCGACCCTACTGCCAAGATCCACCCATCTGCATTGATTGGTCCTAACGTGACCATCGGACCTAACGTTGTCGTTGGTGAAGGTGCTAGAATCCAGAGATCTGTCCTTTTGGCCAACTCTGAGGTTAAGGACCACGCTTGGGTTAAGTCCACCATTGTCGGCTGGAACTCGAGAATTGGTAAGTGGGCCAGAACTGAGGGTGTCACCGTTTTGGGTGACGATGTCGAAATCAAGAATGAAATCTACGTTAACGGTGCCAAGGTCTTGCCTCACAAGTCTATCTCCGCAAACGTTGAAAGTGAATCGATTATTATGTAAATACCCCCTTTTCACTCATTAATTCCCTTCATATGTGTATTTTATAAACGTTGACGCATTTGCGTATTAATATCGATTGTGTAGTATCACCCTAGGTGTGTAGGGACCATAAATTGGATCCACAAAAATTTAAAGGTACAAACGTTTTGACGAGACTTGATGCTTTTAGACTTTATTTGACGAGTTAAGGAAGTGCTATTAATTCATTAGTACAATCATTATGTTTCGTTTATTAGTTTAATTAATGTTTAAATAAATAGGCTGCAAAATTTTTTTTTTTTTAAGTTAGCCAAACTTATAAAATCTGACAAACATGGCACTCCCAGACACCAAACACAATGCAGTAAAAAAAGTGTAGGTGCCCCCGACTGTCATTTTAGATTCCATACTGTCCAATACTCCGACAAAAAGTGCAGCAATGCAACAACGCACTAAGTTAAGTGCACTCATCAGGGAATGTCCATTTTCTGGGAACATATCTACAATGATTGTCGATACGCATGATACGAACAGCACCAGTGAGAAAGAGATGATGGTTGAGCTTACGTATATCAGTGCTACGTGAGCATTGAAGTGTAAACACCATGCAAAAATCAAGAGCCCTGCTATGATCAATACAAATGTGAATAAGCAAAAGTCTAGCCGTGCCCTTACTGAGTTGAACGGCTTTAAAACAGCCTCAGGATTCTCTTCTTGTAGTTGTTTCGTTTTGAGATTATGTTGCTGCAACTTCTTATTGTAATACTTGTTGAGGCCTTGCCCTGTGACAAATGAGGCTACCAAGGTAGCTACACCTTGAGGTAAATATACTATACCCACATGCATAACACTGTAATTGTAAGGCGCTCTTTCTAAATGCGAGGAGATTGCTGTCAAGACGGCAATCCATGCAGCGTATGCAAGCCCAGCAGGGATCAATACTATGGTCACATCAGGCTTGATTAATATCTGGAACGTCTTGAGGATATTGAATTTGTGTTTTGGTATTAAGGTTGAAGTATCGTTAGTGAACTTTTTATTAAAGGGAGGGAACATCAGAAGCACCAGTCTGTTGACAATATTGGGAGGAATCACTGACCCGTTCCCTACAATCTGCCGGGAGGTTTCTGGGAGCAAGATCAATGCAACAACAAGTGTCACTCCACCACCTATCGCCAAGAAAACAAAGATCGATCTCCAGGTACTAAAACCACTTATCAAACCTGCTCCGATAACAGCTCCGAACCCCGACCCCACTAACACAAACCCACCCACAGTGCCAATGAAGCTACCTCTATTCAGAGGTGTACATACATCACCCAGAACCCCGGAACCAATTGCAATAACCGGGGCGATCAGGGCTGCTTGCAAGCACCGGAGCACCGTAAGTAACCAAAATACGTTGGACTGCGAAATAGCGACGCACAGGGCAATGAACCCTATCAACGAACAAATGAGAACCGGCCGTACCCCAAAGTAATCAGCCATACTACTCAGAAACGCAGGCGCGATACCCTGGAAGAGTAAATACGCAACAACCGACAAGTTTGATACCGAGGCTGATATACCAAAGTACCTCATCACCGTTGGGATCGCAGGATAAAATATAGGACTGGCTATCGCAGACCATAACCCTATCATCGACAAAATGACTATGAGAATCAGCCTCTCGAATTTCCCAAACACAGAGAACGGAGGTTCTGCCTTTTCGTCTTCTAGCAGTTCCGGCATGATTTGGTGAGTTTCATTGATCTTTATCGGGGATATTGAATGCTTAAGTATGTCAAGATTTGGTTTGTGTTAATTACAACTGTTGCTAGAGCCCCGGTCGTTAAGCCTTGCAAAGTAATATCCACAGTCCGCAAGAAGAAAGATTCCCATAATTGATTTTACTTTAAGTGTTCCGAGGATAGAGTGTTGCAGATGTGACCCCAGATTAGTCGCCTGTGACGGACTTTGATCTCTTCCATGGAAAAATTTGAAGAGCTCCGAGTGCTTTGAATGACTAATGGTAAATGATGGTTTGTTACCTGGAGGCTTAATGCCGTTTGCAAACGAGGCTTAACTTTACAGTGAAGGAAAAGGTTTTAACTACGTAGAGTAGGTGCCAATTCGGCTGGTAGGATGGTTGGGAGGTTGATGAAGTCTTCATACATATGATCTGCAAGTTCGTGCATCTTTATTGTTCTAAAGGTTTTTATAGCTTTTGAATACAACAACGTAGATTGACCTTTGCAAAGGCTTTAGGAATATACTTTATTTTTCATATAAAGGGTCATAAGTTCAAAAGGTAGGGTCTAACCTCGGAAGTTATCATTATTTGCCTAGTATAGTCAAACATAAAAGTGAGTTAGTCTACTATTTAGTTCATGGCTGCACATGAATAATTCTGTAGATGATATTAAGTTTCCTTGGACTCTTTGTGGTGCATGATCTACAACTACCTACCACTATGGAGTTAGTGAGATCTCACCGGTATTTAAAATTAGCATAATGTAAAATTTTCAATAATTGTTGGCTATACTACACCTGCAGGATTTATGTCCATGGTCTATACCTTCGGTTTGAAGGAAAGTCTTTGAGATATACAATTGCAAATGAGCTGAGGAAATATGTTCAAGAAAGGTGGACATAGCTAGAAAATAACAAGATGAAAATTAATTTTGATATGGATCTGGAGAAATGAGAAATTAAGCGAAGTTGAATAGATCGTTGAATTTATTAAGGAATCTCATTAATTAATACTGAGATCTGTGCAAGTACTCCATTCAACTCAATTCTTTTCAAGGCTACACAAACGGCTGAACTATATATTTCAATAGAAGGAAAATTTCGTAAGAGAATCAGAGCAGAAGTAAACGAACACTTATTTCGAGATGGTTACAGCATGCGAAGATCTCAAGCCACCGCTAACAAAGGCAGTACAATAGTGTATACTGATTAGGACGTCAGTCCAACTTTATACCTTACCTTAAGGAAAATCTCTTAAGGTTTATGCATGCAATGGAAGAGTAAAGAAATAAACGTAATTCTTACTAGAAACTTAAAGACCAAGGAAATACTAAATTACTATGGGGACCCTCTCATAAATTCTTTGTTATTTTATTCATGTTAATGCCTTTCAACCTATGTACATAAGACTTTTCTTTTCAATCACTCTAAAACCACCAATTTGCAGCTTTCTTACTCTGCTAAGCGAACTAATCCCTCCACACTACTCTTTCTCAAAGGTTCACTCAATGGTTTCTTACCTGACAAGTACAGCAACATCAAGACTCTTGAAATGATAGGCTCGGAAACCTCACCCATTACAACAACAGTGTTTGAGTTTGTGTTTTCAGCAAGCAAACGCAATTTACCTTGAGGCAACATTTCCAAGAACAACAAGTGGTTCTTTGGGAAAGAACCTCTATGTCCCTGGAAAGCGTTACGTAACAGCTCCAAACCTTCACCTACCTCTTCTCTATTAGCTTTACTCACCAGGTGTGCCAAAACCGATTTCACTAATCCATCTCTCATGTGGTTGTAGTCTGTGTTACGGATAGGGTTGATTCTGACTAATAATCTCACTCCAGAAGCCAATAACTGGTCTACAACCTCAACAGACAGTTCATGGTCCGATAATAAAGTATTCAAGTCTGTGTTGTATCCATGTAATACCTTACGTGCCTTGGAAATGTCCAGCTGGGCAATATACAAACCAATTCCATACACTTTGAAGCTAACAAAAGTGACGGTTCTAGCACCGAAACCTATCAATTGGAAATCATTTTCGTGCTTGTTTTCAGCAGACTTCTTGATAATTCTTGGAAATGGATCTATTCCAGAGTCTACTGTAACTGAATTTTCAATTGAAATGTCTTTTGGACTCTTGGTATCCAATTCGGTTGCTTTGGACACGAGGTTCCAAGAAACAGCACTGGTAGCTGCAACAGCAATTGCTGCACCAACAAAAGCTCTCTTAGAGTAGTTGGTATAAGATTGGGATCTTACAGAAGAAGAGAAGGCTCTTCTTCCTATCTGACTAGCACTTCTAAAACCAAACTTGAACATTGTATAATGAAGTTTGAAATAGCTTTTCAAAAAATTAATGGTGCGACTTTTTTTTCATTTGGTTGCAAACTATCAAAAGGCGAAGGAAGGTTGCATAAGAGTAGAGGGAATGAGTGGAGGAGTAGCGAGATAACTTGAAGAATACATGGGGTAGTGAATTACTTGTCTTCGGATTTCCAACAAAAATTGGCCTCTCCGCTTTATTTTCTATTAACCTTTGTATATGTAATGATTTTAGCGATTGCTGATATTTGAATTGTGAAACAGAATGGGGAAGGTGACGTCGATTGCAACGGTTGCATGCATGCTAATATAGTTTTTATATGTACCAACGTCATTATAAAGACGTTTCATTTTTAATTAATTTTCCACTTACGGCTAGAAGGTAAAAGCACCAACTATTGCACCCCTCACTTCATTATTTGTCACTGGTCCATGATACTACTGACCTTGCTGCGTCACGTAAACTCACATTCTGTAGAGTTTCTTTTAAATTATTCCAGACCATTGGAGTACGACTCTTTTGAATAACCCCATTAACCCATCTGTTTGATAAATAAACGGTCAATAAAACGACAAATACCAACACCCCAAGAATCCCAAAAAACCATTGTAATGTTTCAACAGTTTCCCCAGGCACTTTGACATTCATTCCAAACATCTGTGTGATGAAACTCATAGGAAGTAGAACGGTACCAATCATTGCTATCTTGGAAATTAATTCTGTGATTTTTATATTTGTGTGGAATGACTCAACTCTCAATTGTGCCAAATAGTTGGCATGTGTACGACTTAAGAGCTCCTCGAATGCTAGTAAGTTTTGATACATTGTCACAACATGATCTTGGATATCTCCCAAGTAAATCGCCACATCGCTTTTTGGCCCTGACACATTATCCTGGCATCTTTTGGCAAACATTTTAATCACGTCTGCTTTGCCTGAGAGTAATCTCATTAACATCATTACACTTCTTCTGCAGTTTCCAATGTCTCCCAACATCACCTCAAAGTCAATGGTCTTTGCCATAAATACAGAATCTTCAATATATCCTGCTTCATTTTCGATTCTTGATATAGCAGGTACAAATCCATCAGTTATGTCATCAATCATAGCATAGCAAATCCAATCAGGACTCACTTCCACCCAGTTCCACAACTGCCGAGCCCTTTTCCTTACTTGAGGTGGATGTCCCACGGGTTCAAAGTGGAATGAAATGACTCCATCTTTGAAAACCAAAAGATATATATTTATTGGTTCCAAGTAATCATCTTCAGATCTTGACTGCTCAAAAGTGTGGAAACTAACAAGGTAGTAGTTTCTAAATGTTTCAATCTTTTCACGGGATTCTTGTAACCTTACATCTTCTGCTGTTAAGGGATGGATCCCAAAGGCTTTTGCCAAACAGTGAATTTCCGAATCCGATGGGCTTAAACAATCTAACCACCAAGTACGGCCATTGAAAAGACTTGAAAACTTGTTGGCTCCAGTCAAAGACTTCAAACTAGGGCCATGGAAGGTCTCTTCAGATCCTGCAGTAAAAAAGGAGAACCTCTCCACTATATTTGCGCTACTCTTTGCCTGTCCTCCACAATTTTCAGGAATATACTTACTATCACTTTCTTTGATGAACTCATCAACCTTGTCTAGATCATACATCGACTCATTCAAATTGCTATTACCGAATGCTCTACCCGAATTGTACTCAGGAGAGCGAAACTCTAATGAGTTAAGTGAATCTGTAGGTGTCCTATTTAAGCCTGTCATGTCTCTTTACATTTCTCTTCATTCGAGATGTCTTTTTAATTTGATGTTACACATTCACGTTTCCTTTTCATTAAAGGGACCACAACTATAAATGGCGCAGTTTTCCTTTAAAAATCCCTCACTGTCAAGATATCAAACTTGGTTGAGTGTTGAAGGTATGAAATGAGCTTAGGTTCTTTCTCTTCTCGTAAGTGCTGGGGTGTATATCATCCACGGGGGCCGAGGGGGTTCAAACGGAGGGGGTCTTAATGCCAAGTTAACTTGACATTTTTTGAGTCTCCTGCAGTTAAGTTGATGAAATATTGCAAGATAATTTCATACTTGCTATGAGAATAGCTTTGGAAGATAAGTAAAAAGTACACCGTCTATGATGTCCTGGATCAACAGTGTTATTCGTATGTATTGTATTTTACTACTTGTAAATGAATTTTACAAGTAGCCACAAGATTTGCAATAATGCATCACAAAGCCTTCTACGCGGCTTCAAATTTCGTTAGTGTATATTGTTCTGAAATCTCCATCTAAGATGCAAAATTTTAGACTAGATAGTTAACCTTATCTGTGGGGGATTACCCTGAGTTACTGATTCTACCTAAGAAATGAACGAAAGTTTTTATTGACTTAACTCAACATTTGCTCAACAACTCCTTTCTATTTCCCCAGTTCCTTCCACCCATCTTCTGTCACTCTTAACTTAACATTTTTGGTTCCATTATTCAAGGAATATGAAAGGAAAAAGTTTGAAAGTGAAATCCTAAAGAAGATATCTTTACTTGGCTGATTCTTTCGATGATGTACCACATACTATTATTTGTGGAGATATCCAACAAAAATCTACCCTCCTTCCATGGTTTGCAACGAATCTAGATTGCTGCTGATATAATGCTGTCTTGTTACTAGCTTTACGGAGAAATACAAGTCTCGGAGTTGACATGCCCCGGACTTTTCCTTTATTTTTCTTGATTACCTCAACGAAGGCACTTTTATGCTGATTTCGTAAATTCTACAAGCCCTTTAACCACTAAATTACTATTATATTGCCTAATTACCCCATGATACAGACCAGAGCGCCCCACAACCTTGTTAGCATTGTCCCATGTAGTAGTGGGGGAGTGCGGAGTCGACATTTGATTTCTTAGATGGTGGGGGATACTAGTCTGCATAACAACTGTACCTAACCATACTTTATTCCATATTAAAATGTCACAAACACCTTTCTTGGGAAACCAACCAAAGCCCCGCAATCAAGAGACAGGATATGTATTTGACGTGCATGATTTATTCAAATCAGAGTTGCAAATTATTTGAATTTACTAATGATTCTTGCTACTACTTAAACTAAGGCATTTCCGCTAAAGTTTAACTTACACCACTATATAAAATGTCGAAAGAAGAAATCATTGCCCAAGAAAGGCGTTATCTTGCGAAGCCAGACCTTTCAGCAGTGGCCATTGGCCACTACTTCAAAACTAGAATTCCAACTCTCTTGGATATCCCTGTTTTAAAGTCAGACGTGAAATGGTACGATTCACTCAACCCATTTCCTGCTCTTAGGTCTATGAACAAACAGGACTGGAACTTCTATGGTTTGGGTTTCTCTGCTTGGACTGTTGATGCCATGGACTTCTTTTGTGTATCTGTCAGTGCTTCTCAGATAGCGCACACTTTGCAAGTGACCACCACTAAAATTACTTGGGGGCTTACCCTCGTCTTGATGTTCAGGTCTTTGGGTGCTTTGATTTTTGGAACAGTACGTATTTCTCTTTGCTACGGGTTTATTGTTCGTTACTAACTTTTTCCAGGCTTCTGACCATTACGGTAGAAAACCAGTTTATATCATCATTTGCGTTTTATTTATAATCATTGAATTGGGAACAGGATTTGTCCAGACTTACGCTCAGTTCTTAGCGGTCAGAGCCATTTTCGGTATACTTATGGGAGGGATGTACGGTACTTCTGCTTGTACCGCCTTGGAATCCATCGGTGTCCCCAGTCCTGGTGAAGAAGTTTTTGAGGTTGAAAAGCCAATAGCTGACGACGAACTTCCCAAAAAGAAATATCCTACTGCTGCTTCTGTTTTATCTGGACTTTTCCTTCCAGGATACAACTTGGGGTACATTCTTGCAGCCATTTTTTTCAGAGCCTTCGAATTCGAATACAAGAAGGATCAAGGTTGGCGTGCATTGTTTTGGTTCAGTGCAGGTCTTCCGGTTCCGTTGATTGTTTGGAGACTCTTTTGGCCAGAGTCTCCTGCATTCCTCAGAATGAAGGCAGAGAGAATTGCTAAAGACCGTGAATTGGAAGAAGCTGGAACACCAAGAGGAAAATACAACTTCAGAGTGTTTGAGGTTTTCAAGAATGAATGGCTTATGTTTATTTATTTGGTTCTTCTTATGTCTGGATTCAATTTCATGAGTCATGGTTCTCAAGATTTGTATCCCACTTTACTTACCAAACAACGTTTATACAGTGCTGACTTGAGAACGGTGATCACCGTTGTTACAAACTTGGGTGCCATTTGTGGTGGTATCTTCTTTGGACAACTCACAGAGTTATTTGGCCGTCGTCTCACTTTGATTTTCTGTATTGTCTGGAGTGGTGCATTTGTGTATCCAGCCTTTATGGTTAACAAAGTTAGTACTACGATGGCTTGTTACTTTTTCTTGAACTTTGGTGTTATGGGAGCTTGGGGAGTGGCACCTCTCCACTTGTTGGAGTTGACCAACCCACTCAATCGTGCGTTCATGAGCGGTATTGTCTACCAACTCGGTAACTTAGCACTGAGTGCCTCGAGTACTATTGAAGCTCAGATCGGTCAGAGATTCCCACTTCCTAAAGTTGCAAAAGATGCTTACAACTATGGTTTGGTGATGGCTATCTTTTGTGGTGCAGTGTTTGCATACATGCTTGTTGCTGTCATTGTTGGACCAGAAAGATTCCACAGACCTTTGGTTGTTGATATGTCGGAAGAAGCGGAAGGCAGTGACGTATCTCTGTCAATTGGCGACTTCAAGCCTGATGTTGTCCACTCAGAGAAGATCTAGCGGGACTAGATTTAACTTATTTTTATTATCAACTGAATAATGACAAATAATGATTAGTGTCATATGTTTGGTTAACGTATTACTACATTTATATAAATGTGAAATGACTTTAAAATTAACATGTAAGGGGCCTTATTTGCAGCCATTTACGTAAGCTGATAATAATTTTTTTGAGGGGATTTCGGTACTATTAAATGGTTCCCGAGGTTCTAAGGTTGGTTGAGAAGCGTTTGCTGTTGAATCGAGAGATGATCGTAGCAATCTTGTAAGTATCTTAAATGTAAACTTCAACAAAAGAATGTATGCTTGAACAAAGGTTCATACTTTTGGATACAAATGATATAAAAAGAAGCAATATCCATCATCTTTTTTTGATCACATAATCTACTGATAACCCCTGAATGTAGACCAACAAATTGCAGTGTTTCGTATACTGAACTATAGACTGGAGAAGTTATCCACAAAATATTGTGATGATCCTAGGATCTTACTAATTAGTTATATCCAAGATCATGTGTTTCAGAGATGCAAGGGGACCACTCTTACACTCATCTGAAACAAAGTCGCTAAAATAGGAAGATGTGGTAATTTTTAAATACGAGTACCATTGCTTGTTCTTCTTCATACCCAGTATCTACAGCTATTTAATTTAATGATTCTAAACATTCCTAATCATTAATAGACATGCCGCTGTTGAAGTTGTTCAATTCTTCTGTGTAGAAGTACTATGCCCTCGCATTATTTAAAAATAATCAAGAACAATCATTGAATCCAATTTACGAAAGCAACATCTGAGAATATTACTCCACAAACACATTAGACATGTATAATATTATCCATATCTATTAATAAATGAAGAAACAAATCAAGCTCGATTCTAATTACGGGGTAACATATTCCTCTTCAGCTTGGCAATCTCTAGGGAGAAATTGGGATGACTTTGCAATGATGATACTTATCTAACGTTCCTATGCAGCTTAGTCTTGTACTATTTTATGAAACAGCTTTCAATCGGATTTGTATATTAACCTAGGCACACAAAGAAACGATTCAGATTGTGAGTTGACATTTGGAGAGGGTATATAACAAGAGGTTTACCAACAACTAATTAGAAAAGTAGATGTAATTTTGAGATGCAATTTCAAATGCTGGAGATTCAATTTGATAGTTGTATGTTGACTCAACAGCTGCAGTACAATACAGATATCCTACAACAGATGCAATCGAGTACTATTTGGGACGAGCCCAGCCATAAACTCAAGTTCCAAGAGTTCGAAAATGTTTTTCATCGAGGAAGTATACATCAAGATTTTATTCTGGGAGATGCCGCTCTTTCAATGAATTGGCCAAACTCAACTCTGAACTTGGGATTTAGTGAAGTACCAGCTATTCCAAGCAACACTAATGAGTATACTTTACTTCAGAAAAACCAAATTACTGATTCCGTCACTCCAAAACTTTTGGTAGGTTCAATGAATAAGCTGACTTGCATTAAGGATGGTATTAGAATACTTGCACAGTTTGATGATTTTAACAACGATTTGGGGAGTATTTCATTACCACTGATAGACATTAACCACACTTGCGTGTTAAAATCTATCGAAAACAAACAAGCTGTAGCTGAAAAGACACCTCTTTTAGCGGAACCAGCTCAAGTAACTGCGTTGGAAAATTCGATAATCCCTATCAAATTAGACCTACCACAGCACCCTATAACATGTCCACCAACAGATATGTATAGTGCTAGTCTACTCCAAGGATCTAAAACAGATACTTTTATCAAACCAATTCAATTTTATGGCAACTACGTTTTTGGTACCAACAGTGTTCTAAATTATAAATACGAATCAAGATGGAGAGAACTTGTTCTGAAGGAGTATTCAATATCTGAAATTCAAATGATAAAGGTGGCTGACTCCGACAGAATATGTACACATTGTGGTTTGTTCTTCAAGAACTACCAACAGATGATTAACCATTTTGAAGCGGAAGGGTTGTACATAAACACTCCAAGAAAATTCAGTTGTCCTGTTGATTCATGTCCTATGAATTTGCTAGGTTATTGTAAGAACGTACAATTAAGACAACATGTAATGGACTGTCACTTCATTAGAGGTTTCTTAAAGTCAAAGCTACTGAGGTACGATTTGCAGTTGAGAAAATTAATTCATTCTTGTCAACTCTGCAAAAAGGGATTTATTAGGAAGGATAGCTTAACAAGACATGTCAGGCTGGTTCATAAAAATGAAACCAGTTTGGAAAATGCAGCCCAATTATACTTGGAGTATTCAGGAAAGGACCCTGCCATAGTAAGTAGTACTTAGTATCGAATTGCATCCAACTAATACGTTTATTCAAATAGTATTAAACCAAGCAATATATTCTGCTGTAGGATGAAGTCATCTCATTAATACGATAACCATTAAAATGAATCACCTAGACTTGCCTCTTCACCCAAGATTATGAACACCAGTGCCAAGGACGGTTCATATAAAGTTTTGCAGCCAAAACGAACAGTCTTTTCACATTGTGTAACAAATTATAAGAAGACTAATCTCAAAAGTCCTCGTCAAAGAGTTCATTGAGAGGGTAATCTTGATACATAAAGACTGAGCCATTCCTGATGCACTGGAATTTGCCAAACAGAAATATTTCTCCAACTATTTCTCTGCTATAAGTTTTCTTCAAATTTGCTGCTTATTCTAGAGCTGATTTGGAGAATGTAAACTGACAGTTTCAATGCTTGTGCGCCTCAGGTATCAGTACCAACTGAACTGTTTTAAAATATAACATCGCTGCAAAAACGATAAATACATCGAATCATTTGAAGGTCTGCTTAAAAAATAAGCCTCGAGCTTTAATATCTGAACTCGATCTGACATTTGATATTTTTGAAGAGCAAATTATAACCAGCAACTTGGAAATCTTCAACAAGTTTCCTCTCAGGTATTATGTTTATTTGATAACGAGAATTAAGTTTTAAAAGGATTCATGTGAGTACCGCTTGAATGATGAGTATTTCCATGGAGACGCCGCCCAGAAGTACCAACGGGTTTCAAATTAATGTTATTGTTCTCTCTTGTCTTGATCATTTCTCTTTATTCTAGCATAACCATGACTCTAAAGCTCAAACTTAGTTCAGTTGCGAACATGGAGTTTTGGCTGATTTTTATTTGTCTGATCTAAACCATTGCTTTCGGCAACTCAAAGGTGAGACGACCATGTAGTTGCCTCCAAACTAAGTAGAAGTTCTTGAAGATCCTGATGAAATTAAAAGTTCAAAAGACAAGCCATGAACATACTTGAAACTCCTGGATTCTGTCGTCAATATTTTGAAAAGCTGTTTATTTGAATTCAAAAGGTGCACAATAAATTGCTAGCAAAAGATACTCCTTCTGAATAGTTACAGTATAGAAAAGAGCAAGTACTGGACATGACTTCTATTACTCGTTATCAGTATTGAATAAAAGATAATAGAAGTAGTATAGCCCCAAGCACACGTTGCGACCAATAAGACTACGTCAACGGCTCCCAACGGCGGAAGCAGTCATTTCTCAGAGCAGAATTGCAATAATTAAGGTGACCTACAGATTCGAGGCATTTTTTTAAATCCACTAAATTCTACATGCTATACGTTGTTTAAGCCGTCTATCTTGTGATTTCGTGATTAAGTTTGGTGAAACTACAATAAGGTGGGCTATGAGCCTGGCCCTCGATTCACAACTAAAATCGTGAAGAGGAGTGACGAGCTCAACTAAGCCTTGCTACTCAACGTTATTCCCCAGTATAACTGCGGTCAAGAGCTGCGGCTGGACACTTGAGACAACAAGCAAAATACCTCATTCCGTCAACTTATCAAAAAGACGGAATTGTACTCCAATTCCCGACTATAATGCCGTTGATTTCAATTTCTTATAGTTTAAGAAAAGTCCGTAGTGCAATATTGATTCTAAAAAATATGGGGCGCAGCCTCATGAGCACAAACTACCCCAAGTTTGAGATATAGGTACCATCACTTCAGAGAAACTCGTAAACACTCAACAGTGGTGGTTCATTACACTGATTGTAATAAAGTGAGTATAAATTGTTGTTGTTTTATCTTAAAATGTAGGTTTTCTTTATCGATATCAGATATTAATGCAATTACAGTACTACAAAGCTTGGGAAATCGTCGCTGGGGTCCAATTAGGCTGGTTTTTATTAGCTAGCATTGCTAATTGGCGTCTCTTCTTCTACGTTAAGAAAAGGGTTAGCACTATCAAGAATATTTACTTGTTCTTCATTTTCTTCGGATTGTTTGCTATTTTTAAATTCGTGGGAGGTATTATGGGTATTGTTTTCTTGAAACAGTCTAATTTCAGCGTGGGACTATACGCAACAACATCTTCATTTGACTCGGTTTCTTTAGGTTTTACAACCAAGTGTTTGTTTACATTTGTTGAGTATTTCTATTCAGTTGATGTCCCTATTGAATTAGGTATTGATGAGGAAAAAGATAGTATACCCAGAACAAGAAAGAAGTTCCCATTTAGACATCCCTTTCGCTTATTAACATTAATGGTTTTAGCAGCAATTGTGTGTACTGTTATTGGGTCCATCGAGTTATCAAATGGTGATAAGCATGTGGTTGCTTCCAAGGTAAGTGGGATCTTGTTCTTGGCTGCTGTGCTTATATTTGCTGGATGCTTGGTCCATGTTTACTTCAGATACGAAGAACTGCGTCCAGTGATCCCACTCTGCTTCTTGGGTGTTGCTTTATTGATTGTAAGATGCTCCTATCTTATTCTCATTTCCTTTTCTGCAAGAAATCCTAACACTGTTAGCAAGTATGCTTTATTCTTTGGAGATTACAAGTACTTTGCCTTTATGGTTATTTTAGTGGAGGGATTGATAAGTGTTTTGTTGTTAACGACGATGTTGATGTTCACTAGAACTGTTAAGATTTGAATTTCATGCATTCCTAGACCCTAATTTATTATCCTTCACGTCTAACGGGATGTGCTAATTTGATGTGTGTTTTCTTATTAGTTTAATAATCCTGCATAAAATTTTGCAGCCATAATAAATATATTTGTTTTTGTATCATATATTGACATGCTGATGTAAACTCAATTAAGGGTTCCATTATACTAAGTGTCACTACTAAGTTATTAGAATAATCGTTAATTTTCATTACTTAAATTCTATCCTGTCGTTGATATAATAGAAGAATTTGGAAAATGCCTTATCAGTAGTCCATCGATAATCCCAGGTTTTAAGTTTTGGTAAGTTGACACTTTCAACATTGAAGACGGATGATGCTAAAAGGACTTCGATCAGGGGTGGTAGTTTATTTTCATCTACTACATTAACAGTTACTTTTCTCAACTTTTTGAAGTCCAGTAAGTCTAGTGAAGAGTATTCGGGAAGTCGTAACTCTTCAATAGTTAATGGCAAACTTTGCAAATCTAGCTCATCACCAATACATTTGAGGAGCTGCAATACTTTTAGATGTGAGGGAATCAGTTCTGGGCACCATTCACATAAAACTAATGAGAGTTTTTGTATTTGTGGAGGCACTACATCAATTTTCATTGAGTGTAAACGTAGTTCAGTGACACTAGGTGGAATGTACTTGATTAAACTTGATAAAGTTACATTCGAGGGACGGCAAAACATACTTCCAGCTAATGAAAGTGCTTTGACGTTATCTAACTGCGATATCACTCTGTTCATTGGCAGTTTTAGTATAAAACTAGCAGGTGTGAATTTCCCATGTGATGCAATATCGTAGATCCCCTCGAATCGCGCGACAACATTGGGAAGCTCGTTGTACACCTCTTCGAGCAACGTCCATCCCCGAATTAAACAAGTTTTGGGCTTGTATATTGGAATATTCTTTTTCATTAGCTCAATAAAGAACTTGACCCCCACAATACTTTTGAACTTTCCAGGCAAGTCACCAAAACTGTCGCTATTATCAATAATGATATGCTCATACCTTGTATTGAACACAATAGTGCGCAAATAAGAATCACTCTCTAAAGAAACAACATCACAAGGTCCCAAGAAGGTGAATATCCTCTCCACAATCTCAATTGGGAGAATATCAAAGTACGACATAGATGTTAACTTGGGACCCAATCGATGCATGGAAATTTACTTACTTTTATATCCTGACCATCCCCACATTTCTAACTGGCTAAAATTTTTTGAATGCATTTTGCATCCAAATCGTTGCTTGGACAACCTTTAACTGTATCTTGTACTTCCCCAATTGACTTCAACCCTTTGGACTTTCTACTTAGATACCAATCTGCTTCTTGGAGTATCAGCTCCGCTTTAAGAGTATCCCTAGAAGTTTGTTGGAGAAGTTGAAAAATAGAAAACTTGGTCACGCAACTAATGGCATAGATTTGCGGGTGAGCAATAGAGATATTAAGATCTACATTATGGAGTCATATACAGTTAGAAGCTGATCTTATTTAGTAAACCAATAAGTTGTACAAGATTGTAAAATATCGGTGGGGTTAATGCTGACTAAATGATCTAATTGAATCATCAATTTCTCAAAATTTTGGTAGTGAAATCGAGTCACCAACTTAAAGTTTAAGCTTTTATTGTATCTAATTGCATGCTCTTTTTATATATCGCGAATCTTTTCACTCACTGCAGTTACAGATTCCAATGATTTTCCACTAGCCAATTGAGCTTTGTATATGCATTCCCATTTAAACCATTCTTGCTCTACGTCTTTAATTTCAGGCGATAACCAATCTTTTTCAGACAATTTAGCAAGAAGAAATCCAAACAAAGAATCTCCAGCCCCTGTAACGTTTCTAATCTCTAACGATTTATTCTCTTCAGGAATTGGAAAGTATTGTACAACAACACCCATGTTATAACCATCGATTTTCCTACCCTGAGAGGTGATTATGAATTCCGGTTTATAAGGTGATACTGTTGGAATACTCTTGTAATCTCCTACACTAGTAGAAATACTCACTAGAACAACACCTTTGTCCCCCAATTTAACCAATATGTTTTGAAAGTAAGGAAGCAACTGGAATGACTGTTGTAAAACCCCATCTTCTAACAACATCCTCATTGCGGCATTCTTGTTTCCAGTTGCGTTCAACTTCTCTCTAAATTCAATACTAATCCCTAAAGAATCTAAAGCAGGGAACCACCAATCGAAATCTGCAAATAATCCCTTTTCTGAGGCTGCTTCGTAGATGGACAGAAGTTCGCTTTTGGTCGGTGTAATAAGTTTGACTTTGTTGTTTGGAAATACACTCAAGTCTAACTCTGCAATTCTGGCTGACTTTGCAAACGAAGTTGGCTCGATGATAAATTTTTGTATGTCAGAGTATGCAAGTACCTTGTTTACCACAGATGGAGATAAATTGCAATCCAAAGCGACTATACTGGGAGAACATGCTTCAATTTGACCAATTATATGTTGTGAAAAGTCTTCCTCTGCTATCTTCATATCTGCTACTGCGACCAATAGCTCTCCTTCTTGAGAGTGAGTAGCTGCGTATTGTGCTGTTGATCCACCTTTTCTGACTAGAATTCCAGAACTGTCAAGCCCAGTATCCAGTACGTGGTTAATGATTGTCTCGCCTGCTAAATCATCGCCAACAATAGAAACTAACTTGGTAGAGGATTTCTTAGCTGCATACTCACAAGCTAGGTTTAAGTTAAATCCAACACCTCCAATTGAGCTCCGGATAGACCCAGGATTTGAGTCGTTCATTTTGGTAGATTTTCCTATCGTTGAAATAGTGTCCAAAGCTACAGAACCAATCACTAATACATCAGTTTTGGCCGACTTTGGAGAGGTTCTTTTAGTTTCTATAATTTCTTTCTTTACCAGAATATCTGTTTTAGGTTCATTGATATTTGAAGGTTCCTATAAAATTAGTATTCTTGCTTTGATATCATTTGAAATCAGATACTTACTTCCAATTGGAGTAACTCCTTTGCTATTTTTGTAGCTGATTTGGCGTTGTTTAGCACAAACTTTATGTTACATTCAACGGACTTGCCGTTGGTTTCCTTTGCGATTTTTCCTAATAAAAACGGAGTCAATTCTTTTCCCTTAATACCTAATGAGCTTGCTTCTTTGTTGGCTGTCTCGATGATTTCGTCAATAAAGCTCGATGATAACGCTGATTCGACAGGAGGTGGAATACAGATTACATTTCCAGACTCTAAACCCATTAAATTGTTCAGCAGGTAGATTGTAGATGCGATTTCGCTGTAGTTTGCAAAGGAATACGGTGACTTGATACCTGACTCACGACAGTAAAACCCAGGGACCTGTATATCTTTACGGCCATCATCGTTGTAGGACAGTACCATTACACCCTGGGTTTCCAAATATTCCATTGTCAAACCAATATCCAAGATCGACTTTGGACCAGAACATACTACAGATACTGGGGTTCTTCCCAATTCAGTTAAATCGGCAGACACATCAAAGGTCAAGTGTCCATCTTTATGTACCCCTCCAAGGCCACCAGTTGCAAACACTTGGATTCCACTCAAGTGTGAGAGTATCATTGTCAGAGCAATGGTAGTACCACCATTAAGCTTATTTGCCATAGTGTGACCAATATCACGACGAGAAACCTTGTTAACAAAACCTTTAGAAGCAGCTTCTGCTAATTGCTCCAATTGTAAGTTGTTTACACCAACATAAGGAATCCCATTGATAAAAGCACATGTAGCAGGAATCCCACCTTCATCTCTAATTGTCTGCTCGACATTCTTGGCCATATCCAAGTTGTTGGGGTAAGGAAGTCCATGAGTAATAATAGTAGACTCTAATGAAATTACTGGTTTCCTCTTATCATTCAAAGCTTGCTTTATCTCTTCGGATATTATAACTACTGGTGAACGAGTCCTTGAAACATAGGTTCTTGTCTGCAAAACACGTCTACTTGCAACCTTAATCATCTTGAATCATTTTCTTTTGTTAGAGAAAAAAATATGAACTTTAAAGGCAATGGAACCTGAAGCTTTAGGAACTTCCTCATTGACACTGGACCAGGTAGAGAATATACTATCTAAGGCTGAAGTATTAGAAAATGGTATTGGTTCCTTGCTAACTGAATCAGCGATTGTTAACTTGGTGCTAGAAGCTTTCTTGGTAAAGCATCAACCAACATCACAAGAACTTGAACGAGTGCGATCGTTAGTCAGAAAAGGTTTAGATATCCCTAAAACAGACCAATTCGAATGGCCAAAAGAGAACCACTTGCATATAAAGTATTACTATTACCTTCGGCTTGTCAGAGTTCTAGGTGTCGATGATTGGGGGATCGAATCACTTTCAATACATAGTAATCCACAAGTACCATGGTCATCGAAATTGAACTCAGAACTAGTTCAAGAGATCACCAAAGACATACAGATCGACTGGGAAGACTTTATAGAGAAAGTCAAGGTCAACTTGTTGGTACTTCCAACACAGAAACTGCTTCATGGTGGTCTTAGACCTCGTTTGGGGTACGGAGGTGCCAAACAAGAAATACTAGAAGAAGATGCCAGGCGCAATTGGAAATCCACTAAGAAAATCCAACTGCTTTCAATGGTATGGTTCTTAATTGACGGAATCAAGCAGACTGGAGAAACATACGTATTAACGATAACTTCATTCATCTTGAATATAGGTGGTGATTATGAATCATGGATAAAATACCAGACCATGCTGCTAATGCTACACTTCTTGGAATGCATAGAAACATCCTCAACCCACTTTCTTGTCAAGTCTGGGTTGCTTGACTTGTTCATTGAAAATAGTAGAAAGAGCTTGGTACAGATACCTCCAGTGACTCCTCCAGATGCCTCATTGAAGATCTTAGACGTGGGATACTCGTGTATTTTTCACTTACTTGGTGTCAAAGATGATCTTATGGAGTATACGGAACTTACAAACTCACATATACTCAACTCATTAACACACCTACTGAACAACAGAGATAAAAACTATTACCGTATAATGAGCTTACTCGTGCACCAGTTGGACTTGATCTGTGAGAAAAATGACACATTACTCATTTCAATGTCAAGAATCAACTTTGTATTGAACCAAATCATTACTAATCCCTTTATTATAGACGACCAAGAGGGAACTGAACTAATCACAAGAGCAATCAAGTGTCAACATACTATTTTAATTCTGTTTAATTCTAATGTCAAATTACTTTTAAACTACAATTTCGACTTGTTGGGAGTATGGATTGTTACGATAAAGAGAATCGAAAAACTCCCCAACTTAAGAGAAAATTTTGAAAGTATTGCCGTAGAAGTTAGGAGGAACATCAACCTTTACAACAAACTTGTTCGGGATAGCGACTCGGTCAATGAACACAACAATATAATTAGAGAAGTGTTTGAACAAACAAACCAAAAACAACTTCAAGAATACGGTATTGATATATTGTAATATATTTTATTCAAAAGACTGTACGTCTCATTAATCTATAGCTTAATATGTACGAATTCCACAATAGCACAAGGTGGAAAGACCTGTAGTTAAACAAGTAATTGGGTTTTAATGAAGCAATACCTCATTTATACACATGTAATTGTAACCCAACAGGATCACCTCTGCTGACCTTGCAAAGACTGAACAACCTTGATATTGGTGTCCAAGTATCTGTTCAAGCAGTTAGTCAAACACTGTTCTTCAACTTGGTCCAAGTGGCCGGTAGTTATTGGTTTGTTGGCGTTGCACTTCTTGAAGCACATGTCAGTGAAGTTGTGAATGGACATCTGGACTTTCGACTTGGAGTTTTCAGACTCAATGAACTTGACGATATCCTGTCTGGAGTTTTCGTCGAGGTTCTGTAAAGCACTAGGAGAGATTGATGACATTTTCGAGTGGAGTCAATGGCTGAATTTTTTTTTTCACTCTTGAAACTGATTTGAATCTGCAAATTGTATTGAAAGGGATTGGTTTCAAATTGTATTGAAAAGGCTTGGTTGGAGTTTGTAGATGTTCATTATAAAAGATGAGATTAATAATAATTGTTTAATGGTTCTACATGGTTGTTAGTCTCTCTAAACTCTAAGGTCTTTGCGTGTGGATATTCGTTGAGAGTTTATTAGCTCTAAGACTGGATAATTTTGATTCTTGTTAGTATTGATTTCAAAGAATTCATTATCACAATGATTACTAAAATACCCATTCCTTACAAAGAAAGGTTGGAGGGTCCGAGAGTCCGTTCCACCTTCATCTCTTACCATTATACTACGACATTTCAATATATCGATTTGTACTATTTACATTTTTCAATAGAATGTCGTTTTAGTACCAGTTCAAAATTAAAGCATAGACCTAAAAGTCAATGATTGTTAACTCTAGTTAAGACAAGCAGAGAAAGTATTATGTCCAAATTAGACAGTTTCCAAAAATTGATTCATCAAGGGAAACAGGACTCTGTTCGCTTAACTCCAAATACAGATCAATCAGATACAACTTACATTATACGACTACAGAAAGACATAGCCAAGACTAAGGAGTATCTAGAACAAGCTGAACAAGCAGTGAAGTCGTTACAATTCATAAACATAGAACAGAATGAACTGGAGGCTTCTCAAAGAAAACGAATAAGTGCTCTTAGTGAAACGTACTCTAGAATTGCCTTTATCCCAGATAAAGACGATTCGATAGATATAACCATTGCATCACGTAGGTTAGAAAACAACTTGAAAAGATTAGATGCGTTTACTGAATTTCAACAAGAGTCATTACAAAAGTCAAAAGCAAAGGATGTTATTGTCAAACAATCAATTGTCGATTATAAAGAGTTAATCGAAAACGCAGACATCTTAATAAAGCGAAATCAACTTTTAGCTGAAACTATTACTGAGGAAAATGGAACTGAAGCTACAGACGAAACAAATCAAATGGCTCGAGAACTTAACAAGAACTTGACAAAGGTGGTCTCCAAGTACTTAATGCTGCTAGACCTTCTTAGTGATGACCCAGAATATGCTCTAAAATCCAACATAAAATTGTTGAAAACGCTCCTTCAAAGTTCTGGTGAAAAGCACCAATGGGTACAAGTTGTACCCACAGCATTCAATGACAAGTTTATCAAGAGTCTCATTATGAAGAATATGTTGGTAGCAAGACCTGACTCCACAAATGAGCTCTATTATCTTAAGATACATGATTTAAGTTAATTTTAGTTCATATCCAGGATGGAATAATCAAGGAAACGTTTTTATGCTGCAAAGTACCCCTAAGAATTACCTGTATTACGGAATCTAATAATTCTTATTGAAATTGAGGAGTACTTCTATCCTTTAAATTATCACAAGTGCAACGGTCACGTCAACTCAAGAGAACTGGCTAATGAAATCACGCCTTGTCCAACCTACATTTCAAAATGTGGCATAAGTTCAAGAGTTTAGCACATCTAAATCATTAGTTGGTTCCTTAACTTTTAGAGCTCCTTCCCAAGACTTGGCACAAGATATTCCTTTGAAGATATACACATTATTGTGTAATAGAATCTTGGCCAACAATAGATAGAAGAAGCAGTATCTTAAATCATTGCAGCTACTGAAGCTATACGAAGAAACGAGTAATACATAGATTTCCTTAATGAATCATACAAGATTCTACTACATAAACTTGAAACCTGGAGCCTCAAATTGTTTATTGGAATTCCCAATTTAACTTTTACTATGGGACCCTTCAAACAATGTTTGACATTATCACACCCTCAATAAAATGCAATAAGCACACACATAGAACCACAAAGTAGAAAAGCAATAAGGCAAGTTAGTCCTATTACTTCTCTGAGTATTTTTCTTGTCGACATTGTCCAATCCAACGATGAATTGTGTAATGCTTCCCACAGTTATTGAAAGGAGGTTCAAGTTGATAAGGAATATTGCAAAAATGGTTGCAAAGGATAGAAGTTATAATGGGTCAACATTATGGATAGGCACAGCCTTGTATCCGTAACAAAGTTACATTTGCTATGAAATGCAATCTCAAACTTTTCAAGTATGGCTTAAATGATGCAATCATATTGAATACCGATTTCTTTTTTTTTTGCAATCAAAGTTAGCATGAGCACTTCATTTTTGATTTAATTTTCTTGTCGTTGACTACAACAAGAGTAGTTGGAAGACTATAAATACTGGTAGGATGCTGACTTCTTAATCTTCTCTACAGCAGCAATGGGATTGAATTGGTTGAAAAAGAAGGACGACGAGTCCAGTAGTTACTTGGAGAATGCAAATAAAGTTAGTGACGAGAAGTTAAAGAGTAGTGCAATTTCTGAGATTGTTGAATTGGAAAGCTCAAGTTCAAGTTCAGAGGACAAGAGATTGGATCACGTATTCCAAGATCCAAATGTTGCTGAGTACTATAGAAACTTGTATGAGCAACATAGTTATGAGTGTCGTCATTTATTTGACCCTGAGTTGACTTGGACTAAGGAAGAAGAAAGGAAGATAACTTGGAAGAATGATATCCGTATCACACTTTGGGCATTGGTAATGTTTACTGCTTTGAACTTCGACAGAGGTAACTTGCATCAAGCATTGGCTGATGACTTTTTAGATGATGTTGGATTGACTACCAATCAATTGAATCTTGGTACAACCATCAACTTGCTTTGTTTCTTGTCAGCAGAATTACCATCTCAGTTAATTTCTAAAAAGTTGGGTGCAGATATTTGGATCCCAATGCAGATGTGCTTGTGGAGTATTGTGACACTTGCACAAGCATGGATCAAAAATGCTTCCACTTTTTACGCGACCAGAGCTTTGTTGGGGTTGTTCCAAGGTGGGTTCATTTGTGACTTGTGTTTGTGGATGAGTTATTTCTATACTTCCAGTGAATTGCCTATGCGTTTGTCAATCTTCTACATTGCAAATCCTATGACTACTGTTTGGTCTTCTCTTCTTGCGTTCGCTTTATTAAAAATAAAGACACCACACATGATCCATGGGTGGCAGAATTTGTTTCTCGTTGAGGTATGTTAATTATTCTGTCTAATACTTGATAAAGTACTAACCAATTTTTAGGGGTATGTTCCAATTTTTTGATAAAAAATGAACAATATTAACATTAAATTTAGAGGTATGTCTTTTTTTTTTTTTTTTTTTTCCATGCAATAACCTAAAACAACCCATACTAACAATTATAGCTTTCACATTTGTCATTGGTTTGATTCTGTTTAAGATGCCAGCTTCTGTTGTTTCCACGAGAACTTTCTTTAGGAAGAAGGGGTACTATTCAGATAGAGAAGAAAGCATTCTTGTGAACAAAGTCTTAAGAGACGATCCACAGAAGGGTGATATGAATAACAGAGAACCCGTTGGAATAAAGGAGTTAATTAAATCGTTAGCTGACTACGATATGCTTCCTATATACGCTATCAGATTGCTCGGTGATATTGGTACTTCGCCAGTACTGAACTACTTACAAATAACACTTAGAAAAATGGGATTCAGTACACTTAAAACCAATGCGTTAACGATCCCATACAATATTGGAATTGTCATTACCATGTTGTCTCTCAGTTGGATATCCGAAAGGTACAATATCCGAGCTCTAGCGATGATTGTTATTCCAATTTGGGTTGCCACTTGTATCATCGCCTTACGTTACTGGCCAAGAGCTCAGAAAGATATTTGGGGCACATACGCTTTGCTTACCGTGACATTATCTCATCCTCCAACCTGGCCTTTGAGTATCAGTTGGTGTTCATCTAATTCTAACTCCGTCAGAACCCGTGCTGTAGCAGCTGCACTTGTCAATATGTTCAGTCAGAGTGCGGGAATCATCTCTGCGAATGTGTACCGTAAGGATGATGCGCCCTTGTACAAGCGAGGCAACAAGAATTTGATTGGTGTTGCATTCGGGGCAATTGGTGCTTGTTTGTTTGCGCGGTTTTACTACCCTTGGAGAAACAGACAAAAGGAAGCAGCGTGGAACAAACTCACTGAGAAGGAGAAAGAAGAGTATATCAATACAACTAAGGATGAGGGAAATAAGAGGTTGGACTTTAGATTTGTTTTCTAAGTATATCGATTTTTAATGGCTGCAAAGACCAGCACGCTCATAACGCACTTAATTTATTTATTCTACTGATTTGTTTTGTATGTGTATGTGGGTTTCAAACTCGATCTGTTCATACAAGGTGGATATATATCAAAGAAGAGTAGGATAAGACAGTATGAACAGCTTTAAAAGTGTCTTGCAAAACACAGAACTACCAACGGAACTGAAAAATCAAAAGCCCGTAATTGTTTCTGTGTTAAAGTTCTTAAACCAATTGAGAGAACCCACTAATTAGTCTAGACAAGGTTTTCTTCATCTAGATCTTCATCGTAAGGCTGATTAGAGTTTTTTCCATGCATCTGGATTCTGGTGTCGAATGTGCATGAAGAAATGCGGTTGAGGGTTCTCAATTATGATATTTTCGTAACAATGCAAAGTGGACACCGTATTTGACAAACCTGAAGTACACTTGGCGTAATTAACGCCTTATAGCCGAATGAATTGGTACCTATCAACGAATATTATTCTTTGAGCATCCTTTTGTAGCCAATTGCAATTTCTTGCACACTTCTAATTAAAAAATCAGTGCTTTGAGGGATTGATTAAGATCAAAATACATGGCAAAAAATAGAACGATGCAATAAAGCAGTGGTAAATAGCTCTAAATTGTAGTTGACCCTAGTCGTCGTACTTTAGTTGCAAAATATTTGCAAGCTTAAACAACAAATCAAGGTTGCCTCTTAGTCACGTAGACAAACAAGGAATAAAGACTTTAAAAATGGTAGGATGTTCATTAAAATGCAAGTATCTACGAGATTCTTTTGAATTACGCGAATTTATGCTTTTAAAAGTAATTTAAGTTGCATTCAATCAAGATCAGCAGAAGAAATACCAGGTTCATACTCCAAATTAATAAAATCTTTGACCACACTAGCTCTAACTTCTCATGACTCAGTGTAAACTTTCAATATAAGCAATACAAACCACCCTATAATACACAATTGAAAGGATCTCTAGAGATGTTTGTCGCAGAACCTGAACACTCACGTTGCTCATGAAATAAACGTACAATCGTTTTGTCCCTTCAAATATTTACGGAACCAAAATAAACTCAATTTATTGGCATTGCTAAATCAATGATAGTTTGTTCTAATTTAGCAAGAACTATACGTAATATCAAAGCCCTTATGACGTTTGATTGTAATTGTGGGTCCTGCCTTATCCATGCGTTATAGATAGAGACAATAGCAGCTTCCAGAAAGGCAAAGCTTTAGATTACCGGATTCGGTCGTAATCAGAATTTTTAGAAGGTTAAAATACGAGATCGAATTCTGCAAGAAATATAATTCTGATAAGCACGCAATTGCATAGCCAGAGATCTAAAGAACAAGCTCTGAGGCTCGAAGTTTCAACACAACAACTCTGGAACTTAAAGCTTCGAGGATTCAGTTTAAAACTCTCGAATTCGGTTATTCCTTCTACGATTTGCCAACTCGAACGGCGCTCCTCCTTATGAGTCCACTTACAAATTAGACTTTTTTTTACACATTCATTCTATGAGTAACTTTAATCTAGTAAAAAATTTCTCTTACAAAATTTTACAAATACTCCAGCCCGTTATCGAGTAGTATATGGTTGAAAACCACAGCTGTGCTTTTGAATTACCCAATAATCAGCAACCTATCCCCTAAATTCCTTTTCAACTTTAGTAATTTCACCCTGCATCCGTTTGAAGTATTCCTCTTCACTATTTGCATCCATCTCTCGTGACTGAACACAATGTAAATTATTTCCGTAGCCACAATCGTTGCCCACAGTAGGAAGGGCATTTCATCTAAAATCTCGCTTTGTTTTTGTACCCCTCAAGTGAATAATCGAATGTTCATTCCAAGAAATAAGCATGACATATAATCTAGTCTAAAAGGTCTAAAACTTCTTAAAAACGACTAACGACAACAGCAAAGACCCGTAGAAAAATCGCTGAAGCTGATGTATCTGTCACAGTAGTATGTATGATGTAACTAGAAGCATTCTGCGATGTCGATGCCACATTTCGAATTATTTGGCCCCTCAATTCTTTTTGCCCCACTAAAGCTGAAGAAGACTACCAAGTTAAGTAATTCTACTTCTTTAGGATGTCTTAAGCATAATTTAAATCTACAAAAACTTGTGAAATTTGAGTAACTGGGGTTAGAAGAGATATAGTTTTAGAGTCTTCACAGGAATAAGATAGGATTTCAATTTACATTCCTCGAAGGATGGCTTCTATGGTGCAATCTATATAGGACTCATAAAGGATATAAATACGTTTGCAAGCGCTACTTGATTATTAAGATAGCAAGACTATGACTGACAAAGAATCGAAGACCCACATAGGGTATGACTCTACTCTGCTTGACCTTAATTCTTCCGATGGACTGATTTACCATGTTTTTAGCGACCCAAAGGTGGCAGAACACTACCGTACTTTGTACGAAGAGCACGACTACGAAGGCCGTCATTTATTTGACCCTGAGCTTACCTGGACTAAAGAAGAAGAGCGCAAGATTCTCTGGAAGAATGACTGGCATGTTTCATTTTGGTCGTTTTTGATGTTTATGGCTTTGAACTTTGATAGAGGTAACATTAGACAGGCTCTTTCTGATAATTTTTTGGAAGACTTGAAGATGACAACTAACCAGTTCAATAATGGTAACACCATTTTTTTGGTGTGTTTTTTGGTCGCTGAGTTGCCTTCCCAAATGATTTCCAAAAGATTTGGTGCTGATATTTGGGTTCCTACACAGATGTGCTTGTGGGCACTTGTGACTGTTGCGCAAGCTGGTTTGAAGAATGCTAAAGGTTACTATGCTACGAGAGCTTTGATTGGCCTCTTGCAAGGCGGGTTCATTTGCGACTTGTGTTTGTGGATGAGTTACTTTTTCACTAAGAAGGAGTTCCCCTTGCGTTTATCTATCTTCTACATCGCCTTCCCTTTCACAACTGTTGTGTCCTCGTTGCTCGCATTTGCACTTTTGAAAATTTCAACCAAACTGTTGCCACACGGCTGGAGCTGGCTCTTTATTGTTGAAGGTTTGTTCACTTTTGCCATCGGCGTGCTTCTGTACCTATTCATGGTTCCAAGTGTGACACAGACTAAGTCGTTCTACCGTAAAAGTGGCTGGTACACAGACAGAGAAGAGAAAATTTTAGTCAACAAGATTTTGAGAGACGATCCTCAAAAGGGTGACATGAATAACAGAGAACCTGTATCGCTTAAAGAAATGTTCTTTGCTTTGCTCGACTACGATATGTTACCAATCTACATTGTCCGGTTTTTGGCTGACGTTGGTGCTTCTCCTGTTGCGCTGTATCTCCTGATCATCTTTAGAAGAATGGGCTTCTCTACCTTCAAAACGAATGCATTAACAATCCCATACAATATGTTGAGTTTGATCACCTTGTTTGGAACAACCTATTTACGCCGTTTTTTCAAGTCCAATTCGTTGGCTTTATTGAGTGTCCCCATTTGGGTCATTCCAGGTCTCTTTGCTTTGCGTTATTGGCCTAACTTCTTAAAGAAGGATCATGTGTGGGGTGCCTTTGCTTTGCTTACTGTTACATTGGCACATCCAATCTCGCCTCCAGTTGCCATTAGTTGGGCTTCAGAAAACTCGAACTCGGTCAGAATGAGAGCAGTTAGTGCAGCAGTTATTAACATCTTTGCCCAGGGTTCCGCCATTTGGTACTCTAATATTTACCAACAGGACGATGCTCCTGCTTACCACCGTGGTAACCGTACCTTGATTATAGTTGCGTTCTTCTCTGTCGCTTCGCTTGTATTCACACGCTTCTACTACCCATGGAGAAACAGACAAAAGGAAGCAAAGTGGAGTAAATTCACCGAAGAAGAAAAGAAGGATTACATTTCAAACACAACTGACGAGGGTAATAAGAGATTAGATTTTAGATTCGTACATTAATTTATTTATATTGGCTGCAAAAAACGATCCTGTGTGTAAGAATGTTCACGAAACTTTTGCCGAAAACGGCTGCAAATGTTACGTATAGCATTATGACATCAACTTAACCCATCTCTTCACAAGGAAAAACCGTCCCCTATATAGAGGAGTTGTCCTTTTAATGCTGCTCGGCTAATTTCACATTTGAATTCGTGTTATTGGCCCTTCGAATCCACGTTACTAGGCCATAATACGTTATCAAGTAATTTATCTTTTATGTTTCTAGTGGCTTGTCTTCCAATTCATATTATAATTCAAAATACTAAAATGCTTGTCCAGAAGAATCAAGCCAAGTCAAATTCGTGGTTATGCTATAAGGAAACCTGTTATAGATATTTGCAAATATACTTGTATAGTATAAAATAAATTAGTAAAGCAAAATAATGGTGAATTGAATAACTGTACACTATGATGCTTTGTATAGTCGTTAAAGAAATCATACTTCAGAAGCTGTTTTATTTATTGGGCAGAATGGGTCTCATCTTTTTTTTTTGTGTGCTGGCTTCTACCGATAATCCATAGTAGACAAATTACAAATAGTTGAAGATACCAACAGTACTAGTTATGTTGAGTTGTACTCCTTGAAATACCTTCAACTCTTATACCTCTCATGAAAGAATATTAAATTGTGGTAGTTGATTCTAAATTTATACTGGGATCACCAAATCGAGCCACAAAATGTTGCAACATTCATATATATAAGCAGATCATCTGGCTATAGTCAGAATTCAAGAAGAGTGATGACTAGAAAAGGGCCCTACTATCATACTATAGGACTGACAGATTCATCTATACACTTGGATACAATCCTCACTCGAGACTCAAAGGATTTTGACGAGTATGATTTAGTGGTAGACGTAGAGTCCAGGAGTGTGGATGAGATTGAGGAAAACGTATTCTCTGATCCAAAGGTTGCTGAATACTACACGAATTTGTATGAAGAGCACAACTATGAGAACCGAGCGTTGTTTGATCCTGACTTCAGCTGGTCTAAGCAGGAAGAAACGAGGCTCGTTAGAAAGGTCGATTTATATGTGACGTTTGCAGCCTTCATCATGTTTACAGCATTAAACTTTGACAGAGGAATCTTGCATCAGGTTTTAGCAGACAACTTCCTAGAGGATTTGAATCTTACTACCAACCAGCTCAATGCCGGGCTTACTATTAACTTAGTGTGTTTCATATTAGCTGAAGTGCCGTCGCAGTTTGTTGCAAAGCTGTTGGGAGTGGAAGTTTGGGTCCCTACCCAAATGGTTTTGTGGAGTATTGTGACTGTAAGTCAAGGTTTTTTAACCACAGCTGGAGGATTCTATATTACGCGTGGATTACTCGGATTGCTTCAAGGTGGCTTTATCTGCGAGATATGCGTTTGGATGAGTAACTTCTACACGTCGAAAGAATTCTCATTCCGGTTGTCTGTTTTTTACATTTCCAACCCTATGACAACCGTTTGGTCTTCCTTCTTATCATTTTTTCTCTTGAAGATCAAGACAGAAGCGGTACAGCAGAGTTGGAGGTTCATGCTAGTGATTGTGGGTTTAATAACTTTAGTTGTTGGCGTAGCATCGTTTTTCCACATGCAATCCATAAGCACTGGTAGGCATTTCAACAAGAGACAACGAAAGATTATTGTTAACAGAACTTTGAGAGATGATCCTCTGAAGGGAGCTCTGCATAACAGGGATCCTGTAACAATCAGAGAATTGGCCACTACATTGTTAGACTATGACTTACTTCCAATTTACCTTGTCCGTTTCTTTGCAGACATTGGTTCTGCACCTGTTCTGAATTATTTACAGCTCATCCTTAGAGGCATGGGGTTTTCTACTTTCAAAACCAATGCACTCACTATCCCGTACAACGTTTTGAGTGTTGGGCTGTTGTTCGCAGTAAATTACTTAGCAGTGTTCGTTAACTCTTACTCCTTAGCATTGACAACTATCCCAATCTGGATTGGAACCTGTTTAACCTTCTTGAGGTTCTGGCCTAATGCTCAAACAAATATTTGGGGAACTTACGCACTCCTTACTGTCATATTAGCTCACCCAGCTACTGGCCCACTCACAATCAGTTGGTGCTCCAAAAACTCAAACTCTGTACGTTCCCGGTCTGTATCAGCAGCTTTAGTAAACATGTTTTCGCAGGCTGGAAGCATTGTTGCTGCTAACATATACAGAGAGGACGATCGTCCACTTTTTAAAAGAGGTAACACACAATTAATTGCGGCTGCATTTTTTACTGTTCTTATCTGCACCGGGTCAAGGGTATATTACAATTTGAGGAATAAGAACAAGTTAAAGAAATGGAAGAACTTCTCGTTGCAGGAGCGAGAGGCGTATTTGAGATCCTCAGTAGAAGAAGGAAATAAGCGTTTAGACTTCTTATTTGTTCACTAAGTACTTCATCACATCTTTGATACGGCTTTCTTTTCTTGTAAATTAGAATGAAATTAATCGTCAGTATATTTAATAGAATATTTGATTATGTTCCTTGGCAAATTCCACCCGAAATTGTTACGAATAGCACCCCCATTTGTTCGTATGTATCCAAGTTGCCTCACAAATTTAGTAGTAACTTGGTTGATGCAAGGGGATTAAATTCAACCTGTGGAGAGTACCACAATTGCGACACTAAGGGTAGACCCTGACTTTGATGGCTGCAAATTTTCACTAATTTTTTGGAACACCTACACCTCCATTTTAGGAAGTCTTCGTCATTACATGCTCCTCAAGCATTTTCTTATTCTTGAAGCCATACATTCTTTTAAATGATGCAATTAATGTTAGGAACCAAACAGCTTCGATGATATAAAGAACAAGTCATTCGTACTATTTATCAAATAACCACCAATCATGGCAGAGAACCCGAAAGCTGAGGATGCAACTCAGAAATTGAAGTATGAAACCAATCTGATTTCAAGCGATGAGCTGTTGGACCACGTATTTTCAGACCCTGAAGTGGCTGAGTTTTACACTAAGTTGTATGAGGAGCACGAATATGAATGTCGACACTTGTTTGACCCTGACTTCACTTGGACGAAACAAGAGGAACGCAAGATTGTATGGAAAAACGACTGGTACGTGGCGTTTTGGTCCTTGGTGATGTTCACTTCGTTGAATTTTGACAGGGGTAACATCAGACAGGCACTTTCTGCTGATTTCTTGAAAGATTTGAAAATGAACACGAACGATTATAATATGGGCCAGACCATCTTTTTGGTATGTTTCTTGGTAGCTGAGTTACCATCTCAGTTGATCTCAAAGAAATTGGGTGCTGATATTTGGATCCCCACTCAAATGTGTGCGTGGTCCATTGTAACAGCCTCACAAGCTTGGCTCAGTGGTAGGTCTTCCTTCTTTGCTACTAGAGCCTTATTGGGACTCATGCAGGGAGGGTTTATTTGCGACTTATGCTTGTGGATAAGTTACTTTTATGATTCCAAGGAATATCCAATTAGGTTGGCCTTCTTCTATGTTGCAAACCCGATGACAACAGTATGGTCCTCATTACTTGCCTTTGCTCTCTTGAGAATTGAGACGAAGGCGTTGCCTGACGGCTGGAGAAGTTTGTTTCTTTTGGAAGGTGCACTTACCCTCTTCTTGGGTATTGTGAGTTTCTTCAAAATGCCTTCGTCAATTGTCACAACCAAAAAATGGTATAGAAGAAAAGGTTGGTACACTGACAGAGAAGAAAAGATTCTTGTCAATAAGATATTGAGGGATGAGCCTCAAAAAGGTGATATGAACAATAGAGAACCCGTTTCACTCAAAGAACTTACTAAAGCATTGACTGATTTTGATATGTTACCAATTTATATTTACAGGGTATTAGCTGATGTTGGGACAGCCCCTGTTGCAGCCTATCTTCAAATAATTTTAAGAAAGATGGGCTTTTCAACCTTCAAGACAAACGCTTTGACTATTCCTTACAATGTGTTAAGTTTAATTACATTGTTTGGAGCTGGTTATTTACGTCGTATACTCAAGTCGAATTCAATTGCCTTGTTGTCTGTACCAGTTTGGAACACAGTTTGTCTTTTGGCTCTTCAATACTGGCCCAATGCACAAAAAGATGTTTGGGGATCATTTGCCTTGCTCACCGTCATGTTAGCTCATCCTGTCACTGGTCCTTTGACTGTTAGTTGGTGTTCTGAAAATTCCAACTCTGTTAGAAACAGAGCTGTTTCTTCGGCCTTAGCAAATATTGCAGCCCAAGTGAGTGCACTCTGGTATTACAACATTTACCAGAAGGATGACGCACCCAAGTACCGTCGGGGCAACCGTCAATTAATTATTGTGGGATTCATAACTATTGGGTTTACAATCGCTTGTCGTTTTTATTACCCATGGAGAAATAGCCAGAAGGAAGCTAAATGGAATCAGTTGACTGAGGAACAAAAGAAAGAGTATGTCAGGAACACAACTGATAAGGGAAACAAGAGATTGGACTTCCGGTTCGTTCATTAATATAATAGTATCTTTTAATGAATAACTTCACTAATATGCATCTATACCCAAATATCGAACCATTCTTAAAAAGCTTTTAGATAGACGCAATATATGATCAACCATGTTATACATGCCGATAACATTTCTTGAGTGCATGGAAAGCCTCTTTTAATACTTTCCATCTGATTTTAATAAACTTTTGCTCATATTGATGGAATGATTACGAATTATCGCTAGTGGTTATATGGGTTAATTCTCTCAAACATAATAGCAAGCACACAAACACAGTCAGTTGCTTACAGGGCTAAGAAAGTGTTCTAGATCAGAAGACTAACTTTGAGTTTAAGAAGACTTTACTTTTACAAAGTGCTGATTTAATGTTTGTTGAGAACAATTATTTATCAATAAACTCATCAAAGTACTTCAACCAGTTCCTCTTCCATTCTTCCTTCGTTTCATTTTCTACCCAAGCTGCATCTATAGCATTTTCGAGAAACGATTTTAAATCAGCTAAATTGTAATCAAAATCTCTCACCATCATTGCCCAACTATCTGTAGGAGTGACCTGGTGAAATATTGGATCATCAGTGTTAGGAAAGATTCTTAACCCTTTTCTAGCCATGAATCGAATAGGGTGCTTAGAAGCCCATTCATCTTTGGGCAAGGTTCTCAAGTAGTAAGAGTTTGACGGCACAACAGTGAAGATGATATTATTTTCGATACAATGTTGCACCAAGGCTGGGTCATCTAAGACCGTATACCCATGGTCAATTCTATCGCACTTTAACTTGAAGATAGCGTCAGCCACAAACGTGCTTGGGCATCCAAACTCTCCAGCATGTGCAGTTAACTTGAACCCGTATTCCCTTGCCTTTTGATAAGCTTCAGTGAAAAGCCCCGGCGGGCCGTCGTTTTCTCTGTAGTCAATTCCAATCCCCACAACTTTTGGAGATTTGTACTGGTTCATCCAGTTGACCATTTCAACAGCGAACTTGGGGTCCACCTCTCTATCAATCGAACATATCAACTTACTTTTAATACCAAACTTCGCCTCAGCATCATGTATTGCTTGAACGATCGCTCCTTGAGCGTCTTTGTATGTTATCTTGGAAACGTGTACTGTTCCGGTGGGGTTCCAGAAAAACTCACTGTACTTGACATTATGTTCACTTGCATCTTCAAGGTATTCAATCGTGAGCCTATGCAAATCCAGCGGGGAACGAACTAAATCACTGTCCATAGCACGCAAAATCCTCAACACCCCAACAGGTTTGTCACCCCTAGTATAGAACTCTTCGATGTCGGAGTTGGTGATTGGGTTCCCGGCTTTATTGTTGAAGTCTATGAATGTGTTCTTCCTGATGGTACCAAATAGATGACAGTGGAGCTCTACCTTCGGAATACCGTAGCAAATCTCTTGCAACAGCATTGTCGTAATCTATCTTGATTGTTTTGTAAAAGCTAGTGAAGAAGATAAGATAGACATCTTTATCTCTTTAAGGCGAGAAAGTGTCAATTAATATGTGACACACGTTAAAAAATTAAGGCCGTTTTTCAACGACTCTTGTCCCTACGGCGTTCCAACCGGTAATCGTGCATTGCTTATCTATTCTAGTACCAGATATGGATAAATGCGAGATCTCCACTAACGATCTTCAATTTCCGAGTCAAACTAATTGAGAGCAATTAAAGATGGGCAATTCCAAATCTACGTTGACGCCGATCTTACCTGTTTCGTAATTAATTTCCAGCTACAAACACACTTTTGTGGTGACATATCGGGATTTGCAGCTATCTTTCACCAAAAAAGAAAAGATTTTCACTGATAGCTGTTTATGAGGATAGGAAGTTTGTGAGCGTTGGGGTTGAAAATTTCCAGATCTTGCAAGGTATAAAAGAGGAGGTACAGTACGGTAAATATTTTAGACTTCAGTATATTCAAGATGTCAGAAACGCAGAACAGTATTGAGAAGGGAGTTGAAGTGGTGATTGATGAGGAGAAGAGCAGCAGTTTGGGTGATAAGTTCGAGGATGATGAAGTTGACTTGAGATCGATGACTTGGAAAATCGATTTGTATCTTTTACCTCTTTTATTCTTCGTGTATTCATTGCAGTTTGTTGATAAGTTAGCATTGTCTTCATCGTCTGTATTTGGTGTTCGTAAAGCAAATCATTTGGAAGGGCAGGACTATTCATGGACTTCCTCAATCTTTTACTTTGGATATATTGCAGGTCAGTTTCCTGTCACGAGACTTCTCCAGGTTGTTCCTGTTGGTAAGTTTCTTTCCGTTACTGTTGTGATATGGGGTATTATTTTGGGTTGCACTGCATTAACGCATTCGTATTCAGGTTTGTTGGCTACTAGATTCTTTTTAGGTTTCTTTGAGTCAGCTGTTTCTCCAATTGCTGTTTTGATGACTTCGATGTTTTACACTCCTCAACAGATCCCATTACGTACTGGTATTTGGTTTGCAGGTAACGATTTTGGTGGTGTTGTTAGTGGGTTCATCACTTTTGGTTTGGGGCACATTCATGGCAAGATCGAGTCTTGGAAATATATTTTCATTGTTTATGGTGCTTTGACTGTCCTTTACGGTACCTTTATGTTTTTCGTCATTCCAGACACTCCACAAAATGCTAGGTTCTTGAATGAGAAAGAGAAGAGATACTTCTCGCTCCATAGACAGCAATCTAAACTTAGCTCTGAGTGGAACTGGAACCAACTTTATGAATGTTTGTTGGACATTAAGCTTTGGTTGTTAATCGCGCTTACTATCTTGAACATTTTGCCAAATGGAGGTATCATTTCATACGGTTTTATTATTTTGAATGGTTTTGGATTCAGTCCAATTGATACCACTTTGTTATCTGTGCCAGGCTCCATTATTACTTGGATTGCCATCGTTAGTACAGGTTTCGTTGCCAGTAAGTATAAAAACATGAGATGTTACATGATGATTGCTACTGTCCTTTTACCTATCGTTGGTGCAGCTCTTATTTACACAGATCAATCTAAAGGTGTAAAGTTGTTGGCTTATTTCTTCTTGTGTATCCAACCAGCAACATTCCCTCATGTCTTAGCTTTGGCTGCAGGTAACTTTCAAGGTACTTCAAAGAGATTGGCTGTTAATGCTATCATTTTCTTGTTCTATTGTGGTTCCAACATCGGTGCTCCTCAATTGTTCATTGCAAAGGAAGCTCCAAAGTACTTAACTGCATTTAGATCCTGGATTGTATCATTCTGCCTTACAATTGTTTTAGTCTTGGTAACAAGATACCATTTAATCTGGGAGAACAAGAAGAAGGCCAAGAATGAAGTCATGCCAGCTGGTTCTGAGCAAGATGCTGATATTACTGATAAACAAGACAGTACTTTTATTTACACTTATTAATTTGTTCAATCTATACTACTTCATTAAGAGGTCTCTGAATATTTGTAGATATAACGTTAAAGTAAACAATACGCTGCTGAATGAAGAAACTAAAGAATGTTGATTCCATTTGAGTACTAGAACTTGAATGAACATGTTTCAGCCTTGTAAGAATTTAGAATCAGCTAGAATGTGCTTGAAGAATTTTTGCATCCAAGGCTGCAATTTTTTAAAGTTACACAAACCAATTTTTGACTCTAAAAATGTGTCAAAAATTCTCATGTGAGAATGGTAAATTAAAGGATGATTAATTTATATTAAATCTATAAGTCAAAATTTATTAATTTACAATAAGGCAACCAATCTCTCTGAGTTCTTTTGCTCACCAGTCAAATCGCTAGATTTGATGTAGTTACCCAATTTATATACGCTTTGGACGTAACCATCTTTATTTAAGACGACGAAATCAGCGTCGCACCCTGGTTTCAAGAAACCTCTTTGGGTTTGTAAACCAACTGCCAAGGCAGCGTTGTTGGTTACTGTTTTCACAGCTTCAGCTAATGAAATGCCAGTCCACTCAATCAAGTTTCTGACACATGCAGGTAAGGTAGTTGCTGCACCAGCCAAGGTGTCAGTTCCCTTTAATACCAATCTATAGCCTTCTTTGACAATAAATTGGTCGTCCCATTTATAGGTACCGTCTGGCAATCCAATCAAGTGCATGGCATCAGTCACAAGGAAACACTTGTCAGGGTTCGATCTGTATGCCAAGGCGCACATTGAAGGGTCCACGTGTACACCATCACAGATTAAGCCAAAAGTAGGAGTATGCTCTTTAGCGTTGGGCAGGTTTATTAATCCAATGACGCCTGCGTCTCTGTGATGTGGTTGTGGCATGGCATTGTACAAGTGAGTGATCATGCTTGCACCTTTTTCGACTGCTTTAAGGCCAGTCTTGTAATCGGTCATGGTGTGGCCAATAGCAAAAGTAATGTTCTTTGACTTTAATGCAGGTATCACGTCAAGAACACCTTCGATTTCAGGGGCTCCAGTGATGATTGCTACATTTTCAGTTAAGTTGGCTTCTCCACCGTAAATATCGTAGACCAGTTCAGCACCCTTTTTGGCATTGACAAACGCCTCAGGTTGATGGCAACCCTTTTTCTTCAAGTTAATGAATGGTCCTTCCAAGTGAGCACCCAATGAGTCACATCTATCATTGGAATGCGTCTTCTTGTAGAATGGCAACACCTTTGAATAAACTTTAGGGAAAGTCGATGGCAATGTAGGGCACAATCCCGTTACTCCCGTTGACAAATACTTGGTCATGGCATCGGCGTACTTTGCTTGGAAAACTCTCACAGCAGCATCGGAGGACTCGGAGTTGATATTGGAAAAACTCACACCATAGATACCATTATTCTGTAAATCTAAAAACCCTGGAGCAAGGTATTGGCCTTGTAAATTGATAGTCTCACCGACTAACAGTTCATCGAATGGAGTAGCAACAATCTTCTTCGTCTGGGTATCAAAGTAAAGATCAGTGTACTCATGTACTACACCATTATCTATCAAGTGGCAATTGGTAAATCTAGTTAAACTCATCTTTCTATTGTGTTACACAATTTACACAAGATTGCGAGATTACCCTCACCATATATATATATATACCCTAACACATCTACATACAAGTCCGTCTCATCACCATATTGGGGGGTCACACCGTCTAATCTTGATGTGACATATATGAAAAGTGTAACCCCAAAAAAGAAAAGGCGAAAAATTGGATAACGTGGGGCAACCAATGCAACATGGTAGGGATGAATGTAACGGTAGGTTGGTAGTGATTCCGCAACCTTCCCAAGGCGCATGGAGTACTAAATGTGGAGGTAGTTCTTTTGTGGAGGTAATCTAAAGGTAAGATGATCAAAGGTCGGTTTCGGCCTCTCGGTGAATAGTTGCCAATTAATTGTGGTGAACAATCAAGAGATTGTTAGAAGAAAAAAAAAATTGCAACCATAAACGATGTTACCTTTTTTAAAAATCTCTTAGTTAGTGAGCAGATGTGCACTCTGTTTGGATACATATATATAAGAAGATAAAGAAGGTGAACTTTCAGTTCAGCGCATCCAATATATCTATTAAGTATGAAACAAGTCACATTTTCCTCTTCTGATTCTGCAAGTGAATACCTTGCCAACTACATTATCAACAAGATCAATGCTTTTGGTCCTACTGCTTCCAAGCCTTTTGTTTTAGGGTTGCCAACAGGATCATCTCCTGAAGGGATTTACGCACGTATCGTTGCTGCTCATAAACAAGGCAAGATCTCGTTCAAGAACGTTGTTACGTTCAACATGGATGAGTATTTGGGATTACCCCCTACCAATGCACAATCTTATCATTACTTTATGTACGATAAATTGTTTAATCACATTGACATTCCAAAGGAGAACATCAACATCTTGAATGGATTGACTGGAAATGTTGAAAAAGAATGTGCTGCTTACGAGGCCAAGATCAAGAAGTACGGAAGAATCCACTTGTTTTTGGGTGGATTGGGTCCTGAAGGTCACTTGGCTTTCAACGAACGTGGATCTACTAGAGATTCTATAACCCGCAGGGTCGAATTAGTCGAATCAACTATACAAGCTAACTCGCGTTTCTTTGACGATGACAGAAACAAGGTGCCAAAGTACGCATTGAGTGTTGGAATCTCGACTATTTTGGATAACTCGGATGAAGTTGCCTTGATTGTATTAGGTGGAGCTAAAGAGTTTGCATTGAGTAAGACGATAAACGGACAATTGGATCCAAACTACCCTCTGTCTTACTTACAAGACCATTCGAACGTTTTACTTGTTTGTGACAATGCTGCTGCTGGATTGCATGCTAAGTTGTAAAAACAGAATGGTTACATGTTGAATCTTGGAGAATTAAGGCATCAAATTATCGGGGGTTTTGTATTTAGTTAATAGAATCTAACCTTGAGTATTAATGCTGTAGAATTAACTGGATCTGGGGAATATCGTTAAGACTTCCTATAAATCCTTCTTTATCTTTATGCAATTATAGGATAATCTAATCTTGTTTAGTCTTAATAATGACTGTGTTACCATTAAAGTCCTTCTTTAACCATTTACATTTAGCTAGTGGGTTCTCCCCTCCCTACTCTTACAAAATCATTAATGCAGTATGTATTAAACTTTTAGTCATGAAAAGTCGTCAATAAATAACCTCTACTTGAAGTATGCCGCTCCAATGGCAGCTCCTATGATGGAACTGTTGTCAACCAATTTAAAGTCAACTGTTAACCCATTTTCCTTCACAAAAGCATTCTCGTTAATAAACTTCTTAATTTCGTTTCTATAGTTGTTGAAGTACGTGATCACCAGTCCCACGTAACTAATCACAATCAACTTTTCGTCCACCTTGTTTTGCTTCTTCAACAACTTGATGAAGGATACAATTGTAATTGCGACGATGAATGCAGCTCTTTGAATGATAGCGTGCACAACTTCCTTCAAGGCGTCAACGTCTGCGGTCGACACTAACAGAGGATCTATACCGTATGCGGTTGCGAATTTGGCGGCTATGTGCTGTGGGTCTTCGGATTCATGAATTGTGCACATCAACTCACCGTCAAACCCGTCGTATGGTGTGTTGAGAAGCTTTCCGAGTGCCAGCTCGTCCACGCTTGTGAATATCTGCTTTGCCTGTACCATGTCCACTAACACTAACCTGGTTAATTCAGGGAGGTATCTGCCGGATGTCATCAACTCTGTTGGTTGTAAGATCTTGCTGTTACTGTCAGTGGACATGAAGCATCTGTAGTCGAATCCAAAGTCGCGGAACCTTGGTTCGATGATGTAGTCGTATTTGTTCGTAAGGTGGTTCAACATTTGGTCACCAAAGAGTGACAATTCAGTGTTGAAGAGAACTTTCAGTGATGAACTTGAGTCGCTAAGCATTACTTTATGTTCAGGGAGTGAGTCACTTTCAAGGGCGCAGCACATGTTGAACCCCGTTCCCAAGACCATGGCCAATTTCGTGTACTTGTCTAAGAATACACCTGCGGAGTAAACTGCAAGCGAGTCGTTGAACACGCATTTAACGTCGATGCTAATTCCAAAGTCTTTAAGTAATAAACCTTCCAAAAGTGTTTTTAAGTCTTGGTTATAGATCTCTTCAGAGATGGTGTAACCCTTCAGGACATGTACTATTCTACCACTGTTGTGGGAAGTTGTTTTAAGGGGGAATGACCAGGTGATGCCTGTTGCGATAGTTTTGTTGGTGTCGAGTAACTCCTGGCACAGCAAGATCTCGGCAATCTTTTCGGCAATAAACTTGAAAAACGCCATGTTCATAGTCTTGTTGGTGTTTGCAATGGACCATTTCTTTTCGATCACGACGTTGACTCTGCTGGATTGGTCCACTCCAAAATCAGTGTCGATGGAGGAATTTGTGTGGTCCAAGGTTGTAAGGTTAAGTTTGGAATCAGATGAATTATTGGTTGTGATCTTGGAAAGGTTGTCTGAGCTAAGTGAAAGAACTGATGGTTGTGACGGCGAAGGAGGATGTTCATCATTTGTTAAGGTATCAGATATTGGAACATTCAATTGTAAAGATGTATCCTTCAAAGGCGAAACAGGTGACTCGGCCAACGACTCCGCCAACCCCTTCAAGGGTTTGATCTCGACAACGGCAACACGTAAAGTACTACCACCTAAATCAATGCACAAGTAATTACCATCCTCTCTACCACTAGGACTTACGTCAACGTTCGGAAGCATAGTAATCTTACTCCCTTCCAACAGAGCATTGAAATCATCCAACAACATATCCAGCTGCGAAGTCAAAACCTCATCATCCAACTTGCTGGTGAATAAACTACTAACACTTCCCTCCTGCTTTCTCTTGCGGTTCTTCCTGAACAAAAACATACTACTGGACAGCTGCTGTGGTTCTCCCATCCATATCCTTTCGTATTTATATTTACAAAAAAATAGTACAAAGGTTGTCTGCCCCGATAAAGATTCTTCACTGGCTATGGATTGCACCCATTGAGGTTGCATTAGGAGGAATGCGACATCATTGCACTCTGTGCGGATGTAACATGTTTCTCTGCAGTACACAAACTTACTCACTAATTAAATACTACTGAGGTCTCGTCTAGGTGGGTGGACTGAATCGTGGACCCCATTGTCGCCGGATGGTTCGTTGCTTAACGGATTGTATGTCATGTTCCCGTTAGTTATACGTTGTGATTTACAGGGAGAATGAGACAGGAGGGGGACTCAAATTGCCGCACCGGCCGTTTCCTCGCTTGTTTCACTGCAATCTATTTTTGATGGGGTTGACATTTGTGTGCAGTTCCCATCTCGTTATTTCTGCAACGTCGTAGGGAATCGAAGTTTGGGGTAGAGTTGTCACGGCACGGGGTTTTTTGCTCCACACTACAGAAAATAGAATCCCGGCTCTTGTTTGGTTCCATACTATGCTTATAAGTCTTTATGTGTTTAAGTTTCAGTTTGAGTTCTTGTTGTTTTTTTAATGGGGCCAGGAATCTCTTGCATGTTGCGTTTGGCCGGTAATGTTTTTTGGTGGTTTGATCTCTCTTTTTTTTACTTTGTCATTTAATTTACATTGGTTTGTGAGTGTTATGTAATGTTATGTATTGTACAAAGCATTAGAGGAATGACTTCTTCAATTCATGATAGAACTAATATGAATTGTCCACTAATATCTTCTACTTTAATCTGTTGGATATCTACTATATTAAACAAAAAAAAAGTCAAACTCTTCTACCCCTAATTGATACTCAACTTTTAATTATATACCCATTTTATATCATGTTCACTAAAAAAAATGTTGATCTTCAATATCCCCACTAATTATTGTTTCCTCCACTAATTCCTCCACTATCCAACCACTAATTTCACCGCTAATTTCACCACTAATGTTATCACTATTTTTATTATCTTTTCTTCATCACATTCTTACATATGCTTTGCTCGATTGCAACTTAACTTCATTTCCCATTAAAATTCTTTACTTCCCCATAATTTTCCCCATCGCCCACAACTACCCTTCCTCCACTTAACGTTGCATGCTGAATCTAATTTATCATTCAAACCTTGATCCGCTCGTATATTCTTATCCCCGAAATATTCCCATCTGGTTTCATAATATCCTATTCTTTTTAAAGAGTAACATGTTTGTCCTTGAGAGCTTATGAGCATTTGTGAGGTGATTGTGAGTTGATTGTTTGTGAGTTCCTACTTTGAATGTTCATAGTTTGTGACGTGATATGTTCATCCTTCTTTGTTTCTATTATGCAACTGTGGTTTCTTCCTTCTCTTTGTTATTGGTGATCCTTATTTATCCGTCCCCCGGCTATATTGTTTGTTTATATGTTACACTATATTTACTTTGTCGTCCCTCTGTTTTTTCTACTTGTTCAATGGTTACACTATTATCACTGTAACGTTGACCTTCATAAATATTCATCACCTTACTCCATACTTCTCCATACTTTATTCTATATTGTAATTCGTAACACTATACCCATTCCTCTCTACTAATGCCATCCCCTTACCATTCTATACATCTCCACCCCTAACTACATTCTTACTTCTCTCTTTTTCTCCTGATGGTATCTTATCGTGTGATTGAATACATCGCTCTCTCTAATAGTTTACCCTTAAAAATGTTTATATTTTATATTGCTAGTTAAAGTTTCTCTCCCCTAATCATCACTGCTAGACCTCACCCTCATCTCTATGTTCTCCTCCTCCTTCACCAACTCCCTAAGCCACGTTTTTCCTTGGTCAGCAACCTCCTCAATCATACGGAGTACAACAACCTGGGCAGGCTTGATCATGTTGGTTGCATACAAAAAGTATAATCCACCACCAAGCAACAAAGTCAATGTAATCAACAATGGGTTACGTAATACTGCCATTAACTCGTTCCATCCCAATACCAAGATAATCAAGTAAACGTAATATGGAATGTGTGTTTTGCCTTGGATCATCGCACGCTTGGTTTCAACATACTGTGTGTCCACCTCTCTCTTGAACTTCTTTTGAACTGTCTCGCAGTCTCCTTCACGAATGATCCGGGTACGATCAAACTCTTCTTCGTCATCTTCATCAAACTCATCAATGTCAACCTTCACTTCTGGAATCGAAACATCAATCTCCTTCATTACGTCCAATGCACCCAACCCACTCTTCTTACCCACCGCAAAATGCTCATCTAACTCGTTCACGTTCATATACATACGTGGTAAGCCACCGTCATCATACCTGAACTTTTCTTCAAACCTTTCCTTCATAATGTTTCCTGCGGTATCCTTGTTCACAAGACTGCGGATGGTTTGGTACACCTTGTTCCAACTATTATCTCTAAACTGGTCTGTGGCAGTGGCGGTCTGCTCTAAACTGGTCCCAAGTCCAAAGTCCACAACACCATTCTTCGTGTTCTTTTGCAAAAAGTCTGCAACAAACCTTTCGTACCCTTCTACAATATTGGTCCATGTTTCGCTTCCTGTTTGACCAACCTCAAAAGTGATCAACTTAGCCATTTGGTTGTTGACTCGTTTGGTTGTCTTGTTGAGAATACTATTCAACTCAGCTTCACGGTGCGTTTCGACTTGGTGAGCAAGCAGTCCTCCAAATTCAGCCCAGTCAGCAGTAAACTTCTGATCACGTTGGAACTTGTGCTCTGCTAATTGTTCCAAGAACAATCCTTCAAACTTCTTTACTAATGCTGCTGTTCCTTTAACGAAATCGCCACGTTCAATCTTCGCAAGTTCTGAATGGAATTCGTTTCCAAGCGTCTTCTCGATTCCTCGTTTGCGTTCAATAAATACTTCGTTCAAAACTTCATTGATCTTACCCTCCAATATCAATCTTCTTCCCTCGTATACACTATTGTTGTAACGCGACGCCTTGGAGTCGTATTGCGCCAAGAACTCGTCAGCAACTTGGACCATTTCTCTAGTCTCAACCTGTTCCTTGTATGCTTCAGAAAATTCTTCAAAGATTCCCTGTAAGATCTCGTCACATTTGAACTTGGCGACTAAAATTTGTTGTGTTGGCAAGTCCAAGTCCTTATTGTTGTTGATCTGATCCCAGCAGCTTTCTGCGTACATTGTCCAGCCGTCAATTGGGATATCATGGTGATAATTTGGCTTGAAAATGGCTCCTGTGGTGCCGAATCTGTCACCCAAGTCACGTACATCCAGTTCGAACTCAGGGTATTGTAATACCTTGTGTCTCAATGCATGGAAGTCTACGTCGAAAAAGTCCTCAAACTTGAAATGTGCAAGTTCAGCAGGCTTATTTAACAGTTCCCACATTTTGTTCAAGTCTCCCTTGAGGGTAGACAGTAAACTCGATAATGGAGTGTTTCCAATATGGTCACGTACTACAATCAACAATAATACTTTGTGCTTGTCGTTAGGGTTGCTGACCTTGGCTGCACCGAAAAGTGACAAGTTCACTTCAAAAACTGTTTTAAGTAATCCCATGTTGGCACCTTGGTAAAGACCCACTTGGGTTTCCCAGATATTGATGATTAACACCTCACTTGTGGAGATGGCAAATAAGGCAGACTTACGTTCAAAGTCCTGATCTTCACCACGTTCACGGCCATCAGTTCCTTCCACGTCCATGACAAAGATCTCGCCATTCAATTTACTGCCCTTGTTGCTAGACAATACTGGAGAATGTGCGATCCAAATACCTTTGGTAGTCTGTTGACGCAGATGCTCATCCATCACATCAAAGTTAGTGTTGAATAATTTATTCAACAAAGTAGACTTACCCGTAGACTGACTGCCGAAAACAGAGACTATATGATAGTTATCAACTACCTCACGACCATCATGAGATTTGCCAATGTATTCAAGCAATTTTGAGTTAAATGTCTTCTGCTCGTCGATGACCTGGATCGCCGCTTCTTTGTATTCTACAGGAACAAAAGAAGAGGTGGAGCTGGAAGAAGAGATCACAGACTCCTCCTCAACTCCCACCGTTGGTGCTGGTAATTCAGACATGAAGATAGTGTTGGTGTTTTTAAGAACAGGGTTTCAAATAAATGTTTGCGTGTGATTGTGACTGCGCTACCGATTTGACGAGGTGCGAAGTAACGGCTGATGAAATTGGGTTCGAAGGTGTGGAGAGAGTGGCGAAGAAGTTGGTAAAATAGAGTGGGGGAGGTCATCAAGGAAGATGCATATGCTGTGCTTCTAGAGGTATTGGATTTATGTATAAATTTTTAAGAGATCTACAGTTGTTGGATCGTTAAAGCTCGACTTGTTAATCGATACTGTTCTTCACAAGACATAGAAAAGAAAATAAGAATAGGTGCAGTGATTTGAATAAGAAAAAGGATATTGAAAGAAGGAGTAATCTTTCTAAAGTTGACATATAGCAATCAAAGGTAGAGAATTTGATTACACCTAACCATTTCGAATGTAGAATGTTTAGATTCACTGGTTAGATTTATGTAGGGCTGAATGAAGACCAGAGTAAAAATCACACGTTGCAAAGTGCAGAGTAGTTGAGGAACAAGACAAGGCATTCGAGGAGACAGTCATTGATTGTTACAAATTGTTTCTTGTTAGAATTGAACGTATTAACAATAGAATACCTTTCAAAGAAGGGGGGTGAAGCATGTGACTTGGGTATAACTTGAAATATACGGATGTATGGAGTGATTGCTAGTTAAGGTTAAGTTGTTTAAAATTTGTTAGAAACGCATACCAGAATTTAGATTTCACAGCTACAGGAAACAGCAAAACAAAGGGAATAAATGAGGTGTACAGAATCGAATTGACGAACAAGAGACTGAAGTGAATATATTGAATTTTCAGTAGGATCGTTAAAAATATGTGAACGCATTAGCTGTATTCATTGATGATGAAATTGAAAGGTGGGGTATATAAATGACTTTTAATCTGGAGATCAAAAAGATTGATTATGAACATTGGTATAAGATATGATGATAATTATGATACTTAAAGTGATAAGTAAAAGGGAAGTCTTTAAGTTATCAGATTAATAAAAGTACCAATCTCAAATTCTGTTCATATGGTGCTTCAAGCTTTTGTGTATTGGCTGTTCCCAATTTCACTCTATTCTATTGTACAGAAACACTTTAGTGAAGTGACAAATTGATACTAGTGATTTATTCAATCCAACTTTACTTTTTAACTGCAATGATGTTGCATTGACTTGTTTAAAAAAATGACTTAACAAAAATAAACTTGTGTCACGTCAGTGGGCTTCATTTAAAAGATACCACTTCGAACCTCTACTTTTTATTCAATGGCTGGGTTTAAAAACGCCGTAGCTCGAGACACCAGTTGCGTCCCTACTACTTGTCACACAGAAAATATTTGAGATTATGTGTACGATACAAACTAAGTGAAAAGTATGTGTTGGTTAACACTACGGCTTGACACTTAAAATACTACGTTAACCGATACCTGTGATTTTGATATTTCCATATAAACGTCCTTCGTGTATCAAGATGACCCGTTCATGAACAAATTCTGAAAATATAGGCGGATCAATATTCAATTTGCAACCAAATCAAGGTAATTTTTTTTTGCTGATGATTGCGTAGACAGAAAACTGAAATGGGGTGGAAATTCTGGGTGTAGAATTGGCAGTACCTTGTGTTATTCCTATGAAGTTACTAAGAATAAATTAATGTTGGATTTCTGTCACTTAAAGTGAGAATTACTTTATGTGTTCATATATCAAGGTCAAATTTAAATGTTGAACAAAAGAGATTGAAAGTGTTGAAACTTTTGACGTATTGTGAAAAATTGGAAATTTATTAATATATCAACTATCAACACATAAACACCCCCAGCCCTATTTTAAAAATTTTCGAAGTGATGTTATCTCACTAACTTTTAACAAATAAATAAAATACAGCTTGAAATTCTCATTTCGAGTAAGTCGAACCCATAATTTTTACGACTGTTTCTCGTAAACTCAAGGTTTTTATAAGCAGCTGGAACCGAATATTCATAGATTCATTGTTGATAAAACTGATTATCGAGTAACTATACGCTTAGCTTGCAACCATTGATAGTATGTGAACTCAGTTTTTTCTTTGCAAATCCTGTCATAAAGTGTTTAATTTACCTCAAGGATTAATTTCTTTAGCATGGTCCATATACCACCTTTTAAGTCAAATATTCTAGAGTTGGAAATAACTGCTTCACAGTCTGATTTAAAAGATTTTGAATTCCCTATCAATATGTGAATCTTGAGTATACTGTTTAGAAGTCAAACTGAAATCAATCAACCACCATTTTCCTCCTTATTTACGGAACCTGAGTTTTGTAGGTGTTATGAGTAGGCATGCTTGGGACTCAATTTTTTCATTTCCTTCAACCTTGTCATCCATTTAACTCCCTTAAGGGTCTCTAGAACCACAAAACACTTGTCTTCTCTGACTTTCTTCAAGGATTGAAACAATTGAAGATCATTAAAGTGAATTCGCCGTTTCGGTGGTACCAAGTTACAGCAATTACTTGTTCTCGACCTTGTATATTGCCAAATGGAAGAATTTGTGAATATTCCGCTCAATATGGAGACGTTATTGCTCGATGGTAACAGCTTACAGAATCTACCTGCTTTTCTAAAGTCTTTTAGGAATTTAAAATTTGCGACATCCTATCTTTTAAGTTACCTGATGACAGCTTTTCAGACCTTGAGAAACTTGAGGAGCTAGACTTGTCTTGTAACCCTTTGAATTTCGAAACGCTCAAACTCCCTAAATCATTGAAAAGATTAAATGTGATGGTATGTTTTACTTAAAAACCTTAGATCTTACCTTAAATGACTTGGATTACTTCAACTAAGACAAGTTCTCAAACTTAGATAGACTTAGAGTTGTACATAACACTTCACTGAAGTTTAACTTCCCTTATTAGGATTTAGTATCTGCTGAAGTAGCCATCTTTCGCAACAAAAACTTATCTACAAACTATTGTGGTTTTTATACGGTTACCAAAAGCAACGGTTTATATTTTAGATGGGTGCTCATTATTCTATGGTTTTTTTAAAAGACAAGGTTACATAAATATAGATAATGAAATTGAGTCATAACAATTGAACTGATTCACATATCTGCTGTTTAAAGCTGTTGGGTTGGTTTCAATAGTAAGATGGGAAATCTGAAATTTTGCACCCAAAAACGACAATTCTGGAATATCTTAAATAACGACTTCTCAAACTAGCATACCAAATTCAATAGGAAAAAGTGTTCCTTCTATATTTAGGCTAACTATGTCAATATATTTGTGGTTATATGAAAACTATAAGTTCTGAGGTTTTTATCATACTTTAGACAAAGATCAGTTTTTGTATTTTCTCCAAAATCTATTCGAATTATTTAAAATATAAAAATACATCAAAAGGTACTTCAAGCTGATGAATTCAGTACCACCATCAATATAGTTCTTACACATATAAACAATGCCTAAAACCACAAATGAAAAGTCACCATGAAGATTGTGAATAATTTATTAATGTTACTGTTTCTTTTATATCCATTCATTCAATTTATTTTCTATACCAATAAGCTATTACAAGTTGCGAAACTTAACTACCCTTATCCAAGAATCCACTTGAAAGAGTTAACAGTTGTTTGCATTCCAAGAGTTGACTTCAAAAATTAGTCTTCCTCGTTTCTCACAACTTCTCAGTCAACTCTGGGATCACCTCATTCAAGTCTCCAACTAATCCAATGTCAGCTACATTGAAAATAGGAGCATCGGAATCCTTGTTGATAGCCACGATCACCTTAGCATCTTTCATACCAGCCAAGTGTTGGATTGCTCCACTGATTCCAACTGCAATATACAATTCTGGGGCTACAATCTTACCTGTTTGTCCAACTTGTAAAGAGTTGTCGCAAAATCCAGAGTCGACAGCAGCTCTCAGGGCACCTACAGCTGCATTTAATTTGGCAGCTAATGGTTCAATCAACTTGTCGAATGTTTCTTTGTCTTTAAGACCTCTTCCACCAGAAACTACGCGGGATGAAGAGCCCAAGTCAGGTCTTTCAGATGTTAACAATTGTTGGTCAATCAATTCTATTTGACCTGATGGTGTGACAGATGTAGTGAATGCTTCTACAGTAGCACTACCACCTTCAGCTTGTGCTGGTTCAAAAGCAGAGCCTCTGACAGAAACCAAGATCTTAGAATCGCTTGTTTTCACAGTTGCTAAAGCATTACCTGCGTAGATTGGTCTAACAAATGTAACACTATCTTGAACCTTAATTATATCACTGATAGGTTGAACATCTAATAAAGCTCCTAATCTTGGTAAAACAGACTTTCCAACTGACGAGGCTGGCACTAAGACATGAGTCAAGGCATCATTCTTCTCCAAAATCTCTTTAAGAACTGGTGACAATTCTTCTGCTAACAAGTGGTCAAATTGAGAACCCTCAACTGTGATAACCTTGCTTACGTCCGCAACCTTAGATACTTGATCTGCAATCGCAACATCTTTTCCAAAGACAACTGCAGTAATAGGCTTGCCAAGTTGTTTGGCTGCTCCAATGGTAGATAATGTAGCAGAAGACACTTTACCATTAGAACTCTCAACAAGAGTGAGAGTGTCTAATAAAGGTCTACTCGAATGAAGGAATCTTCTAGCGTTACGAAGCATCTTGACTTTGTTAATTAGGTTAATTCGTTCTTTGACTCTTCTGTATGAAAAATTGTCACGTGTCCGAGTCGGTCTTTCTACGCCTGAACCGCACAACCAATACCAGTAAAGAACAGATTGAGAAGAGATTGAAGAGTGGAGTGCTGTTGGAAAAGTATCGACGAGATAAGTGAGGGTATGATAATACTGTGTCTTGAAAATTATGCTTGTTAGTAGATTAATACCAGAATGATTAACATTTAGTATTAGTGTTACCTTACTTCATATGGTTTGACCACAATCAGGTCGTGTGGTCTATTATGAAACAAGCTCAATTCCACGTATATATCTAAAATACTACAACTTACCTTTGAAACTGATCCATCAACTTTGAATAGCGCCTTTCAACTTCTTCCTTCTCTTCACATACATTTTCAATTTGGCTGCAAATAATTACAAAACTTTAAACCCCAAAGATTAAGATCTTCTGTTTTCATTTAGAGAATGAGTACCTGAAGAAGTATAGATCTTCAAACAAGCTGATTCTTGATTTGTGAATCTACTTCAGTAGTATACCACATACATAGTCTTTGATCATAACTCTAAAGTCAATTAACCACTAAAACTCATCTAAGTACCAAATCTCAAATAACTACTCTTCATTAAAGCCATTCCTACTCTATTCCTCCATCATTTTTACCTTCTCTGCCTAACTATATCAACTATTCTACTTGACAAATCTTCCAAACCTGATTTGTCCATTAGACATAACACGTGCAGACTATTTTTGGTAGCGCGACTGATTGTCTCCACAATTGAAATTACTGAGATGAAGATTTGAAAGAGTAGTCGTCAAACTGTACAATGGTTCTGCTCAGAGTGTCGTCTCCACCACCAAACACATCGAGTGGTCTGGATTCCAGCCACCGTACAAGAGAAAGAGTGTCCTCTCCTAGTCCTAGCACTAGAAACATTTCAAGTAGGAGAGTCATCCCGGAGAGACATCCCATTATTGAAGAAGAAGCCAACAACAATTACCAGACATTTAATGACAATGAGTCTATAGTATATCGCAACAGTCAGACGTTTTATACTCCTGGAAGCGACCGTGACTCGGCTGAATCATCTATCAAGGGTGCCATGGGTCTCGTTTCTGTTTCGATGGAAGAAAGTGATTCCAATCTTCATTACACACCTACCCATACAGCCCACTTGGATGCATTGGAATGGAGCGAAATCCTCCCCTACTATTTACCATGCTTGTCCTGGATCAAGTCATACAACCTTGCATACTTTTTTGGTGACTTGCTTGGTGGATTAACTCTTGTATTTTTCCAGCTCCCTCTTTCGCTTTCGTACGCTACAACATTGGCTCATGTACCAGTACTTTCAGGGTTGTATTCGCTTGCAGTTTCACCATTGGTCTATCTTGTTTTTGGCAGTGTTCCTCAAATGATCGTAGGACCTGAAGGAGCCATCTCCCTCGTGGTAGGCCAAGCAGTTGAGCCTCTTTTACATCACCACAAAGACAAAAAGAACTTAGACCCACTTGAGTTTGTGGTAGCAATAACTTTTGTTAGCGGTGCTAGTTTACTTGGCTTTGGTTTGGGTAGATTTGGGTTCTTAGATAATGTCTTGAGTGCATCTTTACTTAAGGGTTTTATTAGTGGTATTGGAATCGTCATGATCATCAACTCTTTGGTAGTTATTTTAGGGCTCCAGGACTTGCAGAAGCAAATTTCAAATGACCCTAATGAAATGGACATACACTCGCCATTTGATAAAGTTGTCTTTTTAGTTCAACACTGGAGGAAACTGAGTGCATTGAGTTTTTGGATAAGCATAATTGGGTTTTCCATCATTATGTTTTTTAGAATATCCAAAAAAGTCGCAGGTAAGAAGAAGGGGAAATGGATGCAAAGAATGGTGTATATCCCTGAGATCCTCCTTGTTGTAGCATCACTGACATGGCTTTGTTCTGTATTCCGCTGGGACCAAAAAGGAATCGCTATTATCGGAAAGGTTCACAGCAGTGACTCCAAATTCGAATTGTACAATCCATTCACACCTAAAATGTTCAAATTAATGAAACAATTGGGTACCTCTGGCTTTTTATCTGCCATGTTAGGGTTTTTCGAAAGTACAACTGCATCAAAGTCGTTGGGATCAACATACGATTTACCCATTTCTTCCAATAGAGAATTGGTTGCATTAGGATTTATTAATTTAGTAGGTTCCACATTTGGAGCCTTACCTGCATTTGGTGGTTACGGTAGAAGTAAAATCAATGCCATTTCAGCTAAAACCACCATGCTGGGTGCTATCATGGGAATCGCAACGTTCTTCACTATTTTCTACTTGTTGGACTACTTGTACTTTGTACCAGAATGCATGTTGAGTGTTATCACTGCTGTTATAGGTATTTCACTTATTGAAGAAGCACCTTATGAGTTATACTTCCATTGGATTTCCTCAGGTTTCAACGAGTTGATTACGTTTGGAGTGACAGTCACTACTACGTTGTTCTTTTCGATGGAGGCAGGGATCGCAGCAGGATTACTTTACTCGTTGATTCGTGTTATTAAACATTCTGCTGAATCTAGAATCCAAATTTTAGGTAGATACCCAGGATCCAACACATTCTTCGATGCAGATATCCCAACTTCCGCAGTTGCAGTTATGGTTCATGATAATCACCACCCAAGTCAAGAGCAACAGGAAGAGGTACAGTTACTTTTGCAAAGATCAGGTAACTCAGTTATTAACAATAGGAAGCCATCACAGCCAGATTTGATCAAGTTGGCTAGTTGTGAGAAAATCAAACAGACTAGGAGTTTTGCACACTTGGACTTTCTTTCAGATGATCATCAAACTCATTTGAACACAGTTGCATTGGAAGAAATTGAAGGATGTCTCATAGTGAAAATTCCAGAGCCTCTCACTTTCACCAACAGTAGTGATTTGAGAGCTAGATTACTTCGTGTTGAATTGTATGGCTCAACCAAAGCACACCCTGCACTGAAAAGACTGAGAGATGCCTCAATGACAAAGCATATACTTTTTGATTTGCATGGGATGACGGAATTGGACTCTTCAGCAGCACGCATATTGGAAAATCTCTTGTGCAGCTACAAAAACAGAGACATACGCACATACTTTGTTAGAGTTTACAACAGTAAGAAGTTACGAAAACGTTTGGCCGACACAGGTATTAACGACATTTTGACAGGCTGCTTGAAGGAGGTGGGGTACTATGAAGCGCAAAGAAAGACTATTGTGTCAAGAGGAACCCTGGGTACAATGAGCTCCCAAGAAACAGAGGAAACTTCGATTTACAATTTAACTGAGAACTATGACACTCCATATTTCGCGCATTTAAGTGACGCTTTAAAGGTTGTTGATCATTATGATCAGAAAACCCAAACTCGTCCAACTTTTGATTTCTCCTTTGAAGTCTAGCTCTATGAATAGTACAATGCATGGAAATTTATTATCCTGATGTGTAGATGAGAAGTTTTTATTTAATAATAAACCAATAGTAAATGAACATTTCGAAGTTAATGGTGAATTATATGTTGCAGCCGTATTAACTGTTGTACAATAGTTCTATCATCATTATAACCGCATTTATTACACACTTTTGCTTGAAAATAAGTAGCTGGAATACTATAAACCTGTGATAATTGTCTGCATTATTTAACAAATTATTCATTCAAGTAGACTCTAAATTAAAACATTAAATCTGGTAATCAGTTCCACTATCACTTTGAAATTTTGCAGCATTTTTTTTTATATTCCTCATTTTTTTTTTTCCCTTAAAAGATTTCAAAAAACATAAAGAATACAATAAACAAACCAAGTATGTCTGTCCAACAGTTGTTAGAAGAGGTTAGTAACTCTGAGGAGGATGGCACTCAAAGAGAATTAACAATCAAAGAAGAATATCAATTATGGAGAAAGAATTGTCGTTATATGTATGAGTTTGTTAATGAGACAGCCTTGACATGGCCATCTTTAACCATTCAATGGTTACCAGAACATACCACTAGTGAAGATGGAATAGACTCGAAATTGCTTCTAGGAACTCATACATCAGGTGAGGATACCAATTACTTAAAGGTTGCTTCTACTCAGTTGCCCTTGGCAGGTGCAGCAGCAGCAGCATCAGCAACATCCAAAAAGACCAATTCTCGTATTAAGATTGTCAAGAAGTTTGAAAACGCGTTTGAAATCAACAGAGCAAGGTACCAACCACAAGATTCCAATATTGTGGCGACTATCAATGGAGAGGGAAAAGTAGACATCTATAATTTGCTGGACGAAACGAAAGAGGTTCAGCATTTGGAGCCACACAGTGATAATGGGTATGGATTATCATGGAGTCCGTTCAACAAGGGTAACTTGTTGACATCGTCAGATGATAAATCGATTGTAATTACAGACGTAGCTAGTTCCAAAGAGTTGTTCCGCAATACAAACAGTCATACAGATATCGTGAACGATTCTAAATGGCACAGTTTCGATTCCAACTTGTTTGGTTCCGTTTCTGAAGACAAATACTTGTATTTGTTTGACACCAGAACAAGCAATGAACAGCCAGTAGCTAAATACTACAGTGAGGATAGTAAAGGTATTAACTCGTTATCATTTTCGCCTTTCCTGCAAAACTTGATTGCTATAGGTAACACCAACTCCAACATCAACCTTCTCGATTTCAGGAAATTAGACAAGGATGGGCTTCTTCATACGATGATGGGTCACTCTGATTCTATTACTTGTTTGGAATTTTCTCCACATCGTGATGGGATCATTGGATCCGGTTCACAAGATCGTAGGTTGATTGTATGGGATCTTTTTAAGATCGGAGAAGAACAACAACAAGAAGATGCAGAAGATGGATGTCCCGAGCTCTTTATGATGCACGCTGGACACACAGGTATAGTGACCGACTTCAGTTGGTGTCCATTCAAGGATTGGACCATTGGATCAGTGGCTGATGATAATATTGTACATTTATGGGAGGTAAGTAAAAGTTTGATTGATGCTGATAAATCGCTGGGTATAAAAGATGCTGATTTAGAGTAGAGATTCTTACAAATCCAGAATGGAACTCGATAGGTTAAAGAGAGTTCGTTATCAGTTCAAGACAAACTTTAAGATTAATGTATTCTTATTAAGATGACACAAATTAGGTAAGGGGGGGGCATGAGAAGAGGTCAAGAAACATGTCAGAAATTTAAGCACCCAACCCAACTATTCAACTACCCATACAATTATTGAATATAACCTACTATTAAACCTTATTGAACCCAATGAACATACCCTAAACCTAATCAATGTCTTCTGACCCATCTGGGGAAACCTGCACATAACCCTCGAATCCAAATTTGTTGACACCAAAAAATTTAGAGTAATTTTATATACAATAAGTGTATAGTATAAGATGTCTGATTTCCCCCCTAACTTATCGATAAGGCCCTTAACAGTAGAAGACCTCGAGCAAGTGGTGCTGTTAGAAGAAAAATGTTTCCTGGAAGAAGAAAGAGCCACTGCAGAGAAGATTAAGTATAGATTGAAGGTTTGTCCTGAGTTGTGTTGTGGATTGTTTGTAAGGGATTTTGAATACAGATACAACTCTATCAACTTGCCAGAGGTTGCTTCTCAGTTAGAGAAGGAGAATAAAGGAAACGGTGGCGTCAGTGATGATAGTGAAGAATTACCAACTAAAACATCTGTGACTAAGGAAACATTGGTTGGACACATTATTGCCACGAAAACTTACAATGCAAGAATCACCAACGAGTCCATGATGTTGCCTTCTAAGGAGGTTCCATCGGCAGGTCACATCGAAGGCTCAAGATTTATTGGAATCCACTCTTTGGCCGTCGACTCATCTTGGAGAGGCAAAAAGTTGGGAACCTTGTTATTACACGACTACATCCAAAGATTGTCCAACCAGGACTTGGGCGACAAGATTGTCATTATTGCCCATGAAGAATTAATACCTTTCTACGAAACTATCGGCTTCAAGAGCATGGGTAAGAGCAAATGTGACTTTGCCGGAACCGCTTGGTACGACTTGTACATTGACTTGAGAAGCGAGGATGATTTCGAGTAGGTGTTTATTAGATTTAAGTAATAGATATTCGCTGTTTATTTCTTCTAATTGTATAATAATTGAGTTATCTAAAGTATTAGGAAAGAGTAGAGGTTGTTTAGGGGTTTTTTTAAGTATAGTTGATGCTTTTGTAATGAGCTTAGTGGTTGAGAGTAGGTGGAATGGATTTTAAAATTAAGGTTCTTCTTTAGATAGAATGTTTTAAGAGTGTGAATCAGATTTATACAAAAAGTATATATGTTACTTTGTATTACTACTTGATATTACTGATCTTCTACAAGAATACCAGAATCTCTTATATGATGATTGCTAGTTATAAATAGTGATCCTTTCCTTCTTCCCACTCTCATATCTTAAACAAAATTTTAATGAAATGAAATAATTAAAGAATGTTCACTGTTCCAGCGCCCATAAAGAAGGTCTTTGATACGTTCCCATTACAAACGTACCCAGCTGTATCATATGATACTGAGAACCGTTCTGAATTTGTAGACTCACGCAATTACTATTTCGAAGGCAAACATGATGATGCTTCATTCCATTTAGGTGTGCTAAATGTGATCTACAATAAATCAAGATATTTACCAAGCGACCCAGTATCTTTAGGTCATGCATTGATATTATGCCACAAGAATCAATTGAAACTTCCAAGAGAAAACTCAACAAGAAAGTCAGGCCATTCATTATTGACTGTCTCATACCAAGCATCTCCAAATAATCAACTTCCAATACTCATTGAAGATTTTAAAGAATCAAGAACTATAAGAACTACCAACACAATAAATAGCTCTGTTGCAACTAATAACTTGAGTCTGAATAATGATAGCTACTTGATTAACGAATTGGTGGATAACAAATTCGCAGATATATGGCTTCTAGCTATAATGTGTGAAGATTTGACATTTGAAACAAAAGCTAAACTCTTCAACTTGGACATTGCCAATGGTGATGTAGCCAATAAGTTAGTCCAATGGGAATTAAGCAATGAAATCGTTTCTTGGAGATCTTTCAAAACAAGATACCCTTACTTGTTTGACTCAAACTACAAGAACATGGTACTCACAAATAATAGACTCAATGCTTTTTATACAAACCAACTAAAATCTTTCAAGCAAACATTGAAATTGGTAATTGAGTTTGTGAAAGATGAAGATTCAGAGAAGATTATACTTTTGAAAGTAGTTGCATTTGTTGTCGTGGTTGATATTTTATTAAAGGAAACAGAATTACATAAACTTATTCTGGAACATCCTAATTTCATATCAAGGTGTTATAAGATTTTAGACAAGTACTAAAATTACAATTGTAAATAGATAATGAATAACATTAATGCACTATATATTTTAGATCTTTTTCCATACTTGTAAGTAACTTTGGTCAAGGAATAACAACTCAAATTCACAAGGTTTTATTTCCAAGTTCTTAATAGTAGTCCACTCACCATTTGCTTTTTCAAGACTAATTGACCACTGACTCTTGTCTTCAGTATGGTCAATTGAAGCTCCTGTAATAGCTTCATGTTTGATGATACCAATTGGTTTATAGTTTATAGCATCCTTACTATCTTTCACATACGGTGAAATATTTAACACATCAGGAAACTTAACGACAGTAGGATTACCTCTCTTGTCAGTACTCGTTTCCAAGTCTCTGTCGATGTGGAATATTAAATATTCTGGTACTGGATTGAGCAATTTATATGTTTTCAATTCTTCTCCTACTAAAGTAGTTTTGCTTCCATTATATTTACTCAATAGATCCTCTAATAGCACTTCTTGGATCTTCGAATCTTTTGCAAACACAGGACTTTCTGGCAAGTTCAACGATATGATCCAGAATTTGGCTATTGCCGTAGTTGACTTTTTAGAGTTGACGTATTCTACCTTGTTGTCAATTTCCTTTGTAGAAACTTTTATGGAGGTTACTTCAAGACTACCTTGAAGGGTTTTGTTCAACACGTTATGCAGCAGCTTTATGCTCTTCACTAACTGTGAGTTCATTTGATTTAGTAACCATACCAAGAATTGCTTAGGGGATGCTGAAGGTGCAGTCGAGTCAAACTTCTTATTACTTAGTATTGATACGTATTGTAAGAATTCATGAGGTGAAACATGATTTCTGTACAAATGATTCGACCATAACTTCCTCAAGAGCAAGCTGAACTTGTAGTTTAATTCTGACTTTCGCGATAGTAATGCATTCAATTCGTTTTTATAGGAAAGGCTCAAGTAGAAGTCTCGTATTGGGGGTATGTGTGCTAATAACTGTAGTATCACATTTGTATAATCATTTCCAATGGAGTTCATCCCAACATAGCCAACAGTGTATGGTTTATGATCTAAGCCATTACTAACGATATGTTTCTTCAATGATAGTATTTCTGACTTTGAATGACTTGGATTGAGAAGATCTCTGATGTCCTTTAACGAGGTAAGTGACAGGTTACTTGTAATCTCATAATTATCTGGTAACACATAGAACTTTTCATTCAGCATGTTTATGAATATATGATGGTCGGTATTCAATGAATGATTATAGACAGGAGATGACTCTGATCTACCTTGGAAGTACTTGCCACACACTAAACAGCAGTAAACATTCACATTGGAAAGTGTAGCCAGGCAAACCTTCTCAAAATCGAAATCCAACACTGATCTATTAATTGTATCCAAATAATGGGAATCTCGATTGTGATTCGTCGTCTCGTGAGACACTTTCATATATTCGGGTATTTCGTCGTCATCGGACTCTTCTATAACCTTTATCTTCTTAGTTGGAGGTTCCATTTGTTGATGATTTTGATTGCAAAAATTGAAAATTTCCACTTCAAATATTGAGAAGATTGCAATGATTGAAAGACCACAAGGGATCTTTTAATTCAAGAGGATGATTCAACTAAGAGTGGTGTTATAGAGCTATCTACTAAAATTAATGTAAGTTATTTATTACTCGTTAGAATCTATTGAATAGCCAAAGCATTTACGTTACCTGTCAATAACGATGTTACGTTATCCTCAATCAAAGTGTCAGCAATATCAGACAAGTGCTTCTTAGGATCTTGTTTACCAACATATCTTGTCTTTAATTGTTCTTCCAGCAATTCTTTTTCTTCCAGTACTCTTTGGTTGTATAATCCTGCAATCTTTACCAAGGACTTGAAGTTATCCAAGTTGTCATGTTCCTTGTGGTTGTAGTCTATTGATTTCAAGCCTGATTGCCATGTTTTCTTGTGCAAGTTCAACAACATGTTTGTTTCGTTTGTTGTCTTGTGGTAGTCGATGTTCAACGAGTAGTAGTGACGGTTCAAACCGTGGATCAATGCTTGGATCGATGGCTTGTTCAAGTGTCCTACGTTAGAGGTAGTTTGACGTGGTTCTTGGCCCATCATCAAAGTTGTGGAGTCAATAGTTCTGAATGCATCAATAACAACCTTACCCTTGACAGATTGAATTGGGTCAACGACAACAGCCACAGCTCTCTTGTTCAATTGCTCGAACGATTGCTGTGTGTTTACATCGACTGACGATAACCAACACCCGAAACCAGGGTGCGAGTGATACCATCCGACAACCATTTCATCTCTACCTGTTTGCTTCAACATGTCCATCATTTTAGTCTGGAATATGTCATCAACTGCTTCAACAGATACTCCCGTTCCCGATTGAGGCATGGCAAACACATCAATTACATGGATAGTGAATTCGTCCACGAATTCACCAAGCATCAACCCCATAACTTCCATAGGCACACCAGCTTTACCATGTCTCAACATCTTTAAAAGTGCCAATGATGATATATACACTGTTTCTGCGTTATCTATAGCAGGGCCATCAGCCTGTGGTCCTGCGGTGCCACCTAACCCGGCTCCTGATCCTAATAATCTCTGTAATCTTTCCATCCTATGTGCTATTGAGAGTGGCGATTTTGATTAAATGTAATCGACAAATAGAGACATTTTGGATGTCGTTATATTCACGACATTTTTTCATTTGTGCGACATAACGTACCTATGTAACGGTTCCACGTGACTTCAGAACTACTTAAGGGCCGTTCATGTAGATGGGTCCCAAAAAGATATTGATCCAACACCTATTCTTTCATTATGGATGGACCAGTATCATTGAAGGGTAAGAAATACCCAGCTAAGGAGCATGCTCAAAGAACCCACAAACATCTTGTTTCGAAAAATGCAGCTAAGGCAGAAGGTGCCAACTTTTTCGTCTCTGGAGATGCTGCGGAGTTCAACAGTTACTCTGACACCACAAGAGCCTTTAGACAAAACAGGTACTTTTTCTATTTGTCTGGTGTTGTAATTCCAGGGTCCCATGTAATTTACCAATCCAAGGAGGATAAGTTAACATTATATTTGCCAAACATTGACCGTGAAGACGTTATGTGGAGTGGATTGCCATTGTCATTAGAAGATGCTGCAAAGAAGTTTGATGCTGATGAAGTTAAATATGTGAGTGATTTGGCTAAAGATCTCGAGCCTTTGAAGAATGTCTTTTCTATTGAGGTTTCCAAGTACAACAAGGAATTTATTACTTCGAGTGTCGTTGATGAAGATGCAGACTTTTTCTATGCTCTTGATGAATCCAGATTGATCAAAGATTCGTACGAAATTGAGTTAATGAAGCACGCAGCCAAAATTACAGACAACTGTCACTTGGCAGTGATGTCTGCCTTGCCAATCGAAAAGAATGAGGCCCATATCCACGCAGAGTTCACTTACCATGCCATCAGACAAGGATCTAAAATTCATGCTTATGATCCAATTTGCTGTAGTGGACCAAGTTGTTCGACTTTGCATTACGTCAAGAATGATGACGAGATTGTCCCTGAGAAAAAGTCAGTCTTGATCGATGCAGGTGCCGAATGGTCATGTTATGCAAGTGATGTTACAAGATGTTTCCCAATTAACGGTGACTGGACTAAGGAACACTTGGAGATTTATAATGCAGTTGCACACATGCAACGTGTGACCATGGGTCTTATCAAACCTGGAGCTCTGTGGGATGATGTGCACTTGGCTGCCCACAAAGTATTAATTGAAGAATTTTTGGCTTTGGGAATCTTCAAGAAGGAATTCACTCCTGAAGAACTCTTGGAAACCAAGTTGTCTGCATCTTTCTTCCCACATGGATTAGGACACTTGTTGGGTTTGGAGACACATGACGTTGCAGGTTACCCTAACTACGATGACCCAGATCCAATCTACAGATACTTGAGAATCAGAAGAAACTTAGAGAAGGGAATGGTTGTTACCGATGAACCAGGTATTTACTTTTCGCCATTCTTGTTAGAGGACATCTTGAAAGATGAATCTAAGATGAAGTACATCAACAAGGATGTACTTGACAAGTACTGGTATATTGGAGGAGTTAGAATTGAAGATGACTTGTTGATTACAGAAGATGGATTTGAGAACTTCACTGGTATCACACTGGACCCAGAAGAGATTTCTAAGATTGTAAAGGCAGGATTGGAGAAGGGAGAAAAGGGTTTCCATAATGTTGTTTAGTTTCATGAATGATTTTTTACAGAACTATTCGTATGTAGATAGAATTTTAAATGAAAGTATTAGTTGTGAGTAGATAATTGAGATTGGAAGATGAATGTGATCGAACGGATTCTATGACAGGACTTGGATTCGTGTTATTTACAACACGAGAATTATTGACTTTGGGCAATAATTAATAGTGGTGGTTTTGAATGATATTTTTGTATAGTAGGCGTCTTGTTTCTGTAGGATGATGAAAAATGGTGCTGTGAAATCAGGAGTGATTTTACGTAATGATATTAATTCAGGGGTTGATAAAGCTCTTGAAGTCATAAGGTTTAACTAGAAGTAGAATTGTAACTTGGATAAACTTATGTATTCAATGGCTGCAAAATTTAAAGTTTGAAAAGTTGTAGAGTTTAACTTATTAAGTATTGAGTGTTGTTTTAAGAATATACATCTCACACTTATATCCTATAGTACTTGTATTCTTATAGTATCCAGTACTGAATCCAGTTAGACAACAAATTTAGGTTAAGAATGATACCAATTAATGGAGACAGCAGACAATCCAGTCGGTCCAAATATTCACTTAAAATACTCAACGAAGTGTACAGATGTTGTCACAACAGAGACTCAACCTGTAGAATGTTTAGTTTGCTTTTAAGTAAACCTTTACCATTAAAATACCCTACTTATTTATAAATATGTCAAATTTTGGGTGCAAAATTGATCAAAATTGTCAAAGTTTACGCTGAGGACGAGTTGTACTTGAAGCTCAGTAAGATCATACTTCGGATACTTATCTTAAATAATAAGTAATGTTTTAAAGTCATTTGAATTAAAAAAAAAGGCCTATACTCAGTAACTGAGGTGAAGAGAAGATCAACTTTAGAAGTCTTTTGAAACAGTTTGAATTAAATTTCTCCAACCTTAATTCAAGAACACAATCAATAGAACTCGCAACATTCACGGCTAATTTAATTAAGTACCAACTATTCATGTCTTTAAACAACTAACACTTTCCTCCTTCACTTTAACCATCCTTTTTCTAATGGCAATACAATTTACTATCCAAATCCACCCATTTCCATTCCACTCTCCCTATCTTATACCCCACTCAATCTTATCTACTTTTCACTTTGAATTTCTCATAATAACCAAATTTAGATCAACCTATTCCAATCAATACAACAAACTTATTAAGCTCATAACTATCACAAATTCACACTCACCCTATCATTTACAACCACACTATCTATTTTAATAAAACACATACAATCATACTACATCAACTCAACTAACTAAGTCCACTTCAAATTCATCTCCAATCGATCTACAACCGCCTCCCCTTCTTTCTGATCTTCCCCCCCACTCCACACTTTTTTTATTTCCCACTCCTCTAACTCACGTTGATGGAGTTTCCAATTTCTTAAAGACAATCGTCTGCTGAACCTTTTGTACTCGTTAGTTAGCCGAAACAAACAAACAACACCAACACAACAACCACTCGAACACTACACCATAAAACCCTTTTTTCTCAGCCCACCATTCACCACGTACACTACTTTTAACCCTCTACTCGGTCCTTTTTTTGGCTCTTTGTCTCAACGTGTACACAAAAAACCCAGCAAACGAAGTATTTAAGCATTGCAATCTGACAGTTTCTTTCAGGCAATAAACATCAAATTAACATGGACGAGAACTACGACGTTATAGTTTTGGGTACAGGATTGACCGAGTGTATTCTTTCTGGTCTTCTTTCAGTTGAAGGGAAGAAAGTGTTGCACATTGATCGTCAGAACTTTTATGGGGGCGAGTCAGCTTCGCTCAACTTGTCTCAATTGTATTCTAAGTTTAAGCCTTCTAGTCAGAAGCCTGAGACTATTACTGGTCGTGACCGTGACTGGTATGTTGATTTGATTCCTAAGTTCTGTATGGCAACTGGGGAATTGACCAATATCTTGGTTCATACCAACGTCACCCGTTATATTAAGTTTGACAAGATTTCCGGAAGTTATGTTTACCGTAGTGGACGTATTTCGAAGGTTCCTTCTAATGAGGTCGAAGCTTTGAGATCGTCTTTGATGGGTATGTTTGAGAAGCGTAGAATGAAGCGTTTCTTGGAATTCATTGCCAACTATTCTGAAGATGAGGTCTCGACACACCAGAACTTGAACTTGGACAGAAACACCATGAATGAAGTTTACAACCACTTTGGATTGGAGAGTGGTACCAAGGATTTCATTGGCCATGCCATGGCTTTATGGTCTAACGATGACTACTTGGAAGAAGTGGCCCGGCCTACATACGAGCGTGTCCTCTTATACGTTCAATCCGTCGCTAGATATGGTAAATCTCCTTACATCTACCCATTATACGGATTGGGTGAATTGCCTCAGGGTTTCGCCCGTTTATCGGCCATCTACGGAGGCACTTACATGTTGGACACCCCAATCGATGAAGTGTTATACGATGGCGACAAGTTTGCCGGAGTTGTGACCAAGGAAGGAAAGGCCAAGGCCCCAATTGTGATTGCCGACCCAACCTATTTCCCAGAAAAGGTTAAGAAGACCGGATCCCGTGTGATCAGAGCCATGTGTATCTTGGACCACCCAGTACCAAACACCAACGACTTGGACTCGTTGCAAATCATCATTCCACAGAACCAAGTTGGACGTAAGAACGACATCTACATTGCAGTTTTGTCGGACTCGCACTGTGTTGTTCCAAAGGGATACTACTTGGCTATTGTTTCGACAATTATCGAAACCGACACCCCACACGTTGAATTGGAACCAGCATTCAAGTTATTGGGAAGTAGATTGGACACATTGATGGGAATCGCCGAGTTGTACGAGCCGGCCTCTGACGGAACCACCGATGGTATCTTCATAAGTAAGAGTTACGATGCATCATCGCACTTTGAATCCACCACCGACGATGTCAAGGACTTGTACTTTAGAATCACAGGAAAACCATTGGTGTTGAAAGAAAGAGAAATCCCAGAGGATGAAGATTAGAATAAGAACAAGAATAAAGTTATAATGTAATTGATGTAAGTGTAATAACGTCTTTTCAAATGATATACTGTAATGTATTGCGTATACAATTGTGGTTCAGAACGTTGAGAGCTCGGAACAATCTTATCACTTAATATTTTGTGATACCAATAGAGTGCTTAGAGTGTCTGACTAATACTCAACAAACTATGAGTACTCCTCAATCCACAGTGCAAATATGAAACTATATAAAGGCCAGAAATCGCAGCCGAAAAAACTCAATTGAGTCTATATCTCTTATCATGTCACATCCTGTCAAGTTGATTCGTTCATTGGCCACTAAGAGTGGTCTTCCAATTACATTTGGTACTGGTTCTGGAACCAAGTGGCAATGGCTTAAGAAAGGTAGACCTGAGGACCAGCTTAGTAGCTTGGATCAGAATTTGATTGATCAATTGTCTTTATCTTTAAAGCTTGGTTACAATCATATTGACACGGCTTCATTTTATACTACTCAACCTGAAGTTGCCGAAGCTATTAGACAAACTGGGATAAAGAGAGAAGATGTATTTATTACGTCCAAGTACTCCCCAGGAGTTCCAGGTCATATCAATGAACACAAGAGTGCTGCTTCCAACTTGGACGTGATCTTGAAGGAATTGAAAACTGACTACATAGACTTGTATTTGATCCATACACCATTTTTCTTCGAAAAGGAATCTCACGGTGAAACTATCGAAACAGCATGGCAACACCTTATCGACGCGAAAAAAGCTGGAAAGGTTAGACACATTGGAGTCTCCAACTTTGCTGTTGAACATTTAGAAAGAACTTTTAAGGTTGCAGGCGACCCGGCATTTTACCCGGAAGTTAACCAGATTGAATTCCACCCATACTTGCAAAACCAAACCCCTGGAATCGTTGAGTTTGCTAGTAAGAACAACATCTTACTCGAAGCTTATGGTGCATTAACTCCTTTGTTTAGAATTAAAAAAGATAACAAGGAATTGAGCAGAGATGAACACCCATTGCCAAAACTCATTGACGAATTGGCTGCAAAGTACAAGAAAACCGACTCCCAAATCTTACTTAGATACACCTACCAAAAGGGAATCTTACCAGTCACCACTTCTTCTAAGGAAGAGAGAATTAAAGAATCCTTGGATGTAGTAAACTTTGAATTGTCCAAAGAAGATGTTGAACAAATCAACAAGGTCGGCCTGACTTTCCACTTCAGATTCATCTTTAGCGACTTCTTTGACAAAAAGAAGTAGTCAATTATATATTAGAAATGCCACACTCTTTACAAATCTCCAATTCGTAATGTCTCAATTTGTGCGACAAATTTGCAGCCTAATGAGCACCTTCGTAAGGCTCTCCCTCCCCCCTCCTCACCTTTAGTGTGGATAGAATGACAAATTAAAGATAAACTATAGTGGTGGCTTAATTAACGATATTCTGTATGATGTAATTGTGACTAGTGGCGAAATGCCACAGAGATAGCGCATATAAGAAGGGGATGAATTGTATGAAATAAAATGAATTAAATAATCTTATCTAAATGTCAACTCAATTACACCCCCTCTTAAAGACTGTGTCTGGTGCCCCAATTACTATTGGGTATGGTACTGGAACTGAATGGAAAGATTTGAAGAGAGGCGATCCTTCGAATGGTGATAAGCTGGAACAATTAGTTGATGCTTTAGTGTTATCTATTAAAGCTGGGTTCAATCATCTTGATACTGCTGAGGTTTATACAACTCAACCTGAATTGGGTAAAGCACTTCATAAGAGTGGAGTTCCAAGAGAATCATTATGGGTTACTACAAAGTATATTGTGTCCTCTGGAAATATTAAGAAACAATATGATTCACCAACCACGTTCATTGATGGGACATTGAAAGAGTTGGGTGTCGAGTATATTGACTTGCTTTTAATCCACCACCCCTTCTGGGATGAAACTAAGGAAAAGTATACCTTGGAAAGTCTTTGGAAAGAATTTGCTGAGATCAGAAAGGCAGGCAAAGTGCGTTATATTGGTATTTCCAATGGTAGTGTCAAGCACTTGGAGAGATTAATTAAAGCTAGTCCTGAAAAGGAAGATCTTCCAGTGATTAACCAGATCGAATTTCATCCTTACTTACAAGACCAAACTCCTGGTGTTATAGAATTCTCCAGTAAGAACAATATTTTGACCACGGCTTATGGTGCATTGACACCATTATTTAGAATTAAAGATAAGGAGGGTAAATTGGTTGAAGACCATCCATTAACCAAAGTGTTACCAAAATTAGCTTCAAAGTATGATAAGACTGAAGGCCAAATCTTACTCAGATACACTTTACAAAAGGGACACTTGCCAATCACAACTTCTACAAAGGAAGAAAGAATCAACCAAGCTCTTGACAGTGAAAACTTCAAATTGGCTAGTGAAGATATTAAGTTGATTGACACTGAAGGCTCTAAATTCCACTACAGAGGTTTTTACGGAGCACTTCTTGGTGAATAAATGCATTTAAAGCTACGCGAATCAATTAGAGATGAATGAGTTCTATATTCATCATTTAGATTATTTAGGTGTCTAGTTTATTTATACTAAAACAGGCTAAAAACATTATTGAAACAAGTATGAAGCGGCTACTTCAACGTTTCCATCTGTCAGTTTCAATGCATTAATTGCATCTGTTCTTGTGAATCCTAAGTCAATTAATTGTTTGATATCAGTTTCATTGGGCGTGTAGCTAGAGGAATTAGCACCACTAGAACTACTAGTAGCTGCTGCGGAACTCAGTGACGAATTACCTGTATTTTGTCTTTTCAGAGCAGCAGCAGCAGCAGTAATCCGTTTTCTTTCCTGGTCACTTTGAGAGTAAAGCGCATCACTGAAAATGCTACCTCCCAAGTTTGTGCCTGTACCAGGAATTTTAGGACCTGTTGGTCCAGCAAACACATTCTTTTCTATTTCAAATTCTTGTAAGAACTTGGCTTCGATGTGTTGACCCACCATCAATACTTCTTTCACCAAGTCAATTACACACTTGTGTCTTCTCAACATGTCTAAGCCAAAAAGTAAATCGACTTGGGTGTCAATAATAGTGAACGAGCAGGGAATGTCAATAGGTGAGTCGCCAATGGTAATTGGAACATTGTGAATTCTTCCTTCGATCGGTTGTGAACCAACACCTCTTGCTTCACCTTTGAATCTTTTGTCTATTAATCTTGAGATACCAACCTCTTCTGCTAATCTTGGGTTCATGACTGTCATTTGTGCACCTGAGTCTACAAAGGCTTGTACTTTATGGCCGTTGATTTTCATGTTGATGTACAACATGTTGACACTAGCGAAACTCTCAGGAATGATATCATATGCCAAGCGCATATTCTCGTCAATCTGTTCTTCTCTGATTAACTCTAATATTCTTGCTTGGTTTTCAGGTTCGTCTGGGTTTTGTTGTAATCTTCTTAACTCTTCATTTCTACCAGAGTTACCTCCACCTTGGAGTTGCATCTGTTCGATTTGTTCCAAGAACTTTTCTTTAAAGAGTACCGGATCGTTTAATGTAGCGTGGAGTCCTGGATTAGTTGCTCTCAATTGTTCATTCGAAGTTGGGTTGTTCAATAGCTGTTGTCGAACCAATTCAGCTTGGTTGTCTACTTCGTTGTTTGAGTTGGCAGTAGTAGAAGATCCTGAAGTTGCTGCAGGTCTTCTTCTTCCACCAGCTAACTGTATCAAATCATTATCATTAATATTTAACTCCTCCAATGTTTTAGAATCGTCTGACAATACGTTTCCATTCAACTTGAGTTCTTGTTTGGATGGTTCAATTTCGGTTTCAGCTTGAAGATATGCTTTGAAGTCTTGAAGTGTCAAAGACCCTGGAATGTCTATGGATAATATAGATCCATCATCTGTCGAAATAGTTAATTGCATTTGGCGTCGGTGTTCCAAATACTTTATAAATACGGTTGTACTCGAATCAAGTGTATATTTATATTCCCGATTGTGGCAAAAATATTAGAAATCACAGTTTGCACCCTAAGAACAAAGTGCTAGAAGGTTCCAGTTGAGATCTTGTCTGATTACGAGGGAGGCAAAAAGAAATACGGGCTATGATAAGCATTATGAGTGTCATTTAATGAGAAACCTTATTTCAGGCGTGGTTGTTGTATTGTTGTTTTAGAACTTAATGATGACTTGTATGGCTATTTATATCGATCTCTAACAAATCTTCAAACTATCTTGAAACAGAACATATAAAGTCTTATCTCTATCTTTACGTATATTCAATATTGATATACTAATTGCACCCTTTAAATGATCTTGATCAGCTCTATCAGTTTACTTATCACTTAAATCAATTCACTCACATCAATTCATTCACCTTACTTCACTCACCACATCACTCACCACACTCCAACCTCATACATCCTACAATAATAATTCTTCATCAAACCTGACATTCCTATAGTACATCTATTATACAACGACTTCTTAACTTGGAACAATCATAGCAACCTGTGCACCATTCAATAACATCTCCTTGATAACCTTGTCTGATTTCACATCTTGATTCACTTCAGTAACATCATTGAGGACCATGTTAACATAATCGTCAAACCCAATCAATGTGCCGATGAATTCTTTATCATTAGTCAATAACACCTGTATTCTCTTTCCTACCGACTTGTCGATTATCTCTAATGGCAATACAGTGGCTGGAACCTCAATCTCTTCACTCATGTTTTCTATGTTGAGTTTTCTTCATTTTTTTTTTTATTTCAGTATTGAATGAGAATAGTGTGAGAGTGAGTTGATGATGTTTAAGTTTGATTCAAGAATTAGGTTTAGAAAGATGAGAGTCGTCATTATGTAAAGATCAATCTTAAAAGATTAGTACTTGTATTGGCTTCTACTAAAGGGGTTTGTTATTCTGATGATACTCATCATAGGAGATCTCAGTGTGCAACTTCACTAATAACTACAATTAATCAACAAACTTATTGGATTGTAATTCAAAACCTCATGAAACCACGATCATTCTATTAATAAACTCGCTTCCTCTACATTAAAACAAATCCTAAACTCATTTGCCACTCTTAATTCCCAAACAAGCTTTACTAAACTACAAATTCTAATTTAATCTTAAACCAAAACATAAAATCTATTTCTATACCATATACTACTTCTTAACCTCAGCAACCCTAGTAAACCTGTTTGATTTCCATCCATCAAAGTTAATGAGTGCTTGCATGCACCCCCATTCTGTGATCTTGTTTTGTAACCACACCAAATTCACCGGCTTCGTTAAGTAATCATTGCATCCTGCCATGAGTGCATGTTTCCTATCCGCAGACAGATTCGACGAGGCAGTCAACGCTACTATAATCACAGGCAGTATGAAAATGGAAAGGTCGAGCTTCTCTTCATCCTTGATTGTCCTCTGGTTTGTGAACAGTTCGTTTTCTGCAAACATTCCAATTTGGTTGATCCTTTCCAAGTACCGAATTTCTTTGGTGGCTTCGATCCCAGACTTGACCGGCAACTGCAAATCCATAATCACCAATTGGAATCCTCCCAGTCTCCATTTGTCTACTGCCTCTTGTCCATTTTTGGCAATCAGATAGTGGATCTTGTGTTTTCTCAAGAAAGCACCCAAAATGGCCTGGTTAATGGCGTTATCTTCCACCACAAGAACAGAAATCGATGGAAGTACCTTATCAGTTGTGCTCTTGGCTGGGCGAAGCGGTTTGCCTGGATTGGGCACTATCCCGTTCGGCTTTACATTATTGCCATTGCCATTGCCATTGCCATTCTTTTTCCCTGGAGCAGGGCTCTTTGCCTTATTATTGTTAGAGCCAGTTGTGGTTACACTTGACGGACTCTTTTGGTCGTCGGATTTATCTTCCTTTTCTTCTTTGATATCTCCATTGCCACCCTGGTCTCCTTCTCTGGACTCCCTAGACTTCCCAAGGTCCAATGATGGTAACGTTTTATATTTCCTGAGATTTTTTTTGTTCCCCTTATTGTTTACACTGTTACTCCTAACGGCTTTATTATTATCGTCCAACATCCCCTCTGTTTTTCTGTCTTTGAGTTGCCCCTCGTCAAACGAAAGTCTCTTCGATGAGTTTCCTCCCGAGGCGAGTGAAAAGTTCTTAGGGAGCAATAAAATTGCTTGACTGTTATTGCCGTTATTGGTGTTATTGTTGTTAGCATTTCCTGCCGTTGCCTGTACTGAAGTATGAGAAGGTGATGTTGAGATCGATGTTGGTTGTTGTGGGTTCGATTGTGACCTACGGTGTACTGCAGACACGGGTGATTTCCCGTCACGTTGTTGCAAGACAGGTGAGTGCGATGAATCTTTGGGGTACCCACCCCCGTTGTTGTTCTGATTGTACGTGTGGTAGAACTTTTGAGCCGGAGGTTGAGGTTGAGGTTGTTTGATGGTAAGGTTGGGAGACTTTTGGTGTGGGATCATCGAAGATCCTGCTTCGATGACGTCGTGTGGTTCTTCGATCAAGAGTGCGTCGTGCACTGTCATACCCTGAGGGTAGAAATGGTCGAGAATCGACCACACCAGCTGGTCTGGTTCGAGGTATTTGAACGAAGGGATTGTCGACGAGACCCCCTTCATGCTGTCAGGAGATACTGAGTTCAGGTTCCCTCCCCAGCTATTTTTCTTTAAAGAATTCAATCTGCTTCCCAAGTCGATTTTGATCAATAGATCTGCCGGATCGTATGTTTTGGCCAACGAGTTGGGGAATTTGTTGATGACGAGTTGTTTCAAGTCATCGACAATGTCGTATTCAGTTACGATGATTGTAGTTGGGGTAGCGTTTTGTCTTTTTACCCATACTCTTCTTCCATTAGGCTGCGGCAACGCGTATTGTTGTTGGTGTGGCGACGTAGGTTGGTGTAAAATCCACGGTAACATTTGAGGCTGCTGGTGCGGCTGTGGAGTATGTTGTTGCAGCAGTGGTTGATGTTGCAGCAGTGATTGGTGTTGTTGCAGTTGAGGATTTGTACTCAAATGTGCCTGTGTTTGGATCTGAGGTGGTGGTTGATTATGAGTAGGTGATTGCACGTTAGAGGGAGGATTCACATTCTGATGGTTCAGATTGGTCGACCCAATCGAAGTAGGGTTCCCAGAAAAGGGAAACGAAGCTAGATTCGAAGCAAGCGAAGGACTTGTCAACGCATTGGAAGCTGCCGTGGCTGCAGCCAATGCAGAAGAAAAGGACGTTCCAGTAGTCGGAGTCCCTGCTGCTAAATTCAGTGTAGGCCGTGTATTTTTAGTCATAATAGCACAAGCCTATGGCAATGGGTTCCGTTATGCTAAAATCAAGTATATATACTTTCTAAACCCTGTCTATCTCTATATGGTTATCTTTTAAAGCAAATCAAATTTTTACATGTTCATTGTTGGAAGAAAAAAAAAAAATGAAGGGGGAAATTAAGATTCTCGATGTAAAGAGGTTGTAGAGAGGTAGTGGAGGGGGGGCCCTGCAGCCGAGGAGGGAAGGTGATTAAGGAAGATTATTCCCAATCGTCATCGCTTTCATCATTTTTCTTAGGGTTTTCCACTTTGACAGCATCAGCACCTACCGATTCGTCTTCTTCTTCATCGTCGTCCCAAGTAAATTCTTCCTCTTTTTCGGTATTTAAGAGTTCTTTTCTTTTAGATTCCGATTCTTCGATTTGGTTAAGGTTATTGAAGTAGTTGTACCAGAATTGTTTGTATGGGATTTGTACAGGTACTAGTTGGTTCATGAGTTTATCCAATGTATCTGGGTATTGTTTTAAGAGTGCTGCTATCTCTTCTGTTTTTGAATCTGCGTCGAATTCCTTTTCATTAGTTTCGAATTCTACTTTGTTCAAGTATAACAGTGGTGTAGTATGGAGTTTGAAGAGCTCGCTATCGAAACGTGTTGTTCCGTATGCTTTGTATGAATTAATTGGCAGGAAACTTAACTCTTTCTCTTTGGGTTGTTCTGGTTCTTCTTGTGCTGGTGCAACGCTTATAAAGTTGGAGAAGAAACTACCAACTTGGGTTAAATATTCTCCACCCTTCTTCTCAACCAATTCCAATTTAGCATCGAGTGAGTCCAAATTGGCATTGACGTCAAAGGTTGGGATTCTTTCTGAAATATCTTTAGTATTAAGATTAATATTCCCTAATTGTGCAGTCAACTTATCAAATGAATACCCTTCAGATAAGTTAGTCCTAAAGCTTCCCAATTGTTTCTCGATATATTCCAAATTACCAGTAACATTAGCATTCTCTTTCAATTTATTCAATTGCGTAATTAACTGTTCTTTACTCTTAACTGTATTCTCATCATGAAGTAGGTCATTAAATTTCCCTTCAACTAATGAATATACCTTATCAATTTCGTCTTCAAGCTGATGAACTGCACTTTCAGTTTTCTCATTGGTTTCATTGGCAGTCACAATCTTATCTTCATGTGCCGCATCATCAACTACAGGGTCATAGAATTCCATTTCTGAAGTTTGGTTCGTATTGAGGGTTTATTGGTGCTGTTACTTTTTAAGTTTTTTTCCCCTTGCTGGCCCTATGGGTGTACATACTAAATTTTGAAAGCCCACTAGGAAAAATGAGTCAATCTTGAAAAAGTTAAAAGATCTTGAGTTAAAGAGTATGAAGCGGTTAGTTACGCTTTCTAATGCTTTGTTTAAGCAACAGAGTTACAAGTCTGGTTCAAATGTGTTCCCTAAACCAATAAATTTCACCATTGATAAACAACAGAACTGGCTTATTCTTGGGCCTGAGAAAACTCATTTTCTTAATGTTTTAGCAGGTAAGTACTTGGCGAGTCCAGCTCTTTCGAGGAAATTGAGTCCTGAGGTTGAGTTTTTGAGTTTCAATGATAAGTTGGGCATTGATAGTGTTCATTTATCAGCAAGATATGAATCGTTTTCAAGCCGTGATACTATAAACAATACAGTGGAAGATTTTATATGGGGTACATACAATTACAATCAAAATACTGCTACGAAATTGGATGCGGAATATGTGAAATCACTTATCAAACTTTTCAATTTGGAACATCTTCTTGGGAACTGGGTTAACACATTGAGTAATGGACAAACACGTCGTTTGAAGTTGGTCAAATCTCTTATCAAAAAACCACAATTGTTGGTGGTGGATGATCCTTTTTTGGGCCTTGATGTCTCGAGCACAAAGACCATGTGGGGGTTATTAGGTCAATTTTCGCAGCAACATGGAGTAACTTTGGCTTTAGGATTGAGAGCAAATGATCTTACTGATAATGAGAACTTTGAGAAGCTGGTTGTTTATGTAGACAAGGAAGGGGTTGAGATTGTAAACCGTGAAACTATAGAATCAGATGAATCTAAAAAACCTAAAGAATTGAAAGTTCTTGACCCTTCATCTCTTGACAAGTCAAGTCATATAGAATTCTTAAATGCTTCTGTCAAGTATGGAGATAAAACTATCATTGAGCACTTGGATTGGAGGATCCCAAGAGGATCCACATGGAGAATTGTGGGTAATAATGGTACTGGTAAAACCACTTTGCTTTCTATGATTACGTGTGATCATCCACAATCATGGAAGTCGATAATTTCAATCAATGGGACTGTCCGTAAAGCAGGTTCTGGGCTTACATTTTTTAGTATCAACAACCAAATTGGTATTTCATCACCTGAACTTCACTCATTAGTTCCATCTGAAAAGACAATGATGGATGTGATTTTGAACGGTCTTGTTCCAAGTATTGGTAATCTGAATTTTTCAATTTCTTATAAGGAAGATAAGGTACCTGAATTTGCAGCCAGTATTTTGAATGAATTCCTGGAAATTTTAGAAACAAATGGAACAACAAACTTCAAAGAATTGAGTGTTACTTATCAAAAATTAGCACTTTTCTTAAGAGCAGTTATTAAAAAACCAGAGATTTTGATTTTAGATGAAGCATTCTCATGTTTTGATGATGAAAAGTTATTAGAGAGATGCCACCTGTTGATTCCTGAATTTTTACCCAACACAACTACTTTATTAATTGGGCATGTTGATTGGGAATTACCTGAATTTGAGTATGCTATTGTTTTAAATGATGACAAGAGTTATACTTTAAAGCAGAGAGTTTAATAGTAGAGGAAAAATAGATTAGAGTGGCTAGAAATTAGAATGAAAAGTAGATTAAACATTGAGAGAGACTTCTTTTAGTTGAGTAATAAAGTGTAAGATCGTGATGCTTGTGGTTCTATATCTATTGAATGATTTGCCTTAGAAAAGTAATACTAAACACTTTTTCTCTACTATCACACTAGAGTTAGGAGATCACTATCAAATAGAAACATCATTATTGAATGATAACTATCACCATAAAAGATCATTTACATTCATAAAGATAACTCATTATAAAAGATAAAATCTCATTATAAAAGATAACATTACATCCCTAAACCAACACATCTAAGTTGGCTTAAAATGAAACATTCAACCCTGCTCAGCCCTTTATTGAAACATTCGATTAAAACCCTCTTCAGAATCACAAAAATATCATAAATGTCTCACTAACAATTTCCTGTTCAAGAATTACCTCCGCATATTCGACTTTTCATTTACTTTTCACTAACCACCATACATGTACACCTCTACACACCAACGCCTAACGTTTCATAAATAATACACTCTACGTCTACGTCCCCTTTTTCCTTTTCCTCCCCCCAGCGGTTCAAGCAGGACGCAAACCATGTGACAAAGACACACACCACACCACGGATTCAATTACTTAAATAATACAATAAAATACGAATCAAGAGAGTACATAACCAAGCACGAATAATAATCCCAAACATTAACCTCAGCCTCATATACACAGCCCTCCCACTCAGTACACTGTTTCTTGCCCCTTACTGAGTACAGTACCCGTTACAACCGCCAAAAAGTCTCACTGGAGGCTCGGCTTTTTCAAATAGGGGCGCGTCTCTAACAAAGCGAGCCATGCAGGCCCACTAAAGAGAGCGAGAGGTGCGAAAAAACCGTCAAGCCAAATAAAAGCAGCCCTTTTCAGTAGAGTAAAAAAAATATACAAAGCAGTTGCTCCAACAAATCAAGATTGGTATCTACGCACGATGCCATTAACGGAGTATATTCCCAATGCGCCTGAGGATGATCGGCCAGAAGCTGTGCTTGCTGATTTGGAGTTTGGTAAGCTTACTTCCAAAGAGTATTTGCATGTTTCCAGTCATCCCGCAGGTGTTCCTTTACCTACGCCTATAGACGATGAACCTCCATATATAATTTATCTTGCGACGTATATTAGTTATCTTATTCTTATTATCATTGGGCATATCAGAGACTTTTTCGGTAAGGTTTTCAAGCCTGATGAGTATAAAGATTTGATTGAGCATGATGGGTATGCCCCATGGTATGATGGTTTTGAGAGTTTTTACGTTCGTCGTTTGAAAACTAGAATCGATGATTGTTTTGCCCGTCCTATCCATGGTGCCCCAGGTCGTTATGTCAAGTGTTTTAACCGTGTTCGTGAAGGAAGACATGGATACCTTTATGATGGTACGTCGAATGAATGTTTGAACTTGTCACTGTACAATTATTTGGGCTTTGCCCAATCGAAAGGTGTTTGCACTGATTATGCCTTACAATGTGTTGAAGAATATGGAACTGGAGGTCGTTCGCCTCGTGTGCACACAGGAACAACAGACTTGATGAGTAAATGTGAACGTGTCATTGCCGACTTTGTGGGAATGGACGACGCCATTGTAGTAAGTCAAGGTTACGGTACCAACGCAGCCTTGTTTTCATCGCTCTGCGACTCAAAGACATTGGTCATCAGTGACGAATTAAACCACGCCTCCATCCGTTTCGGTATCCGTTTATCTGGTGCCTCAGTAAAAGTTTTCAAGCACAACGACGTGGCAGACTTGGAAAAAGTGATCCGCGACCAAATCGCTCAAGGACAACCAAAAACTCACCGTCCATGGAAGAAAATCATCATTGCCATTGAAGGTCTCTACTCAATGGAAGGAAACTTGGGTAACTTGCCTGACATTGTCGAATTAAAGAAAAAATACAAATGCTACTTGTTTGTTGACGAAGCACACTCAATCGGTGCTCTTGGACCTAGAGGTAGAGGTGTGTGCGACTACTTTGGCGTCGACCCTCGCGAAGTCGACTTGTTGATGGGTACATTCACCAAATCGTTCGGTGCCACTGGAGGTTACGTTGCAGGTGACCATGCCTTGATCAACAAGTTAAAAATCAACTACATCTCACAGTGCTACTCAGAGCTGGTCCCACCAGCTGTCTTGGGTCAAATCATCTCATCATTAGGAATCATCAACGGTACAATCAACCCCGGCGAAGGTAAAGAAAGATTGCAAAGAATCGCATTCAACTCACGTTACCTCCGTTTGGGATTGAAGAGATTGGGCTTCATCGTATATGGTGCAGACGACTCTCCAGTCATTCCTTTATTGTTGTTTTTACCTGCCAAAATGCCTGCCTTCTCTAGAATGTTGTACAAGATGGGAATCGCTGTTGTCATTGTAAGTTACCCAGCAACCCCATTGATCAGTGCTAGAGCTAGATTATGTGTCAGTGCTTCGTTAACTAAAGAAGACTTGGACTACTGCTTGGAGAAATTCAGCGAAATAGGTGACTTGATCTACTTGAAGTTCAGCAGTGGCATTGCAGGTGGATCAAAGGTGGCAGGTGTAGCACCAAGATGGTCAATCGAAGACGTTATCGCAAACAATGTCGAAGATTGCAAAAAACCTCAATTAGGATAAGACTAGAGGTGAGCTGAGTCTTGTGGTTTCATAGACCATAGAATATGCGTTTAACTCAAATGCATCGTAAATGTCTTGTATATCTTAATTTTAATTCAATTAATAATATTAGAAATGTATTAAAGTGGTGGTTGGATAGTGCACAGTTACTTGATTCTGTATACTCTCCATGTTATCTATAGATCACTCTATTTTCTGAGGAGCCGTCATAATCTCTCTTGTATTCTCCCCCATAAATTGATTCGCTTTTAATGATTAAAAAAATCAAATATCATTAACCATGGACTTTAAAATTCCAGAGCCACTTGTGCCTCCCTTGCGATTCAATACAGTTGAGCCTAGTCTCCATCGAGGAGCGTATCCACGAGAGGTCAACTTTGTCTTCTTGAAGAGTCTCAAGTTGAAGACTATAGTATCACTTACACCACATCCGATTACAGAGCTAACTGATCCTAAACTCTATGAATTTGCATTGAGCAACAATATCAACTTGGTTCATATCGAGTGTGCACAGTCTGGAAAGGGGAAGAAGAGAGGTGTGCCGATGGGTTATACTACTATCGTGGAAGTCATGAAATATATCATTCATACAGAGTATGCTCCTGTTTACGTACATTGTCTTAATGGTGGCCAAGTCACCAGTTTGGTAATTGCATGTTTACGCAAGTTACAATTCTGGTCATCCATATCTATCTTCAATGAGTTTATCAATTTCACAACCAACATCACCGTCAATGATAGAAGTTTCGTAGAGGGCTTCAAAGGAGAAATCAACATCAATACAAAGGACAAAGCAACTTGGTTATGGTTGGGAATGAGTGAAGGAATCGTCGGAAGTCACCCAAGGATACGAATAACTAAGAATGAAAATGACTGTGAACCTGTTGTATAGTAACAAGTGACAAGTTGATTAGGCAATATCAGCACTACTATCAGCATCTAATTATAGAAAAAGAATAAATTCCTATTCTTAGCTTAAACAACACGCAAGCGAGCTCGTATGTAGTTTTAATGTAAAGAGGGTTCAGGAAAAATATACATAGACTTAAACAACGATTTACAGACTACTTAAAATATGCAAATGTATCATTACTATATTCTTTGATAGAATAAACAGTATGCATTCTTGTTCATAACCTGGTTAGGTGAACAGTTGAATGTGACTTTTGAATCATCGAAATAACACCATCCTCTTGTTTTCTTCGAATCGCTAGGTTTATATACATATGAGGTGTAATGGCCAGTAGTTAAGTTTCCAAAGTGATTCACTACTCCATACAACTTGTACCTGAATGGAGGAATTTGATTTCTGTTGGCTAATGTAGACAAGTACTTTGATTCTTGTTCAGCACTTATCTCATTTCCTGTCTTGTTAACATAAGTCCCTACTTCAGGCCAATACTTGGTCAAGTCTAAAGTTTCATTCACAGGATACTTGACAAAATTATCCAACTTGTTAAAGTATCCTGTTGGAGTCAAGCCAAACCGTTTAAAATTAAGAATCAAAATTTGCGGAAGGCGTGTTAATGAAATGGTTTTAGTCAGCTTGGTAAACTTTTTACATCTAGGACAATGCCACTTGTTGTTATCGTCCAAGAGTTCAGTGTGTGTAAATTCCTTCAAGCAGTCATCCAACAGAATATTCTGGTCACTTCCAAGTTTACGAGGAATTGGTAACGACAATATCGAAAATGCATTATAGGATGTTGAAGTCAACTCACACTCAAGACACTTTAATTGCGACAAGTATTGACCTTGGAAATAATCTACAATCACCGAGAAATTCAACTTCAAGTAACGTTCCCATTCCACAGTAGATGCAAGTCTCACGGGTAATAATTCTCTGGCTTTCTCCTGTTCCAGACTCAACTCTACAATCGCCTGTCTTTCTCCTGCATTGGAAACAATCATCTGGTTCAAATCTTCATGCAACCCATCAAGTAAAAAGTTCAAGAATTCAATACAATCTTGTTGGTCGAACGACGCAAATTGACCCCCAGGAGATAATGAGCCTACCACCTTTTTGAATTTAGATGGTGAAAACGATTTCTCTTTACAACTGAAGATATCTTGCAACAATTGAACAAAGTTTGTCGTTAAAATCCCCTTTGTTCCCAACTTGTTGTTCATGTTAATGTGTTGACGATACGATGAAGATGTGATTGAGGTGCTGAAGAAAAACCCAGTCAACTGTGGTGTTGCAGCCAAACATTGTAAAACACAGTTCATGTAACAGGAGTTACCCAAGTTCACAAGTCCAGTTGTGCTCAGTTGGATTATGCTAGACACACCTGCAGCAATTGCAGAATTACCATTAGAGCTCGACAGTGCTGATGAACCATTTTGGGTCGAAGCTGACAATGCAGTGCTGTTTCCATTCGAAGAACTTGAAGTTGATGTCGCTTTTGAAGTCAACATTTTTATTGATCCTGCAATCGAATTACTTCGCTTTATCTGTGGTATCTTTTGTTGGGAGGGTGAGTCAACGTATCTATTCTCAGTATATTCATGATACTTGACAGGCCATGCAGTGTTACCAAATGTATTTGAATTAGGAGTTGAAGATGTCGTCTTGGCTATCGATAGGTAATCACTAAAGTTTTTCAAGTAAGGTTCATTTCTCTTTTGAAATTCTGCCGTAGATGGTGGGATTGGAGAAGAAGGATTAGAAGATCCTCTCGACAAGCTTGCCGTTGGTTTAGTTAATATCGAAGTTACTCCTGTACGTTGTAACTCGGAATGTCCAAATGTGTCGAACCATTCTTGAACACCACCAGCAACATAACAAGGGTATTGCTTAAGTTTCGAGCTGATGTATTTGTTTTTGAACATAATTAATTCAACCAATCTATTAAAAGGATTATTTTTAGGTGAGATCAAGCTGTTTTCGTTTAAAAGCATATTCTTTAAGTTGTGGAGTCGATCTGTTCCCTTTTCCATTCGTCCATAACTCAAGTTGTATATCACGATAACATCATACTTGTGTCTATCTTGGAATCTCATGAATTGTTCATGTGGGAGATGCATTTGTAATCTAGATTCTAGATCTTGATCGTTGATGTTTCCTGCGTTTCTATTGTCTACTCCGAAAATCAGGTTTATATGAGACGGTTCGATGTTGATAACATCTTCGTAGTTGATGTGATTGTGGTTAAAGTCTTTGGTCAATCTATAGTCTATAAGTAGTACTTTTCCTTTATTTTGGGACAAGACGGGCTTGAGTTCTTTGGGGCTGATTCCTTCCCTGTATTTAAATTGTTTCAAGTTATCAGTAGGAAGTGTATTTGATTCATGAGATGCTGTTTTCAAAGAATTGAACCGTGATAATAAAGGATCAACCGGATCCGAGTCAGTAGCTGTTATATTACTTTCACGAACTAATGACTTCTTGACAATATCAAACTTAGCATAATCGCTAAGAATCTGGCGATTAATAGACTTACGGAACTCTTTCTGACTCTCAGTTGTAGTTGCTTCAGCCTTCTGATAAAATAAGTTGGTAAGACGATACAGTAAGTAAGCCAACTCAAAATCACAATACCCAAGTTTATCGAGCTTGTGTACTTCATGTTTAAAGATTTCTAACAATAAAAGCTGATAATTGTATAATTTGGTAGCATTCGCAGCACCCGGAACTACCTCAGAAGCTATCGAATTAGAAAGAAGATCTAACTCAATAGTACTCTTGAAATGTATACCATCACTCATGGCAGAAGAACGTGTGGGAGTCAGTATTTGTAATTTTTGATTACCTTTTTTTGCCTTTAGATCTGGTTGGCCTGCATAAAATTATAAAGTTGAGTTGAGTTGGAGATGTGGAGTTAAGGGAAGGTTAAGGGAAGGTTAAGTGAAGGTTGAGGTGAAGTTGAGGTGAAGTTGAGGATGAAGGGGGATGTATGGTGATAAGAATTGTGATTTTTTGAGAGTAATTCGAAAGAATATCAGTGATAGTTTGCTATGTTCTGTAGTTACATTTAGTTATGTTATACACTAGCAGTTTGAAAATAGATCAGTGTCTAAAGTTGGAGAAAGTACGCTGATTAATAGGCAATACAAAGTGCTGAATTCACTTGATGCCGTAATTTATTAATATGAATATCAAGATCAATCATGATGATGAATTTTGATTTTGATGTTCGTATATTCTTTCAAGTTCAATGTGATCTTTTGGAGGTTGACCCTGGCAATAATTACATTTTCAATGATTACTCTTTGAATAAGTAGCTTAACTCGTTTCATCTTTATCTCAACATCTGTACACTTCCTATGTTTGTGTGCTCGTCTTTTCTTAAACCTCTTGACTCATACTGTTTACTATCAATAGCTGCTAAAGGTTATATTTTCAGTTTTGTGACTGCAAATTCAATGAAGTCGCCTGGAACACCAAAAGAACTGAGCATTGCTGACTCTCTGAAACAGTTGCCCAATAATTTTATTATAACTGCTGTTATAGTTGACTTCTCACGAGTAACATTAGTTAGGGACTAACTGTGTCTTTCTAAGTTTTCAACAAGTTATTTTGGTTTTAGAGTGTGTGTTTTTCTACGTATTCCGTATTGAAATGAACTTATGAATGAACTTATGCTTTTCACATATACCCTTAAAGAAGTACCCAATACGATCTACGAAATATCTACTGTTTTCTATTATTCATTAGTAATTGGTCTTTCCAAACATTGAGAGCTTGTCTAATCCATTTTGTCAAGTTAATTCACCCTTTCAGAATAAGAATAATTGCATTCAGCTCCCTGAACAACATATCACGAGCATTCGCAGCAGAGAGTAATCCTTCATTTTGCATTATTAATACCAAACCATAATATCGTACACTACGCCACAACTACAAAGAGAGAGAATAAGAAAGGAAGCCAAAACAGCAACCAACACCTTCTAGTTACGAATATCTAGTCTACTGAAGCAACTTCTGGTATATGCCTACCTTTAACTTTTGCCTAATATACTTCTACCTGTAAACCAACACCATCAATGCTCACTGCATTTTTGCGAATGGTTTATACTGTCGGTTCTAAGACAGCGGAATATAACATTATCTTATGCATAGCGGAGAGAATCTGCTGTATTTTTTTCAATAGAACCTGCAACGATTTGCCCTTCTTCTACTTAATCTTAGTGTTTATTGTGAAGCTTCAAAAGATAAGTACTGGAGCTCACTTGCCTTGCTTAAGTTTATACTGTCTTGTTTCCTGGCTACTAGTTATCTGAAATACGAATTGGTGCTGCAAATTTCCGTATTTATACCCACAAAAGATTTTGGTCACGTGTTATAGGCTATGAAGACTTCACTCTGTGTATCACCCTTAAAAGCTAACAGCACTTCTAATATCTGAAATTAAAGTTGGATACCTCGAGCAGTACAGTTATAAGTTTTTTTTTTAACTCCTGTGTGCTTCCAAGACTCCAGATTACAGAATATTGACGGACAAAACCTCAACTGCTCGCTTCGTCCAAGCCTTTGAGTTGTCTAAAGAAGTAGGAGTTTTGATTGAATACTTAGGATTCTTAATGAAAACTAGATACATCAAGACAAGTTCTACCATATTAGTGACTTCAAACTTGTTGGCGATTAGAATCTTTAGTTCTTGCTAATGCACCAACCTTATCTGCTTCGTGGAATATTACCTCTGTTCAATTGTATCTTGAATTTTAAGACAATTCCTTTTAGCTCCTAATTTGCATTCTAAATTATATTTCTTTCACATGGCAGCTTTACCCTGATTTGGTTTACAACAAATTGAATAGAGATTGGGTTGAAGGCTGAATTGTCTTACATGAATCTGGAGAGTTGCTTCTGCGTGTAAAAACACAGTTAGTTAATTAAATATTTCTCGTACGATTAGTGTTACTCTGCCAAGTGTATGGCTCCTTTCTTATCAAGTATTTAATCTAATTTACATTTGAATATTTTGAGTTAAAAGTTTTTTTGCAGCCATTTTTTTTCGGTTTTAGTTGAAAGTGCTCATCCAAGCACCACACTAATAAACAATAAGCAATAAGAATACCAGATACTAAAATTTGTTTGTTGAAGGCCCAAGCATATCGTAAACTAGAAATTTGAAGACACATGCCTCAAAACAAATTTGCATTTTATGATTCCTTAAAATTGTTTTTGGAGTCCTGTGAAATACGCAACTAATTGACCTTTTTCAATGTTTCTAAATATATTCGAATTCTCTTTCTACCAGGTATCCAGCCTTACGTACCTTAACATAAATGTGTAACTAGGAAGGTGCATTAACGATCAAAACTTGTCTTCATTCAGCTCGGTAGAAAATTGTACCAAGAAATAGTAGAAGCGAAAATAATAGCTTCACCTTGATCAAGTGCCCTCAAACAGTGAAACTCACTCTGAAAACTAATTATTGCATCAGGAACTCCTCTCTAAGCGGCATTAAGGTTATTTTGAATGCTTCGTTGACATGCATTTTGAACCGAGACAATTTTCATCACTTCAAAAAATGTATGATTAAGTAGGTCGAACACCCTAGTAAAATGTTCTTTCAAGCGTGCAGCTTCGAGCAAAATTCAAACGAAAAGGAAGGATTGAGGGGTAAAATCAGTTTCAATTAGGAATGCTCGGGGTAGAGCATCATATCTCTTTGTTTTCATTGAAAGTTTAGTCTCTGAAGCGCATAAATGATTCTGCGTCAAAATACGATAAAAATGACCAGTGTTCACAACTAGTCCAGAATTAAGGTTTGCGATCCTAATCTCATAGCTGTGAGAATACATGAACTCACGCATTACTGATTCCTATACTCGTAAAAGAATAGAAATAAGATTCTTACGCAGTCATAACTAAGTGGCTACCGTGAATCAACTTAGAAAACTGCGAAGTAAATGCGTGCTCTTTCAACTTAAATAATTCGTTTCCCCTTTTTGCAATAACATTCCAATTATCATAAGTTTTTAAAGAATAGTGTAAACTTCGTAGTCATTCAGTCCATTTCAAGATAAAACTACTCTAAAAAGGCAATTGTGTAGCTGAATTGACTGTATTTAGCCAGTCCGGTTAAATGTTTGTATTCTAAAAATAAAATCTTCAGGTTTGGCTGCAACTTTTTTTTCTGGTAAAGTTTGAAGAGTATAGAGGACAGTATGAACTAGAAGGCGTTTTGGCCATCAGCATAGGCAGCAATTGAGTATAAATACCTGCCAATCGTCTCACATTATATACTTTTAGTTTACCAGATCAACACAGTCGTTCGCTTTATTACTACCTTTTTGGAGCTAACTCAACATGAAAGTCACCAATTATTCAATTGCTGAGCTCCTTTGCATGGTTCTTACCTTTGCATGCATTACGGAGGCAGCATTTGTTGGAAACTTCGAAGATATAGCTCAGGATTTCAAACGTACTGATCGTGATTTAAGTAACCCCGAAGAATCTAACATCGGAGAAAGTATCGTTAAGAGATTCTTTAACTGCCGTCCACCACCAAGACCTAGACCATGTCCTCCTAGACCATGTCCACCACCAAGACCAAGACCATGCCCTCCTAGACCATGTCCTCCAAGACCTCCTAGACCACCACCATGTCCTCCTCCTAGACCACCTAGACCACCTCCATGTCCTCCTCCTCCACCACCTCCTCCTCCACCTCCTCCACCACCTCCTCCACCTCCACCTCCTCCACCACCAAAGCATAGCAGCTCAACTACTCCTCCTAGGCCACCAAAGCCTAGCAGCTCAACAACTCCTCCTAAACCACCAAAGCCTAGCAGCTCAACAACTCCTCCTAAACCACCTAAGCCTAGCAGCTCAACAACTCCTCCTAAACCACCAAAGCCTAGCAGCTCAACAACTCCTCCTAAACCACCAAAGCCTAGCAGCTCAACTACTCCACCAACTCCACCAAAGCCTAGCAGCTCAACTACTCCACCAACACCACCAGTTCCAAGCTCAACTACTCCACCAACTCCACCAGTTCCAAGCAGCTCAACCACTCCACCAACTCCACCAGTTCCAAGCAGCTCAACCACTCCACCAACTCCGCCAGTTCCAAGCAGCTCAACTACTCCACCAACTCCACCAGTTCCAAGTAGCTCAACTACTCCACCAACTCCACCAGTTCCAAGCAGCTCAACCACTCCACCAACTCCACCAGTTCCAAGCAGCTCAACCACTCCACCAACTCCGCCAGTTCCAAGCAGCTCAACTACTCCACCAACTCCACCAGTTCCAAGTAGTTCAACTACTCCACCAACTCCACCAGTTCCAAGTAGTTCAACTACTCCACCAACTCCACCAGTTCCAAGTAGTTCAACTACTCCACCAACTCCACCAGTTCCAAGTAGTTCAACTACTCCACCAACTCCACCAGTTCCAAGTAGTTCAACTACTCCACCAACTCCACCAGTTCCAAGTAGTTCAACTACTCCACCAAAGCCTTGTCATCCAAGTAGCTCAACTACTCCACCAGCACCAAGTAGTTCAACCACTCCTCCTGTACCACCACCAACACCAAGTAGTTCAACTACTCCTCCTGTACCACCACCAACACCAAGTAGCTCAACCACTCCCCCTATACCACCAGCTCCAAGTAGCTCAACCACTCCACCAACTCCGCCAGCTCCAAGCAGTTCAACTACTCCACCAACTCCACCAGTACCAAGTAGTTCAACCACTCCACCAACTCCGCCTGCACCAAGTAGCTCAACCACTCCACCAAAACCATGTCCTCCAAGTAGCACAACAACAACTCCTGAATCATCATCTACTACTCCTCCTGTACCTCCAGCCCCAAGTAGCTCGACTACTCCACCAACTCCACCAGCTCCTAGCAGCTCAACCACTCCACCAACTCCACCAGCTCCAAGTAGTTCAACTACTCCACCAGTTCCTAGTAGTTCAACTACACCTCCAACTCCAAGTAGCTCAACTACTCCTGAGCCATGTCATACAACTAGCTCAACTACAACTTCATCGTCTACTAAGCCTGAGCCTTGCCATGAGAAAACCAAGACTCATAAATCTTAGTAAAATACCCCTCGCCTTATCACTTAAATATAACTTTTGAAATTTCAGTAATTTCAAGAATAATATTGGTTAGAGACTCTTTTCTTAGCATTAGAGTTTTGATCTAGGTGTTGTGGTTACGTTGATAAACTTTTCTTTAAAATGCGTATAGTTTAGACTAGAACAAATGAACATTTATCAACAAGTGTTTTGTAAGATAGCCATGAAGTACATGGAACTCCTTTTGTATTTCTAATTGTTCATCCTTTAAAACTAATTTTCCTTCTATGCTCTATTGAATTGTCAACTTACAATGTTCACCTTATAAAAATTCGAATATTTGGCTGCAAAAAAATTGAATACCCCCCTTTTATTAAGTACAAGATTTCTCTAATTGAATTCCACGCATTTATTTCAGTTCCATTTCATATTCATTCAATATATAAAAGTTAATCATATACATCAAGCATAGCTGGTGAACTCTTGCAATCCTTTATCAAATCCTTGTTCCCATTCCCATAAGTGCTTCAGAGACCCCTTTGAGTTGATATGCTCTTGGAGTCTGGCATTCTTCCATGCTTCAGCTCTACCCAAAATAGAACCTTCAAAATTAGCGAATTCTGTTGCATCTGCCCAAGCAGTTTTAAATCCGTCAGCGTATCTTTCATGTTCATAGGCTTCATTGGGGTTTTGATTATTCCAATAATTAGAGTGATTATTGAGGTTTTCATTTAATTTCCCATCAAGCTCTGATCCCCCAGGAATAGACTTGCCCTTAAAAGAAAGTGGCTCCTTAATCGCGCCTTTGTCTGTCATTGTTTTGTAATCCCATTCTCCTCCATTACCTGATTCGAATTTGAAAGTCCAAAAGTAAGAACCAAAAGTTGCTCTTTGGTATAAGAGTTCAGTTTCACGCTTACCATAGTTGATTACCAATTGGTCCCTATCATTGTCAGCACCATCTTTTTTCCATGATTCTCCGTCAAGCACACAAGAGTATTCGCCAACCATAAAGTCAACACCTCTTGCGTTGTCATGCAAATTGGTGAGCAAATCACCATCCAAGTCATCGGTGATTTGTCTTGGGTGTTTACTTTTGTCAGAATCAGAGAAACAACGGTATAAATGGTGGTCGACCACAACACCAAGGTTGCTACCTCCCTGTTGAACTTGTTGTAACCATTCGACCCATGGGTTAGAGTACCAACTGTCGGACACAATGATTGGGATTTCCGAGTCTTCACCACGAATTGCATTGACGGCAGCAGAATAGTATCTAGATTGCTGCTTGATATCATTGGTTGAAACAGATTCATTAACAATTTGAAGACCAGCAATGTTCTCATACGATTTCAAGTCTCTGGCAATAAAACTTAACAAATCCAAAACTAACAATTGAGCTTCTTGGTTGTCCCAGAAACCTGCCAGGCCATTACCGGTCTCACCACTATGAGAATCATTGTTTGCTCCAAAGGGTAATCCATGAATATCAACCACCACCGAAATATTGTGTTGACCTGCAACCTCAACAAACTTGGACTTGAAAATAGACCATGCATTCTTATAAACCAGAGAACCATACTTCTCGAATTTGGTACCTCTAGTGAATTGACCACCTCCAATATCCCAATAACCTAATGGAACACGAATTGAGTTCACCTTGTGATCAACAAGCCAATTCCAATCATCTCCACTCAAAAAGTTACTCCAATGCTCTTCAAACTTCTCACGCGCACCATCATCACCCAATTGTTTAGTCAACTCAGTAACAACATCCAATTCACTCTCAGCTCCATCTGGAAATAACCCATGGAAAATCCACTTCTCCAAGACAAAACTGGATCCAATATTAACACCGAAATTCCGTCTAGACTGGAAGATCTGTCTCTTAGATGGTCCCTGACCTGCTGTAGCAGCTGGTGCACCGAATTGTATATTCGAAGCCCTCGATTTAAGCTTCAACTTGTCAAACATAGCTAGTAATTGCAATTGTTAAATTTTATTAGAAAGTATAAGATTGCTACTCCTTTTTATATAATACCAGATCAATTTAAAGTCAGTTTTTATTTTTGTACCAAATCAGATCGAGAAGACAATTGTCAGCGTGTGGTTTGCAACAAGGGGCTTTAAAGGTACGAATTTCTTGGGTGTGGTAAGTTTTGCCTCAGTATGAAATTTTATGTGAAACTCGACAATAGATGAATGGGTTGACACATGGTGAATGGCCGGACGCGTTCAAGCGGTTGTATACAATCTTTAAGCAGGTCAATACTCATTTGATATTCCTTTCTACACATTCCAGGACTACTGTGCCGACTTTGCAGTTAATTCAGAAGTTAAATCATGAGATTACTGAAATAGACTTGGCTACCATAAAGTATTTACTACCTGTTGGGGATGTGATGTTTGAGTATGTCGATGCTAATGATCTAGCCTTGTTTTTTGCAGAAAAGGTAAAGTTTGATTGGCAAAAGGGATATGAGCAGTCTAAGAACAACATTAATAACGCGTACGATGAGTTCTCTGCACCAAATGAACCTGAGTCTCTGCTGCAGTTATTGGTTTTTGACTTTACAGACACGAAACTTCATGGAATAGGTGCTGCTATGAAAGGTGGGGCAGCGAAGAGACAGAAAGTTAGTGATGACTCCGCATCTAGAGGCCAACAAGGATTCTTTTTATCAAGCAATTCCTTCAGTATACTACCTGTGCAACAACTGCAGTTGGCTCAGATGATCCAAACAAGAAACTTAAAGTTTAAGAGTGCAATCGAAACATACTTATCCCAATTTAAAGTAGAGGAATTATCATCTGGAAAGGCAGAAAAGACTTTGGAAGATGTAATACGTGTTCCTGTTCCACCGCAATTAGCTGATCCAATTGATTTATTGAAAGTCTCTCCTACAACATTTAGCACTCTGGAGAAACCTGATATCGATACAATGGTACTGGTATTAAAGTCCAAACCATTTTACAGAGACCAAATTGTGGAAATTAGAACATTGACACCTGCACAAGAAGCGAAAACAATTGCATTAACTCCAAAGACAGAATATCAACGTGGACTACATCCTGATTTGAGAGACGCTTTGTTAAGCTACAAAGGAATCTCTGTAGACACCGAACTTTACTCTCACCAAACTGAAGCACTAAAGAACTTGGTCTTTGAAGATGAAAAGAAACACGTTATCATCAGTACGTCTACGAGTTCAGGTAAATCGTTAATATATCAATTACCTGTGCTCAATGATATACTATGGAATATAGAAATGGGGATCACTAAAAGGAACACTACAGCAATATTTATGTTCCCAACTAAAGCATTAGCCCAAGACCAGAAAAGACACTTGCAAGACTTCATACAACGACTCCCTAGTAATGAAACAAGAAGTATAATTATAGAAACCTACGACGGAGACACTCCTGGAAAAGATAGACAATACATTCGACAATTCGCTGACATTATCTTCACAAACCCTGACACTATACATGCATCTATTTTACCACACCATGATGGTTATGATTACCATCCTGATTCAACAGGGTGGAAATACTTTTTACTGTGCTTAAAGTTTATTGTTGTGGACGAGTTACATGTTTACAATGGAACATTTGGTATGCATGTTTCATACATAATGGCAAGATTGAATCGTATTTGTCAGGAAGTGCATGGAAACAGTGATATTAAGTATATATCATGTTCAGCAACTATCCTGAACCCTGAACTGCATTTCAGAACAATCTGTTCGATTCCATTCCATGAATCAGTAGTGCATGTTCAAGAGGATGGAAGTCCATGCTCTGAAAGGAGACTCGTTGCATGGAGTCCCCCAGCTTTAATGAATAAAAGAGGTGTCACCCCTAAAAACGACGAGAACTCAATCTCAAAGTTCACACCGCGTGAGAATATAGTTCCTGAACTGGCTAGATTACTCCTTCATCTTCTTTCGAATTTCCCTTCTATTAAGGTAATTGTATTTTGTCCCATCAGGGTTGTTTGTGAACTCTTAATTAAAGAGGTACGCAAATTAATCAAAGAACAATTGGCTAGTGGGATCTCAACAGTACAAGATAATGATGTAATGGCATACAGAGGTGGATATGCTAAAGAAGATAGAAGAATTATAGAAACAAAAATGTTTTCAGGTCAATTGCGAGGTATAATTGCAACCAATGCTTTAGAGTTGGGTATTGACTTGGCAGACTTAGACGTTGTAATTACATGTGGGTTCCCTATTCTGAAACTGAACTTACATCAACAGTTTGGGCGTGCTGGTAGAGGAAGAAACTCCAAAGGTAGCTTGGCAATATTCGTTGGAGGCTCTACACCAATAGACCAATACTACCTTGATAATGTAGATGAAATTTGCAACCGTCACGATTACGAGGATTTGTGTGTGAGTGGACTAATGGAGATTGGTTCGAGTGAGATGATATTAGAACTACATTTACAATGTGCAGCTTATGAACTTAAAATCGACTTGGAAAATGATCCAAAGTGGTTCGCTCCCAATGGTTCACGAAAAAGAGAAAAGTCCTTCAGAGAAGTAGTCACGAAGAAACTTTTAAAAGATATTGATGGTAAATTCTGCACAAATCCCAAGTACCTTCCTAGGCCAGTCGAGCATGTATCAGTTCGGTCTATTGAAGAAGTAATGTTTTCAGTAGTTGATACTACGAACAACAGAAACGTTGTGATTGAAGAAGTCGAAGAACTGAGAACAAGCTTCACTCTCTATGAAGGTGGGATCTTTTTGCATCAAGGTGTACCATACTTGGTCAAACAATTTAACCCAGATGAAAAGTATGCAAAAGTTGAGAGAGTCCAAGTTGACTGGATTACAAGTCAGAGAGACTTTACAGATATCGAGCCTTCTGAAATTGAAGTTATTAAACAATTGTGCCCTGTTAAGGCTGAACAGCCAATTGACGTGCCTGCTTATTATGGGAAGATTGAGAAAACTACAAAAGTGTTTGGATTCTTCAAAATTAATAGGAGATCTGAGATCTTGGAAGCTGTGGAGGTAGATAACCCACCAGTAATAACAAAATCCAAGGGGTTTTGGATAGACATTCCTACCAATGTATTGGAAATGATTGTTGAGAAACAATTGTCTCCAGCAGGAGGAATTCATGCAGCACAGCACACTATTATGAACTTATTACCCTTATTCGTGAACAACGGTACGATGACAAGCCAAAGAATGGGTAGGTCAAATTTTGGAGTTACTGAATTAATTACTGAATGTAAAGCTCCAGAGAAAGAATTTGCAAAGAGACAATCGAAAAGGCTTAGACCAAACCGGATAATTTTTCATGATGCAAATGGAGGTCCTAGAGGTTCTGGGATATCTGCCAAAACATTTGAGCATATTGACGATATTTTACAAGCTAGCTACCAGAGAGTTACGTCTTGTGATTGCGAATGGGGATGTCCCAATTGTATTAATGGAAGCTACTGTAAAGAGATGTCATTAGTGATGTCTAAACCTGCTGCAATTCTAGTATTTGCATCTTTAATTGGACTTGATCTAGACGAAATATGCGACAAAGTACCTGATGGTCCTGAAGAAAACATGCCTGCAATAGTAGTTGAAACAATAACTCCATGCAGATCAATTGCTAAAATATCTCCAGACGTTGAGATCTTAAAGGTTACTCGATCTAAAAAACCACTAGTGAAAATTGAAGAAGAATGAATGTATATTAATGTTTATAAATACTTTTCCTGTTCGTTATTGAAGTAGCCTTCCTAGTTAACCTTTTTGCAAAACTGTCTTTTCTAGGAGAGTTTGTTGAGTTATCGCTTGACATGGCAGAATCAAATGATCTCTCTCTTGGTAAAGGTAATCTTCTGTTAGTAGACCATGAGGATTCGCTTCTTTCAATTCTAAATGAATCAGTCAGAGAAGTGTGGTCTGGTCTCTGTAACAAATTATTGTTGTTATTGCTGTTGGAAGCATTTGGATCTGAGTCTAAGCTAACATTAGGATCAGTGTTGTGAGTTGGTGCTGGAGGTGTAGTTTCTCTCTTTTGAAGTGCTGGACTGTATGGTAAAGATTTTCTATGAGATAATCTGAACACATGCTGAACAGGTTTCAAATAGATGGATGCTAAGGTTCCAATGTTTAATTCCAACTCTTCCAAAATCATTGGGTCTATTTTATCATTATCTGCTGAAATAATGGGGTAATCATTTAGTACAATCAGTTTTGTTTTCTCTTGGAAAGTATTCGGATCGGCATTTGGAGTAACTGTTGACAACAATCTCCAGTACATGAAACCTCTTTCTCTTGTGTCTGGGTTGTTTGCTTCTTCAGTGGCCCATTTCAAAACTTTCAAAAGAAGTTTCTCTCCTTGTCTTGGTTTTTTGAGGTATAGTTTTGTTGTAGCAGTCAAGATAGCATACTGTACTTCGATGGGGTCTTCCAAGAAATTGGAAGAGAAATGCTCCAATATGTTTGTTGCATCTGGGATCTGCTCGCAATATTGTCCTGTTATCCATATCATTGATGTTCTTGCATCATGCTCGTCAACAAGCTTATAATGCTTCATCAATTCTTCAATTGCAAAATTGAACTTACCAGGGTATTTACGGAAGATGTTCTTAAGAACTATCGACGATTCTTGGATAATGTATGAGATACCGTTAGATATCAAATCAACGATGATATTTACACATTCGTTAGACGCGTTTGGAAGTTTGACAGCGAGATTTCCAAAAGCTCTTATAGCTTTTCTTGCCATAGAAATATCCACTTCAGTGGCATATTCTTCAAGTTCTCTCAAGACGACGTGGTAGTTGGATTCGTTTGCAAGTAAGTAGATGATCTCAAGTTTGGTATCTTTGACGTAAATTGGGTCGTCATACCTACAAAAGAACATTTGGACGTCAACACTTATCAACTCTTTCTTTCCCAAGAGTAAAAGAATGACGTTTCTGAGTACAAGGAATTGGATCTCCGATGGTTTGGAGAGTAATGACGTTAAGGAGGATCCTAATCTCTTGGAGAGAGTTGGGATTACCAATTCTGGTTTGTTTATATAGTTGCAGTAGTATACCACCACCTTGATTGAATTGAGCACAACAGATGAATTTTCGTGTTGTAAACATGGTAGTACCCCGTCGATAAGGTCTAGTGCGTCATCTGAAGTCTGTGGAATATGCAGCATCAACGAATTCAAAATGTATATTTGGGACCATTCATTAGTTTTTCTTAAATGAGATACCAATGTATGTGCATGATGTTTATCAATTGTAAGTGAAAGGTTCTTATTCTGATCAGTGATAAAGCTTAATGCTGCCAAGGCATTAGATACAACCATCTGGTTGTCGTCATATAATAAATCATTCAAACAGTCGATCAACCCTTCAGCTTCGGCTCTCTTGGAATCATACTGAAACAACTTGGAAACAGCAAAAGCAGATGTTTTACGTACATGTGAGTCTGAATCTTTCAAGAGACCCTTGATTAACTTGAAACACGAATCCATAAACTCTTTGATAGGTATTGAAGAGAGAGTTTTCACTGCCATAGCCCGCAAAAGAGTATTTGAGTCGTCCACAAACAAGTTCAAAAACGACAAGGCCTCAATAACTTCATCATGCTTTGCAACAGTAGCATAACTCGATATAAACGCGAAACTAAGCTTTCTTATCTCCAAATCGTCGATCTTCAAAAGTGGTACTATTTCTGGCATCAACACAGCCAATTCATTGTTGTTCAATATAATGTTTGCAATGAGTTTTCGTAATACAATCTTAACCCTATTGTGAGGTTTAGACTTTTTGAACGTCTGCTCAAGCTCTGCCTTTATCTCAGCAGGCTTGGTCTTTGTGAATAACTTCCCGTCACTCATACTTGATGGTTTATAAAGTTATAGATTTTGTTTGATCGAAATATGAGGTTGATTATATAATATTTCAATAGGAGTACTTTACAATATACGTTGGCAACCAGTTGATTAATGTGCTTAAATTTACCACTTATGGGGTGGGATGGTAGATAGTGTATTGGTATGATATGCTTGGTTCAATAGTGGGAAATTGTAGAGCATAATGTTCGTCAATAAGTATTAATTATAAGTATGATTGATTATGATTTTTCAGTTTAAAGACGAACTATACATGATTAGTTCATTTACAATTGTATCTAATGATTTGTGGGTTAAATTTACTGAATCTTAAAGGAAAGTACAAAGAGTAAATAGGAGTAGTTACTGATACCTAATTAACATCGATTGCTATAACACAACTACAAATAACTGACCGATGTTCAACAACGTAATTGATTTATAGGAAGACGCGGAAGAATGACTTCTAATCTGATCTCGGAGATCAAACTTGATAATCATTTAAGGTTAACAATCATAATGACAATACATTATTTAAATGAAATAAGAACATATGTTTATATCAACTACTATTAGAGTACTCTCAAGTTCTAGAACCTAATACAAATCTACCGCACCTTACTGAAAATCTTCATGTTAGTTATCTAAATGTAAAATTTCTGAAAGGAGGTTGCATATTCCAAAAGTGTACTTTATGATCTGAAACAAGTTTGAGGGCTCGTTAACCAATACAACGTAATCTATTTCTCCTTTCTTCAATCCGTTGAGTCCGATTCCTCCTCAAATCCCATCGCCACATAACCAGATGCGTACGATACACTAGAATCGGAGACACTCAGTACACGACTACTCTGTGAGTAGCCTATCCATTTGAATCCATGTCTAATTTCTAGTTTCTCCAACAAAAGCAATACTACAGCGATTGGACGTTGGCCGCAGATGGTATTTTTTGTCAATTCAATGTACTTGTTCCAATCAGCGTACGATCCTTTGCTTGCTATATCCATAGCAATTGCGTCCAAATGAGCAATTGATTCGTAGATTGGGATGGGGAGGTGTGATTGCAGTTTGTACTTTAGCGAGATCAAGTCACTCTTTTTGAGATCATGTTTGGTTGTATCTCCAATGTACTTTGTGTAGTCGAATCGGGACCCCCAATGGCAAAAGTCTGTGCTGACGATGAAGTGGTTCTGAGGGTCGCGTATGTAAGGTTCAAGGGTTTCCACAAGCCTTGAAGTTGTTTGTGAGTCTATATCACTAATTAATATAGGAATGATTCCAACTTTCTTAGAATTAGTAGAAGAAGAGCCATTCGACACTGGAATGCCAGCATTATGACGAAGAACCCATTCAATAAAAGGAGCATGCATCTCAAATGAATGCTCCTCTTCATCAACACTCTCACTCATTAACTTGAATAACGTAGGATCAGCCTTCCTCAACTCTCTGACAGTATGAGTATCCACAGGTAAATCACCAAAAGGAGTCTCATAGCTATGGAACTTGGATAACAAAACGTAGTTACGGAAATAAACATGATGTGAAGGACCTAAAATAAAGATCCTCTTCACTGCTGTAGTGTCCCACACCTTAAATGTCTCTGCTAACCTAGCCCCCGAATAAGTATATCCAGCATGTGGCCCTACTAAAATACGGGCTCCGCTGACCTTCTCCACTGAAGCACTCCCAAAATATGAACGGAGCTGACGATCAAGCTTCACAGGGTCATCTGAATACCACGTTCCGGCGTGTGTTGCTGGACGGGTGGACATCACTACTCTCTTCAATCTATTCATTCATTTTGCCCCTTATACTATTCACGTGAACCTATCTTTTGTGTCATACCTTACTTTTGTATGGTAGCGCGAGCTTTAACTTGTCGCGCGTTTGCGCACAGTACATATTGACGTGCAACGGGTCAGGTTATGAAGACTAGCACTAGCATGTGGCAACACACAAAAGGGGGAGTAGATAAAATACGTTTACTGCATCATTCCACTCCACTGCACTCCACTTCTGTCCTCTCCATTGTCAATTCCCCATAATTCATAAATTGACAAACCTTAATCCCTATTCTAAAACACTACAAGGTTCATATAATCAATACAATAAATGTTATTATTCAAGTAAACTATTTCTTAACAATCTCCAAAGACCAGTCAACCTTGTATAATTCTTCACCGTTGGCAAAGTAGGTACTTTCGGCTGGGTAAGTACCTCTGAACATGAATCCACCTGGAGAAACGTCTTCTGGCAACTCCTTGGAGTAAACCTCTTCAGATGGTTCGTATGATCCAATGTCAACTTCTTTAGACTTCAATACAAATCCTCCCTTCTTGATAACTTGCTTGTAGTTCAACTCGTTCAAAGCCTTACCAGTAACTCTGAAATGTATAACGACAACATACTTGGAGTTCTCTGGGATCTTGAAGGAAATAGCTTCAGCGCCTTCAACTGCAATGAATTCAGGCTCCTTGTCCTCAACTCTAACTTCGAACTTAACGATTTGTAAATTTGGGTGCTTTGGAAGTGCCATGTTTATGATTTAATATATGATAATGATATTCGACTAGATTACGGTGGATTAGGTGCCTTTAAGTACTTTTTTTGCAGCTCAACCTCGGGAACTTATATGGAACAAAAGCAACCTCGTTATGTAAAAAAGATTTGTTCAACGTAGGAGGTAGTCGCCATACTTTAGGCTTAGTATCTCCTGTTTCCTCGGTATTACACGGACAATACAAGTGTGGTCCATTAAACATCCCCGGTAATCAACTACAAGTCCGTTAATCCCCCTACATAGTCCAACTCTTATATCTACGATAAACATTGATGTTCGGATAAACCAAACCTCTCGTTACTCCCCCCTCCTCCCCACTGTTGAACTTCCTAATGCAGCATTAGGATGCTTCTGTGTGGAGAGGAGAAAAGGAATACATTTGTAATCACAAAGCCGTTATACTTACAAACGTCGAACGACTCGTTTCATTGGCTGGCTGCATTTCAATAACTACTTGTGCATTTATGGGGTAAATTATCATATGCTACTTGGAATGCTTGACTTGCGTATTTGTAATGATTTCTTAAGCCCTTGATCTTTCTTTCTTGAAGAATAGGATTTCTTGATCTAGTAAAAACTTCAAGTCACCCATGCTGGTTGCTGTGCTCTCAAAGGTGAAGTCGAACACGGCGTTGCACTCAGACTCGCTACCGGGGTCGCGGACCTGCTCTAAATAGGGGTGCGCTAAACTGGCCGCCATTGTCAACCTCTTTGTTGCGTCCCATTGTAAGAGCAGATTAATCATCTCGATTGCTGCGGTGGTTGCAAACGGATATATCTCTGTCCACCCTACCGTATGGAACTGCGGCTTGGGAGGTAACTGTGACTTCCAGTTGTATTTTTTGATCACTTCTGTTGATGGGGTGCCTAATACCTTGATAATCTCGTGTAGCTGGTGCAACTGGTTTTTCCCTGGAAAGAGTGGCCGCCGCCCGTACAACTCCGCCAAAATGCACCCTACAGCCCACATGTCTACGGCTTTGGAGTATGACCGGTCCAGAAGCATTAATTCGGGTGCCCGGTACCATCTAGTCGCCACATAATTGGTAATGGGACTAGACTTGTGTCTGAAAAACTTGGGGTTGATTCCGCGAGCCAAGCCAAAGTCGCAAATCTTTAACGTACCCTGGGTCGATACTAATATGTTGCCTGGCTTCAAGTCTCTGTGGATCACATCTGCTGTGTGAATATACTTTAACCCGCACAAGATCTGATAGATGAATGATTGAATGTGGAACTCCGAAAACTGGATCGAAGAGTATATAACTCTAGCCAAATCAGAGTCGACAAACTCTTGAATACAGTAGAGACCATCAAATGGTTTCTCATAAACAATATCTAAATCAATTAGATTAACAATGTTTTTGTGACCCTTGAAATGTCTCATTAACTTCAACTCCCGAACTGCTCTCTTAAGCAACACTTCTTTATTGAAAATGTTGAACACCTTCTTAATAGCTACTTTCTGTCCAATACTGCCGTCCACCTCTGAAACTCCATTCACTCTCATAGTACGACTATCTATGGCTGCACATACAGTTCCATAAGACCCTTTACCAAGAACTCCAGTAATCTTATACCGAGAATCAACAGACAAATTGGCTCCTTCCTCTGTATAATTTACATACATAGTCGGTTTTTTATTTGATGGTAAATGCTTCTGCTGATTCCCCTTCTCTTCAACGTCCTTGAACAGCGTATTCACTACCCGATTTATCGTAGCCATATTCACCTATTCTCCATTTTTTTAAACGCTTACTACTTTTTTTTTTTTGCAGTCGCTCCTTTTGTGTACCCCACATTATATAAGCTATTAGTCACAGACCCTTCTGGGCAGTCACCATGAAAATTTTGTAAGGATAAAAAAAAAATTTGATTCATATTAAAGAGAAGACTTTTAACAGTAAAGAAACACCCGATACCCCGTAGCAAAATGAGTTCTTCTAACTGCAGATTCTACGAGAACAAGTATCCCGAAGTGGATGAAGTTGTTATGGTCAACGTGCAAGAGATTGCAGAGATGGGTGCTTACGTCAAGTTGTTAGAGTATGACAACATTGAAGGTATGGTACTTTTGTCTGAGTTATCTAGAAGACGTATCCGTTCGATCCAGAAATTGATACGTGTGGGTAAGAACGAAGTTGCTGTTGTGTTGAGAGTTGACAAAGAAAAGGGATACATTGACTTGTCAAAGAGAAGAGTGTCTGCTGAAGACATTGTAAAGTGTGATGAGAGATATAACAAATCCAAAGCAGTCCATTCGATTTTAAGACACTGTGCTGAAAAGTTCACAATTTCCTTGGAAACCTTATACCAGACCATCGGATGGCCTTTGAGCAGAACTTACGGACACGCATACGACGCGTTCAAGTTGTCCATCACCGACCCAACCATTTTCGACAAGGTGGAAGCTCCATCAAAAGACGTTTTGAACGAATTAAAATTATATATTTCTAGAAGATTAACCCCACAAGCCATCAAAATAAGAGCCGACGTCGAAGTTTCGTGCTTCAGTTACGAAGGTATTGATGCTATCAAAGCTGCATTGAAGGCTGCTGAAGAAGTCTCCACAGAACAAATGGCTGTCAAGGCTAAATTAGTGGCTGCGCCATTGTACGTTATCTCATGTCAGGCATTGGACAAAAACCAAGGTGTTGCCTTGTTGGAGAAGGCTATTGAAAACATCTCATCCACAATCAACGCCAAGGGTGGTGCCTGTAAAGTGACAATGGCTCCAAAGGCCGTTACTGCCACAGAAGACGCAGAATTGCAAGCTTTGTTGGAAAGAAAAGAAGCCGAAAATGAAGCTTCCTCAGATGAGGATGAAGAAGAAGATGATGAGTAAGTTAGGGATGTTGAATTACTTCTTGTTTAATAGTTTGAAGCAGATTTGATATAAAGTGTAGGTGTCAAAGATACATCTTGTTTTATAGATTAAATACATTAAGTATACAGATTTCCGGGGTTCGACGATACCACACAGTGAAATGTCAAAGTGTAAATGCCAGAGATTTTTGGCAATTAACTGATTTGTAAATTCTTTCTGTCATCATTTTATTGCTAATTCTTTGTTGAAAGAATTGTTTATCAATATGGTAAAGACTTCTTCAACAACAATTGTTTTTTATTTGCTCTGTCTATGATGTAACCAGGCAATTCAGGTACCAATTCAGGCGGGATTCTCAACTCGGAAACAGAGTCAGGAATAATGAATCCCTCTATATTTGTCAATTCTTGGTTTCCACTAATATCCAAGGTTTTTAAGCTATTGCTCAATCTTACGTTTCGAATGGTTTTGATATCATTGTAAGCCAAGCTAAGAGTTATCAATGATGAAGGAAATTCAAACGACTCGATCTGTCGTATTGAATGGTATCCCAACTTCAACACTTTGAGATTGGGTGGGAATGTGACATCTTTTAATGTAGTGATGTGCTTTTCATGCTCATCATAGTCTGGATCCATTTCAATATCCAATACTTCCAATGTCATAGGGAACGTGACATTTTTTAATGTGGTTATAAGATTATCACCCAAATATAATTCTTTCAAGTGCATTGGAAACTGTACCTTGTTCAATGTCTTGACATTGTTGTTGTTCAAATATAAAACTTCGATTGAGTTTGGTAATTTCAAAGGATTAATCGAATTAACCCCATTATCAGCCATTATAAGCTTCTTCAATGTCAGTGGTAATTTCAAACCTCTAGTGTTGGTCATTGAAGCTTGCAAGTTGAGGATTTCTAACAGATCAGGAAACTTCACTCCAGTCATCGATTCGTTTGGTATGTTCGAGACATCCAAGTATTTCAAGCTTTCAGGAAATTTGACTCCCTTTATTGACTCTATAGGATTGAATCCCAAGTTCAATGACTTTAAATTACGTGGGAAGCTAACTCCTCTCAAGCTTTCTATTCTATTTTGACTGACATCCAAATGCTCCAACCTGCTTGGGAATTCCACTTGATTCAAAAAGTAAATCTTGTTATCTGATAACTCTAACCTTTCTAAAGTCGGTGGAAATGTGACATTATCGATAGTGTGAACAGCATTTTGTGATGCTAGTAAGGTTTTAAGTTTAGAGGGTATTTTAAATCCTGTTAAAGTCTCCAAAGCGTATCCACCACTGATGTTCAACACTTCCAATGACTCCGGTAATTTTACTCCTGGTAAAAACCTTATACTACTCTCCCCGTAATCCAAAACACGCAAGTTTTTCCAGTGGATAATATCGTCTTGGATCTCTTGGCCGAGCTTGGTTAAGTCGTTCCGTTCCGTTACATAAACTGTATCCATGTCGTACTTATTAATAATGGAACAGTGTATGATTTTCTCTCCAAATGCTTTATGAACTGCCTCAATGAATTTTTTGTACTCTGCTTTTTCATGAGCCTTGTAGTCATCTTTCCATTTTTTGTCAGGTGCAAACTGGATATGGTAGTTGACATCTTCGAATCTGTCAAAGGCTTTTGTGTTGGTGTTGATGAACTCAATGAATTTCTTCAAGTTGGATTCGAATTCGTCATTGTATTCTATGCAAATGTTTAAATGGTTGAAGCTCCCATTTGTGATTAGTGGATCACTTACAAGTCTTTCTATCTCAGGGAGCTCAACCACCGTGACACTTTCTTGAGAGTTACTTCGAAGTTCATTCAATTGCATGATCATATGATAATATCTAGGTTTATCATATAATAGCACTAATCTTGTTGTTTTTATGAACGGCTGTGAAGGTACGGGTGGTCTTCCTAGCAGTAGGTTATTTATGGGAATTGGTTTGCTAGTATTTGCTGTCGGTAGACTTCCAGGTCTTACGCCAGTATAGTGGGATTGTTGGTTCGGTATATTAGTTGGCAAGCCCTGGTAATTAATGTGATTTTGGTTATTTGATCCTCCATTGTATTTGAGGTCTGATTCGAGGGTATTATTCTCTAGTGTTTTTCCATTGTAAGACAGTATACTTGAGCGTATAGGTTGAATAGGCCCAGTGTTCAAGTTCAGATTCACTGAGAAGTCAGGAGATGTTTGTTGATTTCCTGTAGCTGTAGCTAAAGGCAGAAGTGAACTGTAATCCGAATCCGATGCTGATGCTCTGTGTTCAGAGTTGTGAGTTGATGCCTCATTCAAGTGTGATGGTTCTGTTTCAGCATCTACTATCTCTTCATGATCGTTCTGGTTGATTTTATTCTCATTGTTTATGCTATGGCTGAAAAATCTATCCACTTCAGTCATCTCAGAGTCTATAGGGTCTTCTTTAACTGGTTCAGCTTGGACTTCTGATGGTAGAGACATATCCAATCCAGACTGTTCAAAATCGATTTCAAAAGCAGTTGGTTCTTCATGCTTTAGTTTCTTTCTCTGAGATTCTTCGCTTGTGGTTTCATTGAATGACTTCACTTCTATTTGATCTTCCTCTTCTTTGATTTCATTTAATGGGATGGGGTCATCGACTTGTTTATGTTGGTAATCTGATGCTGGTGTTGAGGAAACAATTGGTCCATTTCTAATTGCACTAGACGTACTCGCAACAATAGGCAGTTCAATAGGTTCTCCTTCTTGTTTGGGTATACCACTACTTGGAGATGCCGTGGTATCTCCCAAAGGTGCTGCCTCAGTTAACGTGTAGTTGGCCGATGTCTCTTCCTTGGGTTCAGCGTTAGCCGAGTCGACATTCTCCCCTATCAGCAACGTCATTCTTCAGAATACCTATTTTCTTTTGCAGACCCTCAGATGAGAAACAACTTGTTTTGAATTTTTGATCGAGTTACTAAAAATTCACCTCTTGATGATGAAATGTATTGGCAAATGTATTGGTTCCAGAGGGGTAAATTTTAAGAGATTTATCTAGATTTTGAATAATTTTTATATATCAAGGGTCCAGAGATTTGAATATATAATCTAGAGTGGTGGTTACTCTCGGACACGTTTAAATTGGTCTTCTAAACTCTACTGTAGGAATTACTACCATATTGGTGCGGCACGGGTCTTTTTTTTTGCAACATTAAAAATCAGACTAGTGCTGGAGACAAAGAAAGGTGAGAGTGAGAGTAGTAAGCAAGGTTAGTGCAAGTTGTTCCAGTTCTTACTTCTGAATAAAACGTTTCTTGTCTAATCTCTTAATGGAATTGGGGCGCCATATTTCTTAAAATATTTACTTGTGAGGATATTGAAAGTAATAGATGTAGACAGTTATACTCGCTTCGAGAGATGGTAACTTACTAACGAGGAAGAAGAGTTAGGACTAAGAAAATCTGATAGTATTCACTCTAATACCTTTACCTGTATTACTGAATACTTCAAGTTTGGTTTTTGAATACGCAATGCAGTAACTTTTGTCTACCTTCACATCATAAACTAATCCAATTTTAGGTATTCTACGACAATTGAATCTGCATGAACTTGGCCCTTGACTTGGAAATTTTAGTCTTTCGGATATAAGATTCCAGTGGGGTATACCCAGCATGCTTTGAACCCTGTTACCTTTGACGTTAAGTTCATCCAAATTGGGAAACTGGTTCATATAAAAATGGTTCAAGTAATTCCCATCAGCATTCAAACATTTCAAGTTATCCATCTCAATGCGTTCTAGAGTTCGGCTACTTATGCCGCATCTTTCTATTGTTAACTTTTTCAAATGTTTTGGTAGAATGAGCTTTTCAGTTACGAATCGATTGCCAGACAAGTCTAGTTCTTGTAGGTTGTCAAATGATGAAAAAATGTTACCTTGTAGCTCAGTGATATTGTTATTTGCTATGTTTAACACCCTTAGTGAGCTAGTGTCAGAAACTGGCTTCAATGATAGATCTTTATTTGGATTAGACTTGAACGTAAGATTGGAAACTTCTTTCAAATTGTTGTTATGCAAATCTAGCTCGATCAATTGCTTCAAATTAGTAAAGTCAAAGGTCTGAAGCATCAGGTGGCAGATTTCCAATATTCTTAATCCTTTAGGTAAAGTACTGAAATCAAAAGACTCTGGTTTGATATTCAGTACAAAACCTAATCCTCTAATTTTTAATAGTGGGACCAGCAGTTGTGTACCAATAAGCTTTAGAATCTTTAAATCTTTTGGGAAAGTTAACCTTGGGTCCCACGCAAACCCTTTACATAAACATTGAATAGTTATACTATTTAACAGCTGAGGGAATTGAAGGTACACAGCAGACTTTTGTTCCAGATAACAAATATTCAAGGTTCTTAAATTAGAAGGTAATTTAACTTCTTTGACCACTGATTCCTTAACGGTCATCTTTAATTCTTTCAAATTGGGTAAACCTGTGAATGATAACGGAAGTACTGATGTATCCAAATAAACTAAACTTGGTGGCAATTCCAAAATTGCAGCATCAAAACACTTTAGATGTTTAAGATTGCGAAGGTGCTTTAAGCTGAATAGGGTCGTTAACCTGAATCTGAACTCAATCTCTAGTTTATTTATGGAATCAGGAATTTTGGCAAATTCTTCTGAATTGTCCGACCAGTCTAACGTTAGACTCTTCAAACTGGAAGGAAGATAAGATAAGCCGGTATTAACACCCATTAATATTAAACTTTTAGTCGTTTCAGGAAGTTGCTGATCCAAGGTATGGTATAAAGTTAAAACGTCGGGTTCTATTAAAGCAGTATGGAGTCTTGGTATTTCAATCTCTGGTAGAACACTAGCAAGTCCACAACACTCACTGACAGCTTTGCGGAGTTTATTCAATTCGAGAGCGTTTACGAATGTCATAATGTGTATTGTTTTAAACCGCTTCATGACTGATGGAAATGCTTTCAACAAATAGAACACATCATTAAGGTCTACCATTAAGATATTCGGGGTAAACCTAGTAAATGATCTCAAGAATAGCATGAAAAAGGGTTTAGACATCCTTGTAACTCCTCCCTTAAATTCTATTGCTGGTGAAATAGAATCCTCCATCTCCACAGTCCTGAATACTTTATCACAGACGGCCTGTCCAAAAATGGGATCCTCTATCAAATATAAAACATCTCTAACTTCTGAATAGCTGATTATTAGTTCAACTATATTCTGTGGAAAATTAAATAGCATGTTGATACGTAGATGAAATAAATTCAATTCTGTTTGGTTCGGTTTAAAAGTGTTTTCAACAATTTTCTGTAGACAGCTCAACATCGATTGGGATTTAGGAAAGGAGAAGTGATTTAGACATAGCTAAATGAAAATGATTAGCCTTGTGTTTTTTACTTACGATATTGAAAGTTCTAGCGAACAGGTACATTGCCAACAAATGAAGCCTAATGCAAAAGAACTCAATCAAAAGTAGAGAGATGTTGGATAAGTAGTTACTGCTGAAAACACGTGGTTAAGAGCTATATTTTAGATTTGTTACTACCGTACGTTCTCTTTATTCGTTGGTTGTTTTTGAATAGTGGGGTGCAAGCTGTATTGTCGTTAAAATAAAGCAAGTTGGAAACTACTAATTTTGAGTAATGTTGATTTAATATTAACTTTTGGTATACTAAACTTACATACCAACGAATCAATTTAAGAAATGAAAAGGAATTACTGCAACAAGAATACACGCAAGTAGCTGATGATTTTCACCTAGAACTCACCCAGAACTCACCCAGAACTCACCTAGACTTTTTATAACAGAACTTATAACTGAAAACCCACTATTTTTGAAAATCCAATCAGTATTTGAGTTACACCAATAAACTGATACTAACTCATCATGCGAGGCTTATTGATCATTTCTTCCAACCTCTTATCACTCCCATACATTCTTTTGGTTGCAAAATGTTTAATACAACACAAAATCAAGGCACATCATAACCATTAGAATTTCAAGATTCAATAAGTATTCAATTTAATTCCAGAACCTTCTCAAAAGATCTCGATAAACTTCCAACACTTAACATATATCACTCATTCCAACTTAATGACCTTCTCAAAAGGATTAATAATCCCCTTCTTGAGCTTACTAAAGCTGCCATTGAATTTTCTCCACCACACGACTTATGACCACTTTATTTAACAAAGCTGAAGATAAAAAGTTTTTTTATCTTTACAGCCCCTTGTCCCATCATCACCACATCACACTATCCCAGGATAATTGTGGTATTGCTGTCAGTGTTGTCATTATCGGATTCTATCAAGCATCCTTTACAACCCATCGTCTTTTAGTAGATTGATCAAACGTACTTGTGATTATTTAGTATTCAAAGACAACATGAGCATGGTAGCCCCCAAACCAGCCGACGAGAAATTCACTGGCCCCAATTTGAATGTGACCTTGACCTGTCCTGAGTGTAAGATCTTTCCTCCGGACTTGGTCGAGCGGTTCAGTGAGGGTGACATTGTCTGTGGCTCGTGTGGACTCGTTCTTAGTGACCGTGTGGTCGATACTAGATCGGAATGGAGAACCTTTAGCAATGATGACCAAAATGGTGATGACCCCAGCCGTGTGGGTGACGCGGGTAACCCGTTACTCGACACGGAGGACTTGTCAACGATGATCTCGTATGTACCTGAAAACACCAAGGTTGGGCGTGAGTTGAACAGAGCACAGTCTAAGTCGTTGGTAGATAAGAAGGACAACCACTTGGCTGCTGCGTACGCCAAGATCTCCCAAATGTGCGATGGGTACCAGTTGCCTAAGATTGTACAAGACGGAGCAAAAGAGGTGTACAAGATGGTGTACGATGAAAGACCCTTGCGCGGAAAATCGCAAGAGTCGATTATGGCAGCCGCCATCTTCATTGGATGTCGTAAAGCAAAAGTAGCACGTTCGTTTAAGGAGATTTGGGCTTTGACCAACGTCCCCAGAAAGGAAATTGGAAAGGTATTCAAAATCATGGACAAGGTTATCCGCGACAAGAACGCAGCTAACCCTAACACGATGATGTTCAACCAAGACAATATCCAAACCACGCAAACCTCGGCAGAAGATTTGATTAGACGTTTCTGCTCGCACTTGGGATTGAGCACCCAAGTGACAAACGGAGCAGAATACATTGCAAGACGTTGTAAAGAAGTTGGCGTCTTGGCTGGTAGGTCTCCTACCACGATCGCGGCAACAGTCATTTACATGGCTGCACTTGTGTTTGGTGCCGACCTTCCTCCATCGAAGATCTCGGACAAGACAGGAGTCAGCGATGGTACGATCAAAACTTCATACAAGGTTATGTACGAAGAAAAGGAAAAATTGATCGACCCATACTGGTTAGAGAGCGGAAAGGTCAAATTGGAAAACATACCACGCAACTGAGGTTATCCATTTTGTATCTTATACTAAAAAATTATAGGAATTGAAGAAGGTCTTCATATTAAAAACATATAAAAGCAAAAAAAAGCTGAAAATAAAATGAAAAAAATGGCAGATGACATAGACAAGATAGCCACGTCCAGATAGTAAAGTTGTCTATTAACAAATGTGTTAGCGTACATCTTCCTTCTTTGAAGTGGATCGTAACTAAGAAGCTTGCTAAGTTAGGACCTCGTATTTGGCTGATTAGCTCGATGAGTAGATTTAAGTAAGTCTCTGTTTATACAATAGCAATATAATCGAACATCAATAAGGCGTAGAAGTGTTGATTCATATAACAATCAACCCTTTTCTTCTAGTGTGTACCATTTTATTTATCAATTTTTCATTACCGTTCTCTTTTAGGAGAAGGACCTTACTACTTGTATGCGTGAATACAGGCCAACATTACTTGGTTTGACACTTTCAGGGTTTAACGTCTATTGGTTTGTTTATTAGGAAACATTGCTGATGTTTATATCCCTAAAAATGGACTTGTGAACTTCATTCTGTAGGAAACGTTATTAATAGTTGGTTCTTGTGATAAAGATGATTTCTTTGGATATCAAATGTATAAGTTGTTCTTCTGTAACTCCGAATCTTAGCTCGGCACTTCTCTCTTATCAAATCAAATCCGCAACTGTAACAGCTAAGACTAAGCCCAACAGAATCGTGTTTATTCAATTACTATCTGACGAGTATGGGGTGTTTGGAACGCACCCCCATATTGAAGAATAACATGTTGTAGCATTTATAAAATCGAAAGATATTGAATTGTGAAGAAAGCACAACACTGTATTTCCAATGGTACAACCTACAATACAAATGGTAAACGGATGCGTTACATCTGATGCAGGAGAGGCTCAATTCAATGCCGTTGAAAGTGTTAGCTCTGAAAGTAAAGAAATCGAACAAGATATAGATGAAGAACAGGCCTTCTACCTTAAACTTCATCAAGGTATCGTCATGTATAAAGATGATTTTGAAATCTTGACATACATGATTAATGGAGCCTTCCGTATCAGAATGCATGGAGCAAATAATTTGAACCAAATGTTGGATAGGCTTAAAGTTTGGAATAGGTTTTATATTGATTTGGACCCTGAGCTTATAAAGTATATGCGTGCTAAAAGAGAAGGTAATAACGTCTCGAAGTACTCAAATCCTGGAAATGAAAGAGAAAAGAATTTGAAGAAACAGAAGGAGAGATCGAGAAACAAAAGAGGTAGAAAGATCGCCAGGTAGAGAATATGTTACTTGAACATGTAGGGGCAGAAGTGTCTTGGCTTTTGAAACACAGGATTTACTGATAATGGCTAACTTTAAAACTAACAAAATACGTATTCTCTCTCATAGTGTAGTTTCAATGTGTCGGACAAGTTCATAATTGAACACTACCTGGTAACTTGCAGGCCAGACTGTGAAAGTAAAACAGAATTAAGTTTAAAATCTACTTGCAAATATCTATAGCAGGTATTTTGGATGGTTGCAAAACCATTCTAAATCAGAAAACTTTAATCACATCACAAAGCTGTTGCCTTACCAGAGAATCTGCTCTAATAAACTATAACCTCCAAGTTCAGGTGATAGGACTGGTGTACTCTATGATCTATGCTTGAAATGTAGTGATGACACTCGTACCTATGGGCTACTTGTCTTTAGAGTAGAGCAATAAACACATGTTTCAATCCTCTTCAAACCTTTCACTTTTGCGTACTAACCAGAATAACCCGATCTGCTTGTGTCTTTATTTTACATATTTTGATGTTAAACTATATGAGTGAATGCTCGGCAGAGTCTACCACTTCCTCTTTGCTAATTACAAGCATTTTGGACCTACCTTTTAATCCTTGTATCTTAAATTTCTATAGAATATTTACCAATTTAATATTTAATGAAAAGGCTGAAAAATACTTCAAAAAAAAAGGCTGCAAATTAATCTCAAATCATTTCTTAAATTCCATTCAATCTTATTTATCTGATAATGCTCTTAAGAAATGGAATTTATTCTTCTTCTCTTCCTTTTCTTCCTTCTCTTTCGTGTCTATTTTCTGGAGGTCTTCTATATTCCAGGTGTTTTTCTTGTCAGTCCACATAGTTATCTTGGAGTCTTTTTCCCATGCTACAGCAAGCAGCAATTCATAAAACTTTCCCAAATCAAATAAATCAATAACCGAAGCGACTTTGGTTTGGTAGAGATAAGGCAAGTCTCGGTTGATGATTGAATGGTAAGGCAATTGTAATATTGGGTCTTTTTCAAAATCAAACTGCCTGCTTCCGAAAAACAGCTTATATTTCAAGTACTGCAAATTAGGAAACCTTTCAATTGATCCAATCAAATGCCCTTCGCATATAATGTGGGTCAATTGTGATGGGAGCAAACTCACTTTTCAAGAGTTAATTTCCTCAATAACGGTAAATTGCACCCTTCGAACAGAAATCCAGAATAATCCAAAAGGTAGAGGTTTAATTCAACTAAACATGGGAGTGTGTTCAACCATTTGATTGTAAGAAAACTCCTTGAGCTGATTGTAAGAACACGAACACTTGTAGGAAACCATGCATTAAATTCAAACTGTCCACCACGACACAACTGTACTTCTTCGATGCTGGGTGGAAGTCGAATGTCGCTCGCCTTGGTAATCTTATCACAGGGAATTGAGATAATCTTCACTGCAGACTTGGTAATATCTAACGATGTTTGGTGTTCAGAGACCCGGTATTCGGCAAGTTTAGGTGGTATATCTTCACCATGCAAAATTAGCTTACTAAAGAGTAAGTTCAATTTCTTGAGCATCTTCAATTGCCCCATGTTACTGTTGATTAGCTCGTGGATTTTGCTTTGAGACATCTTAAAATTAACCAAGCCCTTAGGGAAATTGAAGTTATACAATCTGTTGATGTGACCTTCAATCTTGATTGACTCTAAACACAAGTCTTGTAAGGTATTTGGGATCTTGATGCCTACCATATCTAAATACTCGTGGCTATGAGTATGTTTCAACCCATCTTCTATAGTTACATCGGAAATTAATAGTGACTTTAAGGAACTTGGCAATCCAATTTCATAGGATTCTACCATCACACTGGTTTGGTTAAGTGATAACTTGGTAAGTCTTTTACATTGGGATAAAACTCCCAAGTGTAAATCGCATCTTGATAACAGGAGACTTCGGAGAGAGGTGGGGAAACTTGTACCGTTTGAATCAAAATTGCGTTTTTGAACTTCAAGTGTGTCCAAGTGCCGAAGGTAGCTGAGGTCAAGAATCGGTGGTTGTATTTCAAACTTCAACAGAATATGTTCCAAATAATGTGGTATCCCTTCAAGATCCAATGTAGCGTCAACGTTATAAGCAATACCTTTGAAACTATGAAAACGTACTCTAGGCTGTTCACTTTGCCTGAATTTTTTGTACAGTTTCATGTCTCTACGAATTGTCTCTGCGTTGTTGACATTGCTCAAAATGTCCGGGTCCCATTTAAGGAGCGCTTTGAGTTCTGCCCTTTCAACACTAACATCCAAATAACTGGGACGTACGAATCCAGGTTCAAATTCTGTTAGAATCCTTGAGTCAATCACGAATCTCTCTCCCACCTGAAGGACAGTTCTCGCCATGCTTATATTATCAAATAGCTTGTAGTAAACAACATGACGAAGAGCTTCGTCTTGAAGCCAGTACATTACATCTTGTGCATCCATGAATTTTGTAGTAAGGTAAACAACCTCAACGGGAAGGTTAAATAGTGAATTAAACGCTGACCATGGAGTGTTTTCAACTTTGACCTGTAATATTGGAATCGGTTTCAGAAGGAATTTATTGTATTTCATCTTAATCGGAGCGATTAAGCTCTCAATTCTCTTTCTTCTAGTTAGAATCATCTCTTCACTATTGTCTCAGCTATTATTAAATTGTTACTTGTAGAATTTTTTTGCAGCCACTAATTTGTTCAGCTCATAATTTTATGCTCTATAGTTTTAGAAACTAGAATAGGAGGGTTAACACCTTAATATTGTTGTAAGAGATAATTAGAGATAGAGGTGAAGTAGATGTAGTGAACGACTACGATTTTTCCAATAACAAGTGACTTCTATAATATTTGATTTTCATTAGTTTAGTATATTCTCCAATAAGTTGACTCAAGTTACTAGTGCCAACAAAAGATGTCAATAGTAGTTACACGAGCAATTAAAATTCAATTGCATTTAAACAGACTATTCCACACCCTCAGATCTAAAACACCACTGAATATAATCAGTTTAATATATTAAACTAATCTAACTGAATCGAAGACTAAGTGAAAAAAAAAAACCTGGAGATGAATGGAGCGAGATCAAGCACAATGGCTACTATCAGACCAATGATTCGACCCTTTCTAAAGAGATTTGGAACTATAACACGAAGGCTGTACCATGCATCTATTCCACTTAAAAGTGAACAGAGACTCAACGATGTTGGTATTAGCAAGACTAGAAACATTGGTATTATTGCACATATCGACGCAGGTAAGACGACTACTACAGAACGTATGTTATATTTCAGTGGGAAGACACAACGAATTGGTAATGTAGATGAGGGAGATACAGTTACTGATTACCTTCCTGCGGAGAGACAGCGTGGTATTACTATACAGCTGGCAGCTATCACTATTCCGTGGAATAGCAATAAGATTAATATCATCGATACACCAGGACACGCGGATTTCACGTTCGAGGTGATCAGGTCACTCAGAGTGTTAGATGGAGCGGTCACCATTCTAGATGCAGTTGCTGGAGTCGAAGCCCAAACTGAAAAGGTATGGAAACAAGCAGATGCTCTACAAATTCCAAAGATTGCATACGTAAATAAAATGGACAGACCCGGGGCAGGATTCAGTCGTACAGTGAAAGAGATTGTTCAGAAACTACAAACACGAGTAATTTTAGTAACTCTTCCTTACTTTTCAACAGAAACACTGTCTGATCCAGTGTTTTCTGGAGTGATTGATGTTTTACACAAGAAGTTGTTAATATGGGATCCTAAGGATCCTACTGGAAAAACAGTAAAAGCAATTGACGTAGAAGAGAAACAATCTGAATATCCTGAAGTATACGAAATGATTCTCAAAAGTAGAGAAATGATGATTGAGACTTTGGGGGAATATGACGAAGCAATTATTGACTCATTTTTGGAAAACGATGAAGATTACATGAAGATCCCAATCTCGGTATTAAACAAAGCTATCAGAAATTCCACTATATCTAATCAAGTTACCCCAGTATTTTGTGGATCGTCGTTTAAAAACATCGGAGTTCAGCCATTAATGGATGGTGTAGTTGGATATTTACCTTCGCCATTACAAATTCCTATTCCTGAAATCCACTCTTCAAGCTCGAAATTCTTGAAAGTTAAAAACCAAAAGAACAGGGAATTGGTGGTGAAGGAGTTGGAAGTTTCTTCTAAATTGAACGAGAAGACTGGCCTTGTATTGAATGAGAATGCAAATTTGACAGTATCACTTGCCTTCAAAGTAATGACGCATGCTACTAGAGGTGTCATGACATTCTTCAGAGTATACAGTGGTAAATTATTTTCCAACACAACAGTTATAAATACAAGAACTGGGAAAAAGTTATTGATGAAGAAATTGATTATCATGCATGGTGATGAGCCAGAAGAAGTTAAACTGGTTTCATCAGGTAACATTGGAGTGATTACTGGGTATGAGGATGATATCATCACGGGAGACACCTTAGTGTCTCATGGCCCACTCAAGAAAGGCTTTAGTGAAATGGAGTCGAACTTGAAGTTACTTCCAATTGAAATACCCCCACCACTTTTCAATTCTGGAATAGAACCATTGACTGCTGGTGACGAAGCATATATGAATCAATGTATCAAGTCTCTTATCAGAGAAGATCCTTCTTTGAAGGTTTCTGTGGATGAAGAGTTAGGACAAACTGTTTTAGGTGGGATGGGTGAATTGCATTTGGATATTGTTAAAGACCGTTTAATCAAGGATATGAAGGCGAAGGTGAGTTTGAGAGATGTTGCAGTTGCATACAAGGAAAGTTTGTTTAAGACTACTGCTGGTTCGTTAACATTCCCAAGTGATGATGCACCTATTTCAGTTTCAATTGAAATGGACAGTTTCGAGGGACCGGCAGCAGAAAGTACTTTTGCTGAAGAGGAAGGGTCCATTCTTTTAGAAATGGATAACAATATTATCATTTTGGGTCCTGATGCCACTCCAAAACATGCACTTGATGCTATAGAAGAAAGAAGATGGAAGTCTGAGCATTCGTTAGAAGACTTGCAAGAAGTGGTTTTACAAGGGTGTTCTACTGGGTTACAATTGGGAGGTCCAATTTTCGGGTTAGCATTACACTCTACAGTCATAAGAGTTACGAAGTGGAACTTCCCCGTTGAGGATGGAGGCAAGGTGAAGCTTTCTGAGTTGTTGAATGTTGTTAGAAAGGCTGTTACTGATTATGTTCAAGCAAGTCAGGGCTCGTTTGGGTTATTGGAGCCATTAATGGAAACTAAGGTTTATGTGAACTCAGACACTTTAGGAGAAGTTAGTCATGATTTGACTCACAGATGTCTGGCAGTTATCACGCTGATTGAAGATGAAAGTGGTGAGAATCTTGAATCACAATCTTGGGCCAATGCTGAGGCAGAAAAGATGTACTTGCCTCCAGACTATACCTTAAATTCAACTAGTGGTACTGAAATCAAGAACAAAAAGATTATTGTTGCAGACACTCCACTTCGTGAAATGATTGGGTATTTGTCACGGTTACGTTCAATTACACAAGGTCGCGCCACTTTCGATATGACATATATTGGAATGAGAAGGGCAAGCAACACTAGGTCTGAACTTATAAAGAAAGAAATGACATGGTAGAAATAAACTCCGGTCTGGTCTAAGGGGTTTTGGAAGATTTATCAAATTCTAAAATTGTTTTATAGTATAGGTTATTTCACAAATCATTGCATTGATTTGAGAAATAGAATTAACATGTAAATAGCACTAAAAGCATAAAGAGTCTAGAAGACCGAATAAATCAATTTTATCTGTCAATTATAGACTGTACAGTGATACAAAACACGTAAATAAATACGACTAGACCAAAGGGTATAATGATTATCAAATGTAGCAGGGTTTATTACCAATAAAAGAGATTTCTTTTACATCAGTCCACTGATAAACATCAGCATCAACAAACCTACTACACCTTGAATCTGCAACCATAAACAAGATAAGCAAGGACACAAAACGAACATGTAACACCAGGCGAGAAATCGCAGCAAAGCCAAGTCCACAAGTCAACACGTCGAGCATTCCAAATTTAATTATAAAGACAATGTCTCCCGCAATCATCGGCCAGATCTTCTCGGTTTCATGGGGTCAATCAACTTTGAGTCGATCGCCCGAGGGGGCACTAAGAAAATATGCCGCTTTGGTAAAAATTTCTTGATGTATAGAAGCTTTTGACGTTTTTGACGTAAAAGTACGTATGTACCTCTGAAACCAAACGCGGGGTGTCTTCTCTATCAGTTCCCCAGCTCCATATTCCTATCTTTCATTTGAACCAGATCAGAGAAGCTAACTACCTGTCTAACTCTTAGTGCTTATTTCCCTTTCAATTATGAGTACACGTGATCCAACACATGCCAGGAAAAGTTCCATACAAAACTAAAAAAAAAAAAAAAGAAAAAGGATGAAAGTAAACAAACGTGAGCCTCCAAGAGAAAGGAAAGCGAAGAATATCCTGTGTTGCATGGGAATTTGGAGGGATATATAGGACAAAATATAGGCATGAGTAGCAGCATAGAAGGGCGGAGTCCTTTAGAACTCGACAGAGAGCGAGTTACCTGTCTTTTGCTCATCAATACTCAATTGATGAAGAAAGCTGTGGGGCTCTATACTCGGTTTATTAATAACCAGCAAACATTAGCACAATTACCACCGCAAGCCAAACATACGGTGATGGATTCATTTCAGAACTGCACTAGGAGGATACATTGTAACTTGACGGTGTTGAGTTATATCCATGAGCGCTACCACACAGACCCTGCTCAACAGCAGCAGTCAGCGAATAAGAATAGCTTCCCATTCATTATGGCTCCTCCTCAAGATATGCCTGAGCTTAATGAGTTATATAATAAGCTCCAAGAACTCTACCCTGAAGGATTACAGTTCTTGAAACTGAAATTGCAACAAATGAGGAAACAGCAACAACAGCAGCAATCGTCATCGCTGCCCCAGAACAATCCACAAATGATGGCTCAACTGCTGCAACAACTGCAACAGCAACTCCAATCAGGTAATATGATGCAAATGGGAGGTCAAAGACAAATTTCACAACAAATGCAGCCGAATATGATGGCTGCTAACTCCCCCATGATAAATACCCCGGGGAGTAACCCTATGAATACAAACTCAATGAATACACCGGTACTCAAAGAAATACAACCTGACTTTAGTCAACAACATCAACAGCAACAACAACAACAACAACAACAACAACCCAACCAACAGTTCCAGAATGGCTTCAACCCAAATTATACTACAAACTTGAACTTGCTTCAACAAGGTCAATCTCAAACAGGCCAGCAGATGAATCAACAGCAACAAATTCAAAGGAACCTCCAGCAACAACAGCAGCAACAGCAACAACAACAATCACAGCAACAACATCACCAACAACAACAACAAATGCAAGGGCAACTCCCTCGCCAATCACAAACACAAAATATCTCCCCACAACAGATCTTTCTGCAGATGAATGGAAACGCAAACAACTCAAACTCGAACGGAATGATGGATTTTTTCAATGCCTAATTACCTTGTAACATTATTTGTATGTATTCAATATTAATAAATGTATTTATTTGTACTAAACTTACTTTATACTTTGTCTATAAATTTCTCTTTGTCATACACAGTTTGCTACTTTTTATTCAAGATCACTCCATCATATCTTGGAATTCTTGGTTGATGATATAACTGTAGCCTCCAGAACCTAGGAACTCGCCACCAGGTTCATTTCTATCTTGTTCAGTAGGGATGGGTTCTGGTTGGAGAGGATGATCCTCAATAATTTCTTCAGACTCATTATGGTCAAAGAAAGCATTGGCAAGATTTGTGTTTGAATATGTCAACTTTTCAGCATTCAAGTTATTCATCAGCATTGGTCTTTGAATATTATGGCCTGATGATGGTTTGCTCGGGATACCTCCAGAGACATTCAACCAAACAGCGTCATTCGTGATTTCACTCCATAACTTCTGCTCTTCGTCGAAATATGTCAATCCTTCAATTCCAGCAAGGTCTGAGTTGGGGTAAACGTCACCAGTGTTAGCTGGTGGGGCTCCAGGAATCGGTACGCCAGGCACAACTGGTGCACCTGGTGTTCCAGTTCCAGGATTAGTAGAATCAGGTACTGAAAAGTTAAAGTTGAATGATTCATTTTCAACATGACTATTCAAATACAGTGATGCAGTAACTTTCTCAGGTTCTTGTTCGTTTGTAAATGCCCCAAAGTTTGCAAGTGGGTTTCTTAGACTCAGGTGAGATGTGCTCAACAGGTTCAATTGACTTATTTGTTCGTTTGCATTCGACACTCCTTCCATGTACTCGCTAAAGTCAGGATTGTTCAATCCAATACCTCCTACTGCTCTTGGTCGTACCCCTTCGTTTGCTGGTGGGCTCACAAACTCGTCGTCGTGTTTTTCTAACAACCCACTCATGACACTGTTAAAATCTAAAACACGGATCAACTTCAAAAGTTGAGCACGTCTCAATGCGGCAGGATAGTTACCCAACTTTTTCATCTTGGTGAAAAGTGTCAATGCGTGATCCAAGTGCTCCTTGGTAGCCTCATGAACACCGAACGATGCATTGAACAAGATCAACGTCAGAGCTGATGTGAATAAATACTCTCTATCCATCCAACCAAAGAGCGCAACCATATTTTCAGGAAGTAATGCCCATATGGACTTGATTGTGTTTATCGAAGCTTGGAAAGATGCATTCAATAATGTCAAGACGTTCTTGGAGTACTTGGTCAAGTCAACGTACTTGTTTGTTGTATTCTTAGCTTTTAACTCTTGCAACTTTTTAGTTGCAAAATGAAACAACAATGGTCTCACAGCTAAATTCATACCTTGGAAGTACTCTGTCATCAAGTTCACTATTAACCTGGACACTCTTAAGTTTTCAACTGAAAAGTCCACCTTTAAAAATGCAGGAAGCATAGCTTTCCATGTCATAAGTTTTTGTACCAAATCCGACACAACAGGCAAAATATTGACTGTGGGTTGTTTGGTGTACAACGACGACAATATGATCGCGTTGATTTGTGTTATAGCTACACAGTTATTAATATACTCTGCTGATGGGAAAATGTAGTAACCTCGAACGTCATTTTTATCTCTGGGGAAGTCGTTCAAATCGGGGTTGAAGTCGAATGGTAGCTCAGTAGATACCGAGTCATCCGCGAAACTCAATGGTAATCCTGCTTTAGACGATAACATTCTCTCGTACATGTATACGGTCCACCAAATACGTCTTCTGTGTTCCAACTCAAACCTGTTTAAAGTTTCTTTTTCTGCATCAACATGCCATCCTAAGATCAAAGTAGATCTTAATGCAAGCCCAAAGTAGAAGTACAGGGCAATAGTACAGTCGGCTACTTGTAAGTAGAAGGCATAAAGTAACATTACCTCGATACCACCATCTTTAGTGATATTATCAATGGCTCCCAGCGCAAATAAACCAGTGAAAAGTTCAGAAGCTTGGTAAAAAAAACCTGATCCTGGTAAGGTAGTACCACCATTTGTTGCTTGCATTCTTTGCTTTTCCTTTAGTTTACTTTTGGATCTCTTCGACTCAACGTTACTCTCAGCCATCATTTTCAGTTGTTTAATATGTGGACTCGATTCTGTGCCGAGGTACATTTCTCCAATTGCAAAAATAAGCAATATCTTGCAGAACCAGATTGTTTCCAAAATAGTCTCATCATCTGTGTCCTTCTTTATAGAATTTTCATCGACATCTGGTTTCCCCTTATAATCTGCTGAAATATTTCTCTTGAGTATTTTCTTATTTTCTTCTGTTCTGCCAGAGTACAAGTTCATCAAGAATCGTTTCACCAACCCTTCGTTGAAAAAGTAGAAGCATCCATCGTTGTAGTTAATAAATGTGTCTACTAATAACATTGAGTATGAGTATGATGGTAATGCGAAATTTATGGATAAACCGGGTCGCGTGTTGGTTTTGGCAAGGGTGATTTTGTATGCGTTTCCTTCCTTTTCCAAGATTTCCGTTTCACGTTTGCCTTCATTATGTGAGTGGAGTTGGTGTATTGGTGCCTCTGTGTAGAGAGATTTCGGTGATGCAAGGCTCGCCGGGGATGAGTTTGATGATTCCATAGGGGTGTGTTGGGCAGTTGTGGGGACCATGTTTTGGATTTCCAATCCAAATAATGTCATTGAAGATGAGCCTGCGTATACTTTTTCACCCGTTCTTGATTGTATGAGTCTTCCATGTTTGTCTAAGGTCGGCAGGATCACTTCGTTGTTGAAGTTATGTATTGGTGCAGGTGTATGGTTGTATCTGCTGAATGTAGCTTGAGCATCGCTGTTGGTGCTGTTGATACTGCTACTTCTATTGAATGTAGAATTGGTGCTATTAGAGCTTTCATTTCTGTATGTTCCCATTTTCTCTGCTTGTTTCTCATTTTTGATTCGTTCCTCCTTTAAGCTGTTGCGTAGCATAGCACTATCCTTCTTTAGACGGGCAATATCGTCGTGCAATTTACTCAAGTACTTCATTGAAACAACAATCTTCTTATCTGCCTCGACATACTCACACTTGGTTTTAGCCAATTGACATTTCTTGCATGGGTTACCCCCGGGGCATCTAATATGTCGCGTACGGCATCGAATACAGGCAAGTGGTGTGCGTTTGGCTTTACTCTTAGTTGATCCTTCACTACCGGTACAAGCACCCGACTCATAGAATTGCCCACTGTCGCCCTTCAGAGACTCCTCCTTAAATGAATCTAAAATCTCCGAATTCTCTATCCCCATTGACTCATCTGATTCTAACTTCAACTTCAGAGACTCCTCATCAATCTCATTGATATCCATTTCAAATTACGTAGAATCCAATTATCTTAAACCTTCTTCACCTAACTTTCAATTATTCCACAACAATTCGTCTTATACCTATAGACGCTGAACTCGTTTAATGATCAATCACACACAACCCTTTTTTACTTTATTATAAAAAAAAAAAAAATGGGGTTCAAAAAAATTAAATAGAATACAAAACTATTGCATCTTGGATGTTGAGATCCCACATTTTAGCTAAGCGCTATGAATTGTTATAGAAGGGAAGAATAGGAGGCGTACAGGTGTATAGATATATCAAGGTACGTTTATATTTCTTTAGTTATATCTCTTTCCACTATGTTCACCTTCAATTCGATAAGGCTTTGTAAACTGCTTCAGCCTCCTGTATTTATGTGGGGATTGGCTGAGTCATGATTCAATCTTAAAGTTATTATAAGAATTTAAATTTCCATATAGTTAAGAATCAAAAAAAGGAAGGAATGAAGCGATGAAGAGTATGAAAGGTGAGGTTCAGCGACCTTCGACATTATCTGATCTACCGTTTGAAATATGGACTATTATCTTGAAGCAGATATCCCCTAATGAGATCTATGATAAGTTGTTACAGGATTATCAGTATTTGTCAGTATTCAATAGGCTACAGCAGATTGCGTTTGCCACTACGTTTAACAAGTGGATTATAATACGAAGTCTCCCAGGAGATTCACCTGATCCACGTCGATTCTTGTATTCACCTGGAGATAAGTACTCTGTGTTGACAGTAGAGGGGTTTGAAGCAGGATACAATATGCTCAAATACTTGATCAAGTACAATATGGAAATGATTGGTCGTAAACTGAAATATATAGTCCCAAGAGAAATCATTCTCTCGTTTCATGTGGTGGGGGGAGGCACAGAAGACCAATTGGAGTACCTTATAAAAACAATTGAATTACTCCACATCAATAAAGTGTACCATGAAATGATACCCAGCATCACATTCCAATTATCCTACAGTTCATTAGGGAATTTCAATGAAAAGGAATTGGCTCTTGTAAATACAAAGGTTATTCAAAAGATAGAATCATTGGATCATAAAATCCACAAAATACTTATTGGCAACCAATCTTTACTCAACCCACGACTAATGTTCAACCCATTGGCTTTTGAAAACTTGGATGAACTTTTCATGTGGAACCTTAACATCGATGACCATTTATACAATTTGGTTTCAATTGCAAGATCTCAAGTACAGCTTTTGGATCTATCAAGTAACAAAATCACTGTTTTGAATGACTTGACCTTACCAACTTCCATAGAGAAATTCTTCATCAGAGCAAACAACTTGAAACATTTGGTAGACTTGGACTATAGAAGCCTTCCAAATCTAATTGCAATTGATTTCTCAATCAACTTGATATCACACTTTCGAAACTTTAGGTTACCACCAAACTTACGCTTGTTGAAGATGAATTATAATGAGATTACTCGATTGGACGAGTTGAAATTCAACTCTAAATTGGAAACATTGGAGTTATCCAATAACTATATTGGAGATTTCGAAGACGTTCTTTTACCACCTACAATGAAAGAATTGCATTTAAACAACAATCGATTTGTCTCGTTTCCAAATCACTTTTTCATGACAATGCCAAATTTAAGACTCTTGAACTTGTCTGAAAACAGAATTGACGACTTGGATGAGCTTGGAGTCTTGCCTGATTCTTTAGAAGAGTTGTACTTGAATAATAATGAAGTAGACCACCACAGCGACTTGATCAACATTCTAACGCCAAACTTAACCACATTGTCAATGATATGTACTGGACTCATGGACTTGAAGCATATTAAGTTCCCTGCAATGTTGAAAGACTTGAATTTATCCAAGAATGAGATGTTCGAATTTAGCGATATATCATTCCCAGTAACCTTCAGCTCGTTGAACTTGAGTGGTAACAAACTACAGACATTTAATTTGTTTAATGAATTGAGCATTCCGAGTACCTTAGATTATCTCAACCTCAGTGGGAACTGTTTTCATGGTTTAGACGAAGTCAAATTACCATCTCGGCTTTCACGATTAATTTTCAACAACAATTACGTAGGCTTGATTTCGAATGACTTATTGAAACAATTACCAAGGACATTAACAGAACTCAGTCTTAACGAAACAGAAGCCACCAACAACAACAATGAAGTAAGTTTCGACAAGTACTTGCCTATGTTACAAAAACTATCACTCAATGACAATAAACTAACAAATATCAACAAGTTCAAATTCCCGAAAACAATCAAAACCTTGTTGGTGTTCAACAATAACTTAGATGTCTTAGACTTTGACACATTCCCCACGAGCATTAAAACCTTGAAAGTGAATCAGCAGATTCTCTCAAAGATGAAACAGTTCTAACACTACAAAAAACATTTGTTAGGCTAACTTTACATATTCATAATATAAGTATAAACCAAAAGAGTGCAACCAACATAGGAACACTGAACCAAAAAATGATGGTTATTCAAAAAAAAAGGACGGGAGAGAATTGAGAGATAAAAGTCGTAAGATGGGATTCAAAACAGTGGTATAATTCACGTTTTAAGAATCTCGGGAGTCGTTAACGAGATTTAGTTTGGTAAGACGTTGGCCTTGTTTTCACCAACAATGTTACCTCTTGGGTCGTAAGAACAGATAATGTACTTGGACCAGTTTTGAGCGGAACAGTCCTTGTAGGCACAGCCGACACTTGTGGTAGATTTCCAGACAACTTGGGTAAAGTGGTTGTATTCGTTAGCAGAAGAGTAGTCGTAAGTTTCACCTTCGTTGTACCAAGCGGTGACGGCATCTGGGCCGCTACCGTAACCAGCAGCCAAGTTTTCACCGTATGGACCACCTTGAGAGTGGGTCAAGGTACCTGAACAGTCGTACTTGTCAGCGTAGGCTTGAGCGTATTGGTAGGCAGCGTCAGACCAGGTCAAAGCTGGAGCTGAGTGCTTAGATCTGTATTGGTTGTGGGAGTCCAAGATGGCCTTAGCGAATGAGGCATCGTTTACTTGGCCAATTCCAGAGTCACCGCTTCCAGATGAAGGAGTAGATGAAGCAACTGGAGAGGAAGCTGAAGAAGCTACTGGAGCTTGGGATTCAACTGGTTCAACAGCCTTGGCAGCTTGCGAAGCTGGTGCATTAGTACCACTAACAAACTTGGTAACTAAAGTAGTTGGGCTTGGGTTGTTGTTGGCAACTGGGGCGGCTGGGGCCTTGGCAACTGGAGCTGGAGTAGCTTCAGCTGGAGCTTGACCATCATAAACAGTGGTCAAGTGGGTCTGAGTGACAAAAAAAGTCTTTGCAGAAACAGTTGCTGCGATAGACAAAGCGAGGGTCAAGTTTAAGAATTTCATTTTAATGATAGTAAGGAAAGAACGTAGTAAATCTGAAACTTCTAGATAAAGGAAGGACTAGTAGTTAGGACTTGGTTAATCAATAATTAAAAATTATACATTTGTGCGAACCAAAGTATATTTATAATATGCCTAAAGAAAATTCAATAAGCTGCAGAGAAGACAGACCACGAGCTCAGATCTGAAAACTGAAACGTTAGGTCCACCAGAATAAGGCTTAAATTCCCCAGACCGTAAAGGTATCATACGAAACACATTCCACATACTCCATTCCAAAGGTACCTCAGAGTCTATTTGACTACATTCACTGGTGAAGAAAGCAAGAACCCTGTGAACAATACGCGGGTGTGTTTGGGAATACCACTTCACATCATCAAGCGGGCCCTTTTCGCCCAGTTTAACAACTCCTCAGTGGCCCAATTCGGGTCCAAACCGCCTCCATGTTTCTTTTCATCCGCCCTCTTTCTGCACTTGTAAGGCTCCAGAATTCGACTTATGGTGACACAAACAGAACTAACTTTTTCGCTTCTGGCGGAAACGTGTTTCTGTGCCTTCTATGACGCGAGCTCCTACTCAATTAAACCTACTTTGGGTCATTGAGACACCTATTAGAGTCAGGTACACGGTCGAAATATAAATATAGCTCTTCCGTCAACCATGGCATATGTAGCCCGCTCCCTTGCCCTTGTTGTTGTGCTCGTTCTTCTGTTGTGTCCCCGTCTAAACGGCCAAGATGATGAGGTCTGTCACTCGAGTCGTCCGTGCCTGTTCGTCTTCAGATCGGATTTTCACATTGAGTATGTGGACATTCCTCTAAAATCTCCTCTTTACATTGTTGAATCAATTGAGGAACGTCGCATTCGGAAATGCTCAAGGGGGAAAGGAGTCAAGGGTAAGAAAAAAAAAAATAACGCGTTTTCATCTCGACAGGTTTTTCACCTAATGGATTCGACATTCTGCTTAACGGTGGTTGGTACACCGAGATGGAAAAGGTTAAAATACAAGTTATATTCTAGACAAGTTTAGGTTTCAATCTAGTTTCGTAGATGAAACGTGTTTTATAATTTCATTTTGTGTTTTGAAACAGACTAGATCAATCATGTGGTAAAAATTCTTGAATTATACATGCATAATTCCATTGATCTAATAACTAGTCCAAGTTTGGGTACATAATTTGATCAGTATCTTCAGCGTAAATAGCCCATTTCTTTAAGAAGTCTACTCCACTGCGGTTCATCATTTCCAAGTCTCCTACAACACAAAGTTGTCGTTTCGGTCTTGTCATTGCCACATTCAATCTACGGCGATCTCTTAAGAAACCCACCTCTGCATTCTCGTTGGACCGCACAAGACTAATAATGATAACCTCCTTTTCTCTCCCTTGGAAACCGTCTACCGTAGATACTTCTATTTTCTCAAACATCGCCTCCTTGGCTAACGTTTTTTTGATTAAACTAACCTGTGCGTTGTATGGAGAAATCACCCCTATACATTCTACTCCAACACCGCGCCCCATCAATTTACGTATGTGGTCTATCACAACCAATGTTTCCATCTCATTGTATTTGGATCCAGCGTTCACAATCAGCTCCTCTTCCTCTGTGGACTTCTCTGGAAAATCTCCCCCTTGTGTATCATACCAGATACAGACTGCATTTGTATCACCATTCTCTAATACTTTCGGCAACCCTGACAACGTAATATTAGCTACGCTTTTATCAGCCTTCAACTTCCCCTCGTACATTTCCTTTGATGGGAACTCCATGATCTTCTCGTTCATTCGGTATTGTGTGTTCAAGAGTTTCTTGTACTTATTACCTTGGTGATGCTCCACCAATCTATCGAATAATGTAATTTCCATGTTTCTTGTTTCCTTCTTGAGTCTGGAACGTTCTTCCAAATTGAGTCCCTCAAAAAGCCGTTCAAACTCATCCTTGGACTTTACTGTTGGTGGAAGTTGCATATTATCGCCCGCAATTACCAACCTTTTGAACCCTAAATGGTTCACCAATGGAATCCAACACTGCGGCTCAAGAGATTGTGACACTTCGTCAATAATTACGGTGTCAAAAAACGGTTTGTCCTCGCTAAACTCCCCTTGTTTGTACAAGGAAGTTAAATCATAGCTTCCTGCTCCATGTAAGGTTGATAATATAACCTTCGAATTGACCAACAAGTCACGAACAACCTTCTTTTCGCGCATCCTCAATTCCTTCCTCAACTCCTTTAACTCACCCCAAAGGGCTCGGCGCTCAGAGTATCGCTTGCATTTCTTAACCTTTCTCACTGCACTATTGATTTCTTTTTCAATGTCCTTTAATATCAGCTTACTATCGTCAGTCGAATCCCCATAACTGGTCTTGGACAAAATGTCCAATGAATGCTGTAAGTTGGCTGCCAAGAGACGCGCAGGATGGCCAATTCTGATCAATTGGTCGGCCTTGCTATTGTGGGTCTTTTTGCTTTTCTTGTTTTTCTTGCCCTTCTCGTCTGTCTCTGAGAACGTTGGTGATAGTCTTTCCAAAATCGTGTCTACTGAGATATTGGATGGTCCACAGACCAATACTCTTTCATTGTGGTTGAAGGTCAACTGCTTTATGAGTTCTATTAATGTGTATGTTTTCCCAGTTCCAGGTGGGCCGTGAATAATCGTTATAGGGGAATCATAGATGGCAAAGTCAATGGCTTCCTTTTGAGAGTCGTTCAAGCTAGAATTAAAGAATTCAATCTTCTTCTTGTTGGAGTTGGTTCTAGCTGAGTACTCCATCTGGCCTAACAAGAGTTGGATTACTGGATTACTACTATTAATGTTCTCTCCAAGCTTGTTCATAGTGGTGACCATACGCTTGTAAGTAATAGAGTTGGATAATTTGACAATCCACATCCTCACATTATCGTTGGATGTGTTGTTGTACAAATTGAGAACCTTTTCTTCTTTCGTATCTTCTTCAATCGAAACCGTGATGGTCTGGGAATTCAATTTAATCACAACGGCGTCTAAAGAATCATCATCACTCGTAACTTCTTCTTTTTTAGATGAATTAGCCTTTGCCTTTTTCTTGACTGTTTCAGTGTTGGTGGCATTACTCATCTTATCCAATTTCACTATATCCCCTACTCTGAGAGACCCCAACTGAATACTATCATCTTCGCTGCTCTTCAATGCAGGGTCAACACTAAGTTCAATCAAAGTTTTTCCTCCTAATCCTGTCTTGACATTGTCAACGAGTATGTTCACAATTGCTAAACCTAACTTGGCTAGACGTTTAGGTGAGTAACTGGTGAGATATGAGTTTGTCAATAAGATATCAGACTGTTGTTCCAACTCTATTGCATTCTTGAATGACTCAATGAACTTTGTAGGATCTTCCATCTGTTCGCCGTTAGTATGACTGTATCCGTTTTTTCAAGAAACAAGAGTGGGGGCCTCCAGTTTTCTGCATCTTGATACATGGTTCTTTGACCATTTTATTGTTTGATCCCACTATATGGATCGATCATTATGGATTGAATGAGAATCGGTTGTGGGATCACATATGACGTACCTTGGAAGACTTGTGATTTAGATTTTGATGCTCACATGACTTAAACTTAAATAGTGGCAATCCTATACATAAGATATTTCTTAAGATCGTTCCACCTTGATAGAAGTAGTTTACTTACCGTTGATGAGCTTTCCCTTTCTCCTACTTGTAATTTAATTCACCATGTATATTATCACTAATTTAACACTTCCTAATTAGTTACTTGTTAATGGTGCCCTGTGCCTATATACTCATTCATTCACAACAATACTAATCCTTTCTAGGAAAGTCATTGATGTCTCTATTTGTTTGTTCCTTCAATACCTTACCAGCCTCTCTTGAAACATAATCGTACACCAAATTTCTTTGCTTGAAGTATCCAGACATTCTTAAGAGTGAAACCACGGAATCATAACATCTTTCTCCAAACGAAAGATAGCTTCCAAACCATCTACGGAAATCAACCAGTGAGAAATGGGATGTATCAAACATCAATCCTGTGTTCCTGTGGATTCCAGCCAACACGATCGAGATCAACACCAAATCAAACGAATAATGTGCTAATTTTCCAAGCTATACGTTAGTAATCCGTCCTTACAAATTTGCTCTCAGTTAAATGTACTTACACCCATGATAATTCTGATTGTTATATCAAAGTAAGATGATTCAAATTAATTTAAAGGGTCTGTTTTTTTTTTCTTCTGTTTTTTGTAAATTTTTTACAGCTTATCGTAAACCGTGTAGTATGTGAGCGTGAGTTGTAAAAAGTCAACACATAAACTAAACAAACTAGAGACTCTGTGTACCAAAAGGAAGCGGATACAAAGACGAAGTTGATTATTATTAAGATTACACTGAAAGAGAAACAATTCCACCTTTGTGTTGGTACTTTGTAGCTTACCATATTACCATATTGATAGTGGCTGCAAATGTTACATATTATTTTCCTTATATTATGAATTAAATTTATATCTACTCGCTATGGATTCTCTTCAAGTACCTAGGAAGGTCATCGCTAGTCCAATCTCTGATTCTCTTACCTGTGCTTATTCCCAACCTCAAAGCCACCTGCTTTAAATTAAGCTTTAATTGTTCATCCAATAACTTAACTGTGGTATTCTCTGGGTCAATATGCTCTAAAGGTTCATTCAACTTTTGCAAGTTCTGTTCCAAGTTGGATAAAAGACCGAACCTTGTAATTAAGGTGTCTGATCCTTGGTCGATACTCTCAACAACAAAAACAAACTTGTAGATTTGTGACTTGATTCTCATAGTGAGAAAAGGTGAGTTCAACAAATTCAAGATCCATTCGAAAACACCTCTTGTCTTGAGGATGTTCACGTCTCTTGCACTATTGGTTCCATAAATAAATCCATCAATTAACCATGATACTTGTCTATAGTAACTCTCGTCATTTTCAGACTCTGAGTCCTTTGTAATCGAAAAGATAATAGACGAATAAAGTGGGAAGTCTTTAGTGTTCAATTGTGGGTTACCCAATACAAACCTGATACACTTCTCATACAAAAAGTGTCCTGGGTTATTCAAAATAGGAACAAACCTAGAAAAAATGTACCATATTAATCCAGGTACTTCTTCGTTGTTCTTCTCAGCTGTTCTCAAAGTGTTTAAAATGTTAGAAATGTAAACCTTAAAAATATTTGTATCTTTAAATCCTGTATCCACTTCAAGAATAGAAGTCAATATACCTTGCAATAACAACTTTGAGAGTCCCTTGATTGTCTCCTTTTCATGAGACAAGTTTATAACTAAAAGTTGAAGAATATATGAATCAATCAAGTTTCTAATGTTAAAAGAAGGTCTTTCATCACTTGTTCCATCCTCTTTTTTCGAAAACTTGAGCAACTCTTCGTTGTTGATAATTAATAGCATCAAGAATTCCACATCATACTTGGTATTTTGATAAACTTGATCAACATGAATAATGTTATGGGCATAAAATGCATCAATTTCGCCAATCAACTTGGAGATATAAGTCTTCTTTCCAAAGTAATGATTGTGTAATTCAGCTGGAAGCTCTGAGATCTTGGTACTATAGTCCAAGGTATTCTTAATAAACGTCTTGTTTAATGCAACAGTGAAATTAGACTTGTCTTCAATGATCAATCTATCTTCACCCACCAACTCAATCTCATTGTTATCCATTTCATCAATAAATGTCCAATTCGATACCTTACAAATCCATGACTTGGAAATTTGAGATTCTATCAGGACCAACAATGATTTTAAGATTATATCTTCAGTTCTTGTAGATCCAAGGTAGAACAACACCAACTTGTCCAACAAAAGCTCTGAAGAATTCTTAGAGACATTCAAGTTGAATAAACTGTAGATAATCAAAGCAGACAAATACCTGGTTTTTGAATTCTCTTTAGTAGGAAGTGTACTTAACACATTCGAGTCATTATTGGTGAAGATTTGTAACAACTTTTCAAAATCGATACTCTGTTTTGCACTGGTTAAAACAACCAAACTAATATAGCCCAAGTAAGTCTCATTCAAAACCCACTGCGTATGTCTCAAAAGAACTTCCAATTGTGTGTTTATAATTGTGTTAGGAATCAACTTCCACACACTACTACCAACTTGACTCAACTTTTTGATCAAGTTTGATAATTGCGACAAGAAGTTGTCAAAATTATTTGACAATTGTTTCGATTCAGCAAATTTCTTGGTGACGTACAACATTGCCTTATGGATCCATTCCTTAATTTTGTCGTCAACGTCAGCAGAAGTATTAATATACTCAGTAATAAATTCGACAAATTCTGGGGTCATGCTATTCTTAAGATCGGTTTCTACGTGCTTGAAGATTTTACCAAGAACATTTGCCTTATCATCAACGTGTTCCAAACCTTTCCTTAAAATTACCAACAATTGACTCCATTCAACTGAAAGGTTAGCACCTAACATGTTGACAGCAACATCTGTAATTTGTTTGTAGAATGCAGTCAAACCATCAAGTTCTAATGATTCTTTATTTGAAGAAATAGAAAACCCAATAAATAATAATAATGAATCATCATTTTTAATACTGTTGGTTTTACTTAACAAATATCTCAGGAGGGACTTCTTCAGAGAAGAACGCATTAAGCTCTCAATAAGATAATTGTTAGATTTGCTGCTCAAAATGTCATCAACGTAAGTTTCCGGTAAGGTACCTGCTTCATATTCAATCAAGTCAAGCTCTATTATTGAAGCAAAAAGTACTCTAGCCTCAGCTTGATACTCTTTGACAATTGAGAGATTAACAATATCTTCAAAGAAAATTTTAGAGTTGATTTTGATTTTTTGAGTAGCACATACCTCTAATAACTTAACCACAAGCAAGGTGTTAGTGAAAGCTCCTCCATTGATAAGCGTTGAAAGCTGAGTGTCTGATAAAATCCAACTGAACTTACCATAAAACTGCTGGTATTTTAAATCAACAGAAGGAGTTTGGTAGATTTCGAATATGTACTTGTTAAAATCATTTTCAGACTTGACCTGTGACTGGGGCAATTGTTGAAATATTTCATTAACCAACTCTCCTATTAAGATCTTATTGTTAACCTCAAATTTTTGAGTAGCTTCTGACTTATGGAAGAAGAATTTTGACCAAAAGCTGCTAGACAACAAGTATTCGTAGACTTCAGTATCATTCAAACTAAGAACGTAGTTACCTAACTTGGAGAATAATGTAATCAAGACATCACTTGTTTTCTTATTCTGTTCGTTCATTAATAACGAGGCCTTAAATACCAATCCAGTCAAGTCCAAGTTAGTGATAACTGGCTTCTTTTCGATTTTGGAAAAACTAGACAAGATATCTTTGTTCGATGTGTTGGTGATTAAAGTGAAGAATGTGTTGAAGCGAGTTTCAGTGGTTGCTGATTTGAAGTCGATAATGTCAAATAAGTTTTCAGTTTCAACAGAAGTTTTGAATGATTCATCAACTAATAAAAAGTCATCAAGTAATTGAAGTAACGCTTCCTTCAGTTCACCAATGGCAATCAAATACTTCATCAAGTTGAATAACCATTTCGAAGCACTTGGATCTTTGGACCAAACAAATTTGAATTGCTCAAATAATGCAACAATGAAAACACTTGTATCTTGATACTTTTCATGCGACAAATCAAGGTACTTGTATGGAGCTCTAATTGTTCTAGAAACAACTTCGTCAAGCAAGTTCCAAATAGGAGAAGAGCTTGAAACAGTCTGATCGAAAGAATGTATAATGGCTAAGATAGGAGACACCAACAAAGACTTCTTGAACAAAAGCTTCTCTTCAACTAAATTAACCAAAAGTTTTGAGATTTTCCATACAAAGGAGTCGTCGATAATGGATTCAGAAGTGGATTGCAAAGAGGCAGTCGCCAAGTTGATTAAACTCGTGAAAAAGGAATTTCCTTCCTTTGTTTTGTTCCACCACTTCAATTGGTCATGGTTCAGACTAGATTGGATAGACAAGAAATAATTTAAGAGCGTCAAGTCGTACTTTGTGCAGTCATGCAAGTTTGTAGTTATGAGTTTGCTCAAGCCATCATTTGCAATTTTCGTTACCAAGGCGATCGAGTTGGCAGAGTTCTTAGGATACAACTCATTGTAGAAACTAATGATTTTCAAGCTTGTAATGGATGTCAATTTCTTTGTGCTATTGTTGTACATTTGTACAACAGTTGAGATGTCAGGTAAATTGCTGAATACTAACTCAATCAATTCCTGTTTATTATCAATTAAAGGAGACTGCGCAAACTCGTTTAATTTAATGCAAATTTGCAAGATCAATTGCAATGATAATTGAGTAATAAGATGTTTGTTTGTTTCCAAACACTTGTTTAAAGTGTTTTTAGTCAAAGGTGCCAAACAAATTGTTTCTGCCACTATCTTGTTGTCTAATTTGATGTCTTGACTTACAGAGGCTGCCTGGAGTTGTGATGGCATAGGGAGCTGGATGATATTGGAATACAATAACGTGTGGCTGATCCACCAAGAAGTCAAAGATGGGTCGTGGTATCCTCCACCATTTTGTATCAACCATTGCAGGTATACAGGAACCAATTCTGGGCATTGGTTCAACAATTTAATGACGTACTCCATTTGGTTTGAAGACTCCCAAGGCTTCAATGCAACCAAAAGTGTGTAAATCGATTTATTATTGATTCTATAAGTCTGATTATTCAAAACAATTTCGTGGTGAAAGTCTTGTTGGTCAAACTTCTTTTGCATTAATTTATCTTGTGGGTATATTAAGCCATTTTTTTGATCTTGCCAAATAGTGGTGATGAAATTATTGAATAATTCAACAAATGGGTCAGTTTTCAAGTTGAGTAATCTAAGGAATATTGGCTGTGTTTTAATGAAGAAGTTTTCATTTAAAATTAAACATTTGGTTAACCTTTTGAAATTGGATTCGAGTAATATCTTGTCTTGTAAGAAGGTGAATATTTCAGTTAATAATTCAATGGAGTCAACTTCATTCATGTGTTTCCACAAGTTATTCATAATCTTGTAATTTTTCAACATCAAGTCTTTTCTGATTAAACTAGGTAAGTTTGTGAGCCAGACCAACCAGAAATGTACAAAGTTTGCTCTGATAGAGATTCTTTCTCTTTCTCTTGTACGTCTTGCGGTATCTGAGGAGTCCATTCTAGTTGGAACCAAGAGCTTAGGTAAGTTTGGTAAAGTGAAGTCGAAGTTGTTGAACAATTCGTTTGCCAAAGATGGATCGAACTTGATGGCATTGACCAATACGTTTAACAATGGATTTGTCATAGAAGGTTTAAAACTGTTCAAACAACGGTAAGTAGTCTTCGTGTGGTTATTTATCAAGTCCTTGTAAAAGTCTATAATAACTGGTTTCAATTGAAGAAGCTTGATCTCAGCACCTGAATTTTTAGGACAGTCTTCAAAAGTATCCAAGTCAAGCAAGACATTGACCATAAAGGTCAATCTAGCAAGCTTAACTGTGAAGTCCACAAATTGTGAATGATTATTTGTATGAGAAAGCGTAGACCAGTAAGACAATACTTTAACTAAAGATCCAGTTTCAATAAACAGGATAAGAGCATCTGTATTTTCAAACGATGACGCAATATGAGCAAGTTGATCATAAGTATAAGAATCCACACTCGAAGCTTTGAAAGTATCCCGACTGGGAGTCCATTTCCTTTTCTTCACTTCAGACATGATGCGGTTAAAAGTATAAGAATCAACTCTTGTGATGAGATGAGTTTGGTAGTGTGCGTGCGATTTTTTTTGCAGTCATTTTGGAGGGACGTTAGGAGGCACTCCCCCATTCTGAAGTGAATCAATCGTGTAAGTTGTGTCTAGACAATATCAAAGGCACTGAGAGAACAAGTATTGTAAGTCTTGGATATTATGTGATTGCACTATAATTATTGTTGGATTTTCCTTTTTTAGATTGAAAAGGGGTCCTAATGGTTTGATTAAAGAGCATGATGGGAGAATTAAAATATATAAAAGTTAGTAAGATCTGACAGAGAGAGAGAGAGATAGAGAGAGAGAGTTTCAGGTATCGGAAACACGAGAATATACCGAGAAGCGTCCAGCGTTGCAGTGTCGTAACAAATTCCGTTTGATCTTCTCTCTCGCACATATTATTGTTACATTCACATCCCAAAATCTGCCCGAGCTCATACGAGATCATAACTAAAACGCAATCAACTTACACAAATAAAAGCTCACCCAGCCCACAAACTGAACTAAAGTCCTAAACAAAGACTACTCATAATCACCCCTAGATACCTCTAGTCCTAGTCTTTGACAATGGAACCCCATTTTAAAATACTGTTCTATCAAGATTTCGAGCTACTTTAATTGACTCAAGTTTGTCTCATATTAAAAGTCACTTGTATAACTTTGGTCACATCACCTGTATATTTCCATCCATACTGTTACAGCCAAGCCTCAAGGACTATGTTTCCCTAGCAAATTGGTAACAACAATAGTACATAACATTGAACAACCTTGCAGCCACTCACGTCACCAGACCTAAAGGCTTTTCTTTTTTGCTGTCATCAAGTAGCTCGTCCTTCCAACTGGCAATTTCAGATGGGACCAACAACATGCTTTCACAGGCATAATAAACTCCTTCTTTATCGCAGTAGTATCACACAAACACAGTGCAAAGTTCACTCCATGGCCACAAAGACTAAAACCTTACGAATCGAATGGGCACACCTAAAAGTTTAATTCTAGTGGGAGCACCAGCAAACGAACAATTACAAACCTGCAATCACTTTCGAGAAGCAGATAACGCCGTTAATCTCGACCAGTCACGCATCAACATATATGAGTCGCCCATCGCCCATCGCCCTTCTGCCCACCACACTTACTCTGCCTCAAGTGTGTCCTATTTTTGGCCCCAACCTGAACTACCTACTGCAGTAACCCCACCACCCACGAGCCTAACCTGTACTTCCAATAAGATCTGTGAGGGGACTGAAACTTGCACTATCGCCACATGAGGAAAACAATGATGTCATAACAAAACATACATGGTTTGGTGCCTTTGAATTGTTTTTTCTCCCTCCGTAAACATCATATCCTCCGTATTTTCCCCACTTGAATCACTGGGGCAGCCTTCAACTGCAACCGAACAAAACTAGCTGGTGCGTTGATTCCTCTCTGTTTGACTTTCACTTTTTACCCTCTGGTAACCAGTTGATACAAAAAATATGCTCCAAAAAAAGGTATTGACAATCGTAAAAAATAAAACATTATAAGAGAGGGGTTCATGAGCTTTTATAAATAAACTTGTATCTGCATTCTTTGATCGATTTGTCAAAAAATTTGACAAGGCCAAGATATACATCACCAGATACTTGCCCAGTCATTTAATCCATGATAATTCCTATTCAAGATGCCGTTGATTCTGGTATGTTCATCAACTTCCCTCCCCACTTTTACAGGTGAGATGTATCGTAACAATGTACTAACAAAACAGAACTTCAAGAAGTTATTCATCAGTGAAGAGAGAGATGTAGATTCCACTGAACAAACAAGAACAAGAGACAGTGATCTGAGCTCGTTGTCTCCGAACTCCACCATTCAAGATGGACTGCATGTTCCCTCCTTTTCCATCAATGGAACACTCAATGAACAATACCCCGACCTCCCTTCCAATTATAAGCTCTTGGGGGTCTTGGGAGAAGGAGCTTTCCTGACGGTGTACAAGGCTGTGGATACAAACATCCCAGACGAAACCATCGCCATCAAAATCATCAATAAAATCAACCTCTCGGGTAAACAGTTGAGTAACATCAAGAATGAAATCAACATCATGAAGAAGATCCTGCCCCACCAAAATTTACTCAAATTGTACAACTACATCAATACACCCAACCACTGTTTTTTGATTCTTGAATTCTGTAATGGTGGTGAGATCTTCAACAAAATCATAGAATACACTTACTTTTCAGAGGACTTGTCTAAACACATTTTTAAACAACTTTTGCTGTCCATAGAGTACTTGCACTCACAAAACATTGTCCATCGTGACATTAAACCAGAAAACTTGCTTTTCATGCAAATTCCATACATGGCTCGCTCCACGACAGACTTCAAAGACTCATTACGAAAGTCGGACGACGACTCAAAAATTGACGAAGGTATGTTTGTCGATCATGTTGGAGGTGGGACAATTGGTGTGATCAAATTGGCTGACTTTGGTCTTGCCAAACAGTTGCCCAAACTGGAAGCTGGTGGCCCTGCAACGTCTAACTTGAAGACACCATGCGGTACGGCTGCTTACACAGCCCCCGAAGTCATCACTTGCACAAACGATAACTCGCCCAATGGAAAGAAGTTGATGTTTACAAACACCATCTCAAAACAAAACTACTACTCCAAAGCTGTCGACATCTGGTCGCTCGGATGTCTCTTGTATACAATACTTTGTGGATTCCCTCCCTTCTATGATGACGTCCCTTCGGAGTTGACTAGAAAGATCTTGAATGGGAAGTACGAATTCTTAAAGCCTTGGTGGGATGAAATATCCAGCGATGCCAAAGACTTGATTAGCAAAATGCTCATTATCAACCCGGAAGAGAGAATTACGATTGCAGAAATATTGGAGCACCCATGGGTGAAAGACCCCAAGGACAGCACCAGCAATTATTTCAACGGACACCAGTACGTGGTTAAGAGCTACCAATCAATGAAAGCCCCTTACAAATTGGACAACATTAATCCTTCATTTAGAAACAGTATGCCACTTGTGTCTCCACGCGCTGATGCCATCAAAAAGGTGTTTGATAACCCCGCAATGATTGGCAGGACGAGCGTGGTTCCATTGATTTCAGGAATAGACGCAACCGCAGTAGTAGCCAAGTCGAGAGAAACAATTCCGTTCATTGAGAACATTGCAGAGGAGTACGAAGGAGATTCGTCGATTGGACGGATCCGCACAAACAGTACATCCAAGCAAAACAACGGATTCCGTGTTAGCATCCATGAAGATACATTCGAAAACGACTCGTTTTCGTCTTCATCCACAGAGCATTTTGTATCCAAAGCAGCATCTTCAGCATCGTCCTTCAAAAAGAAGACGCCAATGCCGAAAACCCCAATTCCCACATTCGACAAATTGAATTTCAAGGACGTTTTTAAAGTCGTTCTGTTAGAAGACGATGATGAAGAAGAAGAAGACGACGACGACGACGACTTTGATGATGAAGACGATTCTGACGACAACGAAGAAGCAGACTCATCTGAAAAGAAGGACGTAATTACAAGTCTAAGCCATAGCTCATCTAAGAAGAGATCTTCGACTATCGCCAAATCCAAGTTTGAAGAGCATATACTAGATAATTCCGACGACGCATTTTCCTCGACCAATTCTATCTCTGACGAAGACCACGACGATGCCAACTATCAGACAAGGTCATCTTCTATAATATCAGGGATAAATGGCGACTTCAAGTTTACCCTTAACTTGAACGAATCCAACTTGCTCACTAGAAGACGTTCATCAACAGTTTCAAGAAGCTTGAATAAAACATCATCCAACACCTCAACCCAAGCATTTCCTCCTGCACCAAACTCTCCAACAGTATCAGCAGCCTCAACTATTCTATTCTAGAACCAGTGCGGAGTATTAAACTTTATTTTTTTGATGTTAGTGGTCGTTTTGCAGCTATTTTTTATCATTTGTATAGTTTTTTTTATATTTATTTTTAGGAATGGGACATTCAAGGGTATCAGAGTTGAATCTAGTTCATGTAAGGTATCTTTGTAGCAGTATGGGGTAATGGTAAGGGTGAATTTAGCACATTTTGAAGATAAGAAATGAAGCGTATGTGCGCCGTGCCTGTTCCGCACTGCGTAGCCTTGAGAAATTGTTACTTTATAATTGCTCATAATGACAGGGGGTTTAAATACAAAAATAGTTTGATTGTTCGTATACTTACGCATTTAAGAACTCTATGTACAATAAATTACGATCTTTCGATTGGCTTAACGTGTGCAGCCTCAGTTTCTTCCTCTTCAGGGACCAAAACGTTACTAGCTTCTAACAAATCAGCCAACTCTCCACTTTGAGACATGTTGGTGATTATATCGCAGCCTCCAACAAACTCACCATCAACGTATAATTGTGGAATAGTAGGCCATTCACTGTACTCCTTAATTCCTTGTCTCAACTCCTCATCTTCCAAGACATTGTATGCAGCAAACTTTTCAGGGTCGACTCCTTGTTGACCTAAAATCTGGATAGTAGCTCTAGAGAATCCACACTGAGGGAACTCTGGAGTACCCTTCATGAACAAAACCACCTTTGATGACTGAACTGCAGTGTCTATAGCATTCTTGATCTCGGTAGAAATGAATCTAGTTTGGAATCTTGGAACTCTTGCCAAGCTCTAATGAAATTGTTAGTATATCTCCCTTGGGTATATCATGACTGTCAACTTACAATTCTGGATGTGTTCAATAATGATCTTGCAAACATGTCTATTTGATTAGTTATATTCTTTGATTTTTTCATTAAAATGTTTGTTGTTGTGGTATGCAGGATTGATTGTAAGCAAAGATATGGAGTTGATTACAAAGAAGGTGTGACTAGTAAGGGGAGGGTAGGAATAGGAGAAGGATGACAACGTCATCAAGTTGAAAGGTAGCGAACGGAAGTTGTGGAGTTTACTTTTAAGTTGTGTGAACACTACTTCGTTACTAACGTAATAGATTATCTATTCATTTTGTTATGTTCTCTCACTTAATATTCATGCCCAATTCAAAACTTATCCATCTGACTACTCTTACATCAGCTCTTGTACTTTTACAGTTTTCTTTTGGAGCTGACTCTTCTATTCTATTTGTACCCATCTTTAACATTTTTTGCAACTTTTTGTAAATTTTCTATTTGCAACCTCAATATAAATATGCATTTTCAACGCCTTTCAAATAATTTGCAGCCACTTTCTAAAACACAACTTTAGAGTAATGTTCCCATTCAAACTTACTATAGCCTTAATTATCATTAAAGCCGTTCAAGCAATCTATGTTCCAGAGTCGGGAGACGACTGGACTTTATTGAAGCCTGACGGTGGTCCTTTAGATGGCTCTTTTATTACGGTACCTTTTGTTTTTGGACTTGTTGTAAACCCGTACGTTGTTACTCCTAGCGGCGAATACGAGGAGCCGGAACATATTCCAATACCAAGGTCTCATACTACTAAAGTTACAACTTCAATTGTGACTGCTGCTCCTAAACCTACTAAGGCTGTTGATGTTCACCAAATTCCTGACGGACAGATCCAAAGGCATTTCAATAGTGGACTGGGAGAATACGACGATGATGAAGAGCTCGACGAAGTTTTCGAAGATGACCTTATTCGTAAGAGAAACGAATTCGGCGATGAAGATGCTGGTTCGAGTTCTGACTCTGAGTTTGTGTCTCCAGTTTATACTGTAGCATGTGCCAGCGAGAGCGCACTACAAATGACTTTGGAGGATGGAATATTGAGAGACTCAACAGATAGGATCGGGTCAATTGTATCCGACCACCAGTTCCAATTTGACGGTCCAGTTCCACAGTATGGGGCAATCTACGCTGCTGGTTGGGCTATAACTGAAAAAGGTCAATTAGCGTTGGGAAGAACAACGAAATTCTACCAGTGTGCCTCCGGAGAGTTTTACAATTTATATAACGAACCAATTGGCTACCAATGTAACCCAGTGACTTTGGATGTTGTCGAGTTGACTGAATGTTAGTATAAGTCTAAAATATATATATGCATTTCTTAATAAATTAAATTGTCGTTCTGACTTTTAAGTAAACTGAAACAACAGCAATGAACCGGTATATCACGATGCAAGCAACAAGCGCACCAACTAATACACCTAAATGACCACTCAAACCAAAGTTTTTCAAAAGCTCGTCTCCACTTTGGAATAAACAAGTTTCTGTTGGACAAGTGAACGACTCTCCTTCAAAAATTAATGTGGTACAAATTCCAACAGCAAATGCCATCGGATTAATAAAGTTGAAAGCCGTGAAAAATGCAGGCATGTGTGATGACATCGTACCACCCATGAAAATAGAGATCATCGCTAAGTTAAGTAATACGTTTGTAGCCAAACCCAAGTGATCAAACAAACTATTACCAAATATACCAAGCGATTCACCGCAATTGATTCCAGCAAAGGCAGTTAAAAACATTCCAAAAAACATAGCAGGGGTTGCCGGTAACCCAACTGCAAATACAACTAATACACTGAAAATCATGCAAGGAATAATTTCAAGCGGTAACTCGTTCAAAAAGTAGGACAAGCTGAATTCAAAGACTCCGTACATTTCATCCTTGTATTCCTGATAAAATATGTCCCTTTCTATTGGGTATAAGGACACATTATTAATCAAACCAACGAAATACAAGTTCAATACCTCCTGAATCAATCCCAACCTATTGGCAATACCCTCTTGGTTGTTCTTCAGCCTAGCAAAGAACAAAGTGTGGACAATCCCCAATAACACTGTCTGGATGACTCTTGCGAATAAAATATCAAATGATCTAATAGTATTCAACCATTGGCGATGAACTATTGTCTTCAAAGTCAAATGGAAAGGCGACTTGATACGCCTGTAATGTGAAAGATCAATAAGAGCGTTTTGATTTTGAATTGGAGTGGTGAGCTTCCCACTCTTCATGGATTCTATTCTCCACGTATTCACCATATCATCTACTCTAGAATCTGAAAACGAACTGTCCTCGTCAATACCCCTAGAAATCAAATCCAAAACATGATTTGTGGGATTTGAGTCGATAGGGATATTTCCATTTATTGGCTGCAAATACTTTTCGAGCGCACTACTTTTTCCGTTAAAAATAGTTCTTCCACCTCTTGCTAAAATTAACAAGTTATCAAAAAGTTTTGCCATATCATCGCTGGGTTGATGTATTGTTGTGATAATGGTGGTATCATTCTGGAGTGACAATTGTTTCAACAACTTAAGAATCGACAATGCAGTAGCACTATCTAAACCTGAAGTTGGCTCGTCCAAAAATAAAATCTTTGGCTTGCTCAATAATTGTGTTGCAATCGATACTCTTCTCTTCTCACCACCAGAGATACCCTTGACGAGCTCAGATCCGATTAAAACATCGGCGCAGTCGATCAATCCGGTTTTACGGATAAGTGTGTTGACGACCATCTTTATTTGACTACGTTCTTCAGCAGGTAGCCTTAAATTTGCTTGAAAGTAGAGTGTTTCTCTAACTGTCAAGTTTGGGATTAACGTATTATCATTCTGCGAGACATACGAGGAGATTTTTGACAACTCTGCAGTTGAGATAGTTTGGAAGTCATTCAAATTAATAGTGCCGTCAGCTTCAAACTTGGAAGTTTTAGATAACCTGTTGGATAAATAGTTCAACAAGGTAGTTTTACCACTACCAGATGGGCCCATGATAACATTAATCGAACTCTTCTTGAAATCCGCTGAGATTCCGTTCAACAATATTTTATGTTCCTCTGGCGATCTCCAGCCTCCCTTTGTTTTAACTGCCAAGCGTACGTTACGGATGTTAATGTCTGCGTCAATTTTGGCGTTGCTTTGCAAGAAGTTTGCTGGCCGAGATGATGAAACTTGAGATGGAGATTGGTAAATGGAGTCAGTTGTTATAATTGGCAGAAACTCATCGTTTAAGGTTTCTCCTGTACTCGAACCACTCCTTGGAGTTAACAATGCATTAGAGGGTTTTAAGAGACTCATTTCGATATTTGAGTCACTATCCAGCTTATCTTCAAAAGGATTACGTTCTTCTACTTCCTCTAATTCTTCATCACCCATCCTGTTTCGCTTAGTCTTAGACATTTCCATCTCATAGTTCTTGAAATAGAATGCAATAAGTGTGAGACCATACATTCCTGCTAACCAACACAATAAGTAGCCAATTGGAGCTCCAACCCAATGTTGTGGGTACCCTAATAGATCCAATTGGTAAGACCCAGAATACTCATTACACTTGGTTTTATCTTTGTGAGGGCAATATGCTTTCCAATTGGTGAATTGATTTGATGTTAAAGCACCAAACCCGTACCAAAAGTACGCTAGGTATTTCAACCATCTGACATAAACGGGCATCGTTTTGGCATTAACGAAATAACCACAAGCACTATTTTGCAACTGATAGAAGATATTCAAGATCAAGGTGGAAATCGCCATATCGGGACCGAGGGCAAAACAAAGCATAGCAGTTGCCATCCCAATGAAACTAACCAAAATCGTAACCAAGAAGTATACGAAAAAGTGACCCACACCTCCGCGAAGCCCCCACATGTAGAATGTAATGATTGCAAATAATGCTGCAACAGGAATATCTTCCAACCACAACTTACCCAATCTTCTGGACAATATGAAGCCAGGAATACTAACACAGTTCTCACGATATTCACGGAAGAAGTTTAAGCCATCATTAGTCCATAATCTCTCAATCTCAAGGAAAACAGGTGAGAATCCAACAATCTCAAGCATTGCATATAAACTTGAAGTAGTTGTTCTTATGCCTGTTGGACTCCGTTTTGGTTTATAGAACATCCACCCGGTTGCAGTCGCCATGAAAATGGAGCCACCATTGAGAGCAAGTAAATAGTATTTGTCACGACATGCAAGAACGAAAGTACGCTGTGTAAGAATAACAACTTCTCTCATGAAAGATATTCTGTCTGTTTTAGATCTGGTGAACATTGCAATTAATTTTGTGAGGTCAGTTGTAGAAGCTTGCAGCAGTAATCCTAACGTTAATTCGTGGCTCTTCCAAGCTTCAACCAACGAATCAACTCTTTTAGCACTGAACTCTTCTCTCGTTTTAGTGGTGGAGTCTTTGACAGACAAATCCATAATGTACTCCATGAAGCCAGCTCCATTATTTAAACCTTTGCTCCTAAGAAAGTCCAAGTTATGGAAGTAGTGGGTAGAGTCTTCCAATGAGCCATAATATACTATTCTGCCACCCCGGGTTAAAAGACAGAATTTATCAAAAAGGTTTGATATTTCAACACGAGGTTGGTGGATGGATAATATGACAGTTATTCCAAACTCAGGACTAGCCAACTTTTTGACCACTTGGATGAGCTTCAAAGAACTACTGGCATCGAGTCCTGTAGTTGGTTCATCCAAGAAAATAATAGAAGGTTTACTGAGTAACTGAATTGCAAGAGACAATCTTCTCTGTTCACCACCTGACAAATTAATCTTGTTGGTGAACGAGAGAACAATTTCATGTGTCAAGTGTGCAAGTTCTAACTTATCCAAGAGTAAGTTTATAAGAGCCTGCTTCTCAAAGTAAGAAACCGTTGGAGGCATTCTTAATTCAGCTTGATATTGAAGTGTCTCTAACACCGATAACCCTGCCAAGAATATATCTGTCTGTAAAAGGTACGAGTTCTTGATACGTTCTAACGGCACGTCAGCCGTATAGTTTATTGAACCGGAGAACCGTAAGCTTTTATTACGGGTATTCAACCGTGTCGATAAGGTATTGAGTAATGTAGTTTTCCCGCTTCCCGAACCACCCATAATTGCCAACATCTCACCACTGTGCAAATCAAAAGATACATCGTCCAATATTTTTGCATCCAGTCTACCATTCTTTTTGCAGACTGATACAGTTAAGTTTCGTACTGACAAGCCTATCCTTTCATTGGGAGGCACTATTAGTGCATCTGGGTTCATTATAGGAGGATACATTATTGGCTACTTGTATACTCATTTAAAAACTTTTGCATATTTGGAAATACAAACATTATATAATGCAGATGACGAATAATGAATCACAGGCTGCAGGAATCCCCAATGAACCCACCCCCTAGCCGTCAAAACACTTCAGAGGCATTTTTTGGTTTCCCATTCTACAATGACTTCGCCTATATAAAATTAAGCCACTCAGGGTGCTGAAAAGAAGGCTGAGATCCTTGTTCCAGTTTCTAATTCTGTTTCACTGTTTATTTTTAAAATATTCTGTATAATATGGTCGTTGGCACTGTGTCGCCACCGTTCACGTTGCTTACTACTTACTCACTACCTAACACCCTCTTCAAGCCCTTTCCATAGCTCAAGTTATGCTATAGATGACTCGTATATTCGGAAACAGTTTCCGATATGCAGGTAATGTCAAAATGCGGCTTCCTCGCATTTTTTGCAGCAATGCTTACTTTGTGCTGCTCTACACGTGCTAAAGGTGGAGGGGCTGTGTATTGCCGGTATTGCCTCCCACTCGATCCGTTGGGGAACTTATAGGCGCTTAGTTAGATTTTAGTGTGCTGATTTTAGAATGTCATAACGATGAATTTCAAGAATTATAGTTTAAGGTGTTCCCTGAGCAAGTTTGACTGGTTTGTGTTTGCATTGTATTCTATTGAGAAGGGGCTGACTGTTGATTCGCATAAAAACCTGAAGAATACCTCATACTCCGAATCCAATGAACAATCTCCGTAGAGGCAGTGCAGTGCTATTCCGTCGATATATTTTGCCTCTCTATTTAGAAGTCCTGTGTTTGGATCGTATGACACTCCTTGTTGGAAAACCCCTGACCCCATCAACCTAGTAAACTTCCAAGATGGATTCGTACACTTGGGCTCCAAGTGCCCCACAGGGGGAAAATTCACGCTCAATCCAACCGTTTCGACGTTTAGGGGTGTTGTCGTAAAATTGAAATATTTGGTTACCAACTCCACAACCTTACCAGCGTAGATATTTGCGGGGCTAAGCGAATCATTGTTCAACGAGTCCAAAAAGAAGGAATTGTTGAGGTCACTTCCGCTGAAACTGATTGCGGGAATTCCTCTATAAAGCGCAGTGTATGCAGCGCTCATTGTACCACTAGTCGTATAGAAGCCTGGTGAAAGGTTTGGCCCTTCATTCGGCCCCGAAACCACCAAATCAATGTGACTGATGTTTACACGTTTGGGTAACAAGTAGTCGAGTGTGAAGGCAACACAAGAAGAGGGGGTGCCGTTAAAGTACCAAACGTTGGAATCTAGCATCTCATGGCCCCAGCTCGGCGACCCGGCCTTAACATACGCAAACTCTCCGTCGTTTTCCAACGTGATACTCAGAGGAATGTCGAACTTCCCTGACCACCCCGATCTCTGTGACACAGGAGCAACTAGCAACACCTGGTATCCAGCTTTCTTAAGATCTCGGTATGCAGCTCGTATATTTGTAGAAGCCCACGAGTCATCATTCGTTAGCAAAATGGTTTTGGCGACTGCAAAGGCTGCAAAAAAAAAGACTTCTACGAGCATTTTTTTTTTGATGGGCTTAGTATATTAGTGAGATCTCTGAGGTTATATAGTTGCAATCTTTGCATGGACACTTCCTTATCAGAAGATCGTGTAGAGTCTTCTCAAATCCTGTAATTTCAGATCCTGTCTTTTTTTTTGTATTGTCTTCCTTGAGGTATTGTTCATTGTTGTGACAATAACTTCTAAACTTTGAGTATGACAAATTTAGTCTTATTGGTCAGACCCTGTGTTGGTATCCGAGGTACTCAATTTTAGATAGGTCAAATTGTGAAAGCCTTTTACATTGGGGGTGTCACAGTTATTGAATTGACAAGTTTTCTAAAGGCCAAAATTAGTTTGTTTATTTGGTATCGAAATTTAAGTGTAAATGTTCGTTAAGTTTAAGTTTACACCTTCATCAAACTTAAATGGATAATACACCCTTTTGTTAGAAGTTTACTGGTACACACTTGTGGGGTGCTTTGAATCAAGAATTGACTCAAAATTCGAACGAGTTGATTTACTTCTTTCAGCATGCAAGAGATTGTACTATCAGACTTGATAACACCAACTAGAGTAGTTACTACGATTGGAACATCACAACTAGTTAATCAAACATGTCATCATCTATTCAAAACGCGATCAGATCAGATTACTTTTTATAAGTCACTTCTCGACTCAAATCAATCAAAAGAACACCAAAGGCAGTTGGTGATAATACCTTGTGGTCCTGTCTCACTAAACAACTGTATTGTTTTGAACCAGGCTCTTACTTTTAGAGACCTATTGAAAACATTAACAGATATCAAACAAGGGACTATACTTCAAGATATAGTCCCTGATACATTTGTTATTGACAATTTGTCAATGTTCTTCTGGGATTTGAAAACAGCAGATCAGTTGAACTTTGCTAAATTGACTGGCATGTCCTCGTTCCAAACGGAATTGTCCTTGTATCTGCGATTGATCACAGTAATTGAAAGTATCAAGGAAAAGTATGGGTGTAATATTATTGTATCTTCATTAGATATACAGTTTGAATCTGGTTACAATGGAAAGGTGACCTCTTCAGAGTTGACTAATCTTCCTTCCCTGTATTTGTCTAGGTTTGATTTAGTGCTTCATAAAGCAGAGACAACTAGGCGATTCGATATAGGATCAAAGAGTTGGGTAAACAATGAAGATAATCAAATGATATGAGAATTGTTGACTATTCCCAGATCACTCGGCCCTTCCCTTCCATCTCCAATCAATTGATCTCTAATACAACCCACTTCAATCTACAATCCTCACCATATCTACAACACTCTCTTGTATCATTTATTTTCAGTCTACTCATTACAATAGCACCTAAAGATGTATTCTTCCATAGCATGCAAACGCATTCTAATTTGTAGAGATGGATGGCACTCACACCATGTGTAGTTGGTAGCGAGCTCGTAACTTACATAACAGTCAAGTCACCAAACTTCTCCTTGTAACCTGGAACTTCCCACTTACCGTTCTTCACCATGTAAGTAACCTTCTCGTCCAAGTCTGGTCTAGCCTTGGAGACGTCTTCGACGGTCAATTGGTCGAATGGTCTGGCGTTTTCAATGTCCTTTAAGGTGACTTGCAACTTGGAGATTTCCTCAGAAACAGAAGCTTCAGTCAACTTAGCGTTTTCAACAGCCTTTTCTTCGAAAATTTCAATGTTCTTCAAGTTCTTGGATACATCGTAGGTAACTGGCTTGAAAGCAGAAACAGCTCTCTCGACTTCATCGATGACCTTGGAGTTCTTCAAGATCGATCTGTAGTGAGCAAAGTCGACTTCGGTGGCTTCCTCCTTCAATGCCAAGTTAGTCTTCTTAGCCTCGTCATGTCTCTTCTTGAACGCAGTCAAAGAAGATGCAGTGGTTCCGGTCAAACCCAAGGTCGAAGCAACCTTAGCCCAGTTCAACTTGGTGGCAACAGTCTTGGCAACAGATGACATAGTATACTCAATGGTGTCTATCTAAAATTGTTGTTCTGAATAATTTTCCTCTATGGTTTTCGGATTGGTTCGCACTCTTCATTGGCCAATCATCGTTTGAGTTTGCGAAAGTGGTATTAATATTGCGTTACGGGTCTTACCAGTCCACGACGTCAGATCGAATTGTCACGTGAACAAACATGTGACACCTAGGTATCAGGAGTCCCTATTCAAAAATATTTCAGAGCGACAGCATCCGAACCAAACGAAACATGCCTCCAACGCAGATGAAGGGGTTGACCCAGTTCATTGTTGATTTGCGAAACTCCAAGGATCATGAGGAGGAAAGTAAGCGTATAAATTTGGAGATCAATAATATCCAGAATAAGTTCCGGTCCAATAACTTGAGTGGGTACCAGAAGAAGAAGTATATATGCAAGCTTATTTATATCTACTTGTTGGGGAATCAGGAAGCTATTGACTTTGGATTGAAGGAGACTTTCCAGTTGGTTGATTCATCCACATTTTCCGAAAAGCAATTGGGTTACTTGTGTGTTTCTGTATTGATCAGCTATGATAAGCTCGCGTATGAATCGCCCAAATTATTCTTGAACCATTTGATGAAACTCACGTATAGGTTCCTTGTTAAGGATTTAAAGTCCAATGACGAAGACGTCAATTGTTTGGCATTACAATTTATCGCGTCTTCATTCAACATTAATGAATATACCATCAACAACATGGCCTCGGTGCAAGTGAAAGAGGCTGATGAAAACTCCGAAAATTGGTTAGAGTTGACTGAGATCATCTACTCGTATACAACTTCACCAGTGAGTACAGAATTGACCAAGAAGAAGGCTTCCATCGCACTTCTTGCATTGGTCAAGTTGTACCCTCTGGCCATGACAACCAACTCAACATGGATACCGAGGTTATTGCAGTTGATCGACGACAAAGATTTGGGTGTAGTAACATCATCCATCCCATTGATCAAGTTCATAATCTCTTTAAAACCCCAGTACATGAAGTCCTTAATTCCTTCAATTTCTAACAAATTGGCGGAAATTGTCATTGACAATAAATGTCCAGATACATACTACTACTTCAAATCACCTGCTCCATGGCTTATAGTCATGTTACTCCAGTTGATTGAGTTCTTTTTCCTTTTGGCAGACCCCAAGGAAAACACACCAATTCTAGTAATCAGCGAAATCGACAAGCTGACTTTGGATAATCTTAGACTGGTGGTAGCGAAATCGATTCTGAACGCGTCGCAACCAATCAAAGGTTTACCCAACAGAAACTCACAGAGCTCTATCTTATTTCAAGCAGTCTCGCTTGCAGTTTTCTTGGACGCATCACTGGAAGCTATCAACGGCGCCATCAACGCTTTAATGATGTTGCTTGATTCTTCGGAAACAAATACCAGGTACTTGGCTTTGGACGCATTGATCAAACTTACAGCAAGATCGAACTCAAACTCATTGATCAACAATGGAAACAAGTTTGATGAGAACTTGCCTGTCATCTTCCACTTGTTATATGACAAGGACATTTCTGTCAGAAGGAAGTCACTAGACCTCCTCTACACAATTTGTAACACCCAAACGTACTCGACAATCATCAACAAACTCTTGGAGATATTTGCCTTTACAGATTTCTCCTTGAAGCCCGAGTTGGCCATCAAGATTGCAGTACTCACTGAAAAGTTCGCAACTGACTCTACGTGGTATGTAACTACGATGTTAAAGTTGTTATCTATCGGTGGAGGTTCTAATTCGAACGGAATAAGTTACATTAGCAACGAAGTATGGGAACGTATTGTACAAATCATCGTAAACAACAGCGATTTACAAAAGAAAACGTGTCGTTTGATTATCAGCTTGATGAAGAAACCTCAGGAGGTGAATCATCCCAAGCACGGACGAATCACGGCATCTGGGTCATCAGAGAACTTGGTTAAAGTGGCAGCCTTTGTACTTGGTGAATTTGGTCACTTGGTTAGCGAAACCAACGAGTTTGCTGCTATCACACAATTCCAACTCTTGTACGAGTCGTATTTCAAAGTGTCTTTGGTTACTAGAGCAATGCTTCTTTCCACCTTTTTCAAGTTTGTTATTAAGTTTCCAGACGATTTGTTTGTTCCTGATATTGTCGATCTCTTTGAAATCGAGTCCCGGTCGATTGACTTGGAAATACAAACTAGATCGAACGAATACTTTCAGTTAATTACTGGTGAAGGAAACGATCTCTTGACGCAATCGCTTATCAAACCATTGCCAGCATTTATTAACCAAGAATCTCCATTGATGAACAGAATCGGAAGTGTTAGTCAAATCGTGGGAGGACGTAACCGTTCCAAGTCGGTAGTTGCTGCTCAAAATATGGTTAAAGTGGGCGAGGCTGACGAAGAAGCCAAAGAGAATGACAATCCGTTTGGCGATACAACCCAAAAGGTTGTACTTACTCCAAATTGGTACGCTGGGTACCATAGAATGTTGCACTACGATGCAGGTATTTTCTTTGAGAACCAGTTGATTAAGATCACATACCGTGTAATTAAAGAGCGCAATACGTTCACTCTTAAATTCGTGATTATCAACAACTCTGCTAAAACGGCCGGCACAGAGATTAGTGGATTTAAAGTTCTTGATTTACTGAGTAAGACAAGATCTGAAGACCCCAGCTACTTGATCACCTTGACTCAAGCTCCAGAAACCACAATCAGTGAAAAGTCGAGCATGGAAGTTGAGATAAAGGTGAGAAATGTAGTTGAAAATAACGAGAGCCCTGTTATGACAATGACATTCAAATGTGGAGGTTCATTTAACCAACTTGATTTGAAAATACCAGTGGTTTTGCTTAAAACATTATCATCAACGTCTTTGAGTACTATTGAAGAGTTCAAGAAGAGATGGATGCAAATTGGAGAATTGTTGGGCACCAATGAAGGTGAATACACAGCAAACGTCAGCACTACGCACAGGTACAACTCGTCCAACGTGGTTAGACTACTTTCAAGATTGGGATTCTCAGTGGTGCACTCTACGAACGACGACTACGAAAATGGGATTTTGGTTATGGGAGGAGGTATTTTATACACGCAGCAAACCAACTATGGTGTGTTAACTACAATCAAAAGCTTGGACAATGTCGGAAAGCAATTTGAGATTGTGGTTAGATGTACAGGGGGTGGTATCCCTGAGATTATAGCATTATCGTTGAAGGAGATTTTTGAAGGTAAGTTTTGAATAAACTCATAGATTAAGGAATAAAAGAAACACATTAAAGAAGTAAAACGTGTATGTGAGAAGGATGCCCAGGAATTGACACTATTTCTTTTCAATATGCGATGTCCGATTACTCAAGCCGTTCTTCTGAAAAACTCAGTATAACAGTGCAGAAGTACGGTGATTCTAGAACTTACAATAAAAATATCCTCCATCTAAAGTGTAGGTGTCCACTAGAATTATTAGCCAATTTTCTTTTGTTGGATACTATGGTACCATTTTGCAGCACCGTATATTTATACCACGTGACTAAGATTGCAACCATTTTAGTTGAACATTGTTCAAGACTGCTGTACAAGCTTATTGTCTTTTCTTTATCACAAGTAAGCGAAGCTAATGTAGCCTAATCTTATTTTTTTAACAAGAAAGCAACAGCAAATGAACAAAGACATTTTCTCTCAGGATTAGGAAACCAACTTCACAGTACTCTCGTTAAGAGGTTTTTTATAAGGGATGAGTATTCCTCAAAGTAGTTACCAGTGAGAATAGCCTACATAAAAATAAGCCTTGGCCCATATGCAATCTTGATTAGTCCATAGAGTTAATTAATGTATAAGAAATCACAAGAAGGAGAATTCCAGTGTACCGGGGCAGGAGTGCGTAGATATTCACTCCTGTGTTCACAATTTCATCTACTTCTGCTAGATACTTTACCTTGCGGGGTGACACAAGTGAAGAAACCATCACTAACTTGTAGATATTTTTCTCATCTAGATGTACCATCTGAATGGTCTTTCGTATTTAGGGTGGCCTTGACCATTAATATTGTTATGGACTAGAAGCAGCTAACGTATACATACACATTAGCATTCTAAAAGCATCACAAGTATAAACACTAATCTAAATCATTCTCGGTAGGAAAGATCCCCTTTTCAACTCTTGCAACCCCTCCCCAGATGGGGTGCTCACTTTCACTCGGTAAAATTTCACTCTTGACATAATTTACCCAATCGATACTCCATTAACCTTAAGATCTGTCCTTGAACCGATCTCCACATAAAAGAAAGCCTAGAACTCTAATAGCAATACGTCTCCACAAGAAAATGCCCTCGTTCATGCAAAGGATGAACACAAGAGAAATTGACCACCGATATACTATTTACTGTATTTGTTAAACGTTGGGTTTTGTGTTCTTCTTTAATGTACTTTCGATGTTGAATTCGTCCTAATTAAGCAAAAAATATGACATATTAATATCCTAATTCGGATAACTAGAAACGCCTTTTTGCAGCTCTATGTGGGTGATGGTATAGAGGGCCATTGGCCCATCCATATATATATCTTCTGGGCAGCAGTATTAAGCAAGGTATTAAATTTTAAAGCCTATCATTAAAAATTAGGACCATGAAGACCCAAGCTGTCGCACTTTTAGCGTTAATTAACTGTGCACTTGCTGCTCCTGCTCCTGTTGTCACTGTTGTGCAAACACTGACGGTTGTTGTTGCTGGAACTGCACCACCTCCTGTAGCCACTGCAGCAGTGGCTGCTGTTCCGCCTTCTCCAGCTACTGTAGCTGCCGAGGCAGCAACTCCTGCCAGTGTTGGACAATCAGCCTTTACGAAACCTGCATTAGCAGCCGGTTCTTTGGATTCGTTGTTGACAAGTGACTTCAGTCTGTGGTTATCATACTTTGGCCTTGGGTCTGGTCTGGGCACAACTACCACTCCTTCTGTTGCTGCTGCACCAGTTGCAAAGGCTCCTACTCAATCTACAGCTGTTGCCGTGCAACCTACACCTGCCGCTGGCAGTGGCAGCAGTGCTTCTGCCGGAGCAGCACAAGCATGGAGTTTTGCTAGCCCTAGTGGTTCTGCTGCTGGTTCTTCTGCCGGTGGTTCTCTGTCTAGTGCGCTGTCTGGATCTTCTTCGGACCTTTATTCTCAAATCTACAGTTCTCCAGGTGTAGACACTGCTTTCGCTAAAGATATCTTGGACGCCCACAACGCTGACAGAGCTGCACACAACACTGCTCCATTAGCCTGGGACCTCTCTGCTTACAACTATGCCAAAAACAACGCAGACAACTACGACTGTTCGGGTGTGTTGACCCACACCCACGGTCCATTCGGTGAGAACTTGGCTGCTGGATTCGATTCCGGCTCGTCTGCCGTCAAGGCATGGTACGACGAAGGCCAATCTTACGACTACTCGGCTGCAAGCAACCTCGACCACTTCACCCAAGTTATTTGGAAGGGATCTACCAAGGTGGGATGTGCGTACAAAGACTGCTCCTCTCAAGGATGGGGCAAATACGTTGTGTGCGAATACAGCCCTGTTGGTAATGTTGTAGGTCAAAACAGAGCTAACGTTTTACCTCCAAGCTAAAGAAAGTTTAGCTGACGATTTTAACGTTAATGATGATAACGACCTAATATTACCCTCAAAAATGTACATTCATTCAAACCAGGGTCCAATCTTTTATTAATTTCCGTCTTAATTATTTGATTGTAGACCCGGTCAATAGCTACGATTCAGTTCTTGTGAGCAAAATGGTTTATTTTAGCTCCATATTTGCTACCCCCCCAATACCTTTGTACTTAGTATTTATGTATTTAAATGGATTTGTTTTAAAAGATATAGTAGGGAGTAATAGACTCCAACGACTTGTTATCCCATTATCAAATTAAAATGTATAAATTTAATGGTAAATTTATTGATAAATTTGTATTGATAAATATTGGACAGAACGAGATGAGCCAGATCTATTTGTTTGAGAATGGACTACGCAAGGTGATACCGCACCACTTCTCACGAAAAACTCATGTCAAACCGCGATGGGTGGGCAGAACTTTGGTTGATATTTACACACAGGAGTTTGGTGAAGCTGAAAATGTCATTGGGAACGATATCTCAAGTAATATCATTTATATTCTAGCGAATCATGGGAAGAAAGGAGGGTTAAAATTGATCCAAGGTAGTGAATTGTTACTGCGAAAGGTTGATTCGTTTGATATAATATGTAACAACAAGCATATACACGAGCCTAGCGTACCATCCACTGATTATATTGGCACAGATACTAAGATCACTATCATATATGAAGATTCTGGGTTGCTTGTGGTTAACAAACCGTCTGGGGTGCCGACCCATCCAACTGGGAACTACCATTATAACTCGGTTACCGAGATTCTTAAACACGACTTGTCACTTGCCAATGTATGGCCGTGCCATCGATTAGATAAAGTGACTTCTGGAGTGCTCCTTCTAGGAAAGACGAAAGAAACTAGTATACATTACCTGACATTAATACAAAATAAGAAACAGGAGATACGAAAGGAATACATCACAAGAGTCAAGGGTAAGTTCCCGCAAGGAGAAGTAATGGTCAACTGTCCAATCTTTTCAATTAACTCAACCTTGGGGTTTATTAAACCAATTAATGCCAATGAATTGCCGATAAATTCCTCTACAATATTTGAGAGAATAAGGTATAGCAATAAACTTGACGAGAGTGTTGTTATTTGCAAGCCTGTTACAGGTAGAATGCATCAGATCCGTATTCATTTGCGCAATATGGGATTCCCCATTGTTAATGACTTCATGTATAATCCGACAAACACCAACTTGGCTAATCATGAGGTGAACAAATTAACAAACGATTTGGAAATGAATGTTTACAATCGACTCTTTAAAGCGTACCCTCACTTTAAAGAGTTCTTAACGGTTGATAAGACCATATCAGAGAATAAAGATACTATAGATTTGTATTCAATTTCACAATGGAAAACTGACAATTCACTTCTTGAACAAGCTGAACAAATAAAGGAGAAAAGAAAGATCATGTTGGCTAGCATGAAGACTAAATATGACACGATTTGTGAAGTGTGCAAGAGGGAATTGTTTGATACGAATAAAGATATGACAGATCTGGGAATCTGGTTGCATGCATACCGGTACTACTACCCACACGAAAAGAAGTTTGATTTTAGTACTGAGTTTCCAAAGTGGAGTGTGATAGATGAAGACTAATCTCGTTTTAGGCCAGTGTATATTAAATTCTAATTACTTCAAAAAGGGAAACTTCTTGTAACCTGGCCCTACGCTATTTATGTGGCTCACCTCACGAGCAATGCTCGCCTCCATGTTCAATTTGTTTGCACTAGAAACACCTGCTGCAAGCTCCTTCCTTAGACCTTTATCATTCACAATCTTCTGCACCGCATTGTCAATGTCTTTTCTAATAGATAGTTTCTCTTCATCTGTGACTGGTACGTGTACAAAAGTGAATCTGTACATCCCTGCTACTAAATGAACATCCTCATTGCTCACATGCTTTTGTATCAGTGTAAATAAAGCTCTCTTCACGAATCTTCTATAGTTGACTCTTCCACTTGATGTATTTAATGGGTGGTTATTTTCCCTGAAAAATTCGTTACTCAGATACTTCCCTCTGTATGTACTCAAGACAGTTTCCAATTCTTTGTTATTTAATTTGAATCCTCCCTTGTTGGTGAATGTGTATGCAATATTCGACTTTCGGAACTTGCATGCAAAGTGTTCCTTGGGTAGAAATTTTAAATTAATGAACTTATTCTTGATCAACTTGGGGATACCCTTTGACCCTTTACCTCCTCTCATGTGAAGGTACACTACTGCATCAGTACCTTTGATATCGGTTGGTGTCTGAGGGATTTTATTGGGATCAGCATACCTTGGTATAGGATAATGAAACAGTTTTGCTTCATAAGTCTGTGGTTTGCGGTTCTTGAAATCCAGCTCCGAAATAGGAGTTCGTATTAACGAACTTGATGGTGGAACATATACAACACGCTTAGCAGGCAGCCTACTAAGAAACTTACTCAACGTCTCCAGGCATTGACCACTCAAATGTCGTATACTCATTGATGATTGATTTTTTAAATGTATGCTTACCTAATTTGTATTGATGAAAGTTGCAGCCATTTAAATGTTGTTTCAAGTGGGTTTAAGGTTACATTCAGATATTGAGTTGGGTTCAAGGTTACAGCAAGAAATTATTCAGCTGTGCTCTTGTAAGATGTTTATTATATCTTGAGATCTCAACTACAAATCATTCTTCTATACTTTTATTATTTTATAATTGTCTATTATAATATGGTGACTACTCAGCAACAATAAAGTGATTGCTTTCATATTCACTTCTAATTGTACATGTTTCATCAATCACTTTGTTTTCAAGGTGAGATGAGATTTTGTGGCGTTAATTTGTTTTCGTAGGTTGCCAAAGCACAACTGTACTATCAGCAGATGCAAATGTAAGTAGTTTTGGGTCAAAAGCTATAATCTTCGCCATCAGGCCGCTTTGAAGTTCTTTGAATGGACGCAAGACTTTAGGGTTATCTTCAGATCGTACACTATGTGAGTTACCATCTGTAGACTTTATACTATTCAAATCGAACAATGCTATTTTCCCATGCTTGGCAACCCCTACCATAACAAACTTGCCACATGGTGAAAAAGTGCACGATCCAGAGTGTGGGTAAGCGTATTTCACTGATCCTTCTTCTGTTATCAAGGTTGTGAGGACTTGGCCCAGGAATGCATCCACTATATAATGTTCATGTGCGTTTGTACCAACGAGAAGAAGCTTCCCGTTGTTTGAAAATTCCAACTTCTCCCAAGTATGAGGACTTGGTACGTTGATCTTGAGGAACGGTGCTTTATCAAAGTGGTTCAAGTCATATAAGGATATTGTATTCTGTGCACCCACTGCAAACACCAAGCCTTGAGGATCAAATGCAACGATCGACAGGGCAGATACATCCAAGTTACCAATAGGCGACGCCGTCTTGGTGCTCCATAACTTCACTGTTCGATCCAAACTCGACGTCACAAACATACTTTGCACAGGATTGACCTCAATAGCAGTCACCATTTCCTTGTGGCCCTTGAAATATCGAATATACAGTTTGGTCCCCAAAGACAAATACCTAATCGCATGGTCGACTTCAAGAGAAGCCGTTGGGGTCAGTGCATATAAGCAATCCAACTCATGATGAGTAAACCTCGCTAAATGAGCTCCATACTTCTGCGACTGGATATCCTTGAAATGAGAACCCTTATGAACATCATACAACTGAATAGACTTATCAACACCAGCTGAAATCAAATACTGACCCGAATCATCAAAATCAAGCGAAGTCACACTCACCCGCTGATGATAATCAAACTCCTTAGACGGCTTGAAACTTGATAGCACCCGATCGCTGATCGCCGTAGTTGATCCAGCCCCTTTACTCATCGTCCATACGTAGAAATGTCTTACTTTGACAATGTCTTTTAAGTCGCGTCTTCACTTTTTGGGCTGACCTCGGTGGGGCGAACTGCAGACAAAACCCCACCAAATTTGATTGCGCCTTTAAAGGTCGCACTTTCGATTCGATAACCCCTTTTCAAGAGCATATACCTCATTCTTTAGCGCAATTGATCAATAAGAGATGCCTGAACCTGCTGTACCTTTCAAGGTGAAGGCAGTTTTCGAGTACAAGTCGGAATATGAGGACGATTTAACGTTTGCCATTGGCCAGTTGATTACTGTTACCGAAGTTGAAGATGACGAGTGGTACTCTGGAGAGTATGATGGGAAGAGGGGGATGTTCCCCAAGAATTTCGTTGAGGTGTTTGAGCCACCTGCTCCTGCGAGTCGTCCAAAGCTGAAGGCCCAGCCATTGGCACCACCCGTTGTGCTGCCGCTGGCCGATCCACTGCAATCAAAGAGTGCTGGAGATATTGAAAATGCAATTGGATCGAAAAGTTTGGGTGCCAGTGAGTCCAAAGATGATGCCAAGATTGAAACCAAGGCTGAGCCAAAGGTTGATACCAAATCAGATCATAAACATGACGATACCTTGGAACATAAGCCACACTTGCCTTTTCCTAACCAGAAAATCAATGACCCATACAGCATCAAGAAGCAGTTCTTGGGCACAGGCAAGTCGTCCTACGTTCCTAAGGTGACCCCTAGAGATGACTACAACATCGTAGGACACGCTCATCATGATGCACCACCAAACGCGGAGGTTGTCAAGAGCACCACTTATGAAGAATCTGAAGTGAAAGAAGAACCCAAGGTAAGCTTGAAGGAAAGAATCGCCTTATTACAAAAGAGACAACAAGAAGAAGCAGAAAGAGAAGCTGCTGCCTTAAAAAAACAAGAAGAAAGAAAGAAGAAAGCAGCTGAAGATAAATTAAAAAGAGCGGAAGAAAAGGCTGAGGAACCCGAGCAACCCGAGCAACCAGAGGAACCAGAAGTCGAAGAAGAAGATGAAGAAGATGAGGAGGATGATGCCAGTACAACTACTCCTGAAGTTCCACCAAAGACCGAACCTGAAGAAGTTGAACCTGCTGCTGTAGCTGAAGTTGAAGAAGAAGAAGAAGGAGAAGAAGGAGAGGAAGAGAACGAGGATGATGAAGAAATCAAAAGAAAACGACTCGTTGAAAGGATGGCCAAGATTTCAGGAGGAAGAAACATGTTTGGTATGATGGGAATGGCCTCTCCATTTGGTGCCCCTGCAGCAGGAGGTGCTCCTCAAAGAACCAAACTGAAGATTGTAAAGGAAGCACCTGCTGTTGCAGCAGCACCGCCAACTGCGCCTAAAATCCCAGAGCAAGTGGAACCTGAAGTTGCAAGTAAACCAATTGAACTGCCAACCAGGATACACAAGTCAAAAGTCCCAAGCTTGGATGAAGAAGACAAATTAGATGTCCCTCGTGAATCGTCTTCACTCGCGGAAGATGATGAACTGAGCGAAGCCGACGAAGACAGATTCCCTGAAGCTGGTAGTGTGCAAACAAAGCCAGAGGATATCAAGCCGTTGACTCCGAAAGCTACAAACGTAAGGGATACTATCTTTTCCGATAGCGACTACGACACAGGAAACGACGCTGCTGAAGACCCAATCAAAATCACTAAGCATATCGTTGAGTCTGACCCAACAGGATACGATGCTGACGAGGATGTTTCGGATTTCAAGAAAACTAGTGGATTGCCACCACTCCCCCCTATTCAAACTAAACACTTAGAGGGGGAGAAGGTAGCTGAGCTGCCTAAGTCAGCGGCACCACCAAGTGCACCACCTAGTGTCCCTTCCATCCCCCATTCACCAATCGAAAGATTTATTCCGTCGATCCCAAAATCGCCTGCTTCAAGAGCACCTCCTCCAGTCCCATCATCAGCCACTCCTCAGTCACCATTGGCAAGGGCACCACCTCCACCAATTCCAAATTCTCCATCTTCTAGGGGACCACCCCCACCAATTCCCCATGCTGCTCCTCCAATCCCAGTAAGCAGATCTGCTGTGCCACCACTCCCTGAATCATTCCCACCACCAAATGTTGCTTCAGTAGACTCAATACAGAATGAATTTGGAGCGCCACCAGTCCCAGCACCACCATCACACTCCATCCCACCAACACCACAATTCCCAGTTGGAGCTCCTGCGGCAGATGTATCGTCTTCTGACTCTGAAGTTGAACGTTCTCTTGTAATTGATGATGAAGAGGACGAGCAAAATGACGACTTTGATTTCCAAAAACCTAGAAGATCTAGTACGGTACCTTTCCCACCTACTGGAGCACCACCCTCATTGCCACCATCGCATTCCTTCAAACGTACGTCTACTGAAGTCTCGGGGCATGTTCCATTATCAAATAACTCAACAGGTGTTTCAGTAGGTTCCAACAACAAAAGGTCGTCCATTGACTCTACTGTTTCAAGAAGCAGATCTTTGAAAAACAAATCCGGTGTTGAAAGAACCCAGGCTGAAGTCGCGTTGGAGGAATTAGAGTTCGAGCTAGGCAATATAAGCGGAGCTTCGAACTGGTGGATAAGAGGCGAATTGCCTGAATCTCTTGTAGGAAGAATTGGTGCGGATTTGACTTATGAAGTTGATTCCAATAAAATCGCAAAGAGAGGCAACAGAACCATCAATTACCGTGATTACTATATATTGTTCTACGATTTGTCACAAATTATTTTCGAGTTGGAATACGAGAGTGAAGACCCACGGTCTACAATCCATTTCGTAAACTACTTTGCAAAGCCTATTCCAATCATCAGAAAAGATCTCTTGGAGAAGTACCATCGCAACTTTGGGCAGTCGATTGTTGCACATGCAGCCGGTTTAATCGGATCAAATGTGCACGACAGCATAGTTTCTGTTGTTTTTGATAAATTAACTTCTGGGGCTTCGGACAAGACCTTGCCTATAGTTCCACCGATTGGCGGAAAGTCGTTTGGTGTGACCATATACAAGAACTTCAACAACAGTAATATTGCAAAGATTGACGAGATCAAACCTGGTGATATTTTGTGGGTGAAAAATGGAAAGTTTTTAGTCCACAAGAGCTTGGTTACGAACAAATCAGTTACAGTTGGCGGCTCAGACTCGAATTCTAAGGATGGAGGCTATTTTGCAGCTATCATCTATGAATTTGACCCAAAGAAAGAGAAGTTCAAGGTGATTGAACTGGACGCTTCAGGTCATGTTAAGAAAGAGAGTTACAAGGTTGGCGACTTGAAGAGCGGAAGAATCAGAGTATTTAGAGTAGTTGGAAGAGGATATATCGATTGGTAGTTTATAGTATGTTTATCATCAGTATTAATGTTTACACTTTATGTAACGATGTTTTAGTGTGGTGAGTACAAGAGTTCAGTCGACTCAGGTGGGCTTTCTAGTCTCTTGTTGCTACCACTTTGCTGAAATATAAAATCAATAGGTGGAGCCAGAGCCAAATTGAGCTTCAATTGGACGTTAAACGTGGAGCACTAGTCTAACAACAAAAACAATACAGTATCCCGGAGATTATCTTAGATTCAAAACCTACCACCAACTCGTCTCGGCTTTTCAATAGAGTATCCTAGCAGCTCACACTTGTTATCAGGAAAGCCTTACAATTTTAATTAATAAAATTGTGTTTGGCTGCAAAAAGTTTCCAAAGATTTCACTTCATCGTTAGTGAACTTGAATTTTCTAAATCATCTTCCTTTAGGTCAGTTGACATGGCTTCACTTCTTTTTGGTCTAATTACTTCTGCTAGTCATTAGAAGGTATACTATAGATTGTACAGATTAGATCGTACAGATGATAAAGTTGAATACTGATTGACTGGCATTTACAATTACAACTTAAATCGCTTTGAATCTACAATAATGATACTCAAATTAAATTTCACTTCTATTATCACTCTTAATATTCACCACTCTTAATATTCACCACTCCTCATATTCACCACATCACAATTGCTTAAAAAAATACTCACTTCAAGATTCGATAATTCATTCTTCTCTTTCCCACTGTAAAATCATGAACTCAGGCACATAAAATCCCTAGACCAGAACAAGTGAATCCATCCAAAGAGTCTCATCCTCCTCCAAACCAACATTAACCCAGCCAACAATCCAACCACACTCTAGCTAAAAAAAAAAATTAACAAAATAAAACAAAAAAACCATAAAGTCAAAGAAAACAAAACAAAACAAGGGTTGCAAAAAAAAAACCATAGCAGTATTCATAGCTTTTTTCTTTTGATTTTGATTTTGGGACTTTTCTTTGGAATAAACATAAAAGAGTTGGAGTGGTAGATCAAAAAAACATACTAATACAACGGTGGTAGACATAAGAAAAAAAGGTGGTAGACGTCAACTTCATTAACTTCAGGCGTATTCCTGGACATTAACATACACGGGTTCTGCTCACACCCAACAGGGGACAATAATACACGGAAACTCAATCTCAAATTTCGGGGGGCACGTATAGACGGGGACATAAAATGGCATAAACGGGACATATGGGGAGCGTTTGAACCTCAACTAAGGGGGTGGGATTTGGGATATGTGGGATGGTTAACCTAAAAAATTGTTATAAGAAACCTTAATCAACCTAGACATTTTTACAAGACATGACATGAAAACTGATACTTGGAGCTTTGACTGGAATATCAGACATTGGGAAAATGGGAAATTGCATATTGATATGATATGATATGGGCAAACTTTTTAATACTTGGTCGTAGACTATTCAAACACTTGACCTTTTAGATTAGACACATAATTTTTAGACAATGTAGGCTCTTTAGACGATAACTTGACTCAAACAGGGACTTTAATACTCGACACTTAAAAACACTAAAACACTTATACTTGATCGTGTAGACACATAGACTCCTTAATAACTTCATACATAACTTAAATTCTAAGCACTTAATCTCTACTTAGTGTGGTTGTTCATGTTGGTCTGGGTTTAATGTCGGTTGAGGCGGATGATATGCTTGTAATAGTCTTTGGATGTTGTTAGATTCTTCTATACTTACTTACTCTGGTCTAGAAAGGTTATATGATTGAGTTCATGATTGATTTAGTTGTTGTTGTTGTTGTTGTTGTTGTAGTTGTGGTGGTGGCGGTGGTTAAATTTAAATACAAAACTATGGGGAAATAATCATTCTATATACTTTTAAAGATCCTGTATATATAAGAAGTATGACTGGAACTTTTTCTTGCTTTCTACCCCCTTTAATGTTAAGTATGACCATTATTAAAGTATTAGGGATGTGTGAGTGGGAAAGAGATGAAGAGGTTGATTGGTTGGTTTACGTTTCTTTAGATTAGGTTGGTTTTCAATTTTAAATAGGTTGGATTTTGTTTTAATTAGTATAATTTGGCTTACGTTTAGGGTATTTTGGCTCATGTTAAGATCAGTTACATAAGGTTATGTGATGGTCAGATACATTAGGTTATGTTTTCAATTATTGTAGAGATGATGGCCAGATAACCGATACAGCATAACTATAAAGTTATAATGATTATTCAATTAAGTAACGTCTTTATAATTTACAACTTTAATTCTCTTAATTACTCCACTTTATTGATTCCATTGACTGTTTCTAATTATTGACCTCTCCACTTTTCTCTAAAATCATTACTTTCTTAGCCTCTTATTTTATCTCAGCCTCTTCTTAGCTCTCTATTTGATAAACTCTCTAATGTACCCTTTACGTAATATTATATTCACATTTCAAAGATCATCTTATCTCAATTATGTAACTTTAATTGCTTTAGTCCATACTCCTTTGTGTTTACCCCTTCCTTCCTTCTTCTTTGTTCTCCAACTAAACTGTTAACTAGCAATCTCTTTTTGATTTTTGTGTGGTGCCTTTCATTGCTTAACCATTCTATACATAAACTATAATCAGTCACACTTAATCAAATCAATCTCGAATGATCCTCTTGTCTTCTCCTAATCAATTAATTCTTCTTCACCGTATCATCTCCTACATCCTTCTCTCCTACATCTTCTCTCACCCTTCTCTCGACTTCTTCTGGTACCACCCCCACCCTCTAAAATCTCTCCTTGCTCAATCGTCCACTCAATTGCTTCCTCCACAGTCCTTCCTTGTTACACTAAAATACCCTATGCGCTGTGCCTTTTTTTCTTCACGCGTGTTAACACCTATAAATATAAATCAAACAACAACCTCAATAGTCATTATTTCATATTACTATGGTTTCTTCGAGTTCTCCTATTCAGGAGTTACAACCAGACTATGTTTTGACTGTTCTGTATCCATTGACTTCTGGTAAGCCAGACACTTCTACTGAGCTTGCGTTACAAACCTTGCTTGAGACTTTGCACAAGTTTGATTTTTCCACCCAGGTGAGAGCGGGAACTCTTGCTGAGTTGCTTGTTTTTGTCAAGTTATCTTCTACCAAGTATGTTGAAGAGGCAGAGAAAGATTTGATTAAGAATTATGAATTTGGGGTTACTGATAAGATTGACACTGCTGCCTCAAGACTGCGTATTGTTTATCAATATTTGACTACCAAACAGTCTTTGGGTGGTGCTGGAATTAGTGTTTCAAAAGATTGGAAATACTTGAAAGCAATTGCTCCTATTACTGTTGAGGATAAATCTATATTGGAAGACCTCAAGCACCATGTGAGACCAACTAAATTGACAACAAACTTGATCAAGGAAACTTATGGAGTCAGAATTGCTCTCTACTTTGAATTTGTGAAAACTTACACCAAATGGTTAGTATTCTTGGCTGCAGCAGGTATTGCCTCACACTTGAGAAGCAAATCAGGTGCTTTCCTGTTGACCTATGCCTTCATCAACTTACTTTGGGGAACGTTATTCGTCACATACTGGGGACGCAGACAAGAACAATTGGTCAATTCGTGGGGTGTACAAAACTCACACTTGGTGGAAGAACACTATGCTGAATTGGCTCAATTGAATGACAAATTCGAAGAAGTTTCATCTTACAAGCACAAGGAAAACAGTGAAGGTGCTAGATTCATCAAGCAGTTGGCATTTATCCCAATTGCCCTTGTATTTACCACAGTCCTTGTAGTGTACCAATTGAGTTGTTTTGTCCTTGAAATCTTCTTATCCGAAATTTACGATGGCCCTGGTAAAGTGTTTTTGACCCTTGTACCTACTGTCTTGATTGTTGTGTTTGTACCTATATTGACTATCATTTTCAACATTGTTGCTAACGTGGCCATTGCCTGGGAAAACCACGACAATGTGTACAGCAAGAACAACTCCATTGTCGTGAAGTCGTTTGTCTTGACATTCTTGACTAGCTACATGCCATTGATTATCACCTCCTTCATCTACTTGCCATTTGCACACTTGATTCAACCACACTTGGGTGACATCAGAGAATCGATTTCCTCGTCTGTTAGTGAAAGCTATTTCTTCCACAAGTACCTTGTTCAATTGAAGAAACAAGAAGACTTCAAAATTAACCAACTGAGATTGAGTGCCCAATTCTTTTACTTTATTGTTACCAACCAAGTAATCCAGTTGATCGTCAAGTATGCCGTACCAGTTGCAATTGGCACAGCCATCAAGTTCATCAACAACAAGAAGGGTGCTGCTGCTGCTAACGACAGACCACTGGAAGCTGCATGGTTGGCTAAGGTCCGTAAGGTTGTGTCCTTAGCTGAATACAATGTCAATGACGACTTCAGAGGTATCATTGTTCAATATGGGTACCTCATTATCTTTGGTGCAGTCTGGCCTTTGGCTCCTTTGGTCTGTATTGTATTCAACATCATCACCTTCAAGTTAGACACTTTCAAGTTAGCAAGTGGACAGTACTTTAGACCACCTGTACCAGTAAGAGCCGACTCGATTCATCCATGGAACGAAGCTTTGTTCCTCTTGACATGGATCGGTTCTGTGATCTCACCAGTCGTTACCGCCTTTTACCGTCACGGAGTTGCTCCTCCAAAGACTGTTGGTCAATTTGCCTTGGACAAGGCAAGCACCAATGTTTCGTCGACTGTTCAAGTGATTTTCGTTGTTTTCGCTGCTGAACATCTCTTTTTCGTAGTGGTGTACCTTGGTAAGAAGATTGGTAAGTTGTTCAAGAGCCAGGTTGAATGGGACAATGATTTTGTTGACAGCGACCTTAAGTTGAGACGTGACCACTACTCTGAGAATGTCGAGGCTTCTGTTGTTGCTGAAGACGATGGTGAATGGGCCAACTTCTCTGTTGACGATGGTTTGAAGGAAACATTTAACATCATTAACAACAAGAAGCTGGAAGAAACTTCAGCTGACATTGAAACCATCCCTGCTGTGAAGACCACTCAACTGTCTTCAGCAGATGACAAGTTGAAGCGTCAACTTGAGGAGAAGAAGCAAGCGTTACTGGAGAAGGAAACTGAATTGAAAAAATTGACCAAAACCGAAGAATCCTTGAACCAAGTTAAGGAAAAGCACGATAATGTGATTCCTATTGCAGGTGAGAGCGGTCCAGGATTTTCGACAATTGACAGTAACACACATGCTGACTTTGATGAAGATGATGATGACGAAGACAACCGCGATAAGCTTGATGATCATCACTTGAACAAATCCCACGTTTTGGGAACACCAAAAGGCAAGTCTGGAGAGAGCTCCACCAGTGGTGTGAGCACTCCAGTCAGTCAAGCTAACACTGAGGCTAGCGACGACAGTCCTTCCACCAGTGATAGCAAGGCTGGCAAAAAAAAGACTTCCTTGAAGAAGTTATTCAAGAGTAAGAAGTGAACAGTAGTTTAGTAAGATTGTTTCAAGAGAATATAGGAATGTAGGATTTCTACTCTGGGTGTGTACAGCTGATTCTAAAAGCATTCATTCATTGCTAGATACAAAAGCGCTAGAGAGAAACTAGTTTTCTAATATTCATTAACATGTACAATTAAAGACTTGTAATGCATTAATTTCTTGGTGGTCTAGCTCCAAATATACTTGTTCCAACACGAACACTGCTACTTCCCTGTTTAATAGCTTCCTCAAAGTCACTACTCATTCCCATGCTCAACTCTAAATCCGTGCCATATTTTTCATCGAGTAGTTTCTTTAATTCCACTAATCTTTTAAAATCCTTATTCTCTTCATCAGAGGTAGATTCAGTAAATGAACCTATAGTCATTAAACCTTGAAGCTTCAACTTCTTGCAGTTATCAGACAAAAGGAACTTTACTGTTTCATGGAGTTCGTCGCTGTCTATACCGAAACCGGATTTTTGGTCTTCACCAGATGTGTTGATTTGCAATGAAATGTTGATATCTGACCCATCTACTTCTGCTCTAAGTGTATCTAACTTCTTACACTTCTTCAAAGCGTCGATGGTTTCAACAGCATACAAGTGGTCGATGTTTTTAGCCAAGTCTTTACACTTACCAGTTTGTAAGCCTCCAATAAAATGCCAGTTGATGTCTTTTGGAAGTTCTTGAGCTTTGGTAACTAACTCTTGTACATAGTTCTCTCCAAAATGACGAACTCCTTCGTTATACAATGCCAAAATGTCAGAAGATGGTTTCAACTTGGAGACTGCTACGAGTCTAACATTCTTTGTGTTTGATGAAGCCTTGACTTTGTTTAAGATTGTAGTATAAGCATCTAATAAATCTTTTTGACGTTCTTGTGTGGGTTGAATGGTCGACATATTGCTACGATGAATCTTGGATACAAATCGGAAAGGTCTTAGTTTGTTCATGTACTTTGAATGTACAAAATGTACAATTTTTCAATGACTTGATTTGGGTTTAGTGGAGAAGAAGATGGAGAAGAGTGAAAGTAGTGGGAAAGAGAGAAAGTGGAGGAATGATGTAGTTTGTACTGTAAAACATGAAGGCAGGACCGAGGAAGATCACTTGGAAAGGATTATTATTGTATGTTAGCTGAGAGTTTATTGAAACCACGCCATCTAAATCCCACAAAAGATGACGAGATACTGCTAAATACAGGTGAATGGTATAAAGTTAATAGAGCAAACAAGTGAATTATAGATAGTAGACTTGTTTTATGATGAAGAGATATGTACCGGAAGCATTAAGATAACTTCCATGAGTCATTGCTCTTTCATCAGTCTTCAATTAGTCATACTAAGTAGGATTTGCACCCAAGATTGATGAGTAACATTGATATTATTACCTGATAACGAGTTACTTTATTGCAAATGTACATTAATTCATTTAAGTTAGTAACCCAGTAACAAATTCCACTGCTTCCTCTCCATTCCCCCTTCTTTCTCCACTCAATAGCCCTACCTCTCTCCATGTTCGGAGGGCTTTTATGGAGAGTTCACGTGACTTTTTTCCATATAGCTCATCGTTGATTTTTCAACAAAAGTCCCTCCAACTCATCGAAACAACAATGACCGATTCCGTTTACAAAGGAGAAGACTTTGCCCTTAAAGTCAGAAAGCAAGTGGAGTTTTACTTCTCAGACAGTAACTTGCAAACGGACAAGTTTTTGTACAAGATTTACGAGGCTAATGATGGCTGGGTTGAGTTGAAGACTATCTTGACCTTTTCAAGAATGAGACAGTTCCGTCCCGAGGAAAAGGTGATTGAAGCTTTGAAGGAGTCCAACAAATTAGTTTTATCTGCTAACGAAGACCTGATCAGAAGAAAGGACCCATTGAAGGATTTCAACGAGATCAAGAACATCAGAAAGAGAAACACCGTACACATTGAAGGGTTCCCACACGAAGCCACCCAAGACGAATTGGAATCCTTCTTCAACACCTTAGCTGAAAGTTTGCCTAAGGAAAAGTCCATCACTTCTTTACGTAGAATCAAGAAGAGAGCCAACAACGAGTTCTTTGGTGTGGTCGATGTTGAATTTGGAACACAAGAAGATGCTGAGTTTGTATTGAGCAAACTCGACTTTTCGTACCCAGAGGGAGTTATTGCTGACGAGGAGTCAGTAGACAAGAAGTCTATCTTAAAGAAGATGTCTCTTTTGACTTTCCAAGAAATGAGAGCTAACAGCAAGAGATTTGGTGTTAACGATGTCACCAGAAGACGTGATAGTTTCAATGAAAACCAAAGAAAGAAGTTCAAGAAGAACCCTAAGGATGGAAAGAAGGAAGAGAAGGAAGAAAAGGAAGAGAAGGAAGAGAAGGAAGAAACGAAGGAAGAATCTAAAGAAGAATCTAAGACTGAATCTGCTCCAGCTGAAGTTGCTGCTGATGCTTAATTGTATAAAGGTTGATAAACGTATGCAAGACTGAACTTACCAATTTATTGTATTGTTGTGGATACTGTAGATACTTGAGAAAGTATAATCGCAATTAAGATGTATTCAATCTCAGTATAAAAGATGGATAATGCACTCTTAACTCTGAAATTATAGAATGTAAACAGAATGTTACATTGTATTATTCAATTTTCACCACATTCTCTACTGTTGAGTCACATTCAGGGAGATTGTGGGGATGAAAATAAATGGCGTCGTGAGATCAAATTCGTAGTTGGAAAATTCTAATGAGTGAAACCAATAAGAGTAGAAAGATTACATATACTTGTCAAATCTAAAGTAAATACAAATCTAAGAACTAAATAACTAACAAAGGTTGATGAACTTCATTCAATAACACCTCCAAGTCAACTTAACAGATCATCATGAGGCACATCGTTATCTACCAACATCCAACTCCGCTTCCCTTCACGTGAAAAACGCGTCCTACGCGCTTAGCCAAAAGCATTTTAATACAAATTAATTTTCATCATCTCCAAACAAACCATGACAGTGGACGATTCTACAAGACAGAACTTAACAAGTACCTTTGGAGTTTCGAACGATGATGTGTTGGCGAAGTTGAACAACCTCCAAAACATGTTTGGAGTGGACACAGATGACTTGTTTGTGAGTTGGGAAACATTTAATGTAAACAAGATGCAAGAGAACTTAGACTTGAATGTAGTCAATCTCGATAAGTTTCAGGAATATTTACAGTCGACGTTAACAAAAGCTACTCCTGTTTCTGCAGTGAGATCGAGGGCGGACCCATTATCAAAGAGGAGGACAAACTTACTTTCGAGTCCTACCACTGGTCCTAGAACGCCCTTGATCAAGAAGCGTAAAGTTGACGATCCAAGCGGTTTATATACTTCATCTCCGGGCGCTTACGAAACAGCTCAAAGTAGTTTCAAGTCGTCGTCACCTATCAAGCGCATGCCCAAGCAAACTGAAGACTCAAACACAGTGTTGGAAACATTGAATCCCCACATTGATGAATGTGTTGGATACGTTCAGTTGGATGAAGACCCAGCCACAGCCATAAAACCCTTCAAGTTGGCTACCAATTTTGATGCGTCAAAGTATAACTTTAGAACCATGTCTATGAAATTGTTGGAGAGTGCTGACGTCTTGGATGACCAAATCGATTCCTTTGCACAATTGTACTTGGAAACAGACAATGGCGCTCAAATGGGGAACCCATGTCTCAGCTCACAATTCGATATTGTATGCGCAGGTAGAATTGTACCTGATTCTCCAACATACGATAAACTTATAAACTACACTATTAACAACACTTCACTTTTCTTGGAGACTTCAAGGATGGGAGGAATTGGTCAGAGAATACTCTTAGATCTCAGTCAATTGAAGGGCTACTCATTATTTCCAGGTCAAATTGTTATACTAAAGGGTAAAAACCCTACAGGGCGGTCGTTTGTAGTGGGTGAAGTATTGAAAGTACCTGATTTACCAGCACCAGTCTCAACGGCAAACGAATTAGAAAGCATCCAGGAATTAACAGCTGAGGCAAGCGGAACCAAGATTGTGGTTGCCCTGGGACCATTCTCCAACCAGCATACCTTAAACTACGACAAGTTCAGCCAATTTATTGACCACATCAATGAAGAAGTCAAACCACATATCGTTGTTTTAAATGGGCCATTTTTAGATATCACCAACAGTGCGGTAAAACTGGGCGACTTGGAAGTCCCAGGCGAAAAGCAGCAACCACGTACATTGGACGAATTGTTCAAGAAGGTCCTCACACCAATTCTCCGTAAGATAAACGCACGTACTCAAGTTGTGTTGATTCCTTCATTAACTGATAGTAACATTAAACATTGTTCGTACCCACAAGATGCATTTGACAGAAAGAAGTTTGGGTTACCCAGAAACTTCAAGGTGTTCCCCAACCCACTGAGTTTCTCAGTAAATGAAGCATTATTTGGATACTCCAATCTTGATATTTTCAAAGACTTGAAGGATGTGTTTCAGGATGGTGGAGAATCTGTATTAAGTAACAGATTCGAAAGAGTTGCAAATCATGTTTTAGAACAAAGAAGGTATTACCCATTTTTCCCAGGTTCCATTAAAAGGAATCCTGCTGACACAAGCGATGCTTCTGCGAGATTGTTTGAAGGAGTGATGAGCGAAGAAATAGTAGATGCAGCTGTGGGAGGATCTACTATGGAAGTCCCATACTTGGGATTGACCGAATTAGGAACATCATTACCTGATATTTTGGTATGCCCATCAGAAATGAAGTACTTTGCAAAGGTAGTGAAGGGTGTAGTAGTGATCAACCCTGGATTCTTCATCAAAGGTAATAGAGATGCTAGTAAAGAAGAAGGAAGTTATACTGTATTGAGCATAGAGTCGCCTGTGTTGCTGAACAATGTCGAAAAGGTGGAGGGTCTGGATTTATACTTCCACAACATATACAAGAGAACTAGAGTAGACGTATTTAAGAGTTGATAATAAATGGTATTATAGGATTAATATGGGTAAGCAGCCGATTAAAAGTTATAGTGAAAGGAGTATGAGCCTCTGGTGCAATAAAAGGGTTCAGTACAATAGCCAAGTATGCTCGTGACGCCAACGTCGTAGTTATACAGTTGCCTATTTAACATTCATTATTGCTTAATCAAAACAAAACATGTTCCAGTAGAGTTTGAAGGTGTTGAGAGGTTCAAATTTTAATCATGAATATCATTAAAAGATCTATCCCTGATGAGTAGTAGATGATGATGTCTAACTTTAAATAAAAAGTACGAAATAGAGTTTGTACAAAGACATCACAGCAACGCATTATTACTTAAGTGTAGTAGAATACCCTGAAACCATGTATGAAAAGTCCACTTTATTATAGATCTTTCAAAAGCTTAATGACTTTGCGCAATACATAAATTATTGTTTGATGTTTCAGCTTATAATTTTAAGATTGTGATTAGCCTTACTTACTTGCTGCAGCATCACTTGCCCATCGTCATCATTATATTAGTTCATTACATTTACTCAAACTAGTAAGAATATATCTTTATTCAATAGAGTTATTAGATTTTCATAATATATCACTTCTTGAATGGTATATGTAAAGACAACTATTATGAACCATGACGTATAAGTCAATATTAAATGCCCATTCCATTAAGAAGTAGGTTTTAATTATGCGACTGAGTGCATTTTATAAGAAACAAGAACTGACTTCATTAAACGATAAATTAAGCCTCAATGGATTTCTTGTATACATTTTTACCTGGAATGTTTAGATCAAAAATTAATGTAAATTATGTTTAAGTTGAGAAACTACCAGCTAGATGCCATCCGGGCAGTTCAAACAGCCATGGAAAGTGGGGTACGACGCCCGGCTGTGGTGTTAGCTACCGGGGGAGGTAAAACTATAGTCTTTTCTCACTTGATTCCCCTTATAGAACCGACCAGTCCTGAACGTGGAACCAAGACGTTGGTATTGGCACACAAGGAAGAGTTAGTACATCAGGCGGCAAAGACGATAAAGAAAGTGTCGCCTCATCTCAATGTTGAAATCGAAATGCGTAATTTGAAAGCATCTCCTCAAGCTGATGTTATCGTTGGGTCTGTCCCAACATTGGTTCGCCAAGCCCGTTTAAGTACGTTGAACCCACGAGAGTTCAAAGCTATAATTATAGATGAGTGTCATCATACATCTGCCACGTCATGGGTCAAAATCTTGAAGCATATGAATGCAGACACAAGTGACCTGGAGATATACGTTGTGGGGTTCACAGCCACTTTTGAAAGAGCTGATGGAAAAGATTTGAACAAGATGTTTGACAAGACTGTTTATGAAAGACAGTTGATGGAGATGATCTCAAATAAGGAATTAGTTGATGTCAAGTTGTCAACGGTAGAGGCAACTATTGGATTAGAAAATGTTGATTTACGAAACAATGACTATACAGTTACGCAATTGGCAGATGCCATGAACAATTCCGATGTGAATGATATCGTTGCCATTTCATATATCAAGCTTCAAAAACAGTTTGGGTTCAAAAGCACATTAATATTCTGTGTTGAAGTGAATCATTGCAAGACATTATGTGCGGTATTACGTTCACAGGGAGTAAATGCACAATACGTAATCAGTAGCACATCCAAACACGAGCGTATGGCCATCATAGAAGACTTCAAGAGAGGAGTTATATCTGTCTTATGCAATGTCCTGGTTTTCACAGAGGGAACTGATTTACCTAATATAGACTCATTGGTATTGGCAAGGCCAACAAGATCAAGAACTCTTTTAACACAAATGGTGGGGAGAGGTTTAAGATTGCATGAAGGAAAGGATCATTGTCATATAGTGGACATTGCAAACACAACAGGTACTGGATTTCTGTCTTCAATTCCACTTCTTTTTGAATTGCCACCTGATCATGATATAACTAACAAATCTTTTAAGCAACTTACAACTGAAAAGGAAGCATTAGACTTGGAGAAGTTAATGGCTAAAGAAAAACAAGAATTTGATATATTACAGAAGAAGATGCAAAACATGTCACTTCTCGCAAGTGAAATGGAAATCGCTGTTAGGACAGTTGATGGTTTCCAAGCTCTTTTACTGGGGAATGAAGAAAAGTATGAAGCTGATGGGCACGTTCATGAGGAATTCAGGAAATCCTCGCTTCTGTGGTATAGACTCAGCTATGACTTGTGGGGTGCACAGGGCAGTATTGATGAATTTTATTTAGTACAACGAGACACTAATAATGGAACTACAATCTTTACTGCTTCTAGGAATAAGTTTGCATCCTTGGCTCAGCTCGAAGCAAGTTCTTTCTTGTGTTACAAATACCAAAGTTTAGGGGAATTGAACAAGCATGCTAATTTAAGAAGTGTCCTTGCCTCTTGTGAGGTTTACACAACAACCAAGTACGTATCTAAGAACTCAAAGATTACTCTTAAACAACTTGAACATTTGAAAAAGAAGTTTGCACCACAATTGAAAAAGTATTATGGAAAGGAATCAAATTTGGACGATAAGTTGTCAAAGGAATTGTCCAAAATCAGTTCTGAAAAGGCAAGCGGACTTATATTTGCATTCAAATATTCTACTCATTCCTTGTGCATTCGGTGGGAAATGAATAAGATGCTAGGGTTGGACACAACTGCTCAAAAACAGTTGAACAGTAAGCTAAAAGCTGAAGTGCTCGCTAAGAAATAATTGCATTTATGGAACAGTTAAGATAATATACTGTAAACTCCATTCTCAGTTGAACTAGAAGTCTCGAAATTAATATTTAAAGTAAATAAATTAGAATGTTCAGTTTACTGATCAAGTAGATATACGATAGGTAATTTAAAGGAATGATTTGACGTATATTTCATCCTCTTAATGACTCACCCTCCATTCACAATATTTACACATAAACACGATTAATTATTCAATCACTTCAATAATTCCAAATCTCAAACTTTATATGTTTTTAATATTTCATATTTCAGAGACTGCAAAAAATGATTACAAATCTGAAGTTATACATTTTTTTAGAACACGAAACATCAAACATTGAAGGATGAAGGTATTTGGAGTGATTGTAGCGTTGTTTGCTGCTCTTGCAGTGTGTGATCCGACGTTTGTATCACCTGAGGATGCTGAGCGTATTATTACTGAAAAAACCAACGATTCTCGTCATACCAATAACTGGGCAGTTCTTGTGCTGACATCAAGATTTTGGTTCAACTATAGACACATGGCCAATGTTTTGAGTTTGTACAGAACAGTCAAGAGGTTGGGTATTCCTGACTCGCAGATTATATTGATGTTGTCGGATGATATTGCTTGTAATCCAAGGAACGCGTTCCCAGGTACTGTTTTCAACAACATGGATCAAGCTATTGATTTGTATGGTGAATCGATCGAGGTTGACTACCGTGGTTACGATGTGACAGTTGAGAACTTTGTTAGACTTCTTACTGATAGGTGGGACCCCGAACATCCTCGGTCGAAGCGTTTGTTGACTGACGAGAATTCCAATATTTTCATCTATTTAACAGGACACGGCGGAAACGAGTTCCTCAAGTTCCAAGATGCCGAAGAGATTGGATCGTATGACATTGCAGATGCTTTTGAGCAGATGTATGAAAAGAAAAGATATAACGAGATCTTCTTCATGATCGACACTTGTCAAGCCAACACTATGTACGAACGTTTCTACTCACCAAACATCTTGGCAGTTGGATCGTCTGCGATCGAAGAGTCATCGTACTCACATCATTCAGACTTGGATATCGGTGTGGCTGTCATCGACAGGTTCACGTACTATACTTTGGAATACCTCGAAGGAGTGAATAAAAGCTCTAAGGTAACGATGGATAAGTTATTCGATGAGTATACATTTGATAACATCCACTCCACTGCAGGAATTCGTACAGACCTTTTCAAGAGAGACGTGAAGGACGTTTTGTTGACGGACTTCTTTGGTAACGTCCAAAAGGTTGTGGTGGATGGAGTAGAAAACGATATTTTGTACATTAGTAACCATAACGAACAAGGTGAGGAAGTGATCAAAAGAGCAGAACAAAACACTAGCGGAGGAGTATGGAAAGTGGAAACGACTGTTTCTGAATCTAGTGATTATGTGCACATTCTGGATAAGTTCATTGGGTTTGCTGTTGCAGCAGCAATTGCTGGATTGTGGGTATTTGTAAAGTAGAAAAAAAGAGCATCTATTTCCACGGAGTGGAATAGAGATGGGAGGACAAAAGATTAGCATTGCGTTTTCAACTGCGTTGATATATCTTGATAATTTCAATATAATAGTATACCTTTAATTAGATATAGATAAAGAAAAGTAATAGTAGAAAGTCTGGTTTTAAAAATCACTTATCAGTCAAATCAGTAAACTAATAGTGATCTTTGAATAACTTCGATTACATATTTTTTGCAGCCATTCAATACAAGTAATTAAAAATCGTCAATATGACTATCAATTCTCAGACAATAGAATAAAGAGAATGATCAGTTTAATATAAGAAGAATCATTAGGATTAGTACACAGTTGTAATTTACCATCATCAAAGTTAAACTAGGTTTAAGGTTAATAAACAATTAGAGTAATTCAAATTAAACTACCAGACTCTTAAACGAATTGAAGCTCTTCTTATCTCCATCAGTCTACAGTTTATATTCTATTCAATAGTGAAAGTTATAGTTTATGTTCCATAGTCATTACATTTTCTTCTAATCTTCCTAATGTTCATAATAACTTCTATTATGATTCTCATACAGTATCAATACACCTAATCAGTAAACTAACTGAATCTCCTCTCACATCATATTGCATAATCTATAATATACTCTACTAAACTTTCTTCACCTTACATTCTAATCAATTAACATTCTAACCACTCTTCACATTCTCATCACTTCACATTCTAAATCACAAACTAACATTCCTGCTTTAACGATAATTTAACCGAAAAAGTGACGTATCCTCCTACATCAACATACCTTCATCTGTTCACACCATCATTCCCCATTTGTTTCTATTCCATTCTAGAATCTAGATTAATCCTTCCTTTACTCTCAAACATCATCACCATGCATTCTAAACCTCCTCATTAAACCTTACACAAGTAACTAAGACGCGCACTGCGCACTGGCACCTCTGTCTTCGCACGCAAAACCTATCATGTGTCCCGCTAAACCCCATTACAAACTTCAGTGTCCATCTTCTAAATCAGCCCATCTTGCATAACAGTCTACGTGTACAACAATTTTCTCCCGTACCAACAACTCTATTCATCACTACTAGTCTATTTTCATCTCATATTCATAAATAAACACAACGCTACTTACAACGCAACACGTCTTCAAAAATACTCAATCACCCCCCAACCTCTCTCACTCTCACTCTGCAACAAAACGCCCACACCTAAAACTAAATTCCAGATCGTCTGCTGTCACCGCTACTATCAAGTCAACTCAACGCTTTTAATGTGCCTGATTCTTTATTGTTTAATCCTCTCTCAATAAAATACACGCCTTGCCAAAAAATTCCAAATCAAATCAAATCAACAAATCCGTTTGGTACAAGAGAAGTACTGTAAATACAAATGCTGCATCCTGTTGTATCATCGAGCGAGCTATTCAATGCCATAGCTGCTGCTGATATTTCTAATGAGTCTAAGCTTGATTTAATTCTTCAATTGAAGACTCATGTCAAGAAGGACTTTGTTGATATGAATCAAGTTCCTTCATACTTTGAAGCGCTTTCTATTGCTGTTGATATCCACGATTTGGGGATCCTGACTTATAGTTTTAGTGTTTTATCTCATTTGGTTAAACGTGTTAGCATGCAAGATGTTTCTGGCCTGGTCTTGAAGCTGCAAGCCTACTTGGTATTACCTATAATCATCAACAGAATGGGCGATCCAAAAGCGCTGACGCGTAGTGCAGCCAAGAAAGCTTTGGAGGCATACTGGCTCTCTGCATCTGAGCTAGTGGATGAGTCAATTGCTGATATAGCTTTGAAACATCGTAGTACAGCCATCAACATCGAAGCTGTGTACTGGCTTCAACATTTAGTAACGTACATCAACCAACATTTCAAATTGACTACTTTTTTACCTGAATTGATCAAACTATCAAACAACTCGAGCACAGTGGAAGCATTACTGGAATTATTTGGTGACTACTATAACATGAAGCATAACAGATTGTACAAGTTCGACTTGGCCAGAGAGTTGGAACTACAAAATGTTCCACTAGACGTTGCAAATAAATTGATGAGCAAAATCAATGGAATGGAAAACCCTAAATTGGATGCCCCCAAACTAGAACACCCCAAAATCGACTACTCGAAACCACTCGCATCGAAGGAAGTAACTCCTAAAATTATAGTCAAAGAACAGGAGCTCCCTGTTGAATCAAACACTCAAGAAATCAAGACTGAAACACAATCTGTCGTCACCGAACCAACAACAACAGACTCGGAACTTCAAAAATTACTCACTAAAGTGAAATACAGTCTCGACACAACAATACGACCGCTCAACATGTCTAGTGAGCACGCTCTCACAAACAGTATAATCGAACTATACCCAGCATTTGAAAATAAAGAGACAGAATTCAACTGGAGTGTACGTGAAAAGCATATAAAAAAGCTCAGATCTATAGTGAGAGGGAACTCACCAGTTGAATACAGAAGTACGTTTATTAGCAGCATTAAAGACATTGCTGATGGAATATCTAAAGGTGTCACCTCATTAAGAACCACATTGAGTACTCATGGGTGCCAACTCATTAAAGAATTGGCTGTCATTTTGGGTTCAGACATTGACAACTTGATTGACGACTTTCTTCCACACCTTTTGAAAGTGTGTTCTGCCACGAAACACATTGCACTGACAAATGCCAACATGACAATCTGCGCAATCTTAGCAAATAGTACATACAATGGGAGAATGTTGTTGCGTATTTCAGCTGCACTGCAAGACAAAAACATCCAACCCCGCTCGTACAGTGGAACTTGGTTGCAAATCTTGATTTTGAGATTCCACAACCACTCGTCCTTTTTGTCGGCACATGCAACAACTCCACTGGGAACCGAAGTTTGCTTCAAGGTAATTCCCAAATTGTTAGGAGACCCCAACCCCACAGTTAGACAGGTGGGTAAGGACAGTTTCTGGTGTTTTATGTCCAAGTTCCCAACTGAAGCTAAAAGTTTACTCACCAAATTAGAACCTAAATTAGTTAAAATGATTGAGAGATCGCAACCCCAAGCATCGAAGGTTGTCGCAGCAGTATTACCTGCCAAAAAGCCTAGAGTTTCACTTAAAGAAACAATTATGGAGAGAAACAGAGAGTTGAGACGTAAGGAGGGTACGAACTCCAGACCAGCATCACGAGCCAGTTCTGATAGTCTGTACCATCCTCCCACCCAAAATGCTTCAAGCAACGCTAGCGCAGCGAGCACAGCGAGTGCAGACCCTAGTAGACGAATTGGAGGAGCAACCCGTAGAAACGTTTCAACACCAACTACTCTTCAACGTCTGAAGAGCTTGGAACGTGAGAGACCTCAAAGAACTTCGAGCTTGAACTTAAAGAACGCCCTGGAGCCTAAACCAGCTACTCGACAAGAAGAAAAGGTTGAATCTCTTGTTGTTGCGGACGTGAGCATGGTAGATGAAGAGAAACAAAGTGGTTCGGTTGAGTTTGACATTCAAAGTGATCCAATCTTAAAGTTTTTGTCATCAAACCAAACTGACTTGATAGTAGAAGGGATCAATTTATTAAAGTACGCTATCTTGGGAGAAGAGGAATTGTCACCAGAGGTACGTAGCTTGTTGAGAATTATCTCAATTCGAGACCCTGGTTTACTTAAACCGCTCTTTTTAACAAGTGACACTTTATTCAAAAAAAGCAGTCAATTTTTCAGTTCTGAGGACTTCTTCAGGTTGTGTACGATTTTGGTCTATCCAGTGAGTGAGCAGCACGTCAATATGATTATCTCAGTTGTTGAAGTCAACGATATTTACGATTCCGTCACGAAGTTATTATCGTACACTATTAGCACGTCCAATATTTTGGATAAAAATGATGATGAGTTGACTATCCAAATGATCCGTTATAAGTCAAATATAATCCGCATGATTGTTGACTTTCTTAAAAATGGCTTGGACAAGATCCCCATCAGCGACACATACTACCTGAAGTTGAGTTCAAATCTCTTTGAACTTGTGAGTCTCGTAAGATCGACAGAGGTGTTTGACTCATTTACTCAGTTGATGATAAAACTCTACTCAATCAATCCATCCTTGTTTGTGAGTGAGCTTGATGTTCAAGACGTCAGTACCAAGGAAGAAGTGGAAGATATTGTTGGGTTGGATAACACTGTGAAGGTGGATAGCATTAGTAACAAACTCGGTCCACTTTTTGAGTTGACACAAGTGAATCCAAAAGCGAACTTGGATAGACTCTCGCCAGTAAAGCTCACTACTGACTTCACGATGATAGTGCCTGTAGTGAAAGAAAACAATGAGTTGACATATTTACCAAGAAAAAAGGGTGCTGAAGTCGACAGTATTGACATTAATGCAGAGCCTGAGTTCCATAATGTTGTTGACACTAACTTGGAAGATCTTGAAGAAGATGATTCTGGAAAGAATGGGAATGCCGAGAACATTAGTTATATTGAAATTTCTACTCAGGAAGATTCGCAGGTCTTGAATTCAATGGATATTGATGACAAGAAAGCTCAAGACGTATCTCAAAAGGCTATTCCAGACCACAAGGAGAATAAGAACTCAGAAAAGGACAATGTTTTTGTTGATATCAATGAAGGAGAGAGACGCCAGTCTGATTTATTTGCCAAGTATGATACTGGTAACCCTGATCACTCGACGGAATTGCTGGACGACTTTGCCCAAGTCAAGATCACTGAAGCCAATTCTGGGCATTTTGGAAACTCAGACCCAATCCAATCTTTTATTGATAAGGTAGACCCATTGAGAGCTGTCTCCAATAAAAATAAACCAATTAGCATATATGAGGATGTTACTGGATCTCCTCAAAAGGTCCGTGACTACAACTACACAGATATGAACTGGTTCAACTTTCAAGTTGCCAAAATCTCGCTTGACGATACTGAAGCGAAAAACGATGAGGAATATACTATAGCTAATTTCAAGAAAGTATGCGAGAACATTCGAAACGCCAATGTTGGTGGAAAGGAGTTCTTAGTAGCACTAAAGATATTGCAGCAAATGGATATGCACGATGGTGATTTAGAATTTTCCAACTTCATTACAACGCAAGGGAAGAATCTTTTGGAGACCTCATTGTGGGCATTTTTCGACCGTGCAACCGAAGTACCCCAGACAAGTGTGTTAAAGGGGATTATATTATTGAAGCAGATGCTCATTAATCGATACGAAATTGGATTGGCCACTCTTTGGGTTACACTTGTGTCGCTCAGTGGATTAGGTGGAACTGATGAAACCGGACAAGGGGTTGATGCCGAGTTGCAGCATGCGCTTGGTGAAACATTTGACGAAGTTTTGAGTGGGTTGTACGGTACTGAGGAAATCTTAGCGAGTGTTTTGAATTCGTTGGGCAGTGCTGAATTCAACACTGAAGATTCTTCGAAACACCCAAAGTCGCTTTGTTTCGTGTTGGAGTCTCTCTCGAAGGTATTGGATACTGGTTCGATGTCTTTGATTGTGCTGGAAACAATGGTACTCCAATTGGACAGCTACCTCCACAAGTATATCAACGATGACCAAGTGGAGATACGTAAAAGTGTGATTCAAAGCTATAGCAAGTTGTTGAAGGCATCGAAAATCGCTCACACATCTGATACTAGCGCCAAACTGTTTGAAGACAATGCTATGAATGGAATCTTGCAAAGATTATCCGTGACCCAGAAGAAGCTTGTGGAGTATTATAGTCTGGTCTAGCCGATCTGAAACAGGTCTATGGCTGTATAGAATGTGAGCATAACTGTTGCGCTGGATTGTGACATGTACGAAGATGTAATGTAATGTAGGATAATGCATACATTCTGGAATCGAACAAGACTACATCTGAGTTATAAGCGGCGCAAATGGCCGGGTCCTCGTGGTTTAAATACAGCGTTATATAGGCACTAAGTACATAGAAAAGATTATATCAAAACAGTTTAATAAAACGGGTTACAAGAAAGAAAGGTCGGTGTTGGTTATTTAGAAGAAGGATGTGCGTTCGAGGAAGGGGGCGTGTGCAACACGCCCTCTGCTGAGGTGGTTGTATTACCAGAATTAACTGCCTCGGGCTTGAGAGAGTCTGAATCTTCTCTCTTGGGCACCACTTTAGTTGCCTTAGAGTTCATCACATCGTCCAAGGAACCCACGTAATTGGAAGGTGGCTTGTCTGTCGTTGGCTTGGAGATACCGCCATGGATACCTTGTTTTTGGAACAATTGCCTTTTCTTCATCATCATGGCTGTGCTAATTTGGTGCTGTCTCAGCGATGCTTGTCCCAAGGGTGTTTGTACTTGTGTTGGCGTCTGTTGTGGAGGTCCCGCCATCATTCCCGAGTTCATGACAGGGTATGGTTGGAAACCGTACTCTTGTTCGCCCATCATATAGTGCGCGTTCACTGGTTCACCGTACCCTGTGTTCTGTGCGACCCAGTATTCTTCGCCCGCATTGTTTGGCGGACGTTGTTTGTTAATGTATGCAAATTGTCCGTCTACAGGGTAGTATGGGCCGCCTTGGTCGTAGCCCATCTGCTGCATCTGGATAGGTCCTTGCTGCTGTACCTGTGGAGCGAAATGTGTTGCGTGCAATGGCGTCGTCACCGTGATGGTTGTTGTTGCAGGGTGAATCTGTCTTGGGAAGCTGTTTTGGTATTTGGCGGACATTGGAGGTTGAGCGAAGAAATCGTCTCCCATTTTAGCAGACTTGTTCGCCATGTTTGGTGCAAGTGGTGTTTTCAACGGTTGTGTCTGTTCAATCAAGTACTCGTCATTGTATACTACTTGAGACCCAGATCCAGACGTTGCTGTTGTGTTGTTGTTGTTACTGCTGTTGTTATTGTTGATTATCAGACCCGACAGTGGCGGAGGACCGCCAGATGGATAGATGAATACCAGTGGATCCACAATTGAGTCGTAGCTCTCTTCGATGACATTGCCGTACCCGCTTGGGTGGTAATTTGTATCCAAAGTGATGTACTCTTCATTGTATTGTGCGTATTGTGCCTGTGGTTGGTGTGGAAGAGGGAGTTGAAGTGTGCCTCCGTGCTGTTGCATTTGTCCAGGGTGGTGAAATTGCTGTGGGTGGTGAAACTGTTGCATTTGCGGTTGCTGTTGCATGCTGGGGTCGTTAGGATTGAAGTAATCCAATGGGAAGTCATCCTCGTAGTCGTTTGCTTTGGGTTGTGTATTTTGCATAAACTCATAGTTTTCCTTTTTCACAGTTGGGGTTGGTTCTGGTGCAGCTGAAACTGCCGTTGAGGCTGCTTGTGTCGAGCTATTTTCGTCGTATGTGGGCACTTCGTTGATCTTCTTTTGTATATCCATGTGTTCTGCCAATTGAGTGTACAAACTTGAAGTTTCATCGTATTTGAATGAACGTGCTGGTTCCTTGTGAGCAACTGTAGTTGCATTCTGGCCCAATTTCTCCTTCTTCAAATCACGCTCCAAGGCATCAGCCATCAATTTATCATGAGGTACATTGAACCAGAAGAACACCTTTTGCTTCTTCTGGGTACGCAAACACAGGTTCTTGAATAAAAACTCCAAGAACTCACTTCTAGGAGGCTCTAATATAGCATCTGTGCCGCACTTCAAGTTTCTCAAGTCGGAGAAGATACCTTCTTCAAACTTCTTGCGGTCAACAATTTTACGGCCAAAGTGTTCAAACTTGTACACTATGCACCGTACAATATCTGTACCAGTGATAAAGTATAAGTTATTCCAGTACACACATGATACAAATCCTTCATCATGATTCAAATAGTAACGCCGGATCACTTGGTTCTCTTGCCAGTTTGCTGGAGCAGTAGCCAAGAAGAACTTGAGGTCTTCAATCAACCGCAACGACTCCTTAACTTCATCGCCGGACTTGGTTCCTTCAGGCGGCACACTAGGTGCACCTGCATGTTTGAGCTTGTTCGTCATCAATGCAAACTCTCTTCACGTATTGAACTTTCCAGCACACGTCAATTTGGTGCCTTGAAAAAAAAAAAATCGAACCTTGTCTGAGGAGACCGGTGATATAAAACCTATTGGTAACAGCTAAAACAATTCTCAGACACCCACAAAATTGGCGCCTCTTGTGTTGTTGTTTTTCTGTGTTGACGCGGCACGCCAGTGGAACGTTGTGGTATTTTTTGTTTTTTTTTTTCTGGGGGACTCTCGCTGGAAAATCAGCTGCGCAGATAATGGATGGCGCTTTACCACAGTTTGTATGCGCGGTGAATGCTTGCGTTAACCGGGTACGCAAGTGAAACAGATGGGAGGGGACACGAAACGAATGTGGTCAATTGTGGTGGTGGATTGGTGAATAGCGGGTGAATTCTCTTGAGGGTGAAGATTGATATAATGATAATGGTATATTCGATACGAATTGAACCAGGTACCTTCACGCTAAGACTTGCTGTGACGAAACAGTACGAGGGATGAAAAAGAAAAAAGAGAATCTGGTTTGAAAGTTTGGGCTGGTTTTTTTGTGGATGTATGGTGATTTAAATACTTGAGTTTGAGAAGTGTGTGGATTGTGTATGTTGTTTCAGATCTGAACTTTAAAACGGCGCACAAAGTTCGAGGGTGAGTGGTGTGTTTGGATAGGGGAGACGGTGAATGGATGTGGGCGATGAGGTGACGAGTTGTGCTGACGAATCTGGACTCATCTTTGGGTTGGTACGTGTTAAGTTGGGTCTGTAATTCAATTTGATTACGTTCATTCGGGACCACTGCTGATTGTTATCGTAATGATTTTGATTATTGGAAATTTTTACTTGTCTGGAAATGGTAAGAGATTTGGGTGAGAAATCTGAAAAAAAAAAAAAAAAAAAAAATGTAGCCAAAAATAAGTCTAGAGCTGAGACATACGTTGGTTAATTGTACATCAAATTATTTATTCATTTAACTATATGGGTTTTTATTAGCAATTATGTATATGTTAACTTTTTTTTGTACCAACTCTCGCAAATCCGGTAACCTCTCTCTCGTAACCTTTTGTATATGTCTCTATAATATATGGGAAGTCTTAAAAAAAAAAACTAGTTGCAAAAAAAAGTGAGAAGGGAAAGAGGAAACTGGAAGGTGTAGAGTCTGTAGAATCCAGTATGCTAAAAGAGTAGTATAAAGTGGAAGAGAGATTAGGAATATCCAATGAACAAGTATGCTTAACTCATCAGCAAATAGAACGTCTTTGCCTTCGTTTAAGGTTATGACCAAGGGGTTACAATTAGACGGAAGTGCGGTGCCACAAAATGAACACACATTGCATGGTCGTCGCAGTCTGAGTATTTCGGATGGGTCAAACTATACGTACCAACGGACATTTTCCATCTCGTCAAATGCATCAGTAGTGGGGCATGGACTTGGATTTGGGTCTGAGCCCGAGTTGGCTGATATGGAACAGCAGACTTTTAATCAATTGGTTGAATTTCTTAACTCAAGACCACAAATAGAGAATGAATTGAATCTGTTACAACTGTCATTGTTTTCTTCACAATGGAAACACCAAAGACAAGACACCTTCTGCCGTGAACAATTCGAATGTTTTCTAAATGACGTACAATACGATGCCATCGAAAAGATGAGTGTTTCTATGAATCGCTTTGCAACAGTGCTTCAAAACTTGAAGCACTTAAAACGAGAATACTCCCTGCAGCAACGACGCCTGTCCGACCCCCTGAATTTCTCCGTCCTGTCAGTCCCTCCATTGCTACCAAGACCATGGTATAATATTAAACCTATTAACCCTTTGGACATCCCGATAACCCCTGCTGCAGATTCTAGTTCCACCGTCTCTTCCTCCGATGAAGACCCTGTTTCGTCTGGGAATGTGCAACATCCTATTTTTTCTGTTGCAGCCAGCAATAATGAAATACTTGATGCTTTGACAACAGACTTGTCAACAACAACAACAACAACAACAACTCCGGTCTCTCCTCCTAAACAAATTAAGCATAAAAAGAAGATTAGCCCTAAGAAACAATTGAAGAAACAAGCTCTTAAATGGACCTCGTCTTCACTGAAAAAACGCCAGGCTGCAAATTGTATTCATTGTGGTGTTAAAGAAACACCAGAATGGAGAAGAGGCCCCAATGGATCAAGAACCCTATGTAATGCTTGCGGTCTCTTTTATTCAAAATTAAATAAAAGATTCGGTCTGGCAGATGCTGCAAAAGTATTCTACCATAGACGTTACTCAAACAATGTTGCCGACAGAACCGTCCCTACATTGAATGATAAAAATATAATATTGAAAGATCCTATTGTTATAAGTCAATTCAATGGGATGTATCAAGATGAGATGAGCTGACCATCTCAATCTTTTATTAGATCTACTATTGTATATGCTTATTGTTCAAAATGAGCATCTCAAACATTCAGTGTTGAATTAATTCATTATTCTTTACTTTACATATTTAAAACCCATCGTAATAATTACCTATACTAGGAGTGCTAATTGTAATTCCATGCTTTCTTAAAACTCCAGTCATTCACTGGAACAGAACTCGGGGCAAACTTGTTCAACTCATTCTGTGCATACCATGCCTGGGTACCTGTACCCGCCCCGTTTCCGCTCATGCCTACGGACCCGTAGCCCGTCTTCTTCTCTTTCGGCTTGCTGTTCGTGTATCCGTTCGTTGCTGACGAGTTGGATCCTCTTCTGAACGGTGGTACGTACTTCCCGTTCGCAGATGTCGACAACACCTCCATCCCCATGGGTGACTGTCCATGTTGTGCGTGCTGCATAATGCTCACCACCCCTCCCATCGAGATTGGCCGCTTGCGGTGAGGTGGCTCAGGAGATACATTGTTCACGTGCCTTGAAATAGGCTTCTTGAACACAATCTCGCTGTTCAATGTCGGTGTTGTGGTCGCATTGAGCCCCTCATTCAGACCCTTGTCCAACAGAAAGTCGTCTTCCAACTGGAACACCTCCTCGTAGTCGTTTCCTAAAGTCAACTGGTCAAACTCTTCTGCTAACGCAACATTCTGCGGCGATTTGGCATAGTTTGGCGACCGCAAGTACGGCGGAATGTACCGCCCAGCACTTGTTACGCTAGACACAGACTGGTTACCGGGGTGTGGCAATTGCGTGTTACTGCTCGTAGGAATGTGCATTTGCGTTTTCTTCGCTTTGCCCATCGAGTATGAGCGCGACTTGCGCCGCCCTTGGAACCCATCGTTCATTCCGTCAAACGTTTGACTGTGACGGTTCCCATTGTTACTCTTATTGTAGGTGCCTTGCGATTTGTTCTTGGCCCAGTTTTTGCCCGCGGTTTGGTTTTGGTAGTGGTTACTCTTTTTCCACGAACGCGGCGGCTTGCGCCCGTACCGTTTACGGAGACTGTGGTAACCTGGTCTTGGCTCTCCGTACCTCTGCTCGCCATTCTTCTCTCCATATGGCTTTTGTTCATGCTTTTGCTCGCCAAACCTTTGTTCACCATATTTATCCATGTAGTGGTTGAACACCGATTTGGGTGTGAAGAAGTCCTCTCTGATGAACTTGTTATGATGGTACCCGTTGCTGCTGTTACTATTGCTGCTGTTTTGGAATTTCACACTCGTCTGGTTGTACAGCGCTACATTCAAGGGTTTTCTAGTGTTGCGAATAAACTTGAATCCGGATCCGCCAATCGGAATCGGTTTCAAGTCGGTGTTAGATGATAGCAATGCGTCCGCGCGGTGATTGTGAGGGATCGCGGTATCGTCTGAGTACGTCGATACCTTTGATATCTGCGACTTGGAGTTGTACAGTGACAGTCCTGCCGTAGATGCCGATGACGATTCCGACCTCTTGACGTCGTCGTCAAGTTCTTCGTCGGAAACAGGTTTCGCTGGTGTTACAGCATCGCTATCCTCTGTTGTAATAATCGGTGGAGCTGGTTTAATCGATAATGAAACTCCTTCCTTCTTGTAAAAGAAGTCTTCCGATTCAAAAACAAAATCATCTGTGTCTTGTTTTTCAACTTCCTCTTCTTCTTCCTCGTATTCATAGTCGTCCCAGTATTCTTCATCAATGGTAAAGTATTTCAATGTCTCGAGCTCTTTACGGATCATTGCCAATTCTCTGTTTGTAGGATCAATGTTGAGTGCGTAACGCAATACCGAGAAAAGGTCACCGGTCATGGTCAGGAAGATGTCAAAAAGTGCTTCTCTGTTACTCACAAATTGAAGAAACCGTTTATCTGAGTAATTGGCAACTTGGAATGGGTTCTTGTGGAACACCAATGTCAACAAGATAATACCCACCGACCAGATATCAATCTTGGCGGCGTCGTATTGGTCAATCAGAGCGTCAAATAGCTCCGGGGCCATGTACCGTTCCGATCCAATATCGAATTCTTCTTTGTTGGTGATGATTTGTGTTGTTGTTGCGAGCCCCCAATCACAAAGCTTTATTGTCCAGTCCTCGGAAATCAAGATGTTTTCTGGCTTCAAGTCACGATGGTAGACTCCTTGTGAGTGGCAGAACTCTAGTGCGTTTAAGATTTGGTGGAATACATCTTTGATATCCTGTGATGTCGATGGTCCATGACCATTGTTGATTGCTTCGTACAAGTCACCCCTCGAGCAATATTCGAGGACTAAACATGAGTCGAAGTTATCGTAGAGCGATGCAATGTTACCATGTGGGCCCAATATCTTTTGGATCCTGATCTCTTTCTCGGCTTCTTGATATAAACTGCGTAATACCAGTGACGCGCTACGCTTCTTGTGCAGAGCAGAAGCAGCAACACGAAGTTTTGCTGGGCTCGACGAAGGTCTGGTACATTTCGAACGCCCATCACCTTCATCATTGACATCCTGTCTGTCGTCCTTACCTCCCAGAACTACTCTTCCCTTCCTCTTGTAATCCACTGGATATATAAACTTGACGGCAACTAATGTATCATGGCGAGTATCTTTAGCCACAGAAACAAGTCCATAAGAACCTTCACTGATATCACTAACCTTCGAATAACGATCCCTTAATAGGCCGCCGTTGTCGTAGGTCTCGTACTCGTCCATAGAATATTTAAATCAAAATCTAGTGTACGTATGCTGCCTTCATATAAAAATGTCTAAAATGTTGATAAAAATGCTAAAAGTGGTCTGAGAATCGAATCAAGTTGACGCTATGATGTGCAAATAAGGACGATTCCGGTAGATGCGAAGACTCAACAAAGGATCTCCCCAATAAATCTCCACAAACGAACCCCAATATCAATTAGCCTTACTGTGATGGATACCGCTAAAAAAAAAGTCTCAAGAGATGGACAAAAAAAAGGTGACAAGTCAAGAACGAGCAAGTGAAAAGCTGGTACAAACTTGTACCCCAGGATTGAGGATGAAACAGTAGAGGAACTAAAGAGGTAAGGGAGAGAGAAGGATGTAGTTTTCCAAATTCCAGTAGATGGGATTGTCTATACAACGGGGTGTTTAGGGGACAACGCCCAGGTGTTCCTAACAATTGGATAGGGGGTTGGTCAGGTGGATGGTCATGTGGGGGATCATGGTGTGGAGATGTGAGGACAGGGAAGTTGTTAGAGAGGCAGTGATGGGAGGGATTGTATGATTGGGAATTGATAGCAATACAAGAGAAAAGGTTAAGTGATCCTTTAAAGGTTTAGTAGTAGAGTAAAGAGTAAAGAGAAAAGGGGAATGAGGAAGGGGAAAAGAGAAAGGGAAAAGGGATAAGGAGTAGATCATATGGATACTTGGCTGCATTATGGAAGTGTGTATTAAAATTGATTTAAGTAGATGGACATATGTTCCTGACTTTGAACGTAATGTGGTTTGTGTATATGAATATGTAGTTCAACCTGTGAATATATGTATTCAAGTAAACCTTATACTTGAGTGTATCTCTTCTACTTTGTATATTTGTATTATCTATATAGGTATTGTATGTTTGTTTGTGAATACACTTGCACTAGATTTTGTATGTATCCATGTCAATGTCTATAGTACATTGTGCATAGACAATATATTCTTATGTTCATAATCATATGAAGAAATCTCTCAATAGGAATATAGAATACAGAAGATACTTGAGTGTATATTATCCTATTCGTTCTGTGTATAGTTCAGTTTGTGTCAAAGGATCTGCAATATACTTGTGGTTGTGCCATATATATTTATGAATTTGATAACACTGTATATTCGGCTATCTATTTCCATAGATAAATGACTGAAAGAAATACCTTCAATTGATTTTGATGGGTAGATGTAGTTAGATAGATATAAATGATTATATGGACATTTCTTAAGAAATTAGGATTATATTATTATATGATACTTCAACACATGAATATATGAATACAAGTCATAACCAATTAAAGTTGATACTAAATTATGAATAGCTGTATACGTAAGTCACAGCATAAATATATATGCAATACCAATCTAACTACATTCTATACATAACCACTATTGATTAATATGAAATAACCACCCACTCTACATAATCATCGACTCCTAAACCCTCACCATAAACTCCCAATCAGTGTAAAATATTCCCCCCTTTGTCAAATATAAAAAAAATGACACAGTTAAGAATGTACAAACACTTATTTCTGTAGTGAATTTGGAAAGGCTCAAATGTCTTGGGAAGTCATTGATTGTCGTTTCAGGATGTGACCGTTGTAGACTGAAAATAACGTCAGTGATAGAATGACATCTGCGTTCTCTTGCATTCTCAACCTGTCTACTTTTTCTATTATACTTTGTACCTTTTTGATTCTCATGTACCTCTGTTCATATATTTCTAGTAATTTTTATAAAATTCCTATGAAATTATATAAATATAAAGCAAAGGTACTTTTATGACATGATGCGAAACCAAAAACAGTTCATTGCTCTTGTATTCACATAGGGGTGTTGTTATTTTTAAATTCATGGTGGTTTTTTGCACCCAACTGTATACATTTTGTATTACCACTTTTAATACCTCTACCTCCTGTTTTCATTATTCATCACGCTACCTTCTGGAGTACTTCTAACTATTAGATTCATACATGGTTTCATCATTATTCTTAGTGTATCCTCATTTTCCTCCTCTCTATAGTTACTTCTCATCTAATCACTCTTTATTAACTCGAATATACTCCTAAAGTTCTGGCTTTTGACGAGATTCCTTCAGTCTTCTGTCTCCGTTTTCTTCGGTTTCTTCGGCTGCCACAGACTGCTACTTCTCATCTCTGTCACAACTACAACATGTCTTTAGATCTTTCACCCCACCTCCGTATATACTATTGTACCACCATCCTTGTTCACCTGTTTTTGAATCACATGACTCAAATCACTAGATCCATTAACAAAGACAAATCTCATCTAGATCAAATCGAATCCACAACTGATTAATCCCAAAACATGGAAGAACAGATACCTACGTTTTTAGCTGTCACAGGCATAGATGATGCAGCTGTAGCCAAGCAATACTTAGAACTCACTAACGGAGACTTGGAATATGCTGTCACTTTATTCATGGAAGGTGGCCAGAACCATTCAGGTACGACGGCAAACACTGACGATGCACAACTTGCAGAGCGTCTTCAGCAAGAAGCTTACACTGATAACGTGAGAAGCGCAGATACAAACGTACACAGACATGAAACATTGATCGACACCTTCCCAGACCCATTCGTGGAGGCACCAGACCGTCCCCATGCTATGTTTGGTTCCAGTAGAGTTGGTATTTTTAACCAGCGATTCGATCACGAAGAAGATAATTACTATAATAGAATCGAGGAAATTGGTGATGGCGACGACTATGATGATGTTCCTGACCAAATTGAGGATGTTGATGATGATGACGACGATATCATCATTATAGACAGCGACGAGGAAGATAGTCCACCTGTCCCAATGTCACGTAGAAGACTCAACCGCAACATCAGGGAAGCTGAATTGACTTCTACTCAAAGAAGATTGGCCAATTTATTCAGACCTCCTTTCGATATCATCTCAATGATCAGCTTGGACGCTGCAAAGCAAAAGGCAAAGGAGGAAAACAAATGGATCTTGATCAATATCCAAGACACATCAGAATTTCAATCTCAAGTATTGAACCGTGACTTCTGGTCCAACTCAAAAGTTAAGCTGATTGTACGTGAAAACTTCGTTTTCTTGCAGTACCAGAATGACCTGCCCAATGGTTCCAGCTACTTGAACTTTTATAGCGTGGAAGCATTCCCACACATTGCAATCTTGGATCCATTGACTGGTGAAAGGGTATTCAAATGGGCAGACGGAGAAGTGGTGCTGGTGGATGAATGGGAGAGCGATGTAGAAGACTTCCTCAGTAAGTTCTCATTGTTACCCAACTCGAACAATCCTATGGTAACACACGAAGTCAAATTCGATCCTGACGCTCTTACAGAAGAACAACAAATCGAATTCGCCATGAAACAATCAATGCAAAATAGCGCAGCAACTAATACTCCAGAGCCGCAGCAAGTACAAGAACAAGTACAAGAACAAGAGCCTGAAGACCCCTTCGACGCTATCAAACCAGTAGACCACGCCGAGCCAGCAGCAGGAGCCGTCACTAGAATCCAGATAAGATTCCCTAACGGGAAAAGGTTGGTGCACAAGTTTGAATTGAGCGATACTGTGCTAACCATTTTCCAATGGCTCAAGTTTATTCTCAACGAGAACCCTGACGATTACGGAATTGGCATTGATGATGGATTCAACATCACCAACACCTCAAACAGATCATTTAAGTTTATAGAGTCATTGGATTCGACAGTTGAGGAGGCCAGCTTGAAGAATGCCAGTTTATTGATAGAGAAGCATTAAAATGTTGGTTAGAAGAGATAATGGTAGGGGTGTTTAGTCTTCGTATATAGCTTTTGTTTACTCGTACAGAACAACAAGAGTGAACATAAAAACTGATTGAATTATTGGAAATCTTAATGTTTAATATTTATTGATATAGATTTGAAGTTATACTTGAATAGAGTAGGAAGTAGATGAAAATGTGAATGGGGTGTGATAGAAACCAAAGAATTGGACATTTGAGTGAACTCAATTAAGAGGAGCAGTCAATATCCACTTGCTATACTAAGTTAATTTTAGTAGTCTGTTTCCTTTCAGTGCTCAATAAAATGGCTGCAAAAAAATCGCATTTAGCGTGAAGTTGATCCATTAACTCCAACCATTCATATCTAAAAGAAGCCTGGACTTTACTAAGGATTACAGCTTGGAACCTATAATTCTATACTTATATTAACTAAAACACCAACAAACCTATTCCAATACTGGCAACTATCCCTAAAGCAATACCAACATTAGAACTTGCTAACTTCTGAGAGTCGTTTGATTTCAGAGAACTTGTCAGAGTACTTGTCAGGGAGCTTGTCAGAGCACTTACCAGTGGAGTTACCAGTGGATTTGCCAGTTGACTAGACAGAGCGCTTGCCAGAGAGCTTCCCAGTGTACTTGAAAAATAACTTATGTGAGAAGGCGCAGAAGAATCTTGAGATGAACTCAAGACGACGGTTGAATCATCGTCAAATGATGTAGCTGTCACAATATCAGGATTATTAGCTTGAACGTCTACAAGCGAACTCCCCAAGAAATCTAACCATAAAGGCGGTACATCGTCAGCACTACCTGTTTCATATTGAACAACCAATGTTGGTGACGGTTCTACTAAATTTGAATTAATGACTGTCGAAGAGTATCTTGGAGCTGAAGAAGCGCTTGGAATGCTTGACGAAATAACTTCAATGTCAGTATCATCTGTGAAGACGGATTGTGCAAGTGATATTTGCAAATCATCCAAATCATACACAACGTACATGCTTCTCAATATATCATCAGCAATAATATTGACTTCTTCAGATGGAAAAATCGTTAGCACACACAAGTCATCTTGATATGGGACGACCACTGTGGACAAGGGCACTTTTATTTCTAAACCGCTGAAATCAAGCTGAATGAAGATGTTGGCTGATTTCAGAGGGCAATTCACAACATAGGCACCTTCGAAAGTTTCAGTTGAACCCAAGCTGATAGCCAAAGCTTCCACCAACGTAGCCGGGAAGGTACTAAACGTGGAGCCGCTATCGAGGACATAAGACCGTGCCACATTCAGTACTCTGTAAAATACAGGGTCTTGGTCTTGGTATTGGCCCAGGAGCAGGACAGACTGAATCACAACTGCCAACCTTCTGACGTTGTTCAAACCGTTTCTCGTATCAAGTTCAAGTGGTACCATTGGAACAGTTAAAAATTTACCAGTGTACTTGGCATGGTCAACAGCGCCAAACAAGACCGAACCCATTGTTTCATTGACATTTCCTAAACGCAAAGAGTATGCATTCTTTTTAATAATTCCCTGTTGTTTTAACTGGACTGGAAAATTAGGTAAAGAGAAGTCTCCGGTGGCTTCTTGAGACTCTAATCCAATACCAATGACACCGTAACGGTCAGTGAAGTTAGAAACGATAATGTTGGCATTGTTCACATTTACGCCTGCTATAGTAACGTTGGCTTGACCAATTTGACCTTCTGAACGACTTCCATCACCGTAGGATTCTTGAAACCTAGGTAAACTTGAATTAGCAGTGAAGAAACCTTTAGTGTGGAAAGACCCTAATGAGGTGCAAGTATCTGTTGTAGTCAAGGCACGTTTCGTAAGCTTGTATTCACCCTCAAGCGTGGTAGAGTGGGGAGCCTCTTGCCTTTTAAGCAATTGGTTTGGGGGTGCTACAACGCAAATAGCATCTGAACCAACTACCCAAAAATTGGAAGCCCCAGTATCAATAAAAACCGACATATTATCATTACCAACCTGAATCTGAGCAATATATCCTCCGTTACGTACTGGCAAGTTGATTGAACCGTCTCTTTTTGCTGTCTGACGCAGATAAAGATCGAAGTCAATATGAACGGCACCGTCCAATACTTCAAGAGCATTAACTGGAGTTAATCCAAGGGCAAATAGAACAATTGGAAACAAACCAATTGAAGTAGAACACAACATTTGAATTATCTATATGATTCTCTATAGCTGACTTGAAGCTGCTCAATGTCAAAAATTCAAAGAACCTAGTTGCAACTTTAAGAATGCAGAATGTGATATAATGAAGGCTTTATATATAATTAGCGAGAAGACGGAATAAGCCAGGGGACATTATATTGGTTAATATGCGGAAATAATAACTATCGTCATTACACTAGGAGATATTGTATTGAAGTTTCTTTAACTTCTATTTTCTAGTAAAATCCGACTTCTGGTTTCAATATCCATATAATCTCAATAAGAACCACCCACATATCATAATTCTATCCATAAACTCGAAGCAAACACTGTGGATACCCTTCCTATATCCCCCAATTCTCTATTTCTCGTATCTTGAATATCCCCGTGTTCCATGTACAATCAAAGCCTCTTTATACAAATGCATATCCATTTTATTTTTTATTCTTTGTGCTTTCAAATCTGTCACCTTTACCCAATTTGGACATTCATGCATGTTAAATATACACTCAAAATATAGTTTGCAGCTCAATTACTCAGGATCAATTGATCTATGTGTGTTGTCACACTGCTTCATATCTCTTTCTACTATTCTCTTTTTCAATTAATTAGTTATTCTTAATTATTATTTGATTATAAATACATATTCATGACATCTATGCCTTTGGAAACTTCTCCAACGGTGGTATTGAAGGGCAATGGAAACTCTTTTGTGATAAGGGTTGGAATGCTTGTGGTAAACTTCCTCTTGAACGTCCATTCTTCAATCCTAAGAGGAACTTGTATTTGTTCTTCATTGCTATCTCATCCTCCTCTCTGTTCTCGTCGTCCAGATCAGATACGTCAAACTCGTCACTGTCAAAGTCCAATTCGTTTTCGTCTTCCGACTCCGAATTATCACTCCAGGACTCGTATCCCTCCACAATGTCCAAACCTCTGAGGTCGTCACCTTTCTCTACGTATCTGTTGACCAACTCGTACTCTTGGTGTGGTTCTGGGGTCACTTCGAAACTGTTTTGTTCTGAAACTATGTCGTCCATCTCTATAGACTCTTCTGGTGTTGCTGGTGTCTGTTCATATATGCTCTGGCGCATCTGTATCAAGTCTGCATCCATTTCGTCGTCTTCTAACCCACGACACACTACTAACCTCGTGCGTTTGTTGCTGCTTTCCTTGCTATGTTTCATCCTCTTGAGGATTCCATGTCGAGTCTCGGCAAGCTCAACTCTGTTGCTATGCACAAACTGATTATCCTGGTTGGCATAAGCTGTGTCTCTGTTACCAAGTTGAATGTCACCTTGTTCGTCCTCAGTCTTGAGGTCTCCGATACTCACAGCAGAACGGTAGTAATGCTTCCACCGCCCATTTGCTACTCGGTTTTGGCTAATGTGATGATACTCATTGTACAACTGGGCCAACTCTCGATACACTTCTTCCTGCATTTCATGTTTTTTACGCATCACGTTACCATAATACTGCTTCCACACAATAGTCGCACTACCCAAACTTGATCTGTATATGAGATCCGTCTCGTAGTTTTTTTCATTGACAATCGTTCGAAGGTTTTGCTTGTATGGCCGTATCACTTTTTGGAATTTGTATGGGAATACCATTTGTTCGCTAGCGGCTGTTTTCTCGTCATCATCATCGTCGTCTTTCAAGCTGTCGTCCAACATAAGCGGTCCTTGTAAGTTGGTAAAGATCTCTTTCAACTCTTCTTCGTACTCTTCAAACCGCCGAAGGACATCTTGTTTTGCTGGCATGAGGTCTTGGCTCATCAAGATCAAATCCTCTACGTTGTATTTAATGTTATTGATGGTTTCCACTTCGAAACTGTATATTTTAAGCCAGTTGCGTTCGTTTGCGCGAGCAATCTTTAGCGAGTAGTTGATTCTTTCGAGGAGTTTGTTTATTCTAGAGAGTCTTGCTTGCACATACTGTCGACTCAACGAATGAAACTCGCTCGAGAGTGAACTTTCAAGCCTGTTAAGTTCATTTGCGCTCATGTGTGGGATTTGTGATAATGTATCCAACAGAAACTCAGACGAGTTAGAAGGTTGATACTGTGTTTGGTTTGCACTGTCAACTACAGTTCCACTTACCTCTTCATTTCCGTTTTTTATATCCCCAACTAAACTTACATCTGCGTCACCGTCTCCTATTTCCCTCCTCTCGTCAGAACTATTACCTGTAGACATTGTAATCCCGTTAGTTTATTGTCTGGTGGTTTGCAATTAAATTTTGGCTCTTTTTTTTTTTGCAGTACAAACAACACAGGGCTTAAGAAGGATGTAGAAGAATGCGACGTATAACGTATCCTACCCTCAGTCTTATGTAGATTTAATTGATTAAGATCAGTTCAGTCGGGGTTTATTCACATCTTACATTTCTTCGACTACTCACCCTTCTACATAATTACTTTATACTCTCATATATTGCCTATAAAAGTTACCTACCTGTCTTCAGCCCATTCGTTTTCTCTTCTGATAGCAGCCTCTTCTTCAGGACTGAAGTCATTGACAATGTTGAAGATCTTGCGCAACTCCTCCGGTGACTTGCCCCTGATCATCTCAGCAACAATCTTACATCCAGAGTCTAATAAAGGTCTGATATTCAAGTAGTTGGCAGCCAAGATGATCTCGTAAAGCATCTCCTGGTCAACCTTCAAGAAGCTTTTATCCCATTCATCTACTGGCTCTGACTTCTTAGAGTCATCGTCATCATCATCGCTGAAAACGGTATTCTTATGGTGTTCACACCATTCTAAAACTTTCGATAAAACATTAGCTCTCACGTTTGGAGTTGGAACTTCAAAGTCTTCAGTTAACCCGTCAGGATTCAAGTCATTAACCATGTTCTTAATCAAAATAGACTTCTCTGCAACCTTGAAGTCGACTGGGAACTTCTCGTCATCCGACGAAATGATAATAACCTTAGGAGCCATACTTGTGATTATGAATTGTATTTTTTTACGGATGAACTTGTTTGAGGGTGAAGTAGAAAGGAGAAGGTGAAGGAGTGGTAGTGGATATAGTCAAGTATTTGAATACGGAGCAGGTTAAGAGATATTGGGAGGTGTAGAGTGAGAGGTTACGTGGCCTGTGCTGATGAAATTGGTTGCTTGGGGTTGACTTTATTTGTTGAGTGCTTGAATCTACTAATGTGACTAACTGTAACAAGTCTGAGACAGCAATGAGTAAATGATGATAAAATTGCCCAACAGAATTGTTCACTTCAGTAAAATGAATATTTGAGTAGGATAATTAGATGATGGGATGATGGGATGATGGGAAGTTGGGAAGATGGGTTCAACTTGTTGTAATTTCCTGTTTATAGAAGAGGTTGATTTCCATCTTACACTAATGACAATAACCTTTAAAGTAACCTCTTATCTACTTTCCTACTAATGTCCCTTGAACATCTCTACTCAATTAATTTCCAACAATTAAAACACTCACCATCTCCGTCTTCTACAACTCACTCATTCTCGTATTTACACCTCAAGTCCAAATCATGAGAAGTTTATTAATGTAGGTCACTATATTGATACGTAAGTTCACAATGTCAGTTATGACACTATCTTCAAAATTACCTTATGGGCCGTCCAGTAGTACATTGACATCCAATTTTCAACCATCACCAATTCTAAAGTTCTTGGATATTCAGTAAATCTCTTCTCTTTATCTGTTCTTCGCTCCCACTTATCAACATAAACCTTGTCATAACTCTAATTAATCATAGCTTGAATACACACTTGCGCTGAACTCGTGCAACCCAGGCACTTCGTTGAGCTTATTTATGTAGTCATTTCCAGACGAGAAGTTGCCTGAACCACCCGCGGCATTTATCTTGTTCAACATTCCATCGAAATCATCTGCAGCTTCTGTCTTTTGTGTATAGTCATTATCTACGATGATATTGTTCTGCACTGACAACTGAGCCAAGAAGTTGGCCAATTTGAATTGTTTATCGATTTCGTCCAATTCTTGGATCTTTGGAAAGTGTTGGAGATTTGGGTCTGATTCCAACAAGAAGGATGATGAGTTGAGTGGGTTGGTACCAACTAATCCACTAAACAAATTACCACGTAATGTCTCCAAGTTAGTGTTTACTAAAGTTGCAAATAATTGGTTGAATTCGCTCGAATTGACCATCTTGAGTTTCGTCTCATTGATCAATTTAGCAAAGTTCGACGTTGGGTTGTCCAATTGATGGATCCAGTCCGGGTTAGTGTTGAGTAAGGTTTCTACCAAGTCGTCGTATTGGATTGGGAACAAGTTGTAGTAGATATTGTTGCTTGCTGAGGATGATGAGTTGTTTGCGGTATGCTTGAGTGCAACGTCGCTTGCGCATTGCAGTAAGAGGTAGTTGAATTCGGCTATAGTCAACTCTGTTTTTGGAGTGATGTTTTCAAAGCGAGCAATTACAATTGGCTCAATCATTTCGTGGATGTTTTTCCATCCCTTGTTTAATAACCACCAACTCAATGAAAGGTATGATTGTTCAATCACGTAGTTTTCGTGTGCTTCGTAATCGTTTTGCTTAGGTGCTTGCTTAACTCCAGCCATGGAGATGGCGGATTCCAAGTATGACCGACGGCCCAAGATATTCAATTGTAACTTGGTGAGCACTAGCAATCCAGAAATCGAGTAGAACATTACTAAAATCCTTGTGATAGTCTTAACTTTTAACAAATCCCATAACTCAGGCTTCGATTTGCCAACATATACATTGGTGTTTGCACCACCATTGTCTAACAAACTCAAGTTGTCGGTGGTCAATTCGTTTGGTCTAGCATCTTTCTTAGCTGCATTCTTCTTCATACGTAATGCTTGAGTGATCAATTCAACAGGAAGCTCATCTGATATAGGACTAGTCAATACTGGGAGTAAAGCTAACACTGTATAATAACAATCTTCTTGAGTTTGAATGAACCGTTGCTCAATCTGCTTCTTGGACATATACTCTCTCTTCAAAGTATCCTGAAAGTCCCTAAACTTACGGAGGATAAAGTAGTCAACTGCATAGTACGCTGATACTGAAACGACCGACGCAAACAAAAGCTTACGCTTATGACGATTGAAAAACGATGCCAACGATGAAAACACTGCCATTCTGTTCACTGATATTGGATTCCACTTCTATGTTGGCTTTTTCGACCGAGGGTTTTTTGAAGAGATTCATTTTTTGGTGGGGACTGCAAATAAAACGGTCGCGTGATGAGGAGCGTGGGGAATCTTCACATGAAGACTGGGGTGGAAGACCAAAAGTTTGAGAGGGACCATGACATTTGGAAAGAGGAGTAGCAAAGAATTGATTTTGGTTGGTTGATTTCTTTCATCTCGGCTTAAGTAGTCTGTTTTCTTTGCATGGAATCAATTATTTAGGTGTGGAGAATGCATAATGGCGATGTTAGTAGAGGAGTAGAGTAAAGTAGTAGATTGAAGGGATTGGTAAAAGGGGTATTTATTGAGCCGGTTTGAAGGTGGGATTGAGTGGGTTTAGATTAAGGAGGTGTAAATTGAGTGGACTTAGAGGGAATTGAGTGGACTTGGAGGGCATTGCGTAGACTTGGGAGTCGAGTGTAGTTGATTAAGTTGAATAAGTTGGTATGCATCAAGTTAAGTGTTGAAGTGATGTGGAAAAGTTCATGAAGATCCGAATGAAACATGTTAGTGTTTAGATATTGAAAGTGAGTGATGAACATATCCTTGAAGTAATTCAACTTGACGAGTTGTGCAACCACAAGTCAAACATTCAAATGGAATTTCTTATCAGATTCAGAGTTAGACTCAATAGATCTGACTAAAGTTAAAGTTCAATAACCTTGATAAATGATGAAATTAGCAAACTCAAATTTAATTTATTGATTGATCAACAGTTTGAGTGCTTAGTTGATTTGGAAGCTTCCTGAGAAGCACAAACTGTCACTTCAGTGGCTGATTATTTAGAAGCATCCATTTTAATGTCTGCCTTTTATACAGATTGTTATTCAGGTGCCCTGATAAAATAACATTTGTTGCATATCTGTAAAATAGACCATCACCCAACGTTCAATTCAATATCTATCAATTGATATCTTCTCTTGTTAACCAATTAACCAAAAACCAGTCAATTTCTAATCATGTTTAATTCTACCTCATCTCAGTAACTACGGACCCCCACATATGCAACCAAACTGATCTTTAGAATATTCTAATACTTCGTATCTCACCTAAATTTCAAAATTAATAAATGGTACAAATCAATTAGGTAGCATCCCTTCTGAATTCGTCAGTTTATTGATATTTCATCATGTTGAATAGGAGAAGTGCGGTAGGGTGTGGGTGTGTAACTTTGAGAAACTTGATATTTTCGGATATTTTATTCCGATTATATGCGGATCGACATGCTACTCTATGTCAACTTTCAGTTATCATTTCACTATTCTCTTGGAATAATTCTCTTATTATTGTTACAAATTTATTATCTGTGTTCCTTTGGTGCGTTCTAAGAGATGAAAGGCTCATAATAAAAAAAAACTGTTAGAGCACAGAGGCCTAGTTATTAGCAGTAGTACCTTTTTCGCATGGAAGCATCGCAAGCCGACTTTTATTACGTTACTATTGTTGTACCAATTTCACTCTAGAAACACTAATTAAGCCTTAATTTTACCTCAGGCACACGTTTACAGATTATGTAACCAAATGCTTGTCGGTTCATAACCTTTGACTGTTTGTGTTGCAGATAAGCCACATGTGTCAAGAACGTGCTCTCTAAGTTGATCTGACAGAGAAGAAGTAGTAGAAGAAGAAGAGGAAGGCGTTTTGAGAGTGAGCGGCATTAATGATGAAGACATGATCCATTAAGTTAGTTCATTGGCTAGCCGAAGTTTAAACAATTGACATTATCATAAACAATTGACAAGGTCTATACTGATCAATGCATGAAATTATAACCATTAGCAGTCAAAGAACTCCAGAAAACAATAGTCGGATAATAAAAAGAAAAAGGTAAATATTTCAAGACTGTGCCGTTTATTGCGGACAATGTACATTTTTGCAACTAAATAAACTTTGGAATTAATTACAATTGGCTCACCTCCTGTTGTGGTCTAGGAGACCCCGTTTAATATAAATACTGAACGGAAGTATCAAATATTTAAGTGTAGATCAAACCATTAACGATGCAATTGAACAATCTCTTCCTTGGGTTATCCCTCCTTGCCTCTACTGTCTTGTCGAAGACTATCTTGTTGACCAACGATGATTCTTGGGCTGCTACCAACATCAGAGCTGCTTACTACAAGTTGAAGGATGCTGGCCACGAAGTTGTGTTAGTTGCTCCAGTCTCTCAAAGATCTGGATGGGGTGGACAATTCTACGTCCAAGCCAACAAGGTTTTGGAGACTGACGGTGAGTTCGCTTACGTCAAGGCCGGTGAACCAGCCTGGGGTCACGAAGTTGACGATGACCACATCTGGTACTTCAACGGTACCCCACCATCGTGTGTTGCCTTTGCATTGAACTACGTCTTGCCAGAATACTTTGTTGCTCAAAAGAACATCAACTACACCTTCGACTTGGTTGTCGCTGGTCCTAACGAAGGAACCAACATGGGTCCAGGTTTCTACACCATCTCCGGTACCATGGGTGCCACCTACAACGCCATTTACAGAGATATTCCAGGTATCGCTTTCTCTGGCTCTAACGGTAACAACTCCTTCTTCAAGGACAGCTTGGACTTGAACGATGCTCAAGACCCATCCACCATCTACGCTAACGAAGTCGTCAAGTTCGTCGACACTGTCTTCTCTAACCAGGGATCTAACGAAAGAGCCTTGCCATTGGGCGTGGGAATCAACGTTAACTTCCCTAAGGTCGGATACCAAGATGAAACCTGTCAAGACCCAGAATGGATCTCTGCCAGATTAACCGGACAATACAGTCAAACCGCAGACATGGTCTTCAACAAGACCTCGGGAACCTTCGTGTGGAACCCAACTACCCATGCTGCTTTGACTACCTGTAACTCTGGTGACTGCTCTTTGCCATCTGAAGACTACGTTGTCAGCCACACCAAGTGTAAGACTTCCGTCTCTGTCTTCCAAGTCGACTACGACGCTAACGCTTTGTTGACATCTGCAACCCAAAAGTTGTTGCAGCCTTTGGTCAAGAACTTGTAAGCTATAAAATCCTAAAAAAAATGTCTGGATAAAATTATACCCATATAGAAGGGCTAGATTTTTGAAGTAAATCTAACCCATTCAACCAGACGTTTTTGTTTTCACTTCTTCGTTGCCTCTTTTGATTCGTTATTTAATAAACGCTTATAGCTATTGTCTTGTAAATTGTACTGAAAAATTGGCTGCGAAATTTTTGATTGAAAAATGTAATTGGAATTATACTGCAGGATTACTTGTTGGTTTTGATTGAAGAAGGAAGTGAAAAGCTCTTGTCTTGTATTAAGATGAGATGGAGGATATAGTAGTAGTCGTTTAATTGGTGTTTTCGAATTGAAATTTCTTACTTATATAATATTCGATATTTTTATATACTCTGGTCAATATTTTGGTTAATATTAGAAGAAAAGAAAGTATACTGTGAGGCTTTTGAAATGTTGAGATTAATGAATTGATAATTAGAAGTAATAAGAAGTTAATTAAAGTACTGTCAAGTAGAGTTAAGTAGGTCTCCGGATAGGTTTCTCTTTGGAATGCTTGAGCAATTGATAAATTTGGTGTGAGAAGTTGGGCAAATTGAATGAGCATTAGTTGGTACGTTTTGAGGAATCCACTATAGATTACTATAGAGTATACAGTTCATATTTGTCAGTAACATCTTAAGAGAAATTGAAAACGCAACTATCAGTCAAACAAAATCAGTTGCATAAACACACGAGAAGTAATGAGAAATCGTGAAACAATAGAAAATGCATGTCAAATCAGTCAAATGCGGAATATATATTTAGAATAAATCAAAACAGGAAAGATTAAAGGTTTCAATTTATCAGGATCCACATTCCAATGCTATGTGTTTATTATCACTAGATTACATCCTTCCCTTTCGTCTTACATATACTCTCAACACCTCTCGTCTATACTCTAAACTCTCTCATACACACTATTAATCCTCTCATCTACATTCACCACAAATTTCAAACCTTAATCCTCGCATCACCTTATCAGTACGGAACACACTGTAACCACACCACCAGTACATCTATCAATCGACTCAATCTACCATTGTACAAAACCAACACTTACATTAACACAGACACCCAAACAAACAGTACAAAGATAGTCGAATACAATTGAATCGTAGATACCTTCATTTGACCCCAAAACATCACCCAAGTATCCACCCTCCTATTTCCCCTCTATTCCATACTCAATTCCCCTAAATAAAAAATACTTGGTAGCAACCTACTCAACTCAGAATTAAACCATATAGTAACTAGCAACTACTACTCCTTTGTTATCCATCCAATTCCAACATAGAGTCACCTCACATCCCCCAAACACCAAGAAAACAACTCCTATAACATTGCTCCTATACTTTACTTAAATAGCAAAGCGTACCTATATTGTGCATTTGTTATTTTTTTTTTTTGTTTTCCGAATCATACCGTTTAACGAAAGTAAAGGAGACGTTTCAACACTACGCTAAACGCCTTTTGCCACATACAATTGTTTCTACTATTGAACAAGCGGCTATAAAAATAAGCTTGAATCAATCTTCGAGCACTTTTCAACTAGTTTACTACTGAACCAGCCCATATTAAATACTTTCATTAGGTTGCTTTTCTGAGCCTTTGATAAAATTCAAAGAGAATAAATGGCGAGGACGCAATTGAAGAAGAATGATAGTTTTGGTGATCTGGGAATGGAGAGTTCGAGTTCCCATGGTGGGGACTCAACATTGAATGGAGTTAGTTTCACAGCAGCAGCAAATGGGTCTGTTCTGCCTCGTCTTGCAACGAGAAATAGTTTTGGTTCTGACCATCGGGATTCCACCGCTTCGAGGTCAAACTCTTCAAAGAAATCAAAGAATGGTTCAATGACTAGACCTAAGAAGATCATCCCGCAAGCACCATTGACTCCTAACAGTATTATCGCCAATACGGGCGGAACAGTCAACATCAACAAAGAGCAAGCGCCATACGACCACCCAGTACTCAATCCTACGCCACATGCAATTCCAGCCAGTGCTTCCAATGGGCATCCACTGCCTGTGCAGGAACTTGCAGAGTTAGAGCATACGCTGGAACCTTCGGCATCTACATCTCTGCCGGCGGGGCCGAGTGTTACTGCACCTCCTCCGGGACCAACTAAATCAGACTCTAATGGATTCCTTTCCTCAATTCTCAATGCAGCGCTGAACGCAATATCGCCTGCACAGGGCGAACTGGACTCTCAACTCAATCCCCCAGCCATTCCTGGTGCAGCTGCAACAAGCACTCCAGAAAGAATGGCCAAACTTGAGGACCCTGCATCGGCGCAAGCCAATCGCTCAAGACGAGATACTTTCTCTAACAAGTTTGAAAACTTCTTGAAGGGCAAATTGAACTCGAAGACCCCCGAAGAAACAACCAAGGATACGATTGAACCAACCGATTCCAATATTGATATTGAAAAAACCGACGAAAGCAAAACTTCTCTCACGACTTCCAACATCCAATTCGAGCCTGTCAGGGAGTCGCCCTTAAACTCCCTTGGAGATGGAGACCTTACACTCGAGTCTTTTGACAACCGTAAAATTAAGCCATTTGACCAAGCTACTTTGACAACACCTGGAGCTGGCAAGGAATTCCTTGGCGACAAGAACCCTAGTGCTCCAAATGGGGTCAACCGCGAAAACTCATTTTCGAACATAGCAAGCATGATCCATGGGGAACCATACCAATTACCTGGAAATCGCCCCAGAAGATCGGATTCAATCAACAGAAGATTGATGATCACACCCAACCACTCCACAGACAATTTGAACGAAATTAAACGAAGCCTCAGTCCAGATATAGTCAACAGAGCACTTCCCGTTAACAGTCAATTGAATGTAAGCGGAACTGCTGATTCTAAAAAGGTACGTAGGAGGTCAACCAACCAGAGTGGATCTGATTTGGTGAAACTCAAGAGTCAAACAAGTAACTCCAAATCTAGAAGTAATGAGGATGATAGCGATACGCAGGCCAATGGTAGCGACTCAGACTCTGATGCTTCAAAAGACCAAGATTTAAGTGAACTCGTAGACTACACCAACCTCAAGTACGAGCTGAAGAAAAAGAACAAGGAGTTCCATAGCCTCTTTAAGAAAATTCCATCTAGCGACAACTTGCTTGAAGACTGCAGCTGTGCCTTGTCAAAGGACTTTTTAGTACAAGGAAGAATGTATATTAGTGACAGGCACATTTGCTTCAACTCGAACATTCTTGGATGGGTGACAAACTTGACGATTCCATTACAAGAAGTGATCCAGATTGAGAAGAAGAGTACAGCTGTTTTGTTCCCCAACGGGATGATCATCAGAACGTTGCACCACAAGTACGTTTTTGCAACGTTCCTCAGTCGTGATGCAACCTTCAATCTTATCACAACCATCTGGCACCGAGTATTAGTTGACAGGGCTGATGTAGAGCCATCCAAGCTTTTGCAAAGAGTTAATAAGCTCAAAAAGTCACGCAGAAGAGGAGGATCCAAGTCTACGTCTGTTTCAAACCACTCCAGCCGTGAACCGTTAAGTGATGATGCATCGGACTATTCGAGTTCTTATGCCGAAGGGTCTGATGAGGGTGGAGGAAACGATAGTGTTGACAGCTTCAGTGAAATTTCTGTCGAATCAGACAGTGGATTCCATTCTGATGTTGATGAAGGTTACGGAACAGAAGATGGGTCTTTTGAAGAAGGAGATGACCCCGAATCGCCTGTGAAAGTAAAGAAGAGTGACAAGGGCGACAAGAGCGACAAGGGAGAAAAGAGTGATAAGGGAGAAAAGAGCGATAAGAGTGACAAGAGCGAGAAGGAAGCATCTAGTGGGGACTCAGGAGAAGAAACATTCAAAGGGTTCCCTATAGTAGGACCACTCACACATGAGCCCACATCTACGGACTACACGAAACAATCAAGCGAAACATTCATTTGCGAAGAGACTCTCAAAGGACCTCTTGGAGCAGTATATCTACTTCTTTTTGGTAAAGACTCAGCACCTTTCATCAAGATCTTAAAGGCACAAAAGAACTTTGAAATTTCTGAAGGCGACATCACCGGTATCTCACAGAAACAGAAGGATCGTCACTATACGTATATCAAGCCGCTCAATGGACCAATTGGTCCTAAACAGACCAAGTGTAATATTGACGACAAGTTGATAGAGTACAACCCTGAAAAGTACATTTTAGTTGAACAAGTGACAAGTACACCGGATGTACCAAGTGGAAATTCGTTCAAGGTGAAGACCAAGATGTTTTTGAGCTGGGCACCACAAAACTTTACCAAGTTGTATGTTGTTACTATTGTTGAGTGGAGTGGAAAGTCTTGGATCAAAGGAGCGATCGAGAAGGGATCTATTGATGGGCAGAAGGATTCGATGAAGTCTATGGTAGAGCTGTTGAACGAGATGCTTTCTCAGGGAAAGAAGAAAGCCGGTACCAAAAGCAAGGCTGCGCCTAAGAAAAAGAAGACGAGCCGCAGAAACACCACTTCCAAGAGAGACAAGCAAGATTCACTGCCTACTTCCAGTGGAAGCTCGGAATCCAGTGGCGGTGACAGTATTGTTGCACAATTGACCAACTTGGTTGAGTCGATTGGGAAGAGTCTTCCCGTGTCTGTGCCGTTTGTGAGCGACTTTATAGTCGGAATGGTTGTGGTTGTACTTTTCTTAGTCATAGCCCTCAGGGTGAACAACTCAGTGTTCCGCAGCTCCAAGTCTACTGTACAGATTGACAGCTACAATGCAAGAGACATTTCCCGAATCCTGATTAACAATGAAAGGTATTTGGTGATTCCAAATATTGAGACCAAATACAAGGATAAACGAGTGACTATGGAAACAGAAGTGGAATTATGGAATTGGATCAGAGACCGCAGTTCCGAAAAGCTCCATGTTGAAAACGTACCCAAAAAGGAGAATAACGTTTACCAAGAGTATTCTGACCAAGAAATACGGGAGATTATCGACGTCACCAAATTACAATTGGAGATATTGAACGAACGGTTGAACCATTAGTTAGTGAAAAAGATGAAATTTAGCGTAATGATGTAAGATTCTTGTCTCAAACCAAAAGGGGGATAGAACTAGACCATGTATAAAACCACTACGCTTTGTGCATTCTCTATGTAAATGTCGGACCGAGCTGAATGAACCTTTCAGCTTTGTGATGGCCGTTCCAGTAAAACGTTGTTTCGGGTTGAATACAAAGCCTCTCAACTTTGTGATTGCCGTTCATTCAACAGAAGTTAGTTTCCGACTTGAGTCGTTCTACAGGATATTGTTGCAAATGATAATGCTCTTAAAACATCTTTTCTAATGTGTAATCACTTTGCACCTCCATCTAAAACGGGTATGCAAATTGAAAAATTTAACAGGGATCTGCATGAAGAATGGCCGAACGTTCCATTACTTAATCGCAATTCTAGAAGTTAGCCCATGATATTCAGCAACCATGGATTTTTTTTTGAAAAATTGTAACCAGGCAACGTTATCTATCGATAGCTATCCACTGTTATCATAGTATGTTACAATCGTAAGTAGAGTGAGAATGGATTGGTTATCAGAAAGGTCATTACAAAATGTTGAATCTCTAACAGCAGGCAGGAGCGGTCTACCAACACACACATTTTCTCACAAGAATTATTTTAGGAGCAGAGCTCAAGTGCAGAGATCATGTTTACAGATATAAGCAGGTGCGTAGTAAAAGTTAATTTAAGAGACACACATACGAGTGTTAAAGTTCGGGCACGGACCGTGATCTTCGATACTGTTGCGCTGACATATCAATTAAGTATTCCAATGGAAGGTAATCTGTAGAGTTGGATTGTCTAACAGATTATGTGTTTAACAAGACTAGCTTGCTTGTGTTCTGGTACCTGGAATGGTGTCCTCAGATTGCTTACAGTAGGCTTAAAGGATTCTTGAATATTCTTATGGATTGCTCTGACGTTAATTTTCAGTACCCTGATGTCACAGCCTAGTTATTCATAGTACCCACTTGCTCCGACAACACTTTTGTACCTTGAAGAAAAGACAAGACAAATTTTCTAAATTCCTCCGCTAATACGAATCTCTCGTAAGGCCCAATCTAATCCGCGCCGTTTCTACTCGTGGGGACGCCCAATATATGGCTCTGCAGATGTTTTACCACTCACTTCCCCCTTGAACTCTGTACAAATCAACATCAAACTTCAATGACGTATTTACAATATAGTCACGGAAAATAGCTTCTGGAGCGAAAAATAGTTTACGTGGAATATTTCTTTTAGGTGTAGTACACAGGAAATAGATCCAACGGCTACACAAAAGCATTGAATAAGTAAGAGTATTTTCTGGGGGCCCTAAAGAGTGTCAGGCACATATAAATAGATGGCAATAGCCACTAAGGTTTCCAAGCAGTTCAATTACTAACAACAATGTTAATGCTATTATACTTGTTGACTACAACATTTACATATATTATTCCAATGGCCGTCTCGGTCAAGTCGTTCGAGTTGGAAGGTAACGCAAGATCATCGCAATATTTGATTAACTACTGGGCGTACTATATTTGCATCCAGTACCTTATGAACACATGGGTGCAAGAAAGTCCTATCAAGGATTATTTGAGGTTGGGGCTGGACTTAATGAAGATGTGGTTGTTTTATGGGAAGCTCAATAACGTCAAGGCGCTTAACAATTTTATTGTTGGGCGCTTATTCAAGAGCACTCGCAACTTCCACAAGTTTACCGACCAGGTAGAGTATTACTTGAGCACCTTATTATCGCCAGTCAACAAGCGTTCTTCTAGAGGTTTCTTGGAGAACTTTTACAGGAGTTTGGGTGACAAACCCGACGTCAGAAGTATTACCACCCGGAGAGCCAAGCTGGAAGAGGCGGAGTGGTCACTTCCAGTTGCCGGCCTTATTGGAGACTGGTTTCTGAGAGTATCCGTCGCTGTTGCAGACCAATCAATGCCTTCAAGAACCCCATCCATAAGGTCGAGCGCCAGGGGAGAATCAACACCCAGACGTAAATTGTCGGTGGGGGAGATCATGCCCTCCAGATCCCGTCTGAACTCTAAGAGGAGATCTCCCACTCAATACTTGTCAGTTCCTCTGGCAAAGGGATACCCCAGCAACAGCATGCAACAAAAGCTAGAGCTTGCCATGAAGGTGGAAGAAGAACAACAAATACTAGAACTCAAGTTGCAAGAAATGAAAAGACATGAGGATGAGGTAAGGAAAGAACAACATTGGCAGGAACACCAAAGGCAGGAAATCCAAAAGGAACAGCAACGCCAGGAACACCAAAGAAAGGAAATCCAGAGACAGGAAAAGGAACAGCTGCAAATTATCCAAACAAAGGTTGCCAACGTCACTTCATTGTTCCCCAAATCTGTCAACAATGATGACGAGTTGCCATTGATGCCTGGAATCGCCGACTACGTCGATGCATACTTGCACACGAGCGCTCCATCGATCCGAGAATAGAGGATCTTCCATTTGGAATCAATCACGATTAATGTACTAGATAATATAAACAGGTTGTAGGATTTACGAATAGAGTTTATACGGATATAGGTTTTTAATGAAATTTACGGTTCAAATAATAAAGTCTCTTACTAACTCCCCCTTAACTACTTATCAGCAACATGTTCATCCAATCACTCTCTCAGCTAAACTTAGCTGCAAAAAAAAAAAATAGAAGGCGTATTGCAATCTAATTAAGTGAATTTTTTGGGCGCAGAGAAGCAGGTTGTCAATTACAATTTGGGGAATGTGGTTTTGTGTGGGGGGTAAGGTTCGTATAAATACAATGTAACATCCAATGGCTTTCTAGAGAAGAGTCGACGATGTTCATTCCCTTGTACATATTGACTGCTACGTTGACGTATGTTATTCCTATGGCAGTATCACTCAAGTCGTTTGAGTTGAAGTGCAATCTGGGATCATGCCAATATTTGCTTAATTACTGGGCCTATTATATCTGCATTCAATATGTTTTAAATTCTTGGATATTAGATAGTCCCGTACGGGATTATTTTAGAATAGGGCTGGATTTGATGAAGATGTGGTTGTTTTACGGTGAGATTAACAACGTCAAGATGCTTAACGTGCTTCTTGTAAGACGTTTATTGAAGATATCGATTACTTTCCACAGTTTTATTGACCACATGGACTACTATTTGAGCATAGTGTTATCCCCTGTTAGAAGTAAGCCATCTGAAGGCGTCTTGAAAGAACTCTATGAGAAATTGGCATTCAAAGATGAAGACCCATTAAGGAATCGGTTCACCATGTGGGTCTACAAGCCTATGGATGAAGATGGTCCTGGGAATATTCCAATATTAGGTGCCTTTTTCGAATTGATGCTGGATGTATCTGTTGCAACAATAGAACAATCAACTCGCTCCAGAAGCAGATCGAGACGTTCATCTGAGGTAGAAGAACCAATCATATTGAATAGGTCCTCGTCAATACGGAAAACTACGGGAGTAGAAGACGATATGCCTTCTCGAAGAAGATCTGTACGGTCAACGAGAGAAGAAGAAAGGCCATCATTCAACACAGAAAGAGAATCAAGATCGTCTCGTGACTCGTCTCTAAGGTCGAAGGTAAGAAGAGCACTATCACCACATTCAGCTCGAAGGGAATCGACAGCCTCTATGAACTCGTCTGCGAGACCAGCACCAAGAAGAGATCTGTCATTCTCTGCACTCTCTAGGAACTCGCCTACAGTCTCTAGGAACTCGTCTATTCACTCTAGGAACTCTTCGATTAACTCTTCTGGAAGAATCTCTTTCGGGGGGACGCCTACCTTTGGTTCCCGCCTGAGTTCTAGACTGACACATGATAGTTTACCCTTGGGAGTAGGTTTCGATCCTGGTGAATATGTAAGCTTTAAAGCAGACGATTCTCTTGAGGATGGAATTGAAGATGAGGTATTTATCTTAGAAGAATTAGATAGATTACCAAGTAATGTTGATCAGAGTGCTAAGAGACAGGAAGCTGAGAGAATAATAGCCGAGAGAAAGGAAGCTTTAAGAAAGGAGACGGAGAGAAGAGAAGCCGAGAGTGAGGAAAGAATAAGACAGTCGAGAATACAGAGGGCAAAGCAGAGACAGTTGGAAGAGAGAATCGGTAGGAATCATCGAAGAACGAAAAGTGTACCTAATGTCCCCGTACCGCAATCGGTACCCGTTTATGAACCTGACGATGATGAATTGCCAGCATTGGGATCTCCCAAAGACTATTTGTTACATCTCATTACTTCTAACCCCCAGTTATAAATCTATCGATTTTGCCATTACTACTAACACTAGAATCTAAAATACACGTTCTTCATTACAGTATTCACGGCTTAAATTAATAATAAGTAGCCCAAAAATTTTAAGCAGCCAAGCTTATTGTGTGACGTAAAATAATCGTAAATTTGAAAGGTAACAAATTCCAAAATGGGAAGAGATAAGGGGAGGGTCTTTTGTTTCAACATCACACAGTTTTAACACTGTAGATGCTTTCAGAAATCTGACGCGCTTGTTCTTTTCAGTTCTTATCTGTGATATTTTGTAATTTTCATCTCTCAAACTTGAGAGTTCTCGAAGAATTCTAATGCTCTTCTTGAGAAACCATCATTTCAAGTAGTGATACCGGTACTATGGAGATTGAAATCTCATTGGGCTCTTCCAATTTGCAATGTAATATTTAACAATCAGATAGAGTGTATTCTTCAATCGTCTATTCTTAAAACCACAGCTTAGAGTCGCTAGAAAATAGAATCAATCAATTTGTTAACTGGAAATCAGTACATTGGTTACACTGACGATAATTGCCAGCTAATCCCATGGCCATTAAAAAAATTTAAGATACTATTCAACTTTGATTACTGAAACTGTAACATTAATAGTTTGTGCTTTTAACATATTTGTTTCGTAGGGTTCTATTTAGTGCATTCAACTAGAAAAGGTCTTTATTTGCCATAAATTAGCAATTCAAAAATTGAATATTCAAGCCTGGCTCTCTATGGCTATTCTCAAGAAGACTTCATTTTTTTTATTCAAGAAGACTTCATTAAAAAGAACAAACAAGATGCACACTTCCATACTTGATAACTCTGGCTTGGAGTTAGTAAGTATGGGGTTCGTGTCTGAAATCTTTACCATTTACACATTTACAATCCAACGCCTTATTCATGTGATTTGATTCACCTATTCTTTAGCTAATTTTAATCGCAAAAGTCTAACAAACTAGATTCTTTAACGAGTCCAGTATCTACTTCACATAAAAGTCTAATCTTTATGCCCCACAAGATTCACTGACACTCACCATTGACTTCAAGAGCTTACCAGCTAAATCCCTTTCGCTTCGCCTCTAGTACGAAAATAGTCTGCATCAAGATTATTTTGTGTCCGCGAACAGGATCATAATTACACAAACACAGCCCTTTTTATCGTTCTTTTTTTTTTTATTGGGGGTCAATAGAGAAAATTCGTATAAATAATTAGCAATAGCCACATAGATTTGATCATAGCTAACGACCGTTAACAATGTCAACGCCATTGTACTTATTGACGACTGCATTCACATATGTGATACCCATGGCTGTTTCGATCAAATCGTTTGAGTTGAAGTGTAATCAGGGCTCGTGCCAGTATTTGCTTAATTACTGGGCATACTATATCTGTATTCAGTACCTTTTGAACTCGTGGGTGCGAGAGAGCCCCATTAGGGATTACTTTAGGTTGGGACTGGATTTGATGAAGATATGGTTGTTTTATGGCAAGTCTAACAACGTCCAAATACTCAATTCGTTTATACTTCGACGTTTGTTCAAGACAACAAGAAACTACAACAAGTTTACCGACCTGGTTGAGTACTTTTTTACAGTACTGTTATCACTCTCGAGTATGGACCCAACCAAGGGCTTCTTGGAGAACTTCTACAGAAGTTTGAATAAACCCAAAATGGTCTTAACAAACCATTGGCTTTCGCTCCAAAAGCTGGTGGAGTTCGATATTCCGATTGTAGACAAGAATCTGAAGGAGAAATCAAAGAGAACTATGAAAAGTACACCTGAAGTAGTGATCCCTGCGCTACATGTGAACTCGAAGTTAGTTTCAAAAGGAAAATACAAACAACCATCTTCCACGATTGGTAGAAAAGACAGCCTTTCTCGGAGTAGCTCATTGAAATCGAACCAGAGAGAAGACGAGAAAGCTCATGTGAGCCTTCCATTGCTGGGAAATGAAGACTCATATTCGTCTGGTCCAAGAGGATCTCAAGATAATACTTCAAATAGGTCCCGTCTGAGCTCGTTGATAGTAAATGGGAGTATACATTTGGGTGGTAAGTTCAGTGACGGATATATGAGCGAGGATGAGATTTTGCCTTCCCCTGTATATTATCAAGAGATCCCTAAACAAACAGAAGAAGAACGCAGGAGAAGGGATAAAGAATGGGAAGAGTATAAAAGAAGAGAGAGAATAAAAGATGAGGAATTAGCCAGGAAAAGGGATGAAGACCTAGCTATGAGAAGAGATGAGGATTTAGCGAGGAAAAGAGATGAAGATATGATGAGGAAAAGATATGAATATGAACAAGGTCCGAAATTAATGCTGGGACAAGAAAGTGGACTCCCTAGAGTCCAGTATTTCGGACTCCACCCTAATAGTGGAACTAATCAATTTAGAGCCAATGTCCCACCCTTGTCTGGTAACAGTAGTCCTGGATATCAAAATAGAGGCAATGCCCCACCATTGTCTGGTAATAATAGCCCTGGATATCAAAATAGAGCCAATGCCCCATCCTTGTCTCGCAATAATAGCAGCAATAGCTACAATAATGAGAAAAAGACAACGATCCCAGGAATCGAAGACCGACTCCGTGAATACCTAAGTGCCAAGGGGAGGGCAAATTCATAACATGCTTCACCATACGATTAATGTACTATGTTCACGATTAAAGTTTATACTTATATAGTTTTTAATGAGTTATGATTAAAATTGCATTGAGGTTACACATAGCCAAAGTGTTCTTTACACTTCTCTCTTGGTGGGAAGGTGTACGCTAGCTATAAGTTGTATATTTCGTGAGTGACATTAAAAGAGGAGTGATAGGGAGCCACTTTTTTCACAAATACAAATGCTGATTGAACTTAAGATATAGCTGGTGTACTTGAAAAAGTGAATCTTAGTAAATTCAGTCACAAGTGACTAACTAAACTTACACCATTAGTTTTGGGCTTATCTCTTATTAAACTACCCAGAACAAACTGCCTAGGTACTAAGAGAGTTCAAGAGGTGACAAATACAAAATAGATGTTAGGACAATTTGCACCCAACGTGAATCTGTTTCCTGATTTATTGGAGCTTAATAAGAAAATCCTATGGCCTATACATGATCTGATGCTTTAAAAGCAAAACTTTACATACATTTTTATAAATGACCTAGGGCTGCAAAGATTCCAATAGCCCTACTTGGTGTGTATCAAATCAATCTCAGAATATCGGATACATGATAGAAGAACCCGAGAAGATGAAACTGGTATCCCCAATTTCCAATAGAATCGTTATAACATTACATTCTTGTTTTCGAAACCAATAGTACTGTATTTCTATAGCCTTATCAGGTACTTGAACTTCCCAAAAGCCTCTCGCTTGGGTAGCATGTCGCTTCTCAAGCGAAACTAATGCAACAAATATTTCTTTTTTTGTAACTAGGAACAACATACTAGGTGTTACACAAATGTATGCAAGTGCATACATACTGGGGGGAAGTTTTAGTGAGCTTCTTTATAAATAAGTCATTAACGGGCACTTGATTTTCTAGATCACTAGTACTCTACGACGACAATGTTAATGCTATTGTATTTGATAACGTCTATTTTCACATATATGATACCTATGGCTGTTTCGATCAAATCATTTGAGTTGAAATGTAACCTGGGATCAAGTCAATACTTGATTAATTATTGGGCTTATTATATCTGTATTCAGTACCTATTGAACTCGTGGGTTCAAGAAAGTCCCATAAGACTTTATTTTAGAGTGGGGCTGGACTTGATAAAGATATGGATGTTTTATGGCGAAGCCAATAATGTCCAAATTCTTAATTCGTTTCTTCTTAGACGATTGTTTAAGTCAGGTAGGAACGTTAGAAGGTTTGCTGAATTCGTGGACTTCCTTTTGACAATGCTGCTGACACTGTCGAATAAAGATACGTCCAAGGGGTTCTTAGAAAACTACTATCTAAGATTGAACAAGCCTAAAATGGAATTAGCCAACAGCTGGTTTTGGCTTCAGAATGAAGAAGAAAGCCAAAGTGAGAGATCAATGTTGGGAGCTAGTGATAGAATAGGGTCCACTACAACCCTTGAGGTGTCTAAGAAGAAGCTGAAAAGGATGCCCGAAATTACACTAGACGATTCATTGAAAGAACTTCCACGTGTGTCAACAAGAAGAGAGCACTTACCATTCACAACTTCGAGAGAAAGTTCACCTATTCTGACACCGACCCCACCACCGAGTCCTAGATACGAAGAACTGTCCTTGCGATTTCAAAGAGATGAGTCGCCAGAATCTTTACCTGCACCACCTAGTCTGAGAGATCCTTCAATTTCCCCGACACAAACATTTCGCTCAGGCTTGCATTCTTACCCTATGGAGGTTGAAAATCGGTTGCCTGATGGGAATGGACTAGAAGACGAACATATCTCAGAGGTAAAATATGATATTGTCGACAAGCAGTTGCCAGATGAGAATAGTATGGGCGATGAATATATATCAGAGGTCTACGATGACGGTAATCTGAGTCCCCAGAGTTACTCATCTGGAATAGGACGTACACAAAGCTTGCCGATAGGGCAAGGTAGGAGAAGAAAATCTGAAATTGATATTTCATCTGCACCCTATAGGAGTTCAAAGTTGAGAGGAAGAGAAAAACAACGCTCATCGAGTTTTGGTAAAGAAAATGATGAGAACTCTAGGAGTATGTTCAGGGAAAGATCTCCCTTCAGGATTAATTCTTTAGCTGATTTATTCGATGGAGAAGACAGTGAAGCAATTGACTTAACTGAGTACGAGAGAAGAATACACGAAGTTATCGAGGAAGACGACAGGGAAGAACAAATACGTGAACTACTTAGACAACAATCGAATGAGAAACGGGAATTTAATGATGATCCCGAATACCTAACAAGCACAATTAACTCTGATAATGATGACGAGTTACCACCGGTACTACTGAGTGATGTATACGTTAATTACTTGAAAGGTTCCTCGGACAAGAATCTGGAAATCTCAAGGCTTATTTCCATGAAAAAGTGAAAACGTACCAACGAAACTATACTATTTGATCTTATTTAATGACTTAGATAAAGCAAAGAATCAATTACGAGTAGAGTTTATATGAATAAATAATGACCCGTCTCTAGATAAAGTTAATGAATCCAATAACGACTCGAATTGGTTAAATAATAACTATCTTGATAATGCAAGGATGAAGAACCAATTGAAAGTTGAGATTTTGTGAATAAATAATGACTACCTTATAAAAAAATAATTAATGGCTTCTGGAAAACGATGCTGAAGTAATAAATCAGATCAGGTAAAAAGATGTAAGCATTAAGGCGTTTCTAACTTTGTGGTAGTAATTCGTAAACTTTTCGTAAATTTGAAGGGTCGTACAAAATCCAAAAAAGGATGTGATAAGGGGGAATTGAGTCAGGGGAAAGTTTGTGATCATCGGGGTTACATTCCATTAGAGGTACAGTGGTATTATAGAATGATGATCTGACGTCAGACTCATAGTCACTCATGAAAGTTCATAAGAAATGAATGATATTTCGCCTGGTATTTCACTTTAGAGTCTCTAGCGATTTGGTTCGTTCCATCGGAGGGAGGAAAAGGGTGTGATCAACTTAAAAAGATAAAGGGCAGAATCACAAGGCTGTGGAGAACGACACTTGAAGATGTGTGTGTGCGATAAGAATACAATGCATTGGATTGGAGCATCATCAGTGTAAATTGATTGAGTCATAGCGGTGGCAAAGATTTAAATTGTATTCTAAAAATTGTTCAGTGGCGAGCATACAGATCACAGCAAACACGGCGGAGCCGACAAGCGTAAATACGTACCGCATAGGGCAAAGGTAACATACATAGATCCAAACACACATGGTCTAAATGCATAGCCTTACAGATTATGTAGATGTTTAGTGAGAATTGGACCTTGTGGCTTTTACACTATGAAAATGAGGCGGGAACAAACATGATCATTCAAGAATGAGATACAGAAATAGAAACAGTATATATGGGGCCCTGAATCCACTTCGATTCAGTCAGTTCAAGATTTGCCATCATGACTAAATACAAACACTCAACCTCATGGTACTTAGGAGAAGTCCACAACGAGCATGGCGAAGTGATCGACTTTGGATACATTGTTCGGTTGACATATGCCAACAATAGAAAAAGCGACTACAACCCATATGACGCGTCTGGAAACATTATTCCAGGACAATTGACTGCTGAGATAAATAATAGAACAATTTTTAAGGTGCCTATATCGCTGCAATCGAAGTTTGAAGAGATGTGTGCTAAGGCTGTTCAAAAGGCATTGGAGGTGAAAGGTAAATCCGGTAAGGCTAAACCAACTTGGCGATGCAATTGAAGATAATTAAGTGATGCTGACGGTGATGATTGAAATGATGCTAGGGACGATGAGTCTTGAATAAGATGAGTCTAGAATGACAAGTCTTACTCAAGATGAGTGATGAGATTATGAAACGAGATTATGAAATATTAGATTTAATATGGGGAGTAGATGAAGGAGAAGTCATAGAGATGACAATTTGGGTGGCCGCTTATACATGAAGTCTTAGACAGGTGTGAGACCTTTGATAGGTTCACTTCACCGCTTTGATAGATTATTGCATTATTTATACCAACTTTATAGCTAAATAGCCAAATATAAAGATTAAACAGATTGAACTCAAAACCATTGTACAAAACAATAAGTTACCAATGATATAAAGACAATACAAAATCCACGTTTATTTGCAACTTGAAAATTTTCGCCTGGCAGACAATCCTACAAGGTGGAAATACACATATAGTGCGGAGGTCGGGAATACGAATGGCCGGGCTTACTTGTAGACGAGCATAGACGATAAACCCGTGAGTTCATAGGCGGCCATAAACATTACTGCAGAAGGAAATATCTTGTACACGAGACGAAGTTTAACAAAACTAAAATATTAGAGAGGGGGACGTTAATGATGAGAAGCATTGGTAAAGAATCACATCAGATTGGGAGCTATGATGCAAATCTAGATTGAACAGCGTTAAGACAAAAAACAATAGAAGGTGAAACACAACGCACAGCAGTCAGCCGCATCGGATAATAACCCACCAGTTTCATGAGGTTCTTTCTACATTTAAACAACGTTTTGGGGCGAGTAGGTGCAAGAAATGATCTGCATCAGCTGCAAAGGAGTGTCCACCAACTCCGCACCTGATGGTGTATAAATACAGCTCCTGGCCGGGTATACCTAAATAACACACCATAACAACAGCAAAATGGATTCACCAAAGATACCCCCAGCCAGGTTTGTGAGGAAACTTATCGAGTTTGAAAAGTTCGACAGGATAGTGGATACGAGTTATATTGGGGCCTGCTATTTATATAAAGACCACGGACAAGGTCTTGGCCAGTTTGGATTGTTTGATGAAAGGAAACATGTTGTCCTCACAGTCATCAACGTCCCACAAAGCTATTACTCTAACTTTGAGATCTAATCTATATGCCACCTTTAACGTTTAATGAAATTCAGCACACATACATATATAATCTGTAGAGGTATGGATTGAGGAGAGTTAATAGATTGTGCAACACCCTTAGATTGTTAGTCACATTAGAATTGCAAGGAATTTAATCACAAGAGCACTAGTTTTACCGAAACAAGGGGTACTACACCTGAAGTTTATTTGCTCGGGAGTAAGGATGAATAGAAAGGAGTCTATGACGAGAAGGAAGAAGAAGTAGCTATTTTTGACTTACGAAAGGAATTACTCTTATAAAGAATTACAAAAGATTGACTAATGGAAGCCCCTCGAAGACACAGGGTGAGAAATCTCCCTGGGGGCATTATGTTTGAAATTTCTCATTGATTGGTTCGAGAAATGCGGAAATGAGTTGGTTTCTTCTCTCTTAGTTGCAAGGTGAGCTGAATCGAAACACCAACAGCTGTGTTTCCAACAACCTACTTAGTGTTGGATGGGCAGGGTGCCGCATTAACCAGAAGGAGACTGACAGGAATAGAAGAGAATCTCGCATAGTGTACACCAGCTAACTACACAGGTACACAAGTAGTTATTGTTTGCAACCCTACGGAAATAAATAAATAAAAAAACCTTTGCACAGGCAACTATTACAGGTGAGAACCCAAAGCCTGGTGTCTTTTACAAGCCCTTGTACATTCTTATCTCCGCAATGCAAAGCCGAGATGGATGGGTTTGGAATAGGTATTCCAGACTAGCACCCCAACAGAACTGAATCTCGCAAAATGGTCTTCATATCCTAACGCTAAGAAAAGTTGGTCATTGTCTTTGTATTTATACTGTCATTGCGGAGTCCTGAAATTAATTGTCATTGTCAGAAAGTTTTGGCCTGTTTGGTACAATCGCTGCATCGCAGCTTAAACTGTTGTAGAATGCACATCGCGAGTTTGTGGGGTGGGATAGAATAATACTGCAAACGGAAATGGTATCCCATCTGACTGAAACTTACCATCAATCATTGGGTTTGGAATTTTGGGACTTTTGAACACTCCTCTTGTTTAATGTGCATTTGATATATATATTTTTTCATTGATAGTAACCACTAGGATTGAAGTAATAATATAATTAAGTACACATAACAAGATTTCCCTCTTCTAAAGTGACACACATTTCTCAATACTAGGTTTGTCGAAGAGATGAAATTCTCATTACTGTATGTTTTAAAGGTTTCTCCCTCAATGTAACAAACACCAGTACCGGGTGCTCCAACAATGCAATTTTGAACAATCCCCCAAAACAAATTGCAAACGCACAAACGTCACTCTTTAGTGGAAGTGCATTTTGTGAACCAAAATCAACATGACGTAGGAAATTGCTCAAGACAATTGGGGGAATATTACGCTTGATTTAGTAAAGTAAAGTGAAGAAAGAAGTGGGATAAGAGTTGCAACAATAAAAAAAACCCACGATGCTGAAATAACAACACCACACCGTCCCTGAGGTCGGACGCAGCATTCGGCTCTTTTTTATTTTTGTTGTTATTCCCAAATTGATCGTGAATTAATTTGTGTTGTATGGTCACTCTGAAGTGCATTAGTAAATTCAGCATTTCGGTATTTTTCCGAGCAGAGAGATATATAATTGGGGGGATAGGAGCCAATAAATTTTAGAGGGAGAAAGAACGAGTCTTTGGATTGGCTTTTGGATACCCACCACTTTTTTAAGATACTACTAATTAACTCTATGAACGCACAAGTACATATTCCATTAGAGCCACCACCGACGGCTGAGATGCATGGGGCGATTTGTTCGGGGGCACATTCTACACTGCATTCGCCCGTTCCATCTTCTGAGACAAGTAGCGCGCATGATGTGGAAGAGCTCCAGTCAAAGGTGCCTTGCTTGAGTCTCAGTGATGAATCTAGAACTTCGTCTCTTCATTCTTTACATGCAATGTATTCTTCAGATATTACAGTTAACAATACGCCCAGAACAGACTTGATGATTCCACAAATCTCGTCTGAAGACAGATTAGCAAAGGAGCAACGTTTTAACGATATTAAGGACCAATGTTCATCTTTAATTAGTGAATTGGCCAACTCCACTCAGAACCCAGAGGCTATTGTGAAAAAACATATCATACAGTTAAAGAAATATAATGAGTTAAAGGATATAGCTTTGGGATTAATTACAATGATAGCTGATCAGAGGAAGTTGAAAACGATGGATATATTAGAGGAGATGAAGTTTGAGTTGAATGATTAGGAGAGAAGAAGCATTTCTTCTAATGTAGATCGCAGGTTCGGTCTTACAGTTTGTCTTTTGATAGTTAATAAATGATGCAACATGAAAAATATCTAACAGTATTTTTAAAGTGAGTACGCTTTAAACTTCAATATATGAACATGAACATGAACAACAAAAACGGCAACAGCAACAGCAAACAACTAAGCAAACTCAATTGAATGTAATCTCATCCACACCCAAGTATCTTTGGGTATTCTTGGGTATTTAACATTCTTGGAGGTGTGTGCTTTTTTTTTTTCTTCTTCTAAATTCTTCTAGTATTCATGGCGGTCATTTATACAATAGATAACAACTTTGTTTATGCATTTATTGGTTAATCTTTCTTCTGGTGATGTTGATGCCACATGTTTTATCCAAATTTGTTGTTGCTATTTCTTTTATGCTCATATAGTTCTTTTGAAGTGTGGTGATTGTACTGATGGTTGAACTGTCTCTTACGACATTGTACATTTTATTGAAGCTGTGCATACGTTTGTTTGGGTTTACATCAAGTATGTTTGGGTTCAGTATATTCTCTTCTAAGAGGAATATATTATGAAACAACAAGTTCAGTAATATAGGTACCTTGAATAGTCATGTCCAGTTGCATCATCAACTGCTAACTCTGACATAGTTCTCATGCATTCGTGCATTCTGAACGCAAGTAACGTCAAACTCAATCCCTTGACGCATCAACACGAATGCACTTTACAACAGAATAAGCGTACCTGCAAAGTGAAAAATTTGACTGGATAGAGTGAATTCTTCTTGGGAATTTCCAAGCGTGAATTCCTCTTGAAGCTGATTTTTCACTTACCACATACTCTCTCTCTCTCTCCCTCTCCTTCATTGCTTACCATCCCCTCTATTTCCAATCCCCACCTTTTTCTGATTTGAACTTTTCAATTTAAGCTTTATCTTTATCTTTACATCAATATCTATATCTATATAACTCAATATCTCTATTTTTCTATATCCCTCCAAACACCCACTCACTTCATTTCCTATCACTCGAATTTTCCTATCTCCTTCTTTACCTCCCTTCTCCCTTCTCCATCCCCTTCTTTCACCTCATCCACTTTTGTCACCATTAATTACCTGCATTGAAGTAAAAAAATTACCTGCACTAAAACCCAATTTGTAATCCTTAACTGACTCAATCAATCAACACCATGGGCTCACCATTACCTTGACTCAGCTACAGGGCTTAGGATACATTCTAATGTGTTCAATCACCAACATCATCACACATACATACATACTTCCATATCCTTCTCTCTGTTATCATACACCTTAGAATAATACAACTCACTCCCCAGCTCACTCTCCAGCTCACTCTCCAACTCACTTTCCAACTAACTCAACTAACAACAAACTAAACTCCCTCAAATCCTCACTCAAAATCTATCACTAATTACACTGAAGATCTTATCAACTTTAAAAAATTCCTCAATCCCTCAATCATTTGCATCTTAATTCTCCACCTTTAGGGAAACACAACATTCAAAATGCAACACCAAAAAAAGAGCCCATCACTTGCTCTATACCAAAACAATCATCATAAACACAACCAGCAAACATATAATCAGCCAATTTCATCAAGTCCTCCATCATCACTCTCTCTGCAACCCGTTCACGGAACATCCTTTTGCACCATTTGTAACCCTCCTTGTGCTTCCCACACGACCCTCCTCAAAAAAAAAAAAAAAAAAAATGATTTTCTAGAACAGTCTATAGTGTGATCTCTACTACCAAATTACCCTTACTTAAAAGTACTAGCATCCATTCACTTATAGTCAAGACAATTTTTGAATCTATCTTTTAATATTGCATTGACATCAATACGTTCATTCTACTATCTTTCGTTGTGATCATTTAAAGAAAGGGTACATCTTTAGTCCGTTATAGATATTAGTAAAAATTTTCGTTGATTCTTATGGCTTGAAAGTCAGGTATGAGGAGATTCTACATTACATTTGTTAGCTGGCTAGTGCTATTGACCTTTGTCTTTGCTAGTCCTCGACTAGAGAAGTTGACTGGTTCGGCTTATCTGGTTCCTAGTTATGATTATTATCGTACTGACGGAGTTGTTGTAGCTCCTGGTGCTGCGGTTGGGTCTGGTACCGGAACGGGGATTGGGACTGGCACTGGTGCCCGTCAACCACCAGGAACATCGGCTCATCAACAACACCGACCGTTCCCTTCTAAAGAACCATTTTTGCCATTGGACCTTCGATCTATTAATGACTGCAAACTTACGGACTTATTACTCATTAGTGATATAGATGGTAATTTGCATGGTCTCGAACGTAATAGTGGTGCCCTTATATGGACACTTCCTATCGAAGAACCTTTGGTAAGAATACAATCAAACAACACTCAAGAGAACTCACAATCAAATATCCTTTGGTTTGTTGAACCCTATGAAGATGGTTCCCTCTTTTACTTCACACCAAAATTTGGCTTAAACAAACTTCCTACAAGCATCAAAGACTTGGTCTTGGAGTCACCATTCTCGTTAAGCGGAGATGACAAAATATACACGGGAACCCGTAAAACAAGCTTATACAGCATCAACATCCACACTGGAGAAATCAAATCGTCCTTTGGAAGCAACGACGAATGCCCAGTACCAAATACTCACCACCAACCAAACCATAAATCAGACATGCATAACGACAACATCATGATTGGGAAAACCACTTACGAGTTGTCCATCTACTCCAAGCTCAACACAAACGTTGTATGGAACGTGACGTACCTGCTGTGGGGTCCAAACAACATCGACAATGATTTGATCATGCAGAACCAACAAAGTATAGACAAACTATACTTTACTCCGTTCCATGATAAATCATTGCTCGCAATCAACAAAGAGTTGGGCACTCCCATGTGGATTAGTAAACTCCCATCACTCGCAATAAGTGTTTTTGACATCTTCCACAACTCAAAAACCCACGACTACGTGATCTTACCTCATCCACTTAAAGTATTAAATGACTTACAAAAGGAGGATACATCTCAAGGTATGAATGACGACTTGGTGTTTGTAAATAAAACTTCAAACGGCAAAGAATGGTTCGCTTTGAGTTTCAACAACTACCCAACGTTGATAAAAAGTGCCCCAATCTCAAAATACCAATTGGACCTTTACAAACTCCAGAATGATGTACCAGTAGATATGAGCTACATCAAGAACTTCAAATTGCTCACTAGTCCAACTAGCTTGGTAGAGTCGTTGATCAACGGAATCCACAAATCATTCCACTTGACTAGTCAAACTATGTACCAACCCATGTCACGCTATCGCGACAGCGAAACGGGTGATGACGGCGATATCAAGAGAATAGAAGAGGATGAGGCACATGGAATTTCAACAGAAACCGTTGATGATGTGGTGAGTCAAGACCAAATACAAACAATCATTGACGGGATTAGGTTCCCTGAGGAATCGGGCCACCCTCTTTCGCCTGCCATCGAATATAAACCAGGGTCTGACATTTTACTCATCGACCAAGGTGATGGAAAAGCTCGTCCCACATCACCTGCAACAGTAACCACACCACCTGTAATGGAGAATGTAGGTACCATCACAGGGAAATTCACAACGTCTATCATACGAAGAATAATTGAAGATTTGGTTGTGATTTTGCTTTTCATCTTCTTACTATACTACTTCAACTCAAAAGAATTCAGCATTATCATCTCCGGGCCCAAGAGCAAGGTCGAACAAGAGATTGAAGACGTATCTTCAATTCCTGTTGTGGTCAATGAAAAAAATAGTGACTTACAAGAAAAGATTATTAATGACGAACACGAAACTGTGATTGAAGTTAATGTTTCAGACACAACAGATGAACAAAAGGATGAAACCAAAGGTACCAAAACAGAAGAAAAGAAAAAGGTCACTATCGTAACTCCAGACATGGAAGCTGGAGGATCTGAGGAATCCAATGACGATACTTTGGATCAGAAGGAAGAGGCGGATGAAACAGCCATTAAAAAGAAGAGAAAGAGAGGTGCTCGTGGAGGAAAGAGAGGTGGTCGTAGGGTCAACAAGAACAAACCCGACGCCAGTTTCGAGGATGCAGACCCATCACAAGTTGTAGAACTGGACACTGAAGAGCAACAGCATGTGGTAATAACCACCACTAGTTTGGTGAAATCTCCACTTCCAAATAAGATCCCTGTGAAGAAGCTCCAGATTGAGAATAACTTAATCATTTCGGATAAAGTGTTGGGTTACGGCTCACATGGAACAATTGTGTACCGAGGCACGTTTGAGAACCGGCCAGTTGCAGTCAAGCGTATGTTGCTTGACTTTTACGATATCGCCAACCATGAGGTCCGTTTACTTCAAGAAAGTGACGACCATCCAAATGTGATTCGGTACTTTTGTTCACAGTCTAGTGAGACCGAGAAGTTCTTGTACATTGCGTTAGAGTTGTGTCTTTGCTCATTGGAGGACATTGTAGAAAAGCCCAAAAAATCACTCAGCTTGCACACACCTAGCATCAATGATGTTTTGTTCCAATTGGTAAGTGGGTTGCACTACTTGCATTCATTAAAGATTGTACACAGAGACTTGAAGCCTCAAAACATTTTGGTTGCTGATAGTAAGAAGAAGAACAATAAAGTGAGTGCCCCCAATGCAAGTGATGAGGGCTCGAGCGAAGAAAACAACTTCCGCTTGTTGATCTCAGATTTCGGGTTGTGTAAGAAGTTGGAGTCTGACCAGTCGAGTTTCAGAGCAACAACACAGCACGCAGCACTGGGTACCTCAGGATGGCGTGCACCGGAGTTACTTTTGAATCATGACTTGTTGGAGATCTCTCCAGATACCATCTCATCAGTGGGGTCCAACTCGAGACATTCGAATTATGGATCTCTCACACAATCACCTTCGAGTGGTAATAACAACCCTAGTGGAGGCAAGAGGCTTACCAAAGCCATCGATATCTTCTCACTCGGGTGTGTTTTCTACTACATCTTGTCAGGTGGTGGACACCCATTTGGTGACAGGTACTTGCGCGAGGGAAATATCATCAAGGGTGAGTATGACATTTCGTACTTACTGGAAAGATGTCCAGACGACAAGTACGAAGCAATCCACTTGGTAAGCACGATGATCAGCGGAAACCCAACACAACGGCCCAGCACTTCTAAGATATTGATGCATCCGTTGTTTTGGACACGCAAGAAGAGATTAGAGTTTTTGCTCAAGGTGAGCGATAGGTTTGAAATCGAGAAGCGCGACCCACCAAGCGAGCTATTGTTGAAGTTAGAAACATACGGTGAGCTGGTGCACGGCGGGAACTGGCACGCTAGGTTTGACGACGATTTCATGAACAATTTAGGCAAATACAGAAAATACCACCCAGAGAAGTTGATGGATTTATTACGTGCTATACGTAACAAGTACCATCACTACAATGATTTACCAGAGACTTTGCAAAAACAAATGGGACCATTATCTGATGGTTTCTACAGATACTTTAATGATAAGTTTCCAAACTTGTTGATGCAAATCTACTTTATGGTAAGAGAGAATGTGGCACATGAAGATGCTTTTAATGATTTTTATTAGGTTGTATAGGTTTCAATTCAGGGAAATGCATTTGGTTAGTTTTTATGAATAAGGTGTAGAAGTGTAAGGGTTGTTGTAGTAAGTAGACTTGCTTCGAGGTGACAAGGGAGGCTCCAGTTGAAAGTTTTCTCTGGAGCATTTTAATATACTCTTTAGAATGGCAAGTACATAATATAAGTATCAAACTACATCTCTTTAAATGTTTACTTCTATTCATCTCAGCTAAACTTCTATTTATCTACTATACAATGACCTTCTTCTCAGTGTTCTCAACTAATTAAATTAAGAATGAGGTAAGTCTATTTCCTTTCTCTTTTCAGTTTTGGTTTCGTTACTCCCTTTGCATTTGAATTTGAATTTGTCTTTGGCTTTGGCTTTGGCTTTGACTTCTCCTTCTCTTTATCTTCAAATTTTGTATGCTTTCCCTTAAAATTAGAACTACTTATAGCAGGTTTTGTCATTCCTTCAGGAGCAGATGAACCTCCACCATTTGCACCTCCACCCAAGACATTTTGTAAGAAATTCTTTGAGTCTTGTTTCCTTTGTTCTTCTTCCTTAGCTCTTTCATCTTCTCCTTGACCCAAGTTTTTAACTCTATTCATATACCCCTTTATTCTGTTTAATTCTGCCATTATAGGATGTGTGTCAGTGTTGATTCCAATGCTTTTCAAGTATGCAAATAATGTAGCTATCAAGGTATATAAGAAATTGTTATAGAACTTGATCTTCTCAATCTGCTGTTCTCTCTCATCACCTTGACCCACGAATTCATCCAAAGACTTCTTAAGTATTGGTGCAAGTGCATCCTCTAACTGATCAACAGATGTGTCCAAAGACTTAATAAATGCTCTAATATCAGGTCCATCCATGATTCTATTTGAAAGTGTCTTCTTATTCTTTTTTTTTTTTTTTTGAGATGGAATAATCTTTTTATCAAAGTATGGTTGTCAGAAGGAATAGAGAGATCTTAACAGGAGGGAAGAGGTATGCTCAGAAGCAGGCCAAGAAGCATCAAGTTGATGAGGTTGTGTTTGATAAAGACCTGCGTGTTGAATATTTGACAGGTTTTCATAAGAGAAAGTTGCAAAGAAAGAAGAAGGCAGCAGACTATATTAAAGAGCAAGAGAGACTTGGAAGAATTGAGGATAGAAAACAGTTACGTGAGGATAGAAAGAAGGATATGGAGAAACAGTTGGAGGAGTTTAATGAGACTATGAAAACTATTACGAATTTTGGTGAAGATAGTGATAAAGAAGAAGAATGGAGTGGAATATCCAATGATGAAAAAAGTGATGATGATGAAGATGATGATGATGAAGAGGGTGAAGAATCTAAAATTAACCCTCCATCTAAGGGAATTCTTCGTCATAAGGAACTCTATATTAAAGACCCTAAAGTTGCTGGTATACCTGAAGGAGCAGCAATCATTGAAGATGAAACTACAGTTACAGTTGAATCTTTAGATAACCCAGCACTTGCAAGCGTACGCGAAGCCAACCTAGAAGCAGAAGCAAGAGCAAACAATGTCAACATAGCAAAATCAGAAGAAGTCTTAGAGAAATCAATAAAGAGAGCTAAGAATTACGCTGTTCAAATTGGAGTAGCGAAACCTGAAAGGAAAAAGAAGAAACAGTTTAGATACTTGTCCAAGGGTGAGAGAAGAGATAACTTGAGAAAGGAAAAGATGAAGAGTAGAAGTAAGAGAAAAAAGGAGTAGGATGTTAGATAGAATAGTAGATAGTAAGTCATGATAAATAGACGATAATTGGCCTTGGTTTTTAGTGTAGATTTTAGTAGTAAAATGAGTTGATAGACTTGAATCAACTTAATGTTATAATTAATGCATCTCTATATTTAAGTAGTACTATCTCATCTCTCACTATTAAAGAACCTGAGTATGTCTCTACATAGAAGACCTAAACTAGGTATAATTATTTTAACTATAAGGATGCTTCACCAGTAATACACTTCTATACCATTGTCTCCACCTCCACACATCAATTTCCACCTCTACATCATCCTATCCTTCATACCTTAGCATCCCTCACCAAAAGCCCTAATCCGGGTAACAAACTCATCTCCATATAAAACGCATCAATTTGACAATTTTTTCATTACAATCAACAACTTCAACCATAATCGTAAGTATCCAAATCCGATTACACTGATGACAACGTTGTCGCCCCAGACGGAGGATCCTTTTCAGGACCATGACCGATTCGATAATGCCAAACACTGAAAATTCTGACAGTAATCACTATATGTTTAGAAACACTTACTAACCATTAATAGTATTCATAATAATACACAACAACACCCAATATTTGTAGACCTTTTGACGTAAACTGATGGCTAGTGATGTTTTTCTATGCTAATCATGAATACTTATGATTAAAACTTTTACGTGCTAAGCACGTCTGAAGCCTGACATTACTGATGATAATATTGGATGATGGTGGAATATGTATATGAATGAGAGTTTATTCTTCGTAGATGTCAAATTTTTATTTGAGTAGAGGATATGTTATTGGAGATACTAGAGAGTTGAGCTTTTAGAGAGCTGTGATTCCCTGTGTTTTACTTCTCGTATTCTTTGTTTTACTTATCAGTGCTATAAATCAATTGGTTCATTGCCTCGCAGATGATTAAAGACTCCACTTGTAAAAGCACTCTCTCACTCTACCGAGATCACTCATGACGATTTGCGTAACGTTTTATATTTACCTTCACTATCACACTGCCTCCTCTCCATATCAACACAACTCACCTTTGAGTATTAATGGTACGAGTTAATCGTAAATTTTCCACCCAAAATACGTGTTTTCTTCAATGGAAGTTACTGATATTATACCGTTACCGTTCAAGGTATTGCTACTCTTGGACTTTACAGTCTTTCTATGGTATGCACTTATAGCTGTACTGCTGAGTTATTTCAATTTGAATGTCGTACAGTTGATCAATCTACTGTATACGCCGCATAGTTATTTAGATCCTGATCTCGATACTCATGATTATGCTACTGGCGAATGGCATACTATTGCTCCTGTTAGTTTACATGAGAACACTGTATTGAAGAATGGTATATGGCACAACTTAAAGTTGTCTTTCAGCTTCAACTTGGTGGGATTCTTTGTTTGCAAGTTATTACTGTATTATGATATTGGGTATGCTGCACAAGATTTGGTGTCAGTGGCTTGTATCATATACTCAACACACAAGTACTTTTACAAATGGACAGATACTCATGGTCAAGTGAGGATTTATACAACGTTGAAGAGGATCTTAGTGGGAGGAATTGCTCTGCAATTTATGCGGTCCAATGATATTTTGGTGAGTGATTCGTTTCTTTCATTCAGTAGAGTTTTCAGTGATTTGATTAGATACTTGTGCTTTGGGATCGAATACAAGTATGAATGGGTAGTCTTATCAATTCCTATCTTGATACGTATCAAGCAATGTTGGTTTGAATATCGACTCACTGGAGCTACATCACACGTGCTTAACTTGATCAAGTACTTGACCAACTTTGGTCCTCTTCTCATGGCTGCTTTCCAAGTAGATATGCCCAACTTATTGATATTGGCATTTTTAATCACCTCAACTTACTCATTTGTGTGGGATTTAAAGATGGATTGGGGACTTTCATTCCGTAGAGGTCGTATTGTTAACAGAACAAGACAAGGAATATGGTTGTATTATCTCTTGATTGCAATCAACTTTCTGCTTCGTTTCATATGGGTTGCCAAGGTCTCTCGTGGTAATACAAGTACATATTTGACACACATTGCAACTGTCGGTGAATACTTGTATGGAGGAGACTACCTGACTTGGGGATATACTACATTACAAGTATTGGAACTTGTGAGAAGATGGAATTGGTGTTTACTCAAATTGGAAAACGACTCGATAAAACTTGATGCTAGTGGTGACATAGAGTTGCAAAGGAGGACTACCGATGAACGGACTACAAGAAGTGTAGCAAGATAGTTTTTTTGCAAAATACAAGTTGCAAATGCTAATGCCAATATCAGTTACAAGATAACTGATCTGGTCAACCATATAGAAAAAGTTAAAAGTGATAACATAAAAAGAATCACTCTTCTCATATGTTTACATATGAAACATTTTACAAACACATCCTCACATCTTCTTCCAATATTAGGATTCCTACAATCTAAGAATTCAAGAAGATCGAATCAAATAATAATGATAGTATTTCCAGAAGCTCATCCAAAACATAAATTGAAACCTTTATTAATAGACTAAGTATATCTATGTAAATGCGTACACCTTTCTATTGCTGCTCTAACCATTTTGTAGCAGCGTTTCTCCAAGCCAAGTCAGCCTTAGGACTCAATCTGTTCTCACTGAGGTATTGGTACTTGAGTGGCGACTTAATAGCCACGTACATGATAGCAACAGAACTCATTGCTGCAATAGCAGTAATGCTCAACTTAGGTGCGTGAGCCATGTTAGTTGTGATATGTTGATGTGTATTACTTTCAACTTTCTGGCTCATTTTGGTTGGTTCAAATTATTTGGTTACTCACACGACTTTGGATTTTAATGAGTGAGTTATAGAGGAAGAGTATTATGGTTAAGTAGAAGTGTTTTAAAGGTAATCTAGTATATAATTATGTAGTTTGTCGTCATCTTAAAGCTTGTATGTTATGAATGAATTTGATTTTTCAATCGTACCACCATTTTGACCACCTCTCACTGTATGATTCTCTCGATTCTCTCCATAAGTTTAAAGTCTTCTGCGAAAAAATTTCACGTATTGAAAAATTACAGGCAACACAGGTCAACGGTCACAGTTTCTTACCATGATAAGGTTGAATAGAGGATATACGACAGCCTCGAGTATTGTGCGTAAGTTTAGCACGAGCCGGAGTGTTCTTGGAGGAGGTATTTCAGCCACTTTGAAGACAAAGTATGACTCTGTTTCCGATTATGGGAGTTATAAGCATACTCATTTTACACACAGATTGCCTGAGTCCACAGCACAACAGTCGCCGCCTTTAGCTGCGTTGCATGCAAGATTGCAGCTTCCTTCCAAGTACGAGCTCTCGACATTGTCGCAAGCATTGAACTTGACTTCTGAGGCTAGTGGTAGTTTAGCTAACAACTATGGTCTTAATGTATTGGGGAAAAACTTGTTGTCGTACTATGTCAGCGAGCATCTCTTGATCAGATACCCACGCTTGCCTATGGCTATCCACAACGCAGCTGTCGACTCGTTGATGGGTGTCGAAACTTTGTACAGCGTTGGTAAGACATGGGGAATCGAAGTCGACCAAACTACCAAGTTGGAAAAGTTCTTGTCTCAAGAATCAGAGTTCCTCAAATACGGTAAGTTGAGATTCAACGTACCAGACGAATCTCCTACGGACTCTGGTGTTTACCAGTTAAGTCAAGAAGAAAGTAAGAGATTACGTAATCACAACTTCATCTCTGACGAAGCTGAAGCTTATGCATCTGCAGTCAGAGCTGTAATTGGAGGTTTATACACACATTCAGGAGAAAACGCAACAAAAGACTTTATCCAAGATCACATATTGCTGAGAAAATTAAGATTGGAAGAGATGTTCCAATTCAACCAACCTACAAGAGAATTGGTTAGACTTTGCGACAAGTTGCAATTCACAGACCCTGTTGAAATCAGATTGGTTGCTGAAACAGGTAGATTATCCGCACATGCTATCTACGTAGCAGGCGCCTTCTGTGGCGTGGAGAAGTTGGGCGAAGGTATTGGATCTCTGATCCAAGAAGCTAAAACTAGAGCTGTGGTGAATGCATTAATGAGTTACTACTTGTACTCTCCAATTACCTTGGAGGGTGACCAAGTGAAGATGCCTAGCGACGAAGGATACAAGTTTGAGGGAGTCGTTGGTTTGGGTGATGTAGCAATTTAGGAGTCCTGTTGGGAATGTACATAGACATAATAAGATACGGATTTTTCTTGTATATTACTGTATCACTAGAGTAAACAAATGTGTTGATAGAGGTGTTTTCTTCGTCACTGGTGATGAGCATTCATAGCTCATTCTGAGTGCAAAATCTTTATTTTGATATCGATTTGAAATGAAGTAATTGACTTGACTATTTCGTAAGTTGTGAACTCACAAGTGGAAGAATCTCAAGTTTCATTCATAATTGCTTTGAAAAGGTGCTTTTCCTTCAGCTGGTTGAATAATCAGAAATGAATGTAACTACGAAACATTCTATAATACAGATGAAAGTTAATTTAAAGATTTGAATTCGACCTACTCAAAGATGAAACAATAATGTCCTTAAAAATGAGATTCTTAGCTAGTCAAATTTTAGTACGTCATCTCTATTGTAATAATATAGCAATTAGATCGAATATCAAGTCTGCCTACATTTATGAAACATTATAAAATATATGGAGATCTCGTTGAAAATCCGAAAGAAAACCCAAAAGTCACATAAGAAAATGACTATGCAAGTTATCGTAGCTTGATCGTAATTCTGATTTCAGGTGAGCCTCATTTCCATATTTAAATATATTCTTTACATAATGCATGAATTTAAGCTCTTTTTCATTTTACAAGAAGAATCTCTCAAACTACATGTTGATGTATAAAGTTACTGATCCACATCACACCTATTCGTATTAAAACTCTTTTATTCCTCTTTGATAAAGTTTATGTAAAAATTCATTAAAAGAATGCTGAGCTTCCAAGCATTAAAGGAAAACTCTAAAAGTCGATTTGACATAACAAGACAAGGAGAAAATTGATGGTAAGGATGATGTAAAGGTTGTTGATGTAAAGGTTGATTATATCAAAAATGTTGGCCAATAACCAACTTACTTGGCACAAGAACCACCCAGGACCTTAGCGTTGGTGGCATCATCTAAAGACAGGTAACATCTGACCAAGGCAGGGACGTCATCCATGTGCTTCAATGAGTGGGTAGCATCTTGGGACTTTTCAACGTCCAAGACACAAGAGTACTTAGAACCACCAGCTCCCAGACAGTCACCTGGAGCAACGTAGCTGACAAAGTCCCAACCACATTCTGAGGTTTCCAACTCGTCTTCTTGGTTGAAGCAGAAACCATCTGCTCTGTAGATAGTACGAGGAACCATAAAGGTATAGTAGATTCCATTTGAGTAGTCTCTTCTGTACTTTCCAGTACGCTTGGTTTCTTGTGTGTTTAAGTTAACGGCAATGACTTCACCGGATTCATTCTCCACAGAGTGAACAACATGGTATTCATTAGCATTAGACTCGTAATTGTTACCTTGCAAATAATTCAAGACAACATCTGTAGGTGGAAGAATAGCAAACCCAGCATCATCATGATGGAAGGTGAAGGCATTAGCCAAACTCAATACAGAAAAGATAGATAACTTGCCAAATGAAACCATTATTGAATTTGTATCTGATCAATTAGATAAATGAGCAAATTTTTGAGCAAACCGGGACTTTTATAACGGATGTATTAATTAGAAGAAAAAAAAAACAATTTGGGCCAATGCCCATTACTGCTCTGTGGGTCCGATACGGTGTATGATTTTAAGCGCTGTGCGTTTAATTAATTGAAGGGTTGATGGAAATGATAAAAAAGATAGAAATGATAAAGTAAAGTTGGATGTGAAGGGTGAAGAATAAAGGTAGTTAGAACTTTTAAGTGTTTAATAGATTATAGGATGATGATGGATGATGTTGAGGATGGGTATATTGAGGTTCATTTGTTATGATTTTGACTATCCATTTGTATTGATGTAAGTTAATGTCTGTAGTCAGCTTGATTGGCTAAATGTAGTAGTGCCGTGCGTTGGCCAATAGGAGCGCATAATGAAAATTTTCTGTTTGGGATCGTAACCTGACATGTGGATGTCAAGTGTCAAGAAGAAGCTTTAGATGCACAAAGGGATGATGTAGTCTCTTACGGAGACTGACGTAAAGTGTAGACGGTTAAAGTGTATAGATGATTTACACAGTGTGTGAAATGTTAAGAGAAGTTTGATTGTGCTTTAAATGAGAAGAGCTATTAAGTTCTATCAAATGATGACTTGAAATATTTGACATTAGGAGCGAATGGTTTAATTGAATGCTAAGAATTTTATTCAGATTTTAGTTTAAAATAATCAATAGTAAATGGTAATGAATGTTCATTGAGGTAATTTATTTGACTAGACTGTAGATTTCCGCCCAATTAACGATCAAGTTTGATGGAAATCGGAGGTTTTATTCGTTATATTTTAACTTTAGGTATCAAAATAATGCACTTTGAACTTCAATTTTGTAATGAGGAGAATGGACTGATCTTTTTTTTGAATTCTCCATCCTGTTATCTATCCGTTTATATATTGAATCATTGAGCCGTGTAGTATTTTGAAGGTGGCTGAACAATCATTTGAAAGGTTATGGAGAGAATGAGATGACTTCTTTAAAAGTAATCAAGATTCAATCTAGAAGCTCATTGGTAAGATCGGCTTCAGAAGAAAAGATTTTAAGTACCATTGCTACAAACTGCTAAGAAATTATATACTTTCGGATAAAAGTTTGAGTAAAGAGTACAACCAGGGCAGGAGATGTACTACTTAAACACAGAATTCTCAGGTTGTACGAATCACCTTAAGTTCGTTCTTTTAAAAAATTTCAGTATAGTTCAGCATATTCGATAGAACAGGCTAAAACAATCTTGTATTTGTTTATCGGATCGATCTTGACCCGAGACTCAAAGTCCTCTTTATTCTAAAATTACTTACTTTCAAACTTCTAATCTATTTTCGATAGCTGAGCCTTCCCAATTCTTTAATAAGCTTTTGACAATAGGCTGCAAATTGGTGTCCCAAATAGGCATCATTACTATAATCAAATGAATAAGTGCTCTGTAAGCTAAATAATTGTGTCACTACTCGTTTATGCTCCCTGTCATGCAGATGTCACTACATTTTGGTGGCCAAGTGATATTCATGTAGATCTTGGGCTTGGCAGTAACCATTGAAAGTATTAGTAACTTTGATGAGAAAGTAACAGAATGGCTGTAGCCTTGATTGCTTCATCTTACAGAAGAGTATTGTAATTCTAATAGAATTTGATCTAGGTAGATCTCTACAAACTTCACAAACAACCATCATCAAGTTTATTTGGCCTTTATTCAGCCAACACTAGAATCGGATCAAAGATAGCCCAATCTAGCTTCTCCTTGCTATTTGTTTTATATCCTAAAACTTCTAACATCTTATCATACGTATTCTCTATAGTTTTGAATATTACAGTGCGGCTACAAATTAGCACCTACGATTTGATAGCACTGATAACTAAGAAGTAAAAAGAATATCCACCAGAATACTTGTATTTACCATCAATGCTCACCATTATATATTCATATTGCCCATTGAATATACATATAAATATAGATAGATTCATCTTCTATATCATTAAAGTCTGGTGTGTTTTATGTTCTAATCAGTTCCACGTTTCATATCAGCATATTAATTTTCAATTACGATTCTTCAACAAAACTATACAAAAACATCCACGAACAATTAGTTATATATCCAGATATCTCCACCACGTATTCTTCTCCTAATATCTCACCCCTCATCCAACCTTCTCTCTCCATCCTATCCAAACCCACCAATTCATCTAATCATCCCTTTTGTGAAATATTGCGGTACGGGCTAATTTTTCAGCCAATTTCTCAGAGTCAAATCATCGCGAAATTTATAAAGAAAGGTAACATTCACCTGTTTACTCCACATCCCACTATGTCCAAATTGAATATCCTTGTTATCGGTAACGGTGGCAGAGAGCACGCTATCGTCTGGAAGTTGGCGCAGTCCAGTACTGTTGCTAACATTTATGTTGCACCAGGAAATGGTGGTACTGGAACTGTTTCTAGCCAAGCTAATATTGTCAATGTTCCTCATTTATCAGGATCACCAAAAGATTTCGATGCTTTGGTTCAATTTGCTCAAGAGAAGTCCGTTGGTCTTGTTATTCCAGGTCCTGAGCAACCTTTAGTTGATGGTATTTCTACTGTTTTCACTAAGGTTGGTATTCCTGTTTTCGGTCCAAGTGCCCTTGCAGCAACTATGGAAGGGTCCAAGGCCTTTTCCAAGATCTTTATGGATAAGCACAGTATTCCTACTGCTCGTTTCCGCAACTTCACTGATGTTGAGGCTGCTCGTGAGTACATTAAGAAGGATGTTGACTACAGAATTGTATTGAAGGCTGATGGTATTGCTGCTGGTAAGGGAGTGCTCATCCCTCAATCGCAAGAAGAAGCATTAGCAGGATTGGATGAAATCATGGTTGCCAAAAACTTTGGCAGTGCTGGTGATGAGATTGTCATTGAGGAGTTTTTGGAAGGTGACGAGTTGTCGATCTTGACTGTTACCGACGGTTACTCCTTCTTCAACTTGCCTGCTGCTCAAGACCACAAGAGAATTGGTGATGGAGATTCCGGTTTGAACACTGGAGGTATGGGTGCTTATGCTCCAGCACCAATTGCCACTGCTGAGGTATTGAAGAAGATCGATGCTACCATTATCAAGCCTACCATTGATGGAATGAGAAGAGATGGATACCCAATGTGCGGTGTTTTGTTCACTGGAATCATGTTGACTCCATCTGGAGAACCAAAGGTATTGGAATACAATGTCAGATTTGGTGACCCAGAAACTCAAACAGTTTTGCCATTATTGACCAAAGAAACTGACTTGGCCCAAGTATTTTTAGCCTGTGCCGAACACAGATTGGACTCGGTTGTCATTGAGACCAAGCCAAACACTTTCTCCACCACTGTGGTAATGGCTGCTGGAGGATACCCTGAAGAGTATGCTAAGGGTGATGAGATCACCGTTGGAAATGTTGCTGAAGACACCTATATTTTCCACGCAGGAACCAGTCTCAAGGGAGACAAGGTTGTGACTGCTGGAGGTAGAGTTATTGCATCTACTGCCACAGCCTCGTCATTACGCGAGTCTGTTGACAAGGCATATGTGGGTGTTAAAGAAGTTAACTTCAACAAAAAGTACAACAGAAGCGACATTGCACACAGAGCTTTCAAGGATACCAATGCCAAGACTGCAATCACCTATGCTGACGCGGGTGTTTCTGTCGACAATGGAAACCTTTTGGTTGAACAAATCAAGGCCAAGGTCAAGTCTACACGTAGACCAGGTGCTGACAGTGACATTGGTGGATTCGGTGGTACCTTTGACTTGAAGGCTGCTGGCTACAAGTCCAGCGACGACACATTACTTGTTGCTTGTACAGATGGTGTTGGTACCAAGTTGAGAATTGCACAGATTATGGATATCCATGACACTGTGGGGATCGATTTGGTTGCAATGAACGTCAACGACTTGATTGTACAAGGTGCTGAACCATTGATTTTCTTGGACTACTTTGCCACAGGTAAGTTGGACATTGGTGTTGCGGCCAAGTTTGTCAGTGGTGTTGCTGATGGGTGTATACAAGCTGGGTGTGCGCTTGTTGGGGGTGAGACTTCTGAAATGCCTGGAATGTACGATGTTGGACATTATGATACCAATGGTACTGCCGTTGGGGCTGTGACTAAGGGTAAGATCTTACCTAAGTTGTCTGAGATGGGTGCTGGAAATGTATTGATTGGACTTAAGTCTGACGGTGTCCACTCCAATGGATTCTCATTGGTACGTCGTATCATTGAAGTGAGTGCGCATGACTATAAGCTGCCTGCACCATGGGCCAGTGGTAAGAGTATTGGAGAAGAATTGTTGGTGCCAACTAAAATCTACGTCAAGCAATTGCTCGACCTGGTTGCTCAAGACTTGATCTTGGGTATGGCACACATCACAGGAGGTGGGCTCGTGGAAAACATCCCTAGAGCCTTGCCTTGCAACTTGCAGGCCCAAGTTGACATTTCTAAATGGGAAGTACCTGAGATTTTCAAATGGTTTGGCCGTGAAGGAAATGTTCCACACGCCGATATCTTGAAGACATTCAACTTGGGTATTGGAATGGTACTTATTGTTGAACACAACAAGGTAGAGAAGGTATTAAGTAACTTACAAGCACACGGAGAAGATGCTGTTGTGATTGGACAATTGGTTGACAAGAAGGAGAATGAAGAAGGATGTATTGTTGAAAACATCGACAAGTTATATTAACCTGTCAACTGTGTATACTAGCCCCACCCCAAGGTCATAATTAAATGTATAAGAAAGAAAAAAAGAATCACATATATGATGGAAAGAACTAATCACAAACTATAAACGAGTAAATGTAAAGTAATACGAGTAACTAGTGACAACCGATAGATCCTTCTCACACCACATTAAAAATTTCACTATATCAAATAAGGTTAAAATATCCATAATTATTCCCAAGCATCAATCAACATCATCATCACTCACTTTAATACAATAGATGCGTTAATTGAACAGTTAGTAAAACAATACGAACACCTACATCTATTAAACATTTAACACCCCCTAGCATTATAGATGACATTAGATTAATCAGCCGTTGTTAGTGTGAAGGTATCACACATGTTCGCTTGTGACTGCACTTATTGAAAAGGTGTCTATTAGTAATACCGTTAGGGGACCAAAGGAAATTGTTTTTGTAACACGTGACACTACGTAATCAATAAATAATCAACGAGCCATTGAGATAAGGTATATAAGGTGAGGTTAGGAAGCCACTATGTGGAATTTAAGTTATAGTTTTCGCGTTAAGCCGTAGAGACCCGTAACCGACCTTGTTCCATTTTTGGTCGATTTGGAATTTGGGATAAATCTATTTGATAATACGATTTATTAGATTCTAATATTTGAATTGGTTTTCAAGAAGGTTCTTGAATTGATATTAAGAGGGAACGAAATACCAAAGTATTGCTTGAACTTTTATTACAAAGGATCAAAACATCACCAGACTCAAATATATACGAAGACATCATTAAAGCCTTACACCACAGTAAAGTATATTACCAGTTGCATTACAAATCGAAGGGCATCTCAGAAAAAATCCACACTCACCACCACAAATATATAAATTAATTTCACAGTAAGATGGGACTCTTATCGTTAGGTACTCCCCTTGACTGGGAGCAGTCGCGGTGTCATAACGACTGTGTTCGTGAGCATGGTATCTCGCAGTTGCTTAATCTGTTCCGTCAGCATGGGGAGCGTCAAAACGACAAATATCTTTGGGGAGAAGAGGTTGAGTATATGATTGTTGAACTTGATGAGGAACGCAAGACTGCCAAGTTAGCTATTGAGCAGGACCATGTGATTTCAGACTTGAACGATCCTCTCAAGTCTTTGGAAAAGCTGACGAGTAATAATATCTCGTTCCATCCTGAATATGGTCGGTATATGATTGAAGGTACACCAGCTAGACCTTATGATGGTGCTCTGTTACTGGACTATGCCTATGTCGAAACCAACATGCAGTTGAGAAGAGATGTGGCCAATGGCGAGCTTCCAAGGAACAACAAGTTGGTCACCTTGACCGCCTTCCCTAGATTAGGATGTCCTGGCTTTACGAGCCCGGAACATAAAGCAGGAGGACCAGCACTGCAGTCGCTCTTCTTACCTGACGAGATTATCAACCGGCACGTACGGTTCCCAACACTCACTGCTAACATCAGAAGAAGACGTGGACGCAAGGTTGCCATCAACTTGCCTTTGTACCCTGACGTAAACACAAAGTTGATTGATGATCTGATCCCTGAGAGATCGGAGTACGATACGGATGCCGAACCTGCTTTGGGCGCTCTGATTCCAGGTCATGTTTACATGGACTCAATGGGTTTTGGAATGGGCTCGAGTTGCTTGCAAGTCACAATGCAGGCTGCCGACGTGAATGAAGCAAGATACTTGTACGACACATTGGCTCCTTTAACCCCAGTATTGCTCGCACTCAGTGCTGCCTCTCCCATCTTTAAGGGATTCTTGGTCAACCAAGATGTAAGATGGAACGTGGTCAGCGGAGCTGTTGATGATAGAACTTTTTTGGAAACTAACCAGGAACCATTCAAAGGGTACCTGAGATACGGTGGTTTGGCACTTTGCGAAAACCTGTTGGCCAACATCGATGGGTTCGATGCTTCGAAATACGACAAGAGCGGTAACTACTCTGGCATAACTACAGACGAGGGCAAACCAGTTCAATACATTCCAAAATCAAGATACGATTCTATCGACACATACTTGGGAGACTCTAAATACTCAACCAAGTACTACAATGATAGCTACAACGACACATACGTCCCTATCAACGACAAAGTGTACGAACGTCTTCAAACTGAAGGTAAAGACATTGGAATGGACGCACAACTCTCAAAGCATTTCGCACATTTGTTTATCCGCGACCCCTTGGTAATTTTCTCAGAACGTGTTTTCAATACCGACGACACGTTGGATACCGACCACTTTGAGAACATCCAATCCACAAACTGGCAAACGGTTCGTTTCAAGCCTCCGGGATTATACCCTGCAGGTACAGACTTGAGCTCTAAACCAGGTTGGAGAGTCGAATTCCGTCCGTTGGAAATCCAACTCACTGACTTTGAAAACGCAGCTTACTCTAACTTCATTTCGTTGCTCTCCAAGGCAATTGTCAAGTTCAAACCGGACTGGTACATCCCGCTTTCCAAGGTGGAGGAAAATATGAAGACTGCGCACAAAGTGAGTTCAGTTCTCCAAAATAAGTTCTGGTTCAGAAACTTTGCTGGTTGGAACGTGTCAGGGTTGAAGGACTACAATTTGGAGTGGTTGTCTGCATTTATAGAAGGCAAGAAACCCACTTTCATTGCGAACGGTACTTCCAACGGGACCTCGAACGGATTTTCTGATGTTACTGGGGCTTTCCAATATTATACCGATGACATTATCAACGGCAACCACTCTCATCCTGGTTTAATCAACTTGGTTGTCAAGTTGTTAGCTACAGACTTGATCCCTAGCTTTACTGGCAGCAGCGAAGAACTCAAGGTGTACTTGACTAGAATCAAGTACTATTTGCTTTTGCTCAGTCGCAGAGCCACAGGTGAAATTCCAACAATTGCTCATTGGTTAAGAGAGAAGGCTGTAACCAGCAACTTGTACAACAAAGACTCTAAGATCTCTCAAGAGTTGAACTACAGCTTGGTAACAGATGTCTTGAGTGTAACGGAGTTAAAGGATACTCCTTTCTTGACAGAGTTGTTTGGTAAGGACATTGCTGAGTACTTGCTTTCAAGTTTGTAACACAGATATATTCAATTTAATAGAGTATTGATTATTTGAAACGTTTGCATAGATAAGCTTAGTATTATAATTGATAACTGGAGCTAATGGAAAGCATTGGATAGTGTTTCTCTCATGAGGAGGCGCTAGCTCCTAGGGTAAAGTTCATATTATTGGTTTTCAATTCTTTTTATCTCACTCGGAAATTATAGATCAAGGTTAGATACTATTGAATCAAATAAAGCTTAGAAAATGAAAAAAATTGTAAGATGTGTAATATAATGATTTTGTAGATTGATACGCTCCATCTACTCCATTAAGAATAGGGTTCATGAAATTGGTTTATTTTGGTGATATAAAAAACCTATACTGCAACAGTAAGGACAATAAACTGATATTTTTTAATAGGTTTTTGCAGCCATTTTCAAGAAATACAGTAAAAAAAAAATCATCATTTGATGAGTAATTTTGGATATCATTCTGGGATTTGTAAAACAAACTTACCTTGAGAGTTTCTGCTTTCCAAAGCTTGGATTGCTTTTGCATAATCCTTCAACTCGTAAACTTTAGAGATACCCAACTTCAATCTTCCAGAGTCAAGTCCTTCCTTTAAAACTGCAAACCAATGGTCCCATTCTTCGATTGTTGTGAGATAAGCAAAGATCGTAGGTCTACCAATAAAGATGTTTTTATCTGAAGTTAAGACGATGTCAATAGGGTCGATCAAACCAGATGCGTTACCGTAACTGACGAAAGTCCCCTTGCTTGCCAAAGAGTTGAACGAAGTTTCAAAGGTGTCTTTTCCGACGGCATCAAAAGTGGCATTTGCGCCTACTCCATTAGTGATTTCCATGACTCTGGATACAACATCCTCTGTAAGGTAGTTGATAGCATATTCGGCACCCAAATCTTTGGCTGTCTCATTCTTCTCTTCAGACAGAGTAATTGCAATTGCATGAGCACCTCTAGCTTGTACCAATTGAACAAGTAACTGGCCAACACCACCTGCAGCAGACCAAACTAGAATGAAGTCATCCTTCTTGACCTTGTAAGATTCTTCAATGAAACTGACAGCTGTCAAACCTGTGACTAAAGCAGCACCGTAACCCATCAATTGTTCGTCCGTGGTGGTGTCAGCAACAATAGAAATATGAGGATGGGACTCCTCAATCTTGGTGTATTGCGAGTAAGTACCAAAAGCACAGTAAGCAACCTTGTCTCCAAGTTTGAATTTAGTAACCTTATCACCAACAGCTACAACGGTACCCAGGCCTTCTCTTCCAAGAATATAAGGGAATTGCTCTGGACCATACAACACTGCTTTTCTGACATACGCATCCAAAAAGTTAACACCAGCAAACTTGTTCTTGATAATTACATCCGTTGGTGAAGTAATTTGAAGAGAGGGGACTTCAGCGTACTTGATAACTTCATGAGTTTGGCTGATGCCTTCGATTTGAATAGCTTTAAAAGTTGGGAGTGACATCTTGTTTAATTGGCTAATTCAGTTAAAGTAGTGAAAACATAAGAGACTTAAATAGCTGAACATACAATCAGTAACTTCTGATGGCTGCAAACTACGGTTGCAGCTAAAATGGAAATGCCAAGATCTAAAGGGCTCCAGATTCTACATTTGTCATCATAGTAAGGGTATACCGTTATCTCCAATTGGCAAGTGTCAGACATACAACTGATCTTCGGCGTTGTGTTGAAATCTTATCAATTCTTTAGAGTTAATAGTTGGTATTCCAACTAAACTAAGAGGTAACTAGTACTAGTTTATTCCCATCTACATCTTATGTCTCTATTACCAGTATACCACCCATCACTGGACTTTAAGCTTATAGAGTTTTGCAACCACCACAAAAACAATAATTGACTGATCAAGGACAAGTCAATTAGTCAGTAGTGGAGTTAGTGTTTCGGCAGTAGATATGAAGACTAATTCACTTCCACAGGATATTTGTTAACTGAGTACGGATTTATCTCTCTTTATATATATCTTACTATACAGTTGGAGTTTCAGTTGTATGAGTCAAATGAGTCAACGTTAGTTTTAGGTAAAAAGATCGGTTTTAGGGCTGAGTAATCACGTAGGTAAGAGTTTCATTACGGAGTTACTTTAAATGTGAATCTTGATTACAATGTTGCAGTAAAAAATTGGTGGTTTCTCATATATGGTCAGACCAAAGGGTAAATAGAGAATGTCTGACGAGAGTATAGGATGAATGTTTTTGATTACGGTTGATCAATTGCATTCTTTTAAATGATGTGTGGCTGTGTGTGTGTGTGTGAATGTTTTAGTGATCCATAAAGAATGTGAATACTTTTCAGTATTAGTTTTAAATATTAGGTGAGTAAAGACATTTTATATTTATCAATTGACTAACGAGTAACCTAAAATAGAGAGAACAGATTACTTATTGATTGCAAAGAGCATAAGAAGAGCAACAGTAGAAGAGCAACAATTAAAGACTCATGTTGAGTGTTATGTAGAATGTACTAATTATCGGCAGTTTAAGAGAATGTATACACAAATAGAGACGGAGCAATCACTTTAAAAACCACTCAATCGAGTAGACTCATCCTTAGACTCTTCAAAAAAAAACTAATCAAAAGCTCTTTTATGACAACTCTAAGCAAGCTTAACATGTCCATCTCTCAGCACAATCTCTTCTATTAACCCTTCTTTCAACTCTTCTACACCCCTAAATCTAACACTAATCTCCTATCATTAAAACTCACCCATCACTCTTTTTCCCCATTTTTCACCACCACAAAAAAAGCCTAAAATTTCAATTTAATTCACAAATATCTCTTACATGTAACTTGCCATCAATATCATGTAATATCTACTAAAAGTTTCAAGTTTGAATGTATTCATTCGTTTACTTGAACATTCATAACAATACCAAGAGATTTAAAACACTTTCATCAATATATACCAAGCACAAAAGAGTCCAAGAATTTAATCAACAAAAACCTATATCAACTAAAAAAAAAAAGTAGCAATAATCATCATGAATGCTCTCATATTTAACTCTCTTTACCTTTAGATAAACTATCACATTCTGTGTGCATTCTTTATAAACAATAACCTGATAATTGTATACTCCACATTCTCTTCAAAACAATCTACTTTAGTACTCCACTTGATCATTCAATAATCATTCAATAATCATTCAATAATCAATAATCACCACCATAATCACTAATTATCATCATCAACAGCCACTCCCTTTACAATCACTCCACCACCCCTCCATGAACACAAACTAAAAGAAGTGCGCCAAAAAAACAAAAGCTTCACTATTCTTCTCGCTAGAAAAGCTCATGTATTGTGTCCACACCCTCTATAAAAAAGTGCATTATTCAGCCTATTCTATATCTGAACACCCCTCATTAATCACTCAGTTGCATTGCGTACCCTGTACTTTTCTCCTCGTTATGTGGGCTCAGCACATATTCCTACAACCAGAATTGAGAATACTCCGTACTGCATTTTTCTCACCCTCTCACCCTATACTTAATCTATTCATCCCAGTACGAAATACTTTATATACTCACCTCTAATTACATCTCTTTTTTTTTATTCTATTTATCCATCCCTTTCACTCTCACCCTCACAACATCCCAATCTCTACCTTCAACCTTCAGCCATCAACCTTCCACCTGCTACTTCTCCCACGTTGAACTCTAACACACACTTCATCTCACTACGCGTCTCGTCACGAATTCCTTAACGATACAAAATACAAAAAAAAAAGTCAGCAAAAATAGTGACCGAAAAAAAAAGGATCTGACAGCCAGAAAAAGTTTGGCCAAAACACAGTTGACACGCTAAGTATTGAGTATTAGTGTATTTATCATAAAGGAATAGATACAAGGATGGGATTTCTAGATGAAATTAAGGCATTTGTCCATTCAATAACCACTGAAGATCATTATGCTTCCTATGATTCTCCATATAAGAACTCTGTTATAAATTCAGGTAATATTGTGGGACGTACAGGAAGTGGAGCTAATGGTAATAATAGTCCTAATGGGGCTGGAAATGGCGGATCACGTCTTCACGAACTTAACAGGTTAACCAATATCAACAATAGTTCAGCCCAGTCTTTAGTTGACAATGGTGCTGGAGCTGGTGGATCGGCTAATGGTAGCAACACCAACTTCAACTACCGTCCAGGATTCCGCCTGTCATCGTCCAATTTCAACTCGACGACAGATTTATCGATGCAAACCTTGAATGCTGCTGGACAACCACCGTTACCTAGTATCGATTCATTATGGGATAGAATCGAACACTGGATCGAAGAAGAATACCCAGAATTGGACGACTACTTGAATGATGGTGTGACTACAGCAGACTTGAACGAATTCGAGAACGACTTGGGATGCGGGAACTTACCAACAGAAGTAAGACAGTTCTACAAAAGACACGACGGACAATTTAGAGGAGGCAAACCAACGGGATTGATCATGGGTCTTTCACTCTTGGACTTGGAACTGATTGTAGAAGAATACGCCATCTGGTGTAAAGTAGCAGACAGATTGGAAAGACAACAACGTTTAGTGCAAAGCCAACAATTCCAACAACAACAACAGAAGCAGACTAGCTCGTCTGCTGCTGCGGCAGCCTCGGCTGCATCTCCAAACGGAGGGTTCTTGGCAAACCAAAGATCTATTCCACCAAATTCTATCCAACCATACTACTACCACAAGGGATGGATTCCCTTATTAAAGGATGAAATCGGTAACCAGATTGCACTTGACGTGTCGCCGGGACCAAACGGAGTATGGGGACAAGTGATTATTTTCGGAAGAGACTTTGACACCAAATTGGTGATTGCACAAAGCTTCTCTGAATTCATCTACCAATATGTTACTGACTTGGACAATGGAAACTACGAGATTGACAGTGCTCAGTTTAACGAAGACACTGGGTTCTTGTCGAGCGAAAGAAACGACGACTACATGATTGGAGATGAAGACGAGGACCAAGGTGAATTAGCCTTCTATGACCGTGACGGTAAAGAATTTGGTAAGGGTGCAATTAAAGGTAGAATAAACTATGTGGACGTGATGAAGAAGAGGGCATTGAAAAAGTACGGTTTGACGGAAAACTATAGCACGAACTTTACGCCGCCACGCGTTGCAAAGAAGATGCCACCACGCAAGACTGCTGCTTCCAGCGGCAGCGGCAGCGGTACACCATTACGTGAAAGCAGCCCTGTACCATCTGGTCTGGGTACAAACAAGAGTGGCGTCGACAAGACTGCCTTGATCAACTTGGATGGTTCGAACGTAGCATTACCTAAGGAAACACTTATTGACGACAAGAGCGATAAGAAGGTAGAGGAAGTCAAGAAAACCACACCAGAAAAGAAGGTGGAGAAGGTGGAAGAAACAAAGAAAGAAGAGGAGAAAAGTAAAGAAGTAAAGGTTACTGAAGAAGTAAAGGATAAAGAAGAAGTTAAAGAAAACAAAGAAATTACTGAAGAAGTTGAACTTAAAGATGATAAAGAAGACAAGCAAGATAGCAAAGAAACTAAATAGTGAATACTTATTATGTTGAGGTGTAGAGAGAGAATAGATGATTTCTACACTTTATTTGAATTTGAGTAGTTTATAGGTAGTGGAGAGGGATGAGAGTAGTGTAGTTAGGAAGAGAATGAGGAGAGATTTGAGGAGAGAGAGGGATTAGAATTGTGGGAGGCACTTGGTAATGAGAAATGACAAGTAGAGGGTTGAAGAATACGACTGGAGTAATCTTATAGTAGAGTATCTGAGGTCGTAGTTTGAAGTAAGCATTCAAGTGTTGGATATTAGGAGTATTTACAACGAGTTTCAGTCATTCAGAGCTTAAAACGTAGAAGTTTAATGGGACGGTATTATCTTTGAAGATGAATCTAATACTATCAATGAAATGGATTATAGAAAAGATGTTATGAATAACCAAGTTGAAATTAGGGTGAAACGGAGTTATGTTAGTATAAAGTAGTACTAAAGGATTGTATTTATAAGTAAACGGATGAATATCTATTCTAATATAATTTAATACGTTAATCTTCCACTCTTCTTTTATCACTTCTTCTTCTCACTAAATCACCTTGCTAAAGATGAGGAAAGGTTTCATCAAAATATTCCTTTCTTTATTTAGAATCTTCTACAATTCAACCCATCCTATCCTAACAGCTCTACTTGACTCAAATCATCAATAAAATTATCAAATTTCATCCAAATTAGTTTCGTATCATACTCCATTTAACCACCATAATCATCTTTGAATATCTTTAATTTTTTGCAATCAAAATCAACATGAATTCTTCTGGTTATTGGGATCAATCCAGTATTAATTATCAATCAGAGGGAGTTGATTTGAATTCTCTGTATCAGAGGTATGATAGTCATGTATTTGGATCGTCTTCTGCAGATGCAGTTGCTACTTCTCTGCATGTAGATGAGCATGAACTACAGACACAAGGAGTTATATCACAAGATGAAATTATGGAATCTCTTTCATCTGCTAATGATACTCACCAGTTTATTGATTCGGTGGAGGTAAGGCAGAGTGAGATCTCCAACTTGTCGAATCCTTATGATTTTGATCTAGAGCAGAATTCCATCACTACAGATAGCGCCAATCATAGAATTGATGTTGCGCAAGATGATGACGAGGATGAGGAGAATGAAGAAGTGGGCGAAGAAGGAGACGTGGGTGATATAGTGCAACCTAATTTGGAACAGATCCAACGTGTTTACTATACAAAGGGACTAGAGGAATTGGAATCACTCCAACTACTTGATCTCTCACCATTAGCCAACTGGAAACTCTCTTCACAAAAGCAAGGGTTTGGATTGAGTCAATTACGAGACGATTCTCCTGATTCATACTGGCAATCTGATGGTAGCAATGATAGTTCAAGCAATAATACCAACACCAATAATAACAATGCAAATGCTATTCTGAATAACCAATTGAACAACCCACACTCAATAACCATCCAATTCTCGAAAAAGGTATCACTCGAAAGAATATCGATCTTCACAAACTTCTCTCTAGATGAAAGTTACACACCATCAAAGATCAAGATCATGGCTGGAAGTAGTGATGGTTGGGACCTTACAGAAGTATGTACTGTTAATTTCAGTAAACCAATAGGATGGTCCCATGTGATCTTCAATGCAATCCGCACAGATGGCGTGCTCAAATGTTTCATGGTTAAACTAGTAATCTTAGCCAATCACCAAGATGGAAAAGACTCACATATTAGGGCCATCCGATGTTTTGGAAAGAAAACAGCCAACTCAACCTCAATCAACCACAACAATAATGTAGAGATGTTTCCAGATTTGAGCATGGGTAGTGCTATAGTAGCAAACCATAACAACACTATTAATTCTGGACTTAATATAAGTAATCCAGGTAACAATAGTGGATTAAGCATTAACACTGGAATAAGTCAAGGATTTAGTGGATCTGGAATCTCACTAAACCACCGTAACCATTCATTTGGATTTAGTGATAGTGAAGATGAAGACTTGGATAGAAATACAGCTAAGATATTGGGGAATGTGAATGAAAAGATTGGGTTTAATGGGTATCAGAGTTTAGAGATGAAGAGTGTTTCTAGTATAAGGTAATATTCTTCTTTAAAGAAGGAGGAGGATGCTTAAATGAATTCTTATAGAGGAAAAGCAAACCAAAGAATAGATTGGATGAGTTGTATTATAGAACTAAATAAAAATCAAAGAATCATTGAGACTTGGTCACATTTAAGCATTGATCTTTAATGAGAAATCAACAACACCAGTTCCTTGATGAATCGAAGAAGTTGAATAAATATCAATGTCATTACATAAGTATCCACTCAAGTTATGGATTGTAAGACCACCGGAACATTCGAGTAAGAACAGTTTACCTTCATGTTTCTTCTTTAAAGTTTTAGCTACTTCTCTCAATTCATCACCTTTGAAGTTATCCAACATGATAATGTCAGCACCAGCATTGATAGCTTCGCTTGCGTCTTCTTCAGTTGAAACTTCTACTTCTACTTTAATTGCAAATCCACATACAGATTTAGCTGATTTCACAGCTTGGGTGATCGAACCAGTCGATGTGATGTGGTTATCTTTCAACATCACCATTGAACTAAGATCGTATCTGTGGGTGTCTACTCCACCAACCAACATGGAATACTTTTCCAATTGTCTTAAGCCAGGAGTAGTTTTTCTAGTACCAGCAATTATACCTGGGTATCCAGCAGCTTCAGCCAATTCCTTTGTTTTACGAGACTGAGTTGCAATACCTGAAGATCTAGCTAATAAGTTAAGAGCAGTTCTCTCAGATAAAAGGATCTTGTTTGCAGGGCCAGTAACAACTGCGACAATAATCTTACCACCTTTTGAGTTAAGTTCATCTTCAGTAACTTGAACACCTTCCTTATAATTCCACTTCACAGAGAGCTGGCATTGATCAAATACCTCTTGAGCAAATGGAATACCAGATATCACACCAGCCTGCTTCATATAAAGACTGGCAGTTTCAGCTTTATCACCAACAACAAACCCACCGAAATCAAAAGAAGGAACATCCTCAGTAAGATACTCGGTGATTTGAGACTTCCACTTACCGTTAGTGGCTAAAAGATGTGAATAAGACATGGTTTATTGAATGGTTCGTTCTTATAAATAAATTGAAAATTTGAGAAATGGGGAAAAAGCATTGGATGATTCGTGGAGATCATTGTTTGTGGATAGAAGGATAGAAGGAACTTGGATTGATATTTGTGTGATTTGAATGAAGGTTGAAGTGAGTGATGTTAGTATGGTAGATTCAAATGAGAAGATAGATGAGAAGGTTGAAACTAGTGAAGATGATAGAGTAAATGAGTCATCTAGTAGGTTCATATCCAAGCTCAATACAAAGACAAGACAGATGAAGGTATCCAAACCTAAAGCAAAGGTACAATCGCTTCTTGCTATTGGTAATACTATGAAAAGCACTACATGTTCAATATGCCAAATGTCATATCATCCTCATATTGCTCAAGATAAAGATCTTCATAATAAATACCACTCACAATATATGAATGGGATACAATGGCCAAATACACTAGCTACTAAACCTGTTGAAAAGTTCACTATTTATAAGAAAGATACACTGACACAAGTCAATATCATTTCTATAGATAAACAGAATAAACGACAGGTGAGTAAATGCAGACAACTTCTTGGAATGGTGAATCAAGAACTTAGTTCACCTATTGATTCCGAAGAATGGACTTTAATAGAAAAGGAACTGAGTAAAGCATTTGTCATTATCATTAATGATAGAGCTATAGGAGTTGCTTCTACAGATACAATTACACTGGGATTGTGGATGAGATATAAGAATAAAGAGATTGTACCTAAACAAGAGAATAAACTGATTAAACTTGGAATATCAAGAATATGGGTACTGCCAAAATGGAGAAGAAATGGATTAAGTGAAAAGTTACTACAATGTGTATGCAAGCATTCAGTTTATGGAGTAACTTTGAAACCAAGAGAAATTGGGTTTAGTCAACCAAGCAGTATGGGAACTGAACTAGCAAAGAAATTTAATGGAGTGATCCATAAAAGTGGAGAGGTATTAATACCAGTTTATAATGAATGAGGTGATTGAACAAAGGTGAATGAAAAGATTGAGATTAATGTTAAAGAGGAGTGAGCTTCGAGAGAATAACGAAATTAAATAGAAGATCAATAGGATAATAATAGAGTAATGAACAATATTAGATTATTAAGTAACTAGAAACAATTAATGTGGATAACAGTACATGTTTCAAATTATTAGAAACGCAATGCATATTCCCTTGAAGTATCAAATATTGAATCAGGTCTACAAATCCTTATGAAACATACAACTTGATCTAATTTAAAATCAATTCATTTCTATTTACTTAACAAGCAGTCTTGCTTTACTTGTATTTCCCTCCTAATAACATCAGCTGTCTCTCCACTGCTTCAATCTCGCTCGCTTCGCTCACCAGCTTGCTGGTTTAATCAGCAAAAACAGTCTGCCCACCTGCAACAACAACCAAACCCTCAACATAACTATACAACCCAGCAGTCAATCCTCCATTCACCAATACCTTAATACCTCTAGGTAAACTTCCCTTAAACAAGGCTCTTGGACCTTGTCCCACAAACAACTTATAAGCAGTCCTTAATGTATCTCTGTAGATCATTTTACCATTCTTCAGTTGCAAGTGTGTTTTAATTACATCCAATGGTTGTGTTAAAGTGACTACTGCAACCAGTGATAAGAAGTGGAGTCCAATCAGTTGTAAAGCAGTATGTTTGTGTCCAAACCAACCTTGTTCTCCTTCAGTAGATACCAGGTGTGGACTGATAAGTTGTCTAGTAGCATTGTATGTCCATATCCATGCTGTCAGAACAGCTACTTGACGTACCATTGTAATACATGTACCAGCAGTGAAAGCAGAAATACCCTTGAGCTTGTACATTTCCTTGACTGTACCTGAGAATGTGAGTGAAGGTGTTTTGTTGTACTTGATCTTGAGTGCATCGATTTCTCCAGTGTGGTTATGGTGTGTGAAACGTGAGTGCTTGTGTCCCTTATATTGAGACATGAGTTCAGATGTGAAGTATGCATGTGGTGATACATATTGTTTCTTGAAGATATTCTGCAGTATAGCTTTGGGTGACCCATGGTTAACGTGACCCTTAGAATGGGTTGTTGTTGGGCCTGTGTGACTAGTATGTGAACCTCCAGCCTTTGCTCCAGTTATATCATACTTCCAATCACTATTCAATTCATTCTGTAAAGTCATATTCTGGATCATAGTCACTTTAATATTCTCAAAGGGAATAAGTACCAATGTTTCAAAGAATGCACTAATCACCCCTGCAATGACTATCCTTGGAGCACTGGACTTCTGAGGATGTCCATTATGAGACTCAGTACTCATAAACTTCAGCAGCCAATTGTACAGTATAAGTCTAGTCAGGTTCTTAAGAACTGTACCTAATACCAAAGCACTACCACCCTTATACAACTGACCCAAAGTCCTAGGATAATTCCCTGGATGCTTCCAAAGGTTCATATAATTGTTATTATTCAATTGCTGTTGAGTCTTAAGAAAGTCAAGTGGATAAGTGATAGTAGATGTAACTCCACTAGCAGTACACCCAGAGACCAAAGCTATCAATAAATTATCTGACATTATAACTGTTTACAAAATTGACTAGCCCTATAACCTTCTTCCTAAAGAATAACAAGAATAACCTTCTATCTACCTCAACTTTGCTGCTCTTCGTTTTGTTGCTTTCGATTTTTCGGCATATGCAAATGATATTAAAGAAAAAGGCACTCACAACGAAATGAATGAGACGCGTAGTGAGCCGTCGACTCCTGCTAGGGATCATCTACATTTAGTTCAGACGAATTCAGTAGGTCGTTCTATTACTCCTCGAACCAGAAAACTTATTCCTGTTCATTTACCTCCTTATGAATTACCTCAAGTTACTGCAAGGTTAAGTTTAATAAGACCAAGGTCGAGACTGTTACAACAACAACAGCAGCAGCAGCAACAAAAGAGAAAACGATTGAGCCAAAATGATGAATACAAGAGATTACTAGAGAATGATTTCCCTAGAAGAAGTAGAAGAAGATCATCGATTATAATGACTGAATCAGGAGATGTTGCATACGAACCAAATTATCAAGGACCAATAACAATAGACTACCTTCGATTTTTTTGTAAGATCCTGGTTAACCAGAGAGAAAGAGAGAAGAAGAAATCGGAAATAACATCTGACCCTTCATTACCATTGCCTAATGATACAACTAAATCACCATTTTTAGAAGATGAAGTTCATGAAAGTCATGAAAGTCAAGATGACTATGTTTATAAGGAAAATAATGAAGGAGATGAAGAGGTATTGAATGATGAACTGGATATTCAAATTGAAGAATCTGATGATGATGATGATGATCAAATAAATAATCTACATGATGAAGTAGAAGATAATCTACATGATGAAGTAGGAGAAAGATATGAAGTCAAAAAACCAAAGGAAATGTCATATTTGGAAAGAATCTTACATGCTCGTCGTATGAAACAAATTAAGAAAGAGGTTCCATCAGAAGAAAATCCACAGTTTGTTATTCAAGATAGAAGTGAAATCACTGATACCTTTAGAAGTAATCAGTACAATGGACTTCCTGAACAACTTGATGTACCTAATCAATTCCGTCTGATTGAAGAAAGTTCCCAATCATATATTGATACCCCACCTCAAAAACAAGATGTTCTTTACCTTAGTGATAACCACAGACCGCCAAGTGGACATAGTATTCCTAGCACGAGTAATTTGAGTACCCCTGCAACCTTCTCATTCCCTCAACCAACACAAATTCGAGATGATTCTTTTGACCAAGAAGCTGCAAGATTAAATCAAGAAACAACAGATCATGATTATGATCGTAGATTCCATGAAGAAACTCAAGCTTCTATATTAAATGAGTCAATAGATCAAAGAACATTAAATGAGCCAGAAGATCAACGAATAGAAGAAAATGAAGACCAAAGGTCAGAAGAGCCCGGATTATTTCTATTCAATAATGATCTGAGTGATGAACTAATCCCAAATGATAACACCGAACCGGAAACCCAAACTGAAACATTAAACAATTCAAGAATCTTACAAGGATTGAATCTCAATTCGGATAGACCTGTAAGGGAATCAGAGTCTCCTTCTAGTCCTGGGATTATTCAAGAAGAATACACTTTGGATAATAACATCGAAAATAGTCTCTTTGAGTCATCCGATGAATCTGAAACTTTACCATCTCCACCTGCAAGTGTAGGTGGAAATATAGGAGTAAACCTTATTGCACCTTCAATACGGATCCCACACACCAGCACAAACATAAATGCAGACACGAACACAATGCTTTCGCTCAAAACAATTAAGAACTTGGTTACCTCTGTACGACACTACGATAATGAAGGACCTAGGAAAAGAATGCCAAACATAAGCAATACGATATACACCGATATCCAGAAAAAGTCTAGCGAGTTTTTGGGTAGCATGATGCAAGACTTGTCAGCATACGCAGAACATCGTAACAGCGAGCAAATTGATATCAGCGATGTGTTGCTTTTACTAAACAGAATCAAGTTTGGTGAAAACAATGTTGATGAGATATCAAAGCTTGCACAGAACTTTTTACCATTAGAGTTGTTAATTGCATTAGATAATGAGTTAACAAGAACAAACGATGACTTGGACTGAATGAAACTTGAACGTTGATAACTTTGCTGCGCAGGCCGATTGCAATAGAATAATCGAAAAACATTCACAGGTCCGCTTGCTACTTTTAATCAAGGATCACAAGTCTTATTAAGACTTTGTATAATTATGTACTAATATCCTAAATGGAAAAACTATTTACAATCAGAAGGAAGAGATTAAGTTACTTGAGTTGTAGCATCTCTCTGTGCTCCCTTCACTAATTTGTACAACTCAAAGATCGCCGCTGGAGTAACACCCTGTATTCTTCTCGCTTGACCTATTGTTCTTGGTTGAATTGTATTCAAGAGATGACATGCTTCGTATGAAAGTTTGATACTACCTTCATTGGTATATTCGTAGTTTAAAGGTAACAACAAATTCTCATCAGCTTGGTATGCACGCAAGTGCATTTCTTCTTTTCTCATCCATGGGTCATACATAGACTCCACGTCTATCTTATTTGCCAATCTTCTACTGATATTCTGGTATGCTTCAGGAAGACTACTTCCTGTTAATTCGCCCAAGTGTGGTGCGATATCATTCATCAGTATTCCTTGGTATGAAAGTAATTTCCATCCGTCAACTACTGTTGTGTTATTTAAGTCCAGTGTTAATCCTTTAAGAACTGGTGACCATTTATGTCCTGAAAGTGAAACAGTCTTTAAATGTTCTTTGATTTCTTCAAATTGTTTGGTTTCTCTTGTGAAATGTTCCCAACGTTCATCTCCAACGACTCCAGCAGTTCTACCAAGTTTGGTTAACCGTGTGTCTGCATTGTCAGAACGAATAGAAATTCTAAATTCAGATCTCAGTGTAAACATTCTGTATGGTTCTTCCACTCCCTTTGTGATTAAATCATCAACCAATACTCCCAAGTATCCATCTGCTCTTGAAAGTATTAATGGTGGTTTCTCTGAACTAGCTAAACCAGCATTTATACCTGCAAGACACCCTTGTGCAGCTGCTTCTTCGTATCCAGTGGTACCATTGATTTGACCAGCCAAGTATAAACCATCCACCAACTTGGTTTCTAAAGTCAGCTTTAATTCTCTTGGGTCTACGTAATCATACTCAACACCATATCCTGGTTGCACCATTTTTACATTCTCACATCCAGGCATTAATTTGACTAATTTCTCTTGGAGATCTTCTGGCATGGTACATGATATTCCATTAGGATATACCAAATCAGTATCTAATCCTTCTGGTTCCAACCAAACATTGTGTGATTCTTTGTGAGGGAATTTGATAACTTTCGATTCGATAGAAGGACAGTATCTAGGTCCCTTAACTGTTTCTCGAATATGAATGGACTTGTCCAAGTTTTCTGCTATTAGGTTATGAAATTCTGCAGTGGTTCTTGTCATGTGGCACTGGACTAATTGGTCTTCTAGCAGTACTCTATCATTCATATATGACATTGGTTGCGGTGGGATATCTGATGGTTGAACAGCCAAGTTTGTATAATCTATAGTCTTACCATCAAGACGACATGGTGTGCCTGTTTTTAATCTACCTAAACGGAATCCAGCATCATCAAGTGTTTTAGATAATCCAAAAGTTGCACCTTCTCCAAGACGACCTGAAGGGAAGCATTTAAGTCCAATATGAATCTCTCCACCAAGGAAAGTACCTGTAGTTATAACGATTTTATTAGATCTTAAAACACGGCCATCTTTAAGTATAACTCCACGTACTATACCTTGTTGTCTTCCATTATTAATAATCTCTTTTGGTTCAATAATGATATCTTCAACTTCTGCTTCTAATACCAGTAGATTATTATACCCAAGGATTTCCTTTTGCATTTCCTTCAAATAAATATCACGGTCAATCTGTGCTCTTGGTCCATGGACTGCTGGACCTTTGGAAGCATTCAATATCTTGAAGTGAATACCTGCTTTATCTGTTATCTTGGAAGATACACCATCTAAAGCATCAACTTCTCTGAGTAAAGTACCTTTACCAACACCACCCATCAGTGGGTTACACAGTGCAGTACCTATCTTACTTATCAGTGGAGTAATAAGAGTTGTTGGAGTACCTGATCTAGCAGATCCAGTAGCTGCTTCACAACCAGCATGCCCACCACCAACAATTACAACCGGATGAAAATCCAGTTCAAAAAGTTTCTTGGATAGATCAGCATTGATTGTAATAGACCGTCTCTGAACTTTAAACGGTAAAACCCTCGATAAACGAAGCATTCTATAATTGATTTGAAATGATAATTTTTGGCTATGAAATTTTGGTATTTTTCACAGCCAAAAATTATCTCATCTCATCATTATCATCATTATGACCAAAGACCCTAAAGTAAGCGTTGTTGGAGACGATTTAGAGGATGGCTTGGATTACCAAGTAGAACTTTCTGATACTGAGGATTATGTTGTATTGGATAAATCAAAGAAACAGTCTACAGAAGAAGCACTGGGTGGGAAGAAGAGGAAACCAAAGTCTTCAAAGTTACAAGACAAGAAGAGGATAAAGATGGAAATCGACACTCAGAAGAAGAAACAGTTATCTTTGGAAACATCACCAGAGATCATTACAGAATATATCAATAATAGAATCAGAGGAGCTAATTCTGAGCTTTCAACATTGGAACTCTCTGAGCTCTACTTGAATAAAGCTGATGTGAGATCCACCTCTGATTTCGAAGAGGCAAGAAGTTTGGATAACTTGGATAAGTTCATTAATGGTAAGTTTAAGAATATGTTACCTTCAAACAAGAAGAGTAAAAGTAAAAAGAGTAAAGGTGGAAAGGAATCAACTATAGAAGAAACTGAAAGAAAGTTCATTGCCATTTTGAGTATGTCTGCTATCAGAGCTTGTGACGTTCATCGTTCAACTAAAGATATTACTGGATCGTCACTTAAGATCATAAATAAGAACAAAATAGAAGTTGACCTTAAGTTGGTTGGAACTACTACATCTAGAGTGTTATGCTGTACACCAGGAAGATTATCTAAGGTATTGAACACTGAAAACTCGGGATTGAAGAAACTGGAAATTAAAATCTTAATAATGGATAACTCATACTTGGATACCAAATTACAGAATGTATGGGACTTGAAGGAAACTTTAGAGGTATTGAAAGAGTTGACTCAAGAAGGGTCAAAGGTTTATTTGTACTAGAAGGATGAACAAAGGAACACTTATTTGGAAGATCTCTCTAACTTTATAATTACAATAAAACATTTTCACATAACTTTCAGGTCTAAGACCCACCAAGTTGCCGAAGGGGGCGACTCGGTTTACATTAAAATCTAGAGTTTTCTGTATTTACCTTCCACAGACTTTATTCTAATATTTTGATAGTTTAAATACTCCGTCATAAAAACATCTCTATATGTCAGTTTGAACACTCAATGGAGTATAAACCTTATTGCTTGATTTATAGAATGCAATCACATCTTTGTGAATACGATCAGATGATTCGAGCTCAGATTTATAATCACTAACGCCTGCAAATTGTAATAAGAATACCTTATTGGCATAAGTCTGTTCGTTTTCTTCACCTGATTCTTCAACTAATTGCTTTACCCAGTCATTTTTTAACGTCACATACCTCGAATTGAAGAAGAATTTAGTATACTTTTCTCCAGAAAGTTCTTGTGAAAATTGGTACAAGGTAGAACATAATTGGAGAGAAGGTCTATTCACCTCGTAATCAATAGTACCTTCAGATTTGAGTGTTTCAGTGATGGTCTTCTTATACTTATCACCTATTTCTTCGAAAATAAACTTATTAGTTTGTGATATTAAGTCTCCAACCTTTTCCTTTTCATCTGTGGCATCCTTAGGGAGTTTAGTATCAAGTAGCAACAAGATTTCTAAGAAATAATAATGTGAACTAGTTGTTGGTTTGATGCTCGATTCAATTTTTGAAATAAAATCTTTAATGTTTGAAATAAACTTTGTGTTTAAAGCTTGCTGTAAGTCTTTAAATGCTTTATCTAATTGTAATGGGTCGAACCATTCAACGCTTTGTAAATTCTTACGTATTTTACCCACAATTGTAGATCCTTCCTTTTCTTCTATTTGAACCAGTTGAACAAAATTCTCATATTTGGAAAACCAAACAATAATCTGTTCAACTGAGTTCTCTGTAAATTGTTGCAGCATTGAGAGTTGTGCAAGTTGTATCAAGTACTTATCCAAGTTTTCATCAACCAACTCGGTTAAATTACTACTAAACATTAATGGTTGATTGCTTGAGGATTGTTCTTTCGAATGTTCTTCAACAAGTTTTGAAAGTTTCACCAAATCTTCAAAATGAAGATCAACAATACTCAAGACATCTGTAACTAACTGATTGAGTAATTTAGATGTATATTTATGACCTTCAGGTTTTGTGAGGAAATTAATAACATGACTATTTTCTTCCACTGCACCTTCTAATGATTTTAAGGCAACAATGAAACTGTGAAATGTTGTTAATTTAGATTCTAATTCGGAACTCAAAGTGATCTTCTTGGTTACATTATTGAATATCACTTCAAAGAATTGTTCAAATTGGTCTTTTGATTTCTCAAAGGTTAAAGCATTAGAAAACTTAATAGTTTCTCCTTGAAACCAATTTGTGAACCCAATAGTGGCAGATGCTGGCCATGGTTTTAAATATTGTTTCAACCCTCTGGTGAGTTCATTGTTGGGGTTTTTGAAAAATGTGTCAACATATCTTGCTGTTGTTTCAATGTATTTGAAGATAACATAGTACGAATTTGAAGTTTCTTCTTTTAAAATGCGGTGGATATAGTCGAATCTTAATTGAACAAACTTGGATGCTATTTTCGGTAAGGTGTTCAACAGTGACAGTTGTAAGATTACATATGTCAATAAGTAATTTGAGATTGGCAGTGTCTTTTGGTTATACAGTCCTCTTACACTGAATGTTTCTGATTCGTAGTTTTCTCCAGCAGATGCGGAATCCTCTTCTGTTCTTTCTTCATCTTCGTATTCTTCTTCCAAGTTATCATTCAAGCTGAACCTTTGATTCGAGCTGAATTTATCATTTGATCTATAAGAGCTGTCAAATAAGTTGTATAATCTTAATTCAGATTCGATAAATTGAACCAAGTTCTTTTTCAATGAATAGAACTTATTCAGAATGGCTTGGTTCTCTTTAAGTACATCTTTGAAGACAACTTCTATAGTATAATATACTTTTGCATAATAGACAAAGTTCGATGTATGCAATAAAGGCAGTTGTCCAGGGGTTGAGTGACAAGTTTCTATTTTCAAATCAAGTTTGATTAGCTTATTATAAATAAGATCTCTTAATAAAGTATCCTTTGATCTATTTCTTGCATCATGAGCCTCTCTATCTCTAACACTTGCATTATACTTAACAAGTGGACTCAAATTAGTATTGAAGTGAGCAAACTTGACTGGTTTATATGACAAATCAGTCAATTGTGCATCGATCCCATTGGTAGTGGTATACATGCTATCGATATCTTCTGCAATCTTAATCAAGTTACGGTATTTATTACCAACAAGAGAAAACAACTCCTGCTTCAGAGTAGCAATGCTATGACTATACTCTTTACGTAACTGTTGGATTTCAGGTATAGATAAGTGGGCAAAGATGTCATCCACCGTAGTGAGAGGTGACTGCACCAACTTACTTGCAAGTCCATTCATGTTATGTGTTGTTAAAAAGTTTAAATTTGTTGATGCGAATTTTATATTCAGAGATATTTTGGTGTGGAAGGAAGGTTGGTAATGTGGTAGATGATGCAGAGTAGGGAAGTAAGTGGAAGTAATTGGGCTGTCGGTTGAATAGTTAATGGTCATAATAGTGTTATATAAGAGTTCATGGGTATTTATCTAGCAAAATTTCGTTAATATGAGTGAACTTCAATACACTGTAAGTGCATATAATGAACAGACTATGATAGATGGGTGAAATGTTCAAGAGATGGGTGAAGAATTGATACTTTAACAGCCCATTCACCTGAAAACTAATAGTCAATGTTGTATATAGAATATCTGACCAGAAATACTAAACTTACCTTCAGTTTATGTTCCATTTGATTTACTCGTATCAATTTGCAGCCACACATCTTATTTCATAATATGACTCAAGAGTAGATAAGGGTAGTCAGATACTTCATAGTTTTAGTGTATTTTACTTAGATGTTCTGATTAAACTAGCCTAAAGGGTTAGTATAATTGACGTGACCAACCTGAAGGGTTGGTTACTTCTGTGTAAATGTAGTTTGATGTCAACGTATCCGTTGATAAGTCAACTTTTAGTATTACTGTCAAATATCCTAAAACAACCTAAAGTAAGATATCTATTAATCTCATACGTTCCTTCTATCCTTCTGTTCTTCTACTCTTTTTCCCTCTCTTCTCCATTCTTTTACTTCATATCCTTCATCTAACATTATCCACTAAATACTATCATTTATGTACATTATAACAAACAAGCATACTTTATATCACAATTAACTGAATAATAATCTCTATAACTTAACTTAAGTGCAAACAGCCCACACCCCCTCTTATTCTAATACTTCAGTATAATCTTCGCACGTTTGCTCAGCGTAAACTGACTCATTACCAATTGACTCATTATCGTCTCACATTAACTTCAAAAATTATAAAAGGTTAATTAAACAACAAATTCTGACCAACAAGAATACGTACAAATGGCCAAGCTAACGTTCCGAGAACAACTCGAAGGGTTCCCTGTAGGACAGATCCTTGTTCTATCAATTGCCAGGTTGAGTGAACCTATTGCATTTACTTCATTCTTCCCATACCTATACTTTATGATCCGTGACTTTGGAATCGCTAAAGATAAAGCTGAGATCGCAACGTATTCTGGGTATTTGGCGTCTGCGTTTGCCTTCTTCCAGTTCTCTTTTCTGATCAAGTGGAGTCAATGGTCAGAGAAGATTGGCCGTAAGGCTAGTTTCATTATTGGTCTTTCTGGTACAGCTATATCTTTATTACTTCTCGCCTTTTCCAAGAACTTCTATACTGCATTGATTGCAAGGTCTTGTATGGGTATCTTTAATGGAAATGTCCCTGTGGTGAGAACTATGATTGGTGAAATGGCGGAAGATAAAAGACACCATGCCTTGGCTTTCACGACCTTACCTTTGGTATGGAATATTGGGTCTGTGTTGGGACCAATGATTGGTGGATCGAAATACTTGACTAGACCAAAAGAAGAAATCGATCCGGAAGGAATAAAGGAAACACTCAATACCTTTTATAATGCATTAATGGAGAAATTCCCTTACGCATTGTCCAACATTGTCATTGTTGCCATCATTTCCTTCAACGTCTTGATCACCTTTTTATTTTTACATGAAACCCACCCAACTTCAAAGCTCAAGAAAGACATTGGTCTTGAAATGGGTGATTACTTGAGAAAGAGGTTTGGTTACAATGTCCCAGTAAGGCCATGGTACGAATACGAAACAATAGAAAGAGAAGTCACTGAAATAACTAGATTAATTTCAGGCGAAGAGGAGGTAGTAGTTGTGAACAAAGTACCTGAGAAGACTGCTACATACAGTGAGATGTTCCCTAGAGCAGTTATACTATGCATTCTTGCAAACTTCTTTTTTGCAGTCCACGGAATCATCTACGCAGAGTTCTTACCGGTATTGCTTGCAGGTGAATTGAAACCCGACAAGATTAACTTCCCACACCAAATAGAAGGAGGGTTTGGTTATTCCACTTCTGAAATCGGTTCATTACTTTCCACAACTGGTTTTGTGGGAGGTGTCGCCGTTTTGATTATATTCCCTTACGCTGACTACCATTTCGAAACCATAACCATCTACAGGTTCTCCACTTTGATTTTCCCAATCACCTATGTTGCATTACCGTACTTGATTTTCACTATTCAAGAATACAATGAAAATATGCCTTCAAACGCTACTACAATTAGTCTTTACTTGATCTGCAGTTTAATATCGCTTAGTCTGGCAATTGGTATGTCTGCAATATTGATATTGCTCCACAGAACATCACCCATTGACCATCGTGTGTTAGTAAATGCTGTTGCCATGTCTGCTAGTTCCTTGGCAAGATTCATTGGGCCTCTTGCTTGGGGATACATCACTACCACAAGTCAAAGATTAGGTATGGCGCAAATGTCGTGGACTCTTTTAGCATTGATTTGTGCATTGGTAAGTATTCAGGCATTCACATCAATGAATGATATAAAAGGTGATGATGAGGAAATCATCGGAGTGCATGAAGAAGTTCGGGATGAATGAGGGAGAATGATAATGACTGTTAGATATTTGTCATTTCATTGCTTTGCATCTTTAGTTCACCTTATATATATACAGTACTCTTAGGCTTATGGAATAGAGGAATAGGTATACTATACGATTGTAGAGTTTTAAGAATATAGGAATTTAGTAGTTAGATATTAGAGAGTAATTTAACTAAAGAACTCGACCTGAGAATAGTATTAATAATAGTAGTAAATAATAATGGCTGCAAAATTATTATGTAATCGGTATTCTCGAAGGTTACTGTTCATGAGTGCATCTTCTGCCTGCGAGAGTTACTAGAGCTGCTGAAATTTGAGGAACCAGATTCTATAATGCTGAATCGTGATTTTTAATTTATTCTCATGGTATCATTTCTTAACCAAGTCTAACAAAAGTCACTCCTCTCTTGAACGTTGACAAATAATCTACGGTGTTCTAGGATACCTCCAACGATTTTAATAAGCATTTACTTTGAAGATATAATGGTTAAAGCTGAGTAGTTCACCTGTCTAATCCTGATGTTCAAAATTCGAATTAACCGTCAGTTCCGTTAAATTCTGTCAAGTGAAATTTGATGTAAGAGTGAACATGACAACTGAAATGACTTGAATATGTTGGGCCGAGGGGAGAGTAAGCTAATGAGACCTGTCGTAACTCTTCTCAGAAATGGTTTTATTATACGTACATGGTCTAGCTCAGCCCAATTGTTGGATGTAAGTGTTGCTGTAATTAGTAGTTCAACACATAGAATATCAAATTTTACAGCTACCAGGTACAAATACTTAACTAGAAAGCTTTTCCCAAGCCGAAAGGTTGACTTTGACGACCCCATGCCTATTGTTTTCATGTCTCTTCATACATGTATCTAATTACTCCTTTTTCCTGATTTACCCTTTTGGTGAAGATAAGAAACCGTCTAACAAGGCCGTGCAATTGTTGGCCGCTTAAAGAATGAAATGCCTTCGTGTCTCGAGTCTCTCTAATTTAACTCAACTATTTGTTCATCACTCATACTACAATTAAACGGATGTCATCAGTACCTTATCATTGAACCTTATTCCTTCAAACAGAAATAGCCTATTAATCATCATAAATGTAATTGGACTATAATTGGACCATGTGGTTTGTAGACTAGGTGTAGCTAGAATACTGAATAATAATAAGGCACCCTTCACGTCAAATTCTCATATGTTTTTATCCAAAATAATAACTAGCTAGCAACTACATCAAAGTATGCTACCCTCCCAATCTCTTATCTGTAATAAAAATATAGGGTATCTGCACGTAAAGCTCCCTATTCCCATAAACTTTAACTATATTACATATTGTGTTTAAGATCTTCAACCCAATTGGGACGTGTCTCGAGAGCAAGTAGATCTTAATGTCTTCTTACCAAGGCTCATACATATTTAAAGGTAACTCAAGGTATTCAACCTCAATGAAACAACTGCAAAACCACGTACCTGAATTTCATGTTAATGAAACAAGTGTGGCTGTTTCAACCCCTCAATGGACATTCCCGATAATTCCTGTTTGGAAAGCTTTTTCTTGGTCGCTGTCCGTATACACCAATGCGCGGTTAACAGTAATATTACCCAAATGGGGAGCGAGTCATTTTTTTACACATATTACAATTAAAAAGCCAAACACTGGTAGGATGGGGCCGGTCAGTCGATCACGGACAGGGTGTCTTACCTGTCGGAAGCGGAAGAAGAAGTGTGATGAGCTGCTGTATCCAGTTTGCCAGAACTGCAAAGGGAAACTGCTTGTCTGCTCGTGGCCACAGCTAAAACATGAGATCTACAAGAAACAGAGGGAAGTGAAATATATCAAGCAGAGTGAAGTGGCGAAGGATTCGTCGGTGAGACCTCGCCAGACTCCTATAATGAAGGAGAAACATGTGAGAGGGATAATAAACCATCCTATGAAAGAAAACATGAGTGCTATACGACACCAGAAGAAGACAGTTCCGTACCTGCTAGGTACACCATTATCGGAAGGACGAAGAAACAGTTACTTTGTCGAGAGAATAGCTATGCAGCAGGAAATAGAAACATCACCACCAAGGATAAAGCACTCGAACCCAAGTACTACTACAGGTAGTATACTATTCAATATACAAAAACAAAACGACCCTATCAATGGGAGTGAAGCTGAAATAAGAGAAATATCAGAGTTTGTTGATGGGATATACGAGGTATATGAACCTGAAGGTGCGTTTTATGAATTTTAAGTAAGGAGATACGATGATAGCGAAGTGGAGGGTAGAATACCCAACTTTTGTTTTAAATGGAAATGGTAATTTGGTGAGAGATTGGAGACATTTAGGACAGTGGAGGGAGGTAAGAATACTTGTATTCAAATCAGTATTTACTAATATTGTTGTAATTTAATTCTATGTTCATTGTTTATTACAATGTAGTAGTTGACCGAACTGAGTACAATCGAATGGAAATCAATGGGGTACAGAAAAGGTAGAATGGGGTACTTGTTTGAAGAATATCAGAAGGATCTTGGTGCAAATAAACAAAGTTTTAGTTGAGTTTAACCAGCTCATTAGTGAATTAATAATGAAAAGTTATTACAATGGAAGTCACTGGGAACTTACAATCTTAATTATATTTTAATTTCAATTAAGAAAAGGTTTATGAGAGAGTGCCCTGATGCCGAGAATATTCCACACTATGGAGTTGAGCATCTATTCAAACATTGACGCACTTACTCGCATTTGACACATTTGACAGCTATTAGGAGCTTGATATACATTAGACTTCGCCAAAACTTTAGCTTTTTCTCGAAAGTTTGGTCCTTACATCGCACGGTACCAAAATAAGTGCAGATCTTCAAGGCTTCAATTCCACTCCTCATTTACAGGTAAATTTGTTTATAGAAGTGGCTTAGCTTGCGTTGACGTATGATGATCGTATATAATATTTCGGTAAAAACACGCCTTGAAGAATCTTATGTTCATTGTCCAAAGGTGCTTAATGTGGTTCATGTAGTACCGTTTAAACTTAACACTTACTGAAATGAGGCGATATACACACTATCACTAATTCGCTCTATTTCACACTAATTCCAACTAATTGTCACTATTCCGTCTTATCTGCATGCCTTTTCATCAAAGGGTTAATTTGTGAATGGTGCGGGTTAATACAGAACGATTTGTGATTCAGTAGAGTTTTCAGCAACCCCCCCCCCCCTCAATAGTTGAATTGTTCTGGCAGCCACCAAACTAAGTCCTCTTCTTCTGAATTTGAATAGGCCTTGTGTATACTACCAGAGGTTAAATCTAAGGGAATTCTAATTTATTCTCTTCTTTGGTGGGTGGACAACGATATTCTCCAAATAATTATCAGCTATGTTTCAATAATGCTGGTAAGATTAGTAAGTATTCTTGTCTTTGCTATTCATTTTTCACATTTGGGTCCTATTCATGCTGCAAGTATATTAAGAACCAAAAGCTGGCAGCTCTGTTTCTTCCAACAGGAACCTTACTGCAGACTTTTTATTTCAAAGATCATTCACGAACTAACCTTCGGTCATTTCAAAATTCAATACGGCTGGAGTCTTCAAGGATCACATTCATGATAGTATCTTCTCTGAGGAAGAAAGGGATAAGGTATCTCAAGGTATGTAGGTCTCACCTGTTTAAGATCATACTTGCTATATGAACATTAATTAAGACTTTCAGTGAAAGAATAACTGGAAGATTAGGAGTAGATTCCTTTATTGCGTGCCTCCTTCTGGTTAATTCATATTTCGATATTGCATCTCTTGATTGCAAGCCCAGGTTCGTTAGATTCTAGTCCTCTTGTTATTGGATAGAACTTCAATTACTTATCTTGCTGGGAATCATTACTTTGATTCGATTATGCAAATAATCTAAGTCAAACCTTCTTGAATCCTACCTCATGTTGATGATATTGCACTTGAGTTATCTCAACGATCAAATTGAGGTCTGTATGGATCTTTTTCACTAGAGGTATTCTCTCTTTGTAATTGTTTTACACGAGAATGTATCAAAGACCCGACAACAGGATTCTCCCTATTAAATGTGATACCGAGTTACAGAAGGCTATCTGTAATTGGTTTTCAAATGGTTCGACAATCCTATATTAAGGTGAGAAACTAAGAGTGATCAGTGAATTGAAATCGATGTCTTACATTTTGAACAATTAGCAGGTATGGTAAATCAAGTTCCAACCATTTTCTTCAGGTAGAGTGAAGTTTATTGAAATTCATCACAGTGCCCTATTCACTAAAATTCTTAACCAAGTTCATGTAACTTCTCAGTTGCCCAACTCTTACTGTGACATTCTCGTGAACCTGTAAGGTGCCTTGTACCTTCTTCTTGAAATAAAATCCAAAAACAATACTGTTGTTAATGTCACTTGGGAAACTCTAGAGCCTTTGTATAAAGACTATATTCGATTAAAAAAATGATCAGCGTCTAGTTGAGTAGGCTCTTCTTTTCAGCGTATCAATAACATGGAAGTGGTGTTCAATTTTCTAAAAATTAAGAGCCCTATGTTATCCAATACATGACTATTCAGATTGAATTTCAAATAGTACTTCTAGCCAGAGAACTTAATATGTATCAAATTTGGCTAATTAATTCTGAATTCGAGCAAAACCTGATGGATCATATCATCATTTTGATATCCTGTGAAAGCAACCCCAATTTTGCAACCATTTACAAAGAAACCTTCAAATAAAAAACTAAGGAAACCTCATCAACAGAGATTCATGGTTTAGGGCTTTATATCAACAATACTATTTTACCAGGCTTCTTATTCATGATAAATGCGTGTCCTTTTATATACTTTTTGAAATTTATTATCCTTGGCTTGGCATTAGCCAAAAGGGTCCTGCTGCATGAACTAAAAAAAATAGACGAATGGTGGTCCAATCCCATGAATGGTTAGTATTACTGTGATAACTGCCTCAAGCAAGTCTCTACAGACTATTGATTAGTGTTATTAGTTTATTTTCAATGGGCCTAGTGCCAAAATTGATTGCATATTAGAAACAAGAGTAATGAGCTAAAATAAGCACGACATAAGAATAAGCATAAGAGCTAACTTGGACGGTACGTGCGCAACGGCTGCCTGTTCAAAAGTAGATACGGTTGGTGATTCATTGCTTTTGGAGGTTGACTGAATGACTGTTGGTTTAGAAACAGATGGTAAAGAACCTGTTGAAATCGACCCTGCTGAACTAGCTGGGGTGGACCTTGTTGTAATGGCACCAGTTGGATTAGCACCATTTAGTAGAGAACTAGTTGGATTCGAATTTCCTCCAGGAATAATAGGAGTGATCGTAGTTTCGATTGTCTTGGAACTAGAAGCAATAGAGTTGGCAGGAGCTCCAGTTCGGGTATCTGTGATTGCGTTGATTGTGGTTGAAGTAGTAGCTTTAACAGGGGCTTCGCATTCAGTTAATGTGCAAGTTTTTGTCAAAACTTCAGTTTCCGATGTTGTGATGGTTGTCAAGTTCCATGGACCAGAAGATACTGATGGGATAATGGAAGGAACCTCCACAATAACGGTGTCAGTTGCACCAAGAGATCCTGTTATGGTTGTGGTTACAGTAACAGTACCAGTCCAAATCGAAGTAACAGTACGAATTGGATTCAACGATATTCCGCTGGCAGTAGTTGTGATCAGTCTACTCGAAGAATCCAAGCTAGAAACCAGGCTCGTTGACTCACTCGAAACACTCGAGTTGGACTCCAGGGTACTTGTGCTCAGTGATTCGCTTGAAGAACTCGAGCTAGGCTCCAGAGTTCCTGAACTCAGTGATGTGCTTGAAATCGAGTTGGAATCCAGGGTAACTGTGCTCAGTGATGCGCTGGAAGAGCCTGAACTTGAAACCTGAGAAGGAACTTCTATGACTACAGTGTTTCCTTCTTCGCCAATAAGTGTGACAGTTGAGGTAACTGATCCTGTCCACGTGGAAGTAACGGTAACCACTGGAGTTGGAACTTCAACTATGATTGTTTCAACTCCATCTGAACCAACTGTGGTTATTGTTGAAGTTACGAGTCCAGTCCAAGTGTTTGTGAAAGTAGTTTTAAGTTGAGGAACTAAAACAACTAGGGAGGCTGTTTCTCCCGGTACCGCTGTCGCAATGGTTGTTTCGGTAACTGATCCACTCCATGTTTGAGTTGTAGTTACTGTAGGAATAGGTACATCTATGACAACAATCTGAGATCCAACTCCACAGCTTGGCTCTCCGTTGTCACGTCTCTTCAAGGGGACGGTAGTAGAGGTTGGACAGATTGGAATAGTACTAGTGATTGTCTCCGAACCAGTCCATGTATTCGTGACCGTGGTTGCTGGCGTAGGAACTAAAACAATCACGGAGGCTGTTTCTCCTGGAGCTGCTGTCGCAATGGTTGTTTCAGTAACTGATCCACTCCATGTTTGAGTTGTAGTTACTGTAGGAATAGGTACATCTATGACAACAATCTGGGATCCAACTGCACAGCTTGGCTCTACGTTGTCACGTCGATTGAAAGTGATAGTGGCCAACTGACAGATTGGAATAGTACTCGTGATTGTTTCTGAACCAGTCCATGTATTCGTGACCGTGGTTGCTGGCGTAGGAACTAAAACAATCACGGAGGCTGTTTCTCCTGGAACTGCTGTCGCAATGGTTGTTTCGGTAACTGACCCGCTCCAAGTCTGTGTAGTGGTTACTGTTGGAATAGGTACATCAATCACAACAATTTGAGAACCGATTGCACAATTTGGCTCTTCGTTGTCGCGTCGCTTCAAAGTCGCGGTAGCCAATGGACAGATCGGAATAGTACTAGTGATTGTTTCCGAACCAGTCCATGTATTGGTGACAGTGGTTACTGGTGTAGGAACGAATACAATTACTGATGCAGTTGCTCCTATTGCTGCAGTTTCGGTGGTCGTCGAAGCTACCAATCCACTCCATGTTTGAGTGGCCGTTGCAGTAGGGATAGGTACTTTAATGACAATTACCTTAGTTCCTGAGGTACAGAATGGAAGGTCACGCTTAAAAACTGTTGTTTCGCAAATTGGAATAGTCGATGTAGCAGTGGTGGATCCAGTCCATGTCACAGTTACTGTTGTTGATGGTGTTGGAATCTGGACAACCTCAATTGCAGTTTTGCCAGGAGTAGCAGGTATTAATGAAGTGGTTGTTACTAATCCAGTCCATGTTTGAGTAGTGGTTACTGTTGGAATAGGTACATCAATGACAACAATCTGAGAGCCAACTCCACAGCTTGGCACTCCGTTGTCACGTTTCTTCAAGGGGACGGTAGTAGAGGTTGGACAGATTGGAATAGTACTAGTGATTGTTTCTGAACCAGTCCATGTATTCGTGACCGTGGTTGCTGGCGTAGGAACTAAAACAATCACGGAGGCTGTTTCTCCTGGAACTGCTGTCGCAATGGTTGTTTCGGTAACTGACCCGCTCCAAGTCTGTGTAGTGGTTACTGTTGGAATAGGTACATCAATCACAACAATTTGAGAACCGATTGCACAATTTGGCTCTTCGTTGTCGCGTCGCTTCAAAGTCGCGGTAGCCAATGGACAGATCGGAATAGTACTAGTGATTGTTTCCGAACCAGTCCATGTATTGGTGACAGTGGTTACTGGTGTAGGAACGAATACAATTACTGATGCAGTTGCTCCTATTGCTGCAGTTTCGGTGGTCGTCGAAGCTACCAATCCACTCCATGTTTGAGTGGCCGTTGCAGTAGGGATAGGTACTTTAATGACAATTACCTTAGTTCCTGAGGTACAGAATGGAAGGTCACGCTTAAAAACTGTTGTTTCGCAAATTGGAATAGTCGATGTAGCAGTGGTGGATCCAGTCCATGTCACAGTTACTGTTGTTGATGGTGTTGGAATCTGGACAACCTCAATTGCAGTTTTGCCAGGAGTAGCAGGTATTAATGAAGTGGTTGTTACTAATCCAGTCCATGTTTGAGTTGTTGTTACTGTTGGAACAGGCACGTCAATGACGACAATCTGAGTTCCGATAGCACAATCAGCTTGTATTATTCTTGGTGCTAAAGTTATGGTCAGGCAAATTGGAATTATACTTGTTTTTGTTGTAGAGCCTGTCCAAGTACTGGTAACTGTGGTTGCTGGAGTGGGGATTTCAACTATAACAGTTTGTGTACCGCTTGGCCCAGCTGAAACGGTCGTTGTAGACTTTTCAGCGCCAGTCCAAGTTGTGGTGACAGTAGTAGCAGGAGTTGGAACGTATACAATGACTGATGCGGTTTCCCCTGGAACTGCTGCCACTGTAGTTGTTGAGGTTACGGTTCCAGACCATCTTTCAGTTGTCGATTCTGTTGGGATCGGTAAATCTACTTCGACGATCTGGGTGGGCCCAGTGATTGTAGTAGTCTGGGTGGTGCTTCCCAAATACGTTTTGGTGGTTTCAATAAAGAGAGTTGCTGTTCCACCTGTATCTCCTGGAGTTTCGCTGGGGAACCCATCAAAGAAGACGTCGTAGTTGTGCAGGTCACCAGAATTAACGGGTGTTCCCGAGAAAACACGGAGTTTTTGCTGGCCTGGTCTGCAATTCCACTGGTTGGTGTAGTTGATTCCGACTTGCTCCAACCCATCGGTGTATCCCAGGATTACAGTTCTGTAAGATCCTGGAACAAAGCCCACAGTGATCTGGATCGAATTATCACTACATGTGACATTGTAGTCCACATAGTCGATGGATTGGGGCCATGTCCATGCATTGAAGTCATTCGTGATGTTTACTTGGACGCTGGAGCAGTCAAGCGTAACAGATTCGAATGTCATCCCAAAGGTACCACTGGTATAACCGTTACCACAGGTACCTCCGCCTCCAACAAAAGTGTTCATCACTTTATCTGCTGTTTTTTTGGCGCCGATAACCATCACATCCAGCGACTGGTAGAAGTAGAGCAGAGTATCTGAAAAAGTTGCCTGTGCTTGGAGAAGGTTGGCTCCGTCATCGAACGAAAGTGTATTCTCCCCTGAAGTATATACTGAAGCGCATGTTAAATCAGTGGCTGATAAGGACCCTCCATTGTTGAATGCAGCAGATATATTAAATGTCCCCAGCAATACGGTGTTGCTGCTGACCAAATCTGTTGCAGTACATACTACACTGGAGTCGGGTGACGTCAAATATCCAGAGATTACCTCACAAGTAGCATAAACATCTGTACCCACCTTGATTGCCACAGGCAGTCCGTCAGGACTCCCAATCTTGAATGTACATGGCAGATTTATATGGAAAGAATCACCAGCATTGACGTTCCCATTGAAAGCAAAGTCAAAAACAATGTCCCAGAACTCTTCACTGGGGACACTGTTAGCTGATGGACTGACACTTTTCACACCTGTGAAAATCCCACTCACCTCTGCTGCTGCAGCGGTGTAAGCAGATATAGCTGCAATGGCCAAACTCTGAAAAAGCATTAATTTTCGTGTGTCTGTAGCATAAATGCGGATTCGCTTCTTTATATGGAACCATGCGCTGATTATCATGCATGTCTAAGATACACTTATATTAGGTATTCAGGGTACGATTAAACGACCACATCTGATTCTGATTTCTCCTTTACGGATTGTTATTCTGTAATGGATCCAAATGCTTTCTAGGTTGTGTATATCGGGTTTATAGACCTATAAAGTGAATACAAGAGAGCTGCTTTCTATTCGAATGTTTTATTCGATATGTGGTGGTCTAGATACTAATATTACGCGCCATGCATGGAAATTTTAGTAAATGTATAGTAGAAATGATTATAGACAATACAAATGGAGGATAGACTGGTTGAACTGAGAATAAACAAGATGTCGGGAAATAAAGCTAGCTTCAGTGGGTGGTTGAATGAACTCTAATGTTAGTATTGTTGAGTATAGAGTAGTAGATCAACGTTTTCTTGAGTTATCTCTTTGATCGTATCTTACACATTTCGTCTATATACGAGGAATTTATTTCACAAAGAAGTTAAAAAGCCCCCACAAGTAAGTTGATTTTTTTGTGGTCTCCGTCCCAAGGCGTGCCCAGCTGATCTGGTCATGGGGTTGCTGATGGAGAAACAGTATGTATTGAGTTGTAGATTGACTCGGTATATAGTGAATCTGTTTGTAGATGCTTAAGAGATTCTTCTCTGATTAGATACCGTTGAGGAACCCTATTTATGCACATTTCGTAATTGAGGCGTCCACCAAAGAGAATCTTCGTTTTTTTACAACCCTTTATTGTAGCGCACATTGAGGGGCTTAGGCCGCTCATACGAGTCATCTCGCCTCTAAAATGAGAAATAGTATCCAAATACGAGAGGCTATAGAAGGGAATAAATGGACTTAGTGTTTCTTTCTAGCCCCACAATGAATTACGAAAATGATCAACTAGATTCTACTAAACAATATCTTAACTTTTTGTTCCCTTAATGGACACTCCTGGCTCATCATAAATTTGTTTAGTACGACAATCAGCTATACCAAATTTAAATTGGCTTTTAGAAGTTCAATAAGCAGTACCTCGTATTCGCTTATCCAAAGACTAGACCACATCTCAAAAGGCGGAGATCCATCTGAAAAAGAAAGTAAAAATTGTAAAGTCGCGGCATTTTCACGACTTCATTGTCATCATTGGTCATAAAAGAAGTCACTATCTTATAACTTTTTTCAACTGAGATATGACGCATCACTTCCGTTAACTTTCCTCAAAACTATTCATTCCTTTTACTCATATTCTCAAAAAAACTGTGAATTTCCTAATAAAATGGAATCGAAAATTTTCAAGGCTTCAAGATACATCGAGAATAAAAACGTTGTATGTTACGTGCCAAGCATGTTATAAAATAGTTGGTGACAGGTAATGATAACTACTACCACTACAATCCTACAAATGGCTACTGTAAAGGAAATACGCTAAGCTAACGAGTTAAGCTTGCTTCATGACCTATACCATTTATGTTTTCTCATAACTCTACATATTATGCTTGGTTCAGGTTTACAGAAAGCCAACAACAGAACTACAATCAAAAGTTTCAAGGCATGAGATGTGCTCATGCACTCCAAATGGTACGTTAAGTTGGTGACGCGCAGAGTGCGTAAATTTATTTTTTTAGTTTAAAAAATTTAAACTTTTTCGTCAACGTCTTAGGGTTATCGTTCATTAAGAAAGTTTAATTTACTTTGCAACACTAAGTTTCGTTTAGAAACAGACAAACAATCTCTTGGAAGGGACATATCCGATTCCGTAACTGATGAAAAATGCTTGGTTAAGCAGGAACAGATTGAGGTAAAGGTATACTGTTTATACTCTACTTGAGCTGTATTCTAATTCATATTTGGCTATATCAAAGCGAAGGGCAGTTCTAAATTTAAGTAAAACAAGTAAAATAATAAAAATATGAGAGGGATTATTAGAGGGAGGGTATATTAAAGGTATTGGCGTCAATTTCCTAGAACAACATGGACAAGACAACCATAATTCCAAGAGTAAACCTTGAAACTGTTGAGTGGATGGCAGCCTCTTCGTAACGCGAGAGGGAAAGGAGAGTTATAGTTGTAGACGAGGAACTTTGCACAGCCGTCTTTGGTGGGTGAGTTGGAGTGCCTGATACAATTGAGCCCACTGGGGTGCCTGGAACTTCTGAGTTAATTGGACCAGAATGATCGGGCTGAGGTGGACTTGATGGTTGAATCGTCGTTGGCGTGGTGGGTGCTGTTAATACAGGTGGACTTGATGAAGGAGTTGAGACTTCTTTAACTTCAGTAGTTGGTTTCGCTGGAGGAGCCGAGCTTTCCTTAACTTCAGTAGTTGGTTTCGCTGGAGGAGCCGAACTAACTGTGACTTCAGTAGTTGGTTTCGCTGGAGGAACAGTACTAGATGTGGAAGACTTGGTTGGAGCTGTTGGTGGTTGAACAGGAGGTTTTGATGGAACTGGAGTGCTCTCTGTAACAGAAGTAAGCACAGAGCTTGAAATGACAACAGGTGATGACTTTGGTGGAGAGACATCTGGGGTAACAGTGATACTTGTTTGAACTGATGTTGTGGAGGTTGTTGTAGCAACTACAGGTGGAACATCTGGGGTAACAGTGATACTTGTTTGAACTGATGTTGTGGAGGTTGTCGTTGCAACTACAGGTGGAACATCTGGGGTAACAGTGGTACTTGATTGAACTGATGTTGTGGAGGTTGTCGTTGCAACTATAGGTGTAGTTTCTGGCGGACAATCTGTTGTAATGGTAAGTGTAACACTGCTCACTACAGTCACTATAGTAGTTTTAGATCTAGTTGTGTCTGTGGTCGAAGAATTCCAATGTGTGAAAGAAGAGTGATCAGAGGATTTCAGAAGCGACGCAGAACTGACACTAACAGTTGAGAACCTAGGAACTTCAACAATCTCTGTTGCTGTTTTACCAGGAGGTGCAGTGATCACAGTAGTTGTAGTAAAAGTCCCAGTCCATGTTTCAGTAGTAGTGACAGTAGGAACTGGAACTTCAATAATCACGGTCTCGGTTCCGTTAGGTCCAGCAGGAATACTAGTGGTTATTATATTAGTTCCAGTCCAAGTACTTGTAATAGTTGTTTTTACATTTGGAACCTCAACAATTTCTGTAGCAGTCTTGCCGGGAGGTGCAGTGATCACCGTGGTTGTAGTATAAGTCCCAGTCCAAGGAACAGTAGTTGTTACAGTAGGAACTGGAACTTCAATAATCACGGTCTCGGTTCCATTTGGTCCAGCAGGAATACTAGTTGTTTTAGTATCAGTTCCAGTCCAGGTTGAGGTGATAGTTGTTTTTACGTTTGGAACCTCAACAATTTCCGTTGCTGTTTTACCAGGTGGTGCAGTGATTACAGTAGTTGTAGTAAAAGTCCCAGTCCAAGGAACAGTAGTCGTGACAGTTGGAACTGGTACCTCGATAATTACAGTCTCGGTTCCATTTGGTCCAGCAGGAATACTAGTAGTCACAGTGTCAGTTCCAGTCCAGGTGGAAGTGACAGTTGTTCTGAGAACAGGTACTTCAACAATCTCAGTAGCTGTCTCGCCAGGAGGAGCTGTAACAACTGTGGTTGTAGTGTAAGTTCCAGTCCAGGGAACAGTAGTCGTGATAGTTGGAACTGGTACCTCGATAATCACGGTCTCGGTTCCGTTAGGTCCAGCAGGAATACTAGTGGTTTTTGTATTAGTTCCAGTCCAAGTACTTGTAATAGTTGTTTTTACGTTTGGAACCTCAACAATTTCCGTTGCTGTTTTACCAGGTGGTGCAGTGATTACAGTAGTTGTAGTAAAAGTCCCAGTCCAAGGAACAGTAGTCGTGACAGTTGGAACTGGTACCTCGATAATTACAGTCTCGGTTCCATTTGGTCCAGCAGGAATACTAGTAGTCACAGTGTCAGTTCCAGTCCAGGTGGAAGTGACAGTTGTTCTGAGAACAGGTACTTCAACAATCTCAGTAGCTGTCTCGCCAGGAGGAGCTGTAACAACTGTGGTTGTAGTGTAAGTCCCAGTCCAAGGAACGGTGGTGGTTACAGTTGGAACTGGAACTTCAATAATCACGGTCTCGGTTCCATTTGGTCCAGCAGGAATACTAGTAGTCACAGTGTTAGTTCCAGTCCAGGTGGAAGTGACAGTTGTTCTGAGAACAGGTACTTCAACAATCTCAGTAGCTGTCTCGCCAGGAGGAGCTGTAACAACTGTGGTTGTAGTGTAAGTCCCAGTCCAAGGAACGGTGGTGGTTACAGTTGGAACTGGAACTTCAATAATCACGGTCTCGGTTCCATTTGGTCCAGCAGGAACAGTAGTAGTCACAGTGTTAGTTCCAGTCCAGGTGGAAGTGATAGTCGTTTTTACATTTGGAACCTCGACTATTTTTGTAGCTGTCCCGCCAGGAGGGGCTGTGACAACAGTAGTTGAAGTGTAAGTGCCAGTCCAAGTTTCAGTAGTAGTAATAGTTGGGATCGGAACATTCACTTGAATTGTTTTAGTGTTTCCTGGAGCTGAATTGTAAGGTAAAGTTGTTATTTGAGTAGTCAGGCCAGTGTACGTCTTGGTTACGACAACAGCAGCATTTCCATTAGATCCAGTATTATCGTTGTTGTAGTTACCCCAGGTAATTTTGACACCATTATTGTACGAGCTACCTCCAGCACAAGTGTATGAGTTAATATAATTTGCAGTAACGCCAGATCTGGTGGTCAAGAAAAGACCGTCAATATAAGGACGGTAGCCAGCAGGAACGTCTTTGTAACGAATAGTGTACCCGTTGCTATTACAGGTAAACGTAAAGTCCAATTTATCAGCAGATTTTGGAAAGTTCCACGCATTGAGGCTATTGGTAATAGCTCCATGTGCTGACGAACAGTCAAAGTTATTAGTCAGGAATGTAAAACCTAAAGTACCACTAGTGTATCCAGATGGGCAGTTACCAGCTAAAAGATAATTTTGAGTTTTCTTAAGGACTGGGACCAACCTCATGTTGTAGAAAATTTTTGAGTTTGACCCTCCACTTCCAAAGGAAGCAGTAGTTGTAAGGGCATTCTCTCCATCTTTAATAGTAACAGTATTTTTTCCAGAAGTAAAGCATGATGCACCAATCAAGTCGGACGACAAAGCAGAGCCACCCGCGTTGAATGCCACAGGGAATGATATAGAACCTTGTGCGTTAGTCTGAGAGTTAACTAATTTGGAAACAGTGCAATCGATTTTTGAATCAGAAACGATGATCTCTCCGCTACTGAAAGTACAAGTTGCTAAAACATCGTTTCTGACTTTTAATTCGATGGTAGGAGCAGAGGTTGTAAATTTGAAGGTACACGGAATGTCGAGTGTGAATGTGTCACCTTCATTAACCTTTCCATCTTTAATTTCCCAAGATACCTTAGCAACCCAACTTGGATTGGCTGGAGAAAGAACAGGATAATTCGCACCAGCCTTATACACCAAGGACTCAAAGTTGGTAAAAATGCCTGACACTTGTTTAGCAGCTGCAACGGAAGCAGCTGCTGTCAAGAATGCGAATTTTGTTAACAACATTTGGTATGATCAAATTAACTCATTTAGAATGCCGAACCTTCTCATTTTTATATCCACTTATGACATTCTACATAGCCTAGACGGGCAGTAAGCAATTCGACGTTTTCAACTCTTCAGGTACTAAGCTAGTAATTGACTGCAAAAAATGTTCCAGATGATGATACAAACCTGTATCTCAAAAAATATGTAGTGCCATGACATTGTAACTGTATGCACATTTTCAAGAATTCGTACAATCAACGTCGGTTCGTGTACCTCGTCTATTTTTGAATGTAACCGATCTCGATTAGGTGTAATTATGGTGAGCCTAAGGAGTGTCCATCATTGTACAAAAGGCAAAAGAAAAGCTTGGTAAAACTATTGAATAGCAGGTAGTCTAACTTATTACTTGTACCTTGAAGCTAAGCTATTCTAGGATCGTCGATCTGATTACACTCTTCAATTACGAGACTCATTCCTTCAAAACAGCTTTGGCATACTAAAGATTCCATACTAAAACAGACGGGCCTAAAGTCGTAAGACGCAATATAAACCTTGGCAGATTTCCTGGTTCATAATAATTGACGAAGTGTGTACCTTCCCCAACTTTGGTAGAACTTGCGCGATTGACTTGCACGCAATTTTGTTTCTGCAAATGTGGAGTGTGAGTAATACCGTTAGCTATAATCAAAAATTCAGCACTTGATGTACAGTCTTTCGATCTACCAATTGTTGAAGTCAACCTTGTCATTGGAAAGGCTTTTGAATGTAAATCGTTTGCGAGAATCGATGCTTGTTTTCTGCAAAGTAGGAATCATCACACCAGAACCTATTTTGGCATGTTAATGGCCGTTTTCATGCCAGTCTTGTTAAAAATATGATGACAGAATAATGTGTACATTTTTTCACTTATTTTTAGAAGCTGGGGAGATTATCATCTCGGAATGTAACTCATAGTGTAATCCCCAGCGAGTGGGCCTACACACCCAGCACACCCAGCGCAATCAAGACTTTTCAAATGTGTATTGTGTTGCAGTTCTCGTACTTTAGTGATTTACTCTTAACTCATTCTTTTGAAAGACCACATTACTTGCAGGCAGTGTAAACGCACACCTTCATTCATTTGTTCAGTGGTAATCTTCTAAAATATGTGTTGGCTTCACAAGCTTATGAGGTGACATTTTTAGTGTAAATGTACCTGCTCCTATAGCATTCAGTAAGCCAGGCACCTGTATTCTCGCGTAACTTCCAGGAATGTAATCAACAATAACGTGTACCTTCGCCGAGCAATATACAAGACCTTGCATTTCAATTTTGTAAGGAACCCTACCCTCTCCTCAATCGCTTTTGGTTGCTTATAATAGATTGTATCTGGTTTAATTTGGTTCTTCAGTTGATTAATTCAAGCATCAATGAGTGTTTGGGTTACAGTCCACACAGGCAGTGGTACATTTTTGAAGTGCTCTTAAGGCTATTTTCATCACATGTATCTTAAAAATCATTGACTACAATGGCATATCTGTTTCAGTGATTTATTGAATACGATACGTGCACCCAATGAGGTAGATCGAATTCAACTCACACCTAGTTCTTATCCATTTCTTATTGCGATCATTGAAAAAAAAAAACGTCTCTTCAGCAACTATATCAGTGTTACACAGCTGCAGATTAGTGACAAGGTATGGATTTAGATCTCCCATTTTCGAAGAATTTTAGTTTATAATTCAATCTTCATTCAAGGAAATGATGATGTCTACAGTTGATTTATTCTGTAATCTCCTATACTTCGAGTCATTTATTGAGATAGATGAATCGAAGTGTAGAATGTCACCAGTTTATCAAGATTTATGTTTGCTCTTCTACAAGCACGTTGAATCCTCAATGACTGCAAAAATTACCTAAAGGTTAATCTTTGTTTACCCGTGCTTACAATTTTCGATCGCCACTGAAACACACCATTAAGCTTAAGAAATACTGTAATCCTCTACCTTCTCCTATTTTCATTGTAAGGTAATTAACATCCCATTATATTACCTAGCGAGCGGGATTAAGCTGATCATTCAGTCTCTATCACCCATTTCGCGTTAGTTCTTTGTGGTGTTACATACGCGATATCGCACATCACCAGTTTTCCACGAGATTTTTTGTTGATATAAAATCAAATAGATCAAAAGGACATCACGAGCTGTTCAGGTTATTCTACTACAAGTACAAGCAGTTATCTCAGAATAAGGATAACTAAGCCCGAGTTCTACTTGACTACATTTTCTTGCACCTGATAAAATACTCAGGGTTTAGCCTACTTATACCTTCCCGCTCCTTCCATAAACAAACAACAAAAAACAAAAAAAAAAATAGACTTGCTATCATATGAATACCTTAGTACAACTCACGTCGGTGGTTCTTCCACCGCATAATCTTTCGAAGGTGTTATCGCAGCCTTCGTTTGCTCCTCCTATTCAACTAGCACCCAAGGCTACTTTTATCCCTGGCATTCTGGACGGTGTTTTGGCTTTGGCAGCACCTGTCATAGCATACTGGAGTTATGCTACCTTTTTCCATCTTATAGACGTTTACGAGTTGGCAGAGAAGTATAGAATCCATCCTAGTGAAGAGGAACAGCTGAGAAACAAAGCTTCGTTAAGGTCGGTATTACAGGATGTCATCTTACAACACATCATCCAGACGGCCATCGGCTTTATTGCACTTCTGTACGAACCAGTGCCCATGACGGGATACGAAATGTACCAGATGTGGGTGATCAAGAATGAGTACCTCCCTTCATATATCCCAGACTTTCTTGTCTACTATGGCTACATGTACGGATGGCCCGCACTCCGGATTGCAATCGCATTTGTTATCATTGACACTTGGCAATTTTGGTTGCATAGGTACATGCACATAAATAAGGCTTTGTACAAGAGATTCCACTCTAGGCACCACAAGCTTTACGTCCCTTATGCGTATGGTGCGTTATTCAACGACCCTGTTGAAGGGTTCCTTTTAGACACTGTTGGCACTGTTATTGCAGGTACATTAACCCAATTGAGCCATCGTGAAAACGCCTTCTTATATACATTTGCCACCTTGAAGACAGTTGACGATCACTGTGGTTACAGGTTGCCTTACGATCTTTTCCAGATTATCTTCCCTAACAACTCAATCTATCACGACATCCACCATCAACAATGGGGAATAAAACACAACTTTTCACAACCATTTTTCACCTTATGGGACAAGGTGTTCAACACGCAATATAAATTTGTTGATGAGTACAAGCAAAAGCAGGAGAAGATCACTTTAGAAAGATACAGAGAGTTTTTGAAGAAGAAGGAGAAGGTAAAGGCCAAGAAGGACATTTAGTTGTCGCTTTTTGGAGAAGTACTTTACATCGTCACCAACAATGATACATCACATGAATGAACTAACAAACATAAAGAAATGAAGACTAATGAAACCCCTTTTAATTAATTGTTTATAGGCAAGGAGGATTGGCTTCACAGGAATTTTTTAAACTATATACGCTATTTAATATACAGAATATCTGAAAATGTGCATTTTATGAAGATTTCCAAAGTTTTTATTGAAAAATTGAAGAAAATGGGTAGTAGGGTATGCCTTGAGAGTAAAGTTTAAGGGGCTGAAACTATGAACCTTGATACCTGAAGTATTATGCTTTTGTCTAGGCTGAGTTCTAAAGTCAGGATACCCTGAGGGATAATTAAACGAACTGTACAGTTAATTATAGAAACAAAACTAGTAACACTATCCTCTCGGGGTTTCAAATCCCTCTCGTTGAATTGTGATCAAGAAATATATTCAATAATAGCATCGTGTATTCACCTATGCACCTCATCAATTTATGATCATTTCTACTTAATCTTATCTACTCTACTGTTTACATCCCAAATCCAACACTCCTCAATACATTATCTAATACATTACTATAATTCCATTATGGAACACTTCACTATCAGATTCACGCAGTGACAATAAAAAAATTATCGACTAGCACCAAAATGTCCAAAGCAAGATACAACGCCGACGATATATGGAAGAACAATGTGGAGAAGATCGTATGTGAAGTGTTTACCTACCTACTGACTTATCATTACTAACCTACGCAGAACACTGAACTTTTCACCTTGACTTATGGTTCTGTGGTGGCACAGTTGTGCCGTGATTATAACAACAACTACATTGAAGTCAACAATCAGTTAGACAAAATGGGATACAACATAGGGCTCCGGTTGATCGAGGAGTTCTTAGCCAAGACCGGTGTCAGAAGATGCCTGACGTTCAAAGAAACCGCAGAGATCATCTCTAAATTAGGATTTAAGGTATTTTTGAACATCACACCAAGTGTTGAAAACTGGTCCAATGATGGGAAAAGTTGCACCTTGGTAATACCCGACCCCAATCCATTGACGGAGTTTGTAGAATTGCCAGTGACTACTGACCCAAAGATCCAAAAGGAACTTTGGTACTCACAAATATTATGTGGGGTATTGCGAGCTGCCTTACAGATGGTCCAATTGGACGTGGACGTGAACTTTGTAAAAGATACCTTAAGAGGGGATGAACGTACAGAATTAAGACTCAAGTTGAACAAAATCTTGAAGGATGAGGTTCCTGCCGGTGAAGATTAACCAATGAAGGAATAAACATCTATGCCAATTCAACTTAAAACTACTTGCCCAATTTGTATATTCAATTTCTTAGATGTCCTTCCCCCCCTCCCCATCTGAGCATTCTACTCATTTCAATTCATTTAATGGATTAATCATAGTATATCACTTTTCATATAGTTCAAGCAAAGACTAACAATAGAAGACATTGTAGAGTATCAATCGAAATAACAAACTAATATATAAGACCCCAGCTTTAGGTGGCGATCACATCAGTCGACTTTGTATTCACTGGATGACTCCCCACATCCCCTCATTTCTAAAAAAGTATAAGTTCAAATCTAATAGCAAACTTAAATCAAATTAGATTCTTTTAATTCCATTATGACTGAACCAGAGGGCACCGGGCGCGAGGCTATTCGCAAGGCTACTCAATTGTCGGAGTTCTTAGCCAATGTGCTTTACAATTTGGTATTGAACTTCTTCAACTTGGTGATCCATACCTTTTTCCGTGATATCAAGAGTCGGGGTTCATTTAATATCCCCAAGAAAGATCCAGTGATCTTTGTTGTAGCGCCGCACCATAATCAGTTTATTGATGCGATCATAGTGATGTCTAAGGTGAGGGAGCACAGTGGGCGTGCTGCTTCGCTTTTAATTGCCAACAAGTCTTATCAGAAGGCTTTTATTGGAACAAGTGCCAAGTTGTGTGGCGCGATCCCCGTCGAACGTGCACAAGATTTACTTGCTGCTGGCAGTGGTAAGATTCGTGGAGATCCCAAAAACGATAAGCAATTGATTGGTGAAGGCACCAAGTTCACAGAGGAGGCTGTTATTAAGGGCTTGATTGGCTTGCCCAACTCGTTGGCAAGTTCTCAGATCGAGTCGATCCAGGACGACACGCACTTGACATTGAAGAAACCACTCAAATCCCTGAAGAACCAAGCACGCCTTAACAAATTATTGGAAGACGGCACCAACTACAAGACCGCTCCTCACATTGACAACAATACTGTGTTCAGAAACGTGTTTGCACATTTGAATAGCGGCAAAGTATTGGGTATTTTCCCTGAAGGTGGTTCTCACGACAGACCAGACTTATTGCCATTGAAGCCAGGAGTGGCAATAATGGCATTAGGAGCAGTAGCTTCGCAATTGAAGAACAGTGATACGGCAACACCCGTCCAGGTGATTCCTGTGGGATTGAACTATTTCCGTGCCCACAAGTTCAGATCAAGAGTAGTAATTGAATTTGGAAAACCCATTGAGGTGGGTGCTGACATGGCAAGAGAGTACAACGAGGATTCCAGGGGTGCGGTTTCGAAATTGTTGGAAACAATTACCTTGAGCCTTAAAGAAGTGACTGTGACTTGCGATGACTACGATACATTGATGGCACTCCAAGCAGCCAGACGCTTGTACACATCTGGTAACAGAGAATCTATTCCTTTACCTCTAGTTGTGGAGATGAACAGAAGGTTAGTCAAGGGCTACCAAAAGCACGCAGACCAGCCGGATGTGATTGAGTTGAAAAAACTGGTTACGGCCTACAACAGAAAGTTACATCAGTACGGGCTTCACGACCACCAGGTGGAGACCTTAGGTTCGATTAGTCGAGTACAAACGGTTTTACGTTTCATCAAGTTACTCACCAAATGTGCTGTATTTTCAGCGCTCAGTTTACCTGGGTTTATTCTCTTCAGCCCTGTTTTCATCACCGCAAGCTACATATCACGTAAGAAAGCCAAGGAAGCATTGCAGAGCTCGTCAGTGAAGATCAAGGCAAAAGACGTTTTGGGGACATGGAAAATACTTGTTGCGTTGGCGTTGGCACCATGCTTATATGTGTTCTATTCTGTCATAGGTACGATTTTCATCAAACGAGCAGACGTTCCTTTCAGCACAGATGGTGTGGTCCGCACGATAGGCATATTTTTAGTGTGCTACGGATGGGCGGTGTTCACGACGTACGCCTCGCTCAGGGTGGGAGAAATCGGTGTTGACTACTACAAATCGTTGGCACCACTCTTTATTTCCATGTTAAGCCACCACAGGGGACAGATTGAGATTGACAACTTGAGACAGACAAGACGCGACTTGAGTTTCCGGATCAACGAGTTCTGTAACAAGTACGGGCCGGATATGTTTGAGGATTACCACCGTTTCTATTCTGAGTACAATGGAGAAGATATGGAGTCTGATTTTGTCGAGGTGCGGCGTGGAACAGAAGTGGAGTCTATTAAGAGCGAGTCAGACTCTTCAGAGCTGTTTGATCTCAACGACCTTGCCAATGTGCAGATTTTCTCGAGTGTAGACGAAAACGACGACTACACAGACGAAACCGAAGTGGAAAGCACAAACGCAGAGTCCAAGGAAGAGGAGAGCGAAGGTGGCTTAAGACAGAGAAGAGTCAATGCCGATAATTGAGGCGAGTGGAGCATAGAGTAGTACCAAAATTTTGTTAATTGAGTAGTATTTTTAATTATGGAAGTGTAGAAGAAGTGCAAGGTGCACTTTTCGTAATACCCGAATTACAAAAACCTTCATCGAGCCATTCAGAGTTGTTTCAGATACGTCACGTATACGTTGATCGGGTAATTAACTGTTAATCCATTCGCTTAGGCATCCATGTCTAATTTCAAAAGCCCCAAATTCAATTAGCATCAGTCCACCCCAGACTACACTTTCGAGCTGATTTGGATGTAACAGATTGAACATTTTGTGGAAGCTTGTATGAAACATTCGTGTAGCAAGGGATCCCACAAAGGACAACGTTAAGGGATTACTGTTGACAACATCGACATAGCCATGGGTTTATCATAATAAAGGCTTTCATCACGTTGTCCGAATACGGGCTCATCACCATTCAAGATCAAGCTAGAGTAAAGTTTCTTTATTCTATTGTTCATAACCGGTTCGCTCCTTGCACGCGGTTTCCATCGGTACTAGACTCTACATCGAGGTGAGTTTCTGCGTCATTGGAGAAGCATCAACTAATCTTGCTCGGATGCGAAGATAAACACTGCCCCTGCTTGGCCTTGAGACTTGGCTCAACACCACTATCCAAAGCCTTGCTGGACATCCCTGTACGTAAACCTATTGTCAATAACCGCGACTCGTTTGTTGACACTATACACGTTTAACAATAGTATGGAGAATGATCCTTTTTTAGCCTTCTCTCCTCAACCCACTTGGATTGTCTTTTTTGTCGGCCACAAAACTCGTACATCATTCACCAATTTACTATTAATATATAACCTTTAAAGTCCCCGAGAATAAAAGTATTCAACAAAATTGAACCTTAGTCTTTCCTTTAAACATGAAGTTATCATTGATTTTCTTCACTGCATTAGTCCTTGGGACTCCAATCCCAGCCAACCGTGAACTTAAAGGCACTGTAGCAAGTGCTACCACTCCAACTTTGCCTCCATCGGTTGGTGCAACACCAGTCTTTACTAGAATAGAGCCTACATTCACTCCTACAGCCCCTAAACTTAGAAAAGATAAAGAAGTTCGCATCATGTTTAGTAACCCTGAACAGGTCAAACGAACCGATCGTTTAGCTAGAGAAGTAAAGGAAACAGTCGTTAGACCAAGAGCTGCACCTGATTCAATCAACGTAAGAGAATACAAATTGCAATAAAAATGAAGCAAACAAAGAAAAAAAAACTTCACACAAACCCCCGCAAAAATTGCGAGAATTCCGTTGGGGCCGCTACGCTACGCTACAACATCTTTTTTTTTTTTTTAATGATAATGAGCTTTTTTTTTAATTGGAGGGAGCCAGGAGCTCTGGGTAAATAGACTATTCGTGTATAATCGCGATCAGCCTTTGGTACAAGTGCTGATGCGACAGGTGACATACGAACTTAACATAGCAGACAAAAAAAAAACACTTGCTCTAAGGAGAGATAACTTAAACAACCAAAAAAGTGTTGGTTTAATTTTTGCAGGGCATAAGAAAAATATACACATACAAAAAACCAACTGTTTGTAATTTGAAAGACACTTTAGTAAACAAGTAGAACATTCAGGACATATATATCTTTTCTTTTTAGATGCATCCGAGCCCTAGACGTGAAAACACCGTACCGACGTATTTTAATAGGCGTACCCTGTACACTCGATTCCAAAACTTAAAGCCCAACCAATAACCAAAAAAACCCACGGAACTAGGCAGGTAAAAAAATAGAGCATGAGAAAATATCACCAAGTAACAGCTTGAGGCAATTATCGTACTACAAAATGACTTCCACGGTAGCGATGAGGAATCGTTTTTTTTGATGAGAAATCGCATTAGAATCACTAGGTAGAGTACGTATATATGTAAGCATATGCATACCTATTAAACACCAATCATATAACTATCATATACATCTATGTACTTCTCTAACCATCCAGGTTCCTCTTTTTTTTTTATATTCTTTAATGTTTAGTCATCCAGAACTGTCATGAGTCAGTAATCATCACACCAAGACATCACTCAGCCTCATTCCACCTCTACAACTTGTCATCACCAAACAACAAAACCAACATCACTTGTTGATAGAAATCACCACACCAAGCCTCACTGTAAATGAGACAATAAAAATACCAACCTGTCTATATCTGGAAGTGTGAAGCAATCAATCAATGTGCTCACAGTAGTAACTTGATCTACAGATGTAAGCTTGGGCTTTCTTTTCCTGCACAGTCGTCAAAGAAATGATATGCTTTTTCTTTTTCGCCACTTATCGCAGTATAAATAGATAGCGGATCCAATCGAAAACGTAAGGGTTTTAATTCTGGACTCAAATCCTTTTGAAACCACCCACCTACTAATGCAAGTTACTATCAGATTATCCACCGAAGTGTCGTACACTCTCAGTGTACCGGAAGACTCGACTGTTGAGCAGTTGAGTGTCCAGGCTAGAGCGTCGTGTCCTGATAACGCCAAGCTACCCACCGACTTTAAGCTTATTTTTAACGGTGTCAAGTTGACACCGGAGACGAAGAAGTTGCTGGAGTTTAATATACACAGTGACGATGCTGTTATACTTATGAGTGACAGCATGAGTCTTGAAGCCGGCGTTGGCGCTGGATCCGGTTCTTTAGGTGCCGTCGTGGATGGCACTGGTGCCACACCTCGCAAGACCAAGAAGAAGAATAGATGTTCGTTCAAATCATGCGCTTCTGCTCCTTTGCGCATGGTGGGAACCTGCAGCCACTGCTCGGGCAAGTTCTGTGCAAAACACAGATTACTCGAAGACCACTTGTGCCAGGGCTTGCAGTTTTGCAAGGACAGCGCTCACGAGAGAAACGCTATCAAGTTACACAGCGAAAGCACTATCGTGAGCAGAGTATAATACTCCTCACACTAGTTAGCTGCGTACAACACAGCTACTGACTTTGGACACCTCAAGGTGTAGATTAGGTGAAGCCACAATGGATCAGGGGATCCACCATAGATTTTTATTGCCTCCGAAATTACGATTCTTCCTTGTTCTGAGAACAAGTAATTAGTTTATACATTAATAATAAAGTGCTTACTCGCATAACCAAGTTGTAGATCATAAAAAGATGATTGGATTTCATGTCAAGATAAGACATCAAGTCAATGATGGGTTTCTGTGTACTAATGTGTGGTACAAAAATGGAATGATAAACATACAGCAATGAGATGTTCTTATCCAGATTGTGAAGATGGTTTGCTCAGTTACAAAATCTGCAAGAATGAGTTCAGAACGTGTTGAGTTCAGCCGTTTGGCTCATCTTGTTTAATGTACTTCAAAACTTTTTTATTTCATATATACATTTAAATATTACCTCAAGTTTTCTAAAACGTCTTCATACTTCCCATTTGTAGCATTGTTGGCCTTCTTCAAGATCGCTTCAGCCTTTTTGTACATGTCCTCTTGTTCGGCACTATCCAATTCGTACAAGTTACCCGATAAAATCATTGCCTCGGCAACGTTTACCCAGGTATCTGGTTCTTCAGGCTCTTGGGCCCATTCCAAGTGCTCCAAGGCTTTTGAGATCAATTCTTGTGAAATCTTCTGAGCTTCTTCTTTTGTTAACCCATGTAATTCGGTCTCTCCCTCGTATTCTTCGTCATACAACAAACTGGTAAATACACTGGATGGTATTTCTGCTTCTTGCAAGTAAGATTGTCCGATTCTTTGGCACACCTTACGACGTAAAGATACCAACTCATTATCACTGGTTTTGATATCTATTGCTAGTTTTTGAACCTGCTTGTCAACATTCTCCAAAAACTTAATAATATGATCTCTCCACCATTGGTTGTAGTCATCAGAGGTTTGAATATCGTAAAGTGGATGGTTTTCAGCAACAGTCACAGGTTCCTCTTCTTCGTCGTCTTCATCATCTTCATCTTCCTCATCCTTTTGGCCGAATTTGTCAACAATTTCTAATAAATCGTCTAATGCTTCTAATATCTCCAAGTTATCATTGTTGAATAACTCATAACTTTTAGACTTCTCGGCACTCTTTTCAGCCTTCTCGTAAACTTTCAAGGCTTTGTCAAGAAGCTCGTTTAATTTAGGGTTCTCCTTACCTACCTTAGAGTCCTCTTCCAACTGAGAAACAAACTGCAATGGGATTCTATTCACCAATATTTTACTCTTTGCAAATAACAATTCCAGCGATTCAAATCTCTCCAATCCCAACTCAACCCTTTCAAGAGCAGCATCAAAGTACTCAACAACCTTGTCGTGTTCAGCTGCATTGAAATTGGCGAGCTCTGCTAATGCTAAAGAGTAAACTGCGTAGAAACCACCATCCAACTCAACTCCGTTTTCATGTCCTCCAATCTTGGAGTTTCTCAATAACCTGTCGCACTCATGGATTATCCCATTAAGCACCAATTCATTATCCTTCTCGGAATCTTGATATGTAGTCCATAATGCTTTCAATTGTGCAACCTCATCGTTAGCATCAGCTTCTTGGTTAAGCTCAACGGTGATTTCATTGCTGGGAACAGATTTCTCTTCTGTCCCTTCGGTCTTTTGCTTTTTCTTGGCTGACTTGCCCAAACCTAAGTGTCTCTTTGCCATTCTTGTAGTATTGAAACTTTTCACACCATCTGGTGATTTTCAATCATCTTGCACATCACATGGTATGTATGCTTATGTAATATTTATTGATAATGATAGAAATCTGTCAATATTGCTTAACAACAACTCATATCCTAACATATTTCGTCATTCTCATTTACACTCCTGCAATCATGACTGTTTCAAAATTCACTACTTAATGGTAGTATACATCCAACTCTATACCAAATTCCGTAATAATCAGTAATGATAACTCAGTGCACGTGACATTTGGTAATCGCTGATTTTGCAGCATTATAAGAGGATGAAAGATGTCATTAATGAAACAGTAATGACAAAATTACTAGCTTCGCTCGACTGTCGTGGAGAAGTCCATTTGATTGTTGGTGGAACAAATGCTGCCTCGCATAGAATAAAAACTAGTTTGGAAGCTGGTGCTTCACCAATATTAATAAAGCATAAGGATGATAAGATAGATTTTTCACAATACGAAACCCTTGAGATTATCGAATCTGAGTATGATATAGAGGTTATTAGGAAACTTATAACATCGCGAGGAAGAGAGGAAGTTGAGAACTACGTGGATAGAGTGTTTGTCACTTTACCTATGTCTCAAGGAACGCTCAAAGAACATATTTATAGAATATCAAAAAGGTTAAGAGTTCCTATTAACACTTCTGATTCACCAGATTTCTGCACATTCACATTACTTGCTACTTATTCTTCTGGTGATTTCCAACTCGGGGTGACTACTGGAGGCAAAGGGTGTAAATTGGCAACCAAAATCAAAAGAGAGTTGGTGCATTCATTACCACCAAATATCGCTGAAATTTGTGACAAGGTTGGAGAGTTGAGAAAAATCATACAAGAAGAAGACAAGACTGAGTTTGTGGTTGGAGAGAATGATGACGATGCCGTTAACTCCAAGAACTTCAACTCCTTGGTGGAAGAATTCAACATGTCGCAAGAACAAAAGAGACTTCAAAGAAGCAGATGGTTGAGTCAAATTGTAGAATACTTCCCCTTGAAGAAATTGGCCGAGGTATCTTTGGACGATTTGTCCAGCTCATACAAACAGCATAAGGAAAGCAAGCTTCCAGCAGACCCCAGCACTATAGCTACAAAGAAGGGGTCTATGTATTTAGTTGGGTCGGGACCCGGTTCTGTGTCTTTGCTTACTTTAGGTGCTTTGCAGTTAATTCACACAGCAGATTTGATTTTGGCAGACAAGTTGGTACCTCAACAGGTACTTGATCTCATTCCAAAAAAGAGAACCAAGGTTTACATTGCAAAGAAGTTCCCTGGGAATGCAGAGAGAGCACAAGAAGAATTGTTAGCCATGGGTTTAGAAGGATTACTCAAGGGAGAAGTAGTTGTTAGATTGAAACAAGGTGATCCATACATCTTTGGAAGAGGAGGAGAAGAATATAACTTCTTCTCAAGTAAAGGATTCACTCCTGTGGTATTACCAGGCATCACGTCAGCTTTAGCCGCACCTGTCTTAGCTAACATCCCAGTGACTCACAGAGAAGTTTCAGATCAAGTATTGATCTGTACAGGAACAGGCCGTAGAGGAGCACTCCCCAACCTCCCAGACTTCTCGAAATCAAGAACAACAATCTTCCTTATGGCATTACACAGAATAACAGAATTGATCCCACAACTCATAGACCTCAAAAGCTGGGACCCAAATTTGCCAGTCGCCATAATAGAACGTGCTTCGAGCCCTGACCAACGCATAATAAGAACTACACTAAGCAAAGTCGCAGAAGCAGTTGAAGCATGTGGCTCCAGACCTCCAGGATTATTAGTCACAGGATACGCTTGTGATGTCATACATAAATCTGACACTTCAAAACAATGGGAAATAGAAGAAGGATACTCTTCCTCTTCCTCTTCTATAAACCAATTCCTCGACTTGATTACATCTATAGAAAAATAATAAACGGGTTGACTCATAATATACAAACTGTTTTGGTGCTCTTATCTGCGCGAATTGTAAGCAGGTATTATTACTTGTATTGTCTTTACTCACGTGAATCTGTTGATTGTGGAGGTTGGAATTGAGATCGGATCCCAACCATACATAAGTAGAGGCTATTCCACTTTTTCAGAGAATTTTATATGTATCGTCGATTGAAGAACCTTACAAGAACCATGAGTAGTTTAACCCCAGAATCGTTGCACAATCCGTATTTTCATTTCAAGCCTGGTCAGAAGGACATTTGGTCTTTGATTAATGAGACTGCTGCTGAGACTGTCCAGGAATCCGGTAAACCCATTGCTAATTTGGGTCAAGGGTTCTTTTCTTACAATCCTCCTGATTTTGCTACTGAGGCTGTTACCAAGGCATTGACCCAGCCTCAATTCAATCAGTATGCTCATGCTAGAGGTAACCCTAATTTGTTGGCTCAAGTTGCAAAACATTACTCTAGGTCTTTCGGTCGTGAGGTTGATGTGAGCGAGGTCCAAATTACAACCGGTGCTAACGAAGGTATGTTTGCCATTTTCTTTGGATACTTGACACCAGGTGACGAAGTCATTGTCTTTGAACCATTCTTTGATCAATACATCTCCAACATTGAAATGACTGGTGCTAAGGTAAAGTACGTGCAAATCAAATACCCTACCAAATTGAACTCTGAAAACGTTACTGGTGACGACTGGGAGTTCGACTGGGAAGGATTGCAAGCAGCAATTACTCCTAAAACTAAATTGATTGTGTTGAACACCCCACACAACCCAATTGGAAAAGTTGCAACTGAAGCCGAATTGATCAAATTAGGTAAGATTGTCATTGACAACAACTTGATCCTCGTAAGTGACGAAGTCTATGAGAACTTGACGTACACTCCAACCTTCCCTCGTCCTGCCAACTTGGCTAAATTACCCGAATTGGCTGAAAGAACATTGACGGTCGGCTCTGCAGGTAAGTCTTTTGCAGCCACAGGTTGGAGAATCGGTTTCATTCATGGTCCTGCCAACTTGATCAAGTATGTGACAGCAGCCCACACCAGAATTAACTTCTGTACTCCCTCCCCATTGCAACAAGCCGTTTCTGAAGCTTTCATTGAAGCAGAGAAGAGAGACTACTTCAAAGAAACCCAGATTACATACGTCCAAAAATACAAGTTATTCCGTAAGGTGTTTGATGACTTGGGATTGCCATACACCATTGCAGACGGTGGTTACTTTTTGTTAGTCAACTTGAGTAAATTGAAAATTCCTACTGATTACAAGTACCCAGAAGCATTTGCTAATGCTGCACCCGACTTCAAGCTTGCTTACTGGTTAATCAAGGAGATTGGAGTTGTTGGTATCCCTCCAACCGAATTCCTCTCTCCTGATCACAGAGAAGGCCACGGCTTGGGACGTTGTCTTAGATTTGCCGTGTGCAAAGACGATGCTATCTTAGAAGATGCTATCCAGAGATTGAAGGGATTGAAGAAATATTTGTAAGCTTTATAAATTACAAGTGATTGAAGTGTTATGAGATTCTCACGTAGATTCAAAAAGAATTTCAGATATCTTCACGTTTAGTTAAATACTTTAATTCTAATCATTATTTATTAATTCATTGTACTTGCTTCTTATACATTTTAAAACAAAACTTCATAGCTCCAAATTCATCAAACCCATCTTCTATTTCTTCTTCTATTTGACGAAATCCGTTTTTCTCAAACAACTCCCACAACACTGCTCTATCATCTTCGAATTTAGGTCTAAGTGGGATTTCAATGAGTACTCTTGCAGTAGGGTCTTTCAGGTTAAAAAAGTTCACCACAGTGTCCATTAACCAATATGGATGCTGAGACGAGTATATTGGATCACTGATTAAAATAGTGTTGAATTTGGTGTCTCCGTGAACCTTTTCAAAAGAAGAGTGGTCTCTCCAGTCCAACTCGTGTGCTTCCAAATCTAAATTATTCAATTGTAAGTTAAACTTCAAGTTTGGTGTAATTTCTTTCAAGTCAGTGAGAATTGTATTATTGCCTAAAGCTCCACTGACCATCCCCACAAGACCGGTTCCAGATCCCAATTCCAACACGTTGTCTTTTAAATAATCATTGTTCTTGTTAACAAGACGGTTTGCCAAAATCAATGATGATCCCCATGTTTTCAAACCCAAATTATCGCTCGTGAGCGAGGGTTCCATTAACTTAATGTAGTCATCCTCAAGATATTGGGAAAGGTTATTGATGTTTATCTTTCTTATTCTATCAGGCTGGGCATTTCTTCCGCAATTTTCACTCAAACGAAGCGAAGCTTCTTTGATTACTATGCTTGAATCTTCAATCCAAGGCAATCCGTTTGCAATAATACTAGTCAAATAACTATTGTATTCGTTAACAGTTTTGAGGGAATTGCCAAGTCTAGGCAAGTATGCTAATTTCAACAGACTATCCAATCTAGGACAATAAATAGATAACCATTTCAAACCTTTATTTAAAAGTTCATTAGAAATGTCTTTACTACTGAAAATATCAACTTCTATTATCTCACCATCTTCTTCATTGGATGTGAAGTTGAATATTTCATCTGGAGCAAGAAGTTTAAGGATCAATAGTAACACTTCACTTGGTGGTTTCGTTGGAAGCTGTGGTAAGTCTAGGATATGCAAAGGTTCCAAGTGTTGGTCATCTTCATTGTCTTCATCTTCAACGTCTCTCTTCACTTCAACAACTTCATAATGCCTACTTTCAGTATTAATATCTGATAGTCTAACAAATGCCTCATCATCATCATCTTCCACCCGTGGTGTAAAGAGTGACAACGGATCAAAGTCCATCTCTCGTATGGTGTGGAAAATCTTATTTTGTCTCTTGAGCTTTATTCAATTTCACAACCAACCAAACCAACTCCATCTCTACTAGTTTAATTCAGTTTACAACTCAATATTAAGTCATTTTGTATTAATGATGATTCTTAAAAATCAGTTACTCTACCATTAAATGCCCAATCTCCATGCCTTATAGGATCTTGTTTAGGACCACCTACTTCTCCGGTTTTCGGATTAACCTCACCTTCAAACTCAGGGATGGTCTTCAACAGAGCAAAACTACCAATGTCGGTACCTTCAGAACTCTTAGCGGCCCCTTCTACCCCAGACCCATCAGCAGCTACCTTCGGGGCTCGAATCAGTTTCTCAGCTTCCAAAGAGTCATTGTACTCTTCAATTGCTATTTGCGAGGCAGCAACCTTTTGTAATCTTTCAAACTCTTCCTGCTGCTCCTTAGGAAGTTTAGGAGGCGATGGCACAAACTCCGTGGAGAACTTACCACTGTAAAAACGAACTAACGTGTTGGATCTTATAACTTGTCTAAACATTAATGATTTAATTTATGATTTTTCCCCAATATTTGGAACATTAATATAAAAGTGTGATTCAATGTGGGAGAGACGGGAATGAAGTTAATGTTCAGAGCATGATTTGATCTTGAATGTGTACTTGAGGAAATAAAGATGAGATAAATGATTGATAATACTACAATCTCAGACGTCTTTAACTGAAATCATGATGGATATCTTGTTAGTACTTAATCGTGACCTTTTTTAGTTTATGGATCATTAGTTGCTAATATATCCAAATATACAGCTTTACTTCCAACACGACCACTTTAATGGGTGCCTATACAATTACAGGATTAACAGTGACGTCTGATGCGCAATCCAACACATTCATCACTCCTACTGAAATCTACAATCAATCAAATAAATAAATAAAGTATTATATTAATGCAGTCTATAATCCAGCAACCTGGAAATCAACTCATCGTGCTCACCTAAATTTGCAGACAATTAAGCCCATTTACCTAACAAGGCCATCAATCCACATCCCCAGCACATCACAAAGTATGCCCACAACATTTTTATGAAGCCCTTGTCACCCTTGAATTCAGTGGAGTACAAGAACTCGTGAGCCATTAACTCGACTATACCAGCGTAAAGTAACACACCAGCAGAGATAGAGTCGAAGACACCGTTTGTGATTAATGCAGTACGGGATCCAGGTGGATAAGAAGTTCTTACACCTAAACCAATAGCAATTGCAATGGGTGTGGTTAAAGTGTAACCCAAACACAACAACCATGGAGTCCAACGCTTTTCGCGTGGCCAAGATGTGGTGGCAATTCTAGAACCCAAACCTAAACCTTCGAACATTTGATGGAATACAAGCACAATGTAAAGTGAAACAAACTCTTCACCTGCAACGGCAAGAGACAATCCAACAAACACAGAGTGGAAGATGACACCAAACTCCAAGACAAACACAGACAACAACTGGCCGTAGTATTGTTCCTTGTCATGGTCGTTGACTGGGCTGTTGATAGCCTCAGGGTCCTGGTGCTCGTGGCCGTGCAGGAAGTGTGAAGGGTATGGGTTTGCAGCGTTGGAAGCGCCAGCAGCATCTGTAACTTCTGCAGTCGAAGAAACATCGTCCTCCTTCCCAGATTCGGCCTTTTTTAAGTAGACGGAGTCGTCTCCGAAATGTGAGTGAGAGTGTTCGGAACCTTGAACTCCCATACTCTCAATCTTCTTGTCCACAAGTCTATATGCCACCATTTCACAGAAGAACAAGACAAACAATGTAATAAGCGCAATGGCAAACGCAATAGGGTACTCCTGGAAGACACCAGTAAGACAAGGGTCTGTCAAGTCTTCATTTGCAGGAGATAAAAGATGAATAAAGGCTGTGGCGATAATAACTCCAGAACCAAAGTACTTTGCAATGAAAAAACACATTGGAGGCATCTTGATAAAGGAGTACCTCGAACTGAGCACCGGGAAGAAGGTACCAAAGGCCGATGTGACCAAAATCACAAATATAGACGAAATACGTGCTGCCCAATGTTCTCCATTGTACTCATTCGATGCCTGACAAGTATCTCTCTTGTTAAGAAAAAGCTGGTCCACAATAGCTTCAATCATGATAAATATGTGCAAGTATTCAAGAGTTATTTAATTAACTGCTTAGCGAACTGTGGTGCAGACTAGTTAAAGTGCAATGTGCTTCACTTTTATATTTCGTATTGTTAAAATGTGCTGACTACCAAGGTCTAACCTTGGTGGTACTGATGGATCTTTTTCCTGCATACTGTAAATTAAAAAGCCTATTCCTTTATCGATTGTCAAGTCGCATATGCGTCTAGAAAATTGTCATCACCAGGTTAGCCGTGGTGAGAGTGTAATTAAAAAGGATCCGAGTTGTTTAAATTCCCTCATTAACATCTAACTTGTATGTTTGAATGTTATCAAGTTGTAAGTTGAAGACTCGTACGGTTTAGTTTAAACCGTTAGTCTTTTTTTTTTTCCAGATGTGTCAAAGGCATTAAGAGTGGTTGCGAAAACCCGAAGTCTGTGACACAATTGCGGTTCAACTATGGTAGATTCAATAAATTAGCTGCAGTAACCATTTTATTGTAATGGTAAAGAGAAGGCTTTATAATTGTATTAGGTGATTGGTGGTTTGTAGCTTCTTTTCTAATAATGCCGTGCACTAAGCGAGTTCACGGATATTTCTAAGCATAATTGATTTCCTTACAATGATGAATGGTAGCGAACAATTTGGCGAAGCTAGTATTCAATTGTATAAACAATTGATTTGTTGTTAAATAAGAACTTGTAGAATTAATTACATGTAAATTATTGGCGAAACAGTCTAATTAAATATACCTCTATGCCAAGAGGCTGTTGATATTAGGATGTATCATATTAATCCACACAATTCTTGGAACTACCTACACATTAAGAAATTATGTAGTAGTTACGTCCTTAATAAGACGGGAGAACCAAGACTGTGTGAAATCCATTACGAAGTGTGTAAGAATAAAGTTTTGTAGAGAGACGAAACTACAATTAATTCTGGGGGTTCAATAGTATGTGTGAGGTATGTGAAGTGAGTAAAATGTGTATCATTGTACGTTTCACAGTTCGATAATTTACATGTGTTAAAAACGAGTTGTTTTATCATTATTTTAAACAACTACTAATAAATAGAAGTATAGCATTGATTGAGACAAAATCAACGTCAATTGTTAATGATAATGATGAGAGTCTACTTCAATACTCTCTCAATGGTATATATTAACCTGCATAAAGACGGCACCAAAATAGATGATGCACGTGACCACCACCTCCACCACAGTAAATGGTGATAAAAAATGAGAGGAGACAGATACACGTAATTGGAGAGAAAGATGTCGGATTCAGAGTCAGAACTTACCAAGGAACAAAAGTTGGAAGCAGCAAGAAAGAAGTTTACCGATTTGAAGAAGAAGAATAAAAAGAAGAATAAGAGTAAGAAAAAGGATGAAGAGAAGGATGATTTAGAAGACAGTGTTGATGGAACACCTGAAGTAGAGGATAAGCTTGATGAGAAAGTAGAGGACTCTGAAAAGGTATCAATTGAAGCAAGTGAAGATAAGGAAGATGAAGAAAAAGAAGAGGAAGTAGAAGAAAAGGTGGAAGAAAAGGAAGATAATGAAAAGGTGGACGTTGTTGAATCAACAGAATCTTCAAAGGAAACTACAACGAGTAAGTATACACCTTCCAATAATGATCTCGAACAAACAATAAAAACACTCGAGGAAACAGTTGAACAACAAAAGAGCACAATCAGTAGATTAAGAGATGAAAATACCGACCTTAAGTTAACTCAAATGGATCTCAATGACACCATTAGCGACCTTAAAGCAGAAATTGCACAACTAAAGTCAGGTGGTCCTACTCAGGCCCATGCACCAGCTGCAACATATGCTGCACCACAAGTAGCAGCACAACCTGCAAACCCAATATTCACAACCAACGAATTTGCGTCTGAATCTAAACAAAACTTAAGCTTGAACGATATCAGCGACTTCAGAGAAAGATTATTATTATGGAAAGGATGGCAAGTTGATATGTCTACATGGAATGCTGGAGTTTCCCAAAAGGTGGTTTTGTAGTTATAGTATATGTACAGGGGAAATATGTAAATTAAATGATTCATGAAGTGTAGGATGCTTTGATCAAGGATTTACTTGACACGGTATAAAGCCAACCCATCAAGATTTCTTTTTGCAGCTTCTTGGATTTCCATCACCTCTCCTCTACCTTCGGATGTCTTGATGAATACAGACTCTGCTGGTTGTAATGGCTTGATAAATCTTACTGGCATACCTGAAGCCAAAGCCTTCACTTCAATATTAGTTAAGTTGACTCTTCTACCAGGTTTGGAGATTAACGAGATGTCTCTGATGACCGGCTGGTTATTACGGTACTTCAACCCCAACCATAATCTACGCGATGCTATGTTGTCTGGAGTCACCTCCACTGGCTTCAAATCTGGTCCTCTTATAGATCCCTTTTGGATCAGGGAAATAAACCCTTCTTTGTATAACCCAACTGCTGCTTCCAAATGCAATCGACTGAATGGGACAGACGTCTTAGCAATATTCACATTCATGCAATTCTTCAAGTGTGAGCACAAGTGTGCTAAGCTAACTAATGACATGGTTCTTGGTTAAGGTTGAATATGAAAATGAAAAAAAAAAAAAATTTCAACGTATAATTGAGGAAAAAACGTGATATAAAATCACGAGAAAATGGCCTCAAATTCACATGATCGATGGTTAACGAATGATATTTCTCTTCCATTAGTTATTCCTACAAGTAACCATGTTTGCTAGTAGATTAGGAAGTACATATGCTCGTTCGAGATTGATCTCATCTCGTCCTATCTTGAGTACATCAGTCAGATCGTATGCTTCGAGAAGCAGCCAGAATAGTCCACCTAGACTTCGGTACCTCTTCTACATGTTTTTGTTTTCGACAGGAGCATTGTACATGGCAGGAAGCAATGTGGACAAGAAGGCCGCACCACAGAACAGTTTCGTGAATGAGAGAGAGCTCAAGGAGTACGAGCAAGTGACTGGATTGAAAAGACGTAACAAGTTGGTACCTTTTGAGAAGAATGACAACTACAAGTTTTATGTTTTACCATATGTTCAAAAGGAGGAATCTGTTGAAAAGTTAGCTACCAAGTTGAAGGAATTGGACGATACCAAGCAGGTGAGAATCATTGATCCAGAAGTTTTGATTGAGCAAGAGAAGACGGACGAATCGAAAAGGTATTCATTCCTTATTCAAGACTTGGAAGCATCTAAGAAGCCATTTCCAAGTGGACTTATTACAGCTATTATCAAGGAAGAAATCAATTTGATTTTGAATACCCGTAGTGGAACCTTCGATACCAACTTTATTATTAAAAATTACCCTCAATCCACCGAAGAAGCCATCAAGTTTGAAAACGATGTTTCTGATGTTCAAAAATGTTTGGTTCTTCATTTCGATATTTTGAATGAACTTCCAAAGGAAAAGCCTGAATTCGACAGGTCTATTCAAAACGTTATTGGCTACTTTGAAACTGTTGGCAAAACTAAGGAAATTGTTGGAAGAGAGGATGAATTAGATAAAAAGTTGAAGGAAATCATGATGACTGACTTGGATCTTCAATGAAAGTACTCCTCAGGAACTATAAACTTCAACTCCAACCCTTGTGCGAATAGCTTGTCAGTGTCCAGGAAATCGCCTGGTCTACCTGCAGCATCGCCAACGTAGAAACTCTTGTCCATATCAATATCCAAATCTCTGTCTTGTAAATAGGAATACAATTCATCCCACATACCTCTATTCGGTTTACGCATATGAGTTATGCTTTCCAAGTAGCGCTTGTTATTTTTACCTGGAACGCGTACAGACGCAAAGAAGAAAATGTTGTCAATGCCTTTGGAGTCCAACTCACGCATCATATGATTAACTTTACGTGATAAGTTTTGGAACAGTTTTCCTGTAATATCTGGAACAACAGCTCCCTGGTTTGTAAAGATTGCAATCAAGTATCCATCTTCAATCAATTGCTTTAATTTTGTAGCCACATTTGAGTCATCAGCACTCAGTCTTGGTCTCCACCATTGCCAGTCTGTTGGCCCTGAGAATTTCTTTCCAGATTGCGTTTGGATTAATGTGTCATCCATATCGAAAGCAGCCACTTTTACCAGCTTGCCTTTGCTTGTGAAATTTGTAGGAACATTCTTAATCAAGAATGGTTGTAAGTTCCATCGATTATGGAACTTCTTCAAGTCCGAGTTGACCATTTCCTCTTGTACTTCAGATTTTGTAATTACCAGACTAGTAATAGTTTTACTTATTATAGGCTTTGAATTTTTTCCTAGCATGGATAGCACGTCTCTGGCCATATTTAAGGGAGTGAGGGGGGTGGGGGGTGTATGTATGTATACCTTTAAAGTTCGTTTAGTATGAGTCTTTATTTGATTTAATGAAAAAAAAAAAATTAAAATATCACAGCCATGTCAGAAAAGATATCGGTGGATCAGTATGGGAGAAGATCATGGGATGTTGAAGCATATACCAAGGAGGCTAAGAGTGGTAAGCGTAAGGCTGAAGAGGTTGATGATAATGGACCACTTTTAAAAGCAAAAACTTCCAAGTCTCTTATGGCTCATAGGAATAATATACTTGAGACCCTGCTTTCAGCCGTGAAGACGTACACGATAATCAACCCAGCAAACACGGGTGGGTCTTATGGTAAAGATAAGAGATTTGGATTCTTCTGTCCTATATGTAATCTTTCATTTCGAGATAACTTGGCCTTGATTGACCATTTGAATTCTCCACAGCATGTTTCGAAGGCAACTAGTTTAAGCAGCAATGACGATGGAGAAGAACGAGAAGAATTAGATGGAGGGATCAAAAGAGCAACTTTAAAAGAAGTTATAAGTACAATAGAATCATTAGTTGCAAAACTGATACGAGAGAAAGAAAAGAGTCAATCAAATACACTGATTTCATTTAAAGATCGTGTTTTGCGGAGAATAGAATTTGAAGAGAACCAAAAGAATAAAAGAAGAGAGAAGAGACAGAGACAGAAAAAGAACAAAAAGGGATCTAATCATAAAGAACACGTTGAATTGGACCTGGATCATCTGGATGGACTGGATAACCAAAATCAACAAGAAGATATAAATCATATTATGGGGTTTTCAGGGTTCACTACTTCAAAAGTATAGGATTATAAGAGTATAACAAGAGTAGAATTAATAGACTAAAGTATACTACTCAGCAAGTAGACATACTTTAAATATAATCATCAGCATCTGTATGTCCTCTATATGTCCTCTATATGTCATCTGTGTTCCCTATACATCAGTAACCCTCCTATATCTACTCCTCCTCCTCACTATCTCTTCACTATCTATGCTCTCTTAACCTACCCACCTCACACTACTGCACTATGGATCTTTAAAAATTTTCAACCAAATTCGAACCAATTAAATGCTGCTGAAAACCAAACAAAAATCCTGTCATACTTGTGTGCAAAGGATCAAACTGAACCTACAGCGTGGAAAACCTATCCTAGAGGAGTACTCTGCACCTGTAAATTACAAATAATAGATAGCACGCATTTCAAGAGGAATTAACGATGAAGTTTACATTCAAGTTTCCTTTAAGCACCTTGTTTAAACACAAGGTTGGAAAGTTCAACCCTCAATTGGAGAAGGACATCAGAACCAAATTGGACTCTCTTAGTTCTGTTACCAAGATCTATACGAACCCGGATGGAACCCCTAGAGTCCCAACCGATTCTGAATTCAAGACCATTGCTGAATTGCAAAACTTATACTACCAGAGAAACCACTCTGACTGGAACTTCATATTGCCTGGTATTCCAAAGGAGCTGTTGGACTTGTACAAAGATAACTCACAGGACTTGAACAACTTCCAATTTGTCACCAAGGATTCCGGAAAGATCATTGACAAGATCCCATACAAAGACGAATCGACTGGAGAGTTGAAATGGAAGATTGTACGCGAAACTGAAAAGGCTGAAGGTTGGGAATTCCCATACTTCTACTTGGTGTTACCTATTTTCGCATATGTTGCATACTCCAAGTACACTACACAGATGAAGAAGAGAGAGCTTGAAGGTCCAGAATGGGCTGAAAAGGAATTGAGATTGAGAGCCATGGAAGACTACTTCCATGGTGACACCGAAAAGGCCAAACAATTCTTGAGCAACGAAGGAAAGTCCAAGCAAGAAATCAACGACAGAGACGACTTGGTGATTGCCAGAATCTTGGGTGGTGACTATGATAAGTTAGCCCAATTGAAGAAGAAGTTGCCAAAGGACTTGATTCCAAAGGAAGAGCCTCACCCAACTTTCAAAATTTAAGGTTAATATTAATGTATAAGATTAGCAATGCATAGACAACAAATCACGATTTTCATTATCCTCTACAATTAAGTAGTAACGTACTTTACAATCATTAAAGGTGCTATTATGCAATTGCTATCAAGCATCAAGCAAATGTTTTTAAAATACAACTCTGTAATATTATATACACATTCTTACATTTAGAGTTCACCGGATTCTTCGATAACAACTTCAGCCTTGAGTTGGCCAGAAGAAGTACCGTAAGTTTCAATCTTCTTAACAACATCGTATCCCTTAGTAACTTCACCGAAAACAGTGTGCTTACCATCTAACCATGGGCATGGGACAGTGGTGATAAAAAATTGAGAACCGTTGGTGTTTGGACCGGCGTTGGCCATGGATAAAAGACCAACCTTGTCGTGAGCAATGTCAAAGTTTTCATCAGCAAACTTGGCACCATAAATAGACTTACCACCGTAACCCTTACCAGTCTCAAAGTCACCACCTTGCAACATAAATTGAGGAATAACTCTGTGGAAAATAGATCCAGTATATCCAAATCCCTTCTCTCCAGTACATAAAGCTCTAAAGTTCTCAGCTGTCTTTGGAACTACATCATCATACAACTCAAACTCAATTGGGTCTTGCTTCTCTCCTCCAATAGAAACATTGAAAAAAACCTTGGATCCCAAAACTCTAGAACTAGAGCTGAAGAATCTGGTAGCAGTGACTGGCTTGAATGATGAAATGGCTGTTCTAAACATATTTGGCAATGAAGAAGTGTTCGTTTCTGAGTAATCGTTTCTTCCATTTGAAAAGTTGGAAAATTACCTCGGACTGTATATAATTTGGCTCGTGGGGTAGATATATAAGCTTAGATGGACTACTATAGCTCCAGAGAAGTGTTAGAGGTAGTACATTCCCTTCAATTTACTACATTCTACATTTATAATCAACTTTAAGTATCCATAGATTATCACGTTGCTAAACAAAGATATTTCAGTCATAGAGTATATCCTCATTGACTTCATAATCATTCTTTCCTACTCTCAACATCGAGACGTTCTCACCTTTTATCTAAAAACTCAACAAATCCACCTCACCGTTGTTGGAAGAGGTGTTCTGTGTACTGCTTGCGGGTTTTGCAGCAGGTTTCGAGTTACCGTTCGAGCTGAAGTCACCAAAGAAATCATCATCAACCTTTTGTGGTTGCGAAGATCCGTTAGTTGGCTTAGCTTGTGGTGTCGTCGTCTTGGTCTTTGTCTTGGCCGACGAAAACAAAGACGAAAATGCGTCGTTGTTGTTGCTGGATACCTTAACTGGTCCAGAAGATGTGGCAGTTGAATTGAAGCTTGGTGCAGAATTGAATTGTTGTTGTTGTTGTTGCTGTTGTGGTGCTGTTTGTCCAAAGAATGCTTGGTTGTTTTGTTGTTGTTGCTGTTGTTGTTGTTGTTGTTGAGGGTTTGATTGGTACAAGTTAGCCAAGTTGTTGGTAACATTTGGTTTAGCTGGCTGCGATGGTGCAGCTTGGAAGTCATCAAAGTCGTCATCATCTTCATCTTCCGCGTTGGTGGTTTTAGAAGCACTGGCGTTGTTAGATGGGGCATCTCCTCCGAAAGTAACCAAGTCTCCCAATAAGTCAGCCTCAGGTTGTTTAGGTTGTGGCTTGGTCTTAGTTCTTGAAGAGGTGGCATTGACTCTTGATGATCCAGTGGTTGGTTTAGAAGATCCAGCAGTGGATCCACCGACGTCGTATTCTTCAAAGTTATCGTTTGAAGTTCCACTGTTACCGTTAGAGTAAGCAGCTGCAGGGTCATCGTATCTTTCACCGTAAACACCACCGTCACCGTAAACTCTGCTACCGAATTCTTCGTCGTCTCCAGTGTACGTACGACCTGCAGGTGCAGACAGCATACCTCCGTATGCACTGCTGCTTACACCTCCAAACTTATTAGCATTGACCTTGGCCTTTTTACGTTCAGATCTGATCAAAGCATCGTCATTCAATAATCCAATCAAGTTCTTGGACCGGTTTCTAACATTGATTCCCTGGTCTCTACCCTTGGAGTCAATATAATGGAACGATTTCAACATTTGAATCAATGATAAATTGGCTCTTACATCATCAATGATTCTTTCAGATCCATTCTTGATCAAGTATTCAAGTAATTGCAACGATTTGTAAATCTGTCTCCATTCATTGGCTGCCTTCTCAGTGAAACGGCGGAAAATAAATCCGACAACTTCTTCTCTCTCTCTGTAGTTGTAGGTACCTGCTGCAATCTGTGCCATCAACGTAGTGGATGCTCCCCATGGTTCATTGTTGGTAGCTTCACGTACTTTAGCCTCCATCTCTGTTAAGTTCATAGCAACTACATTTATGTTAGTATTCTTTAGTTCGCTTGCTCTAGTCTCTCTGGATCATCATTGGGTTAGTGATAATATACGCAACAGCCACCACATGGGGAGAACACTCCAAGCTATTAATACATTCCAATGCCTGTTCCATTCGAGATTGAATCATCATTATATCGTGAATCCCAGCAAAATTAATTACATACCATTCTGTGCCTTACGAACATAAGCCTTAACATCATAAAGATTGATGTTCTTAGCAGCGTCCTTCAAAAGATCCATTTTATATTAACCAATTACCCTATTCTTATATGTGTATGATTCGTACTGAATTCCCTTCAAAAACTATCTAATAGTGCCCGCGGAATAAAAGGTTCTCAATAATCAACTAATGATTGATGATTCCACTCAAGTTCGATCAAGTTGGTCTGCTGATTGGTGAAGTTATCAGTGGTCGTGGTGTCTTTTTCTCACTTTGAAATAAACAATAAAGTGCACTGTGTGCAGGTCGCTAAGTACCGAAAGGTCCCGATTTTTCAGTTTCTTCATAAGTCATTATTCACTGTTGTTGATGTTTAAGATGTAGTTGAAGTATCTGGGTTGGTAAGTTAAGGTGGAGGTGATATAAATCAGCCTCAGCCTCAGCCCCATACTCTTACTCAAACTAAAACTCATACTCAAACTCAGTTGTTATTGCTACATTTTATTGTGTAAAACTAATAGTGGATTTCATTCAAATATGAATCCACATAAACTAAAAAATATGCTATTAAAGATAAAATACAAACTATTATACAAGTGTTTGAATCATGCAAAATGGTCATGTGAAGAAGTCACATTTATCTAAATCTGGTTGGTTGGTTTCTTCTCTTGTTTGTTGTTTCCGTCTACCTTCTTGGAAAAGACTTGATTATTATTTACGATACCTTGATTTAATCCCCAGTGTTAAGTCTCTTAATTGTTGGACATTCTTGGGAAGTGGTTTCTTTGCCTTTGGACTCGTAGGTCTACTACTTTCTTCAATAACACCAAGCCCAAATCCAGTGAGAATCGACGCATTGTTCATAGATGAGTTGGCTGAACTATATCCAGTCGAGTTGTTGAAACTATTTCTATGTTGGATGTATTGTGAAACAAGTGATTTATTTATCACAGATCCAGTACTAGTATTAGCGAACGATGAGTTATTGTTGTTTGTGTTTGTGTTTGTTCGCTTCAAATTGTTGGAGTCTCTAATATGGTTGTTCAAATATTCATATCTCTTTGCTCTCTTTGCTTGTTCCAATATCTTTTCTTCTGTAGCCCTCAACTTGGATTCATCTTGTTCTAATGCTCTACGTTTCACCTCTGCTTCAGGTTCTTCTGTTCTTCTCCTCTTCATATTCAACTTCTCAAGCTTCTCAAGTCTATCATTCCTCTTTAATCCTCGCTTTGTTAACTGTCCTTGGAAGTCATTCTTGAGATTATTAAAGCCTTCAACTAATATCTCATTAATGTTTCCTTCCTCAGGTGTCATATCGCAAAGCAATACACTCTGAATGTTTTCATTCAGCTCCAACTCACTGAACTTAAGACTGCTTGAAACTTCCTCTTTACTAAGACCTGCATTAGAACAATCCCAATAGATCACTAGGATTTGTACCTTATAATAACTAAACTTCTCGGCTAAAGATACAATCTTATTAAGCACCGAACTGTCTCTTGCAAGCTTCTCATGAATACTGCCATACTTACTATCAGCACTGGAAAGTCCACACTCAAATAATATAAATGACGTCTTCGAGAAGAAGTCTCGATTTAAGTAATTGTTATTTGGTAAACTAGTAAAGTTTACAACCACTTTGTTCTCTGCAACAGGCTTTTCGTAGATTCTCTTCTCAGTGTTCGCTTTTAAGAGCAACTTAGTGTTGAGCCATTTAGAATATGGAGAAGACCAATTCTCTACAACAAGAAGAAACTGTAAATTCGCTTCTTCTGCCTCAATGTTCAACTTGATCTTACTTGAACATGTTCTGGCAAAGTCCTTGGTATCTATAGGTGACCAGAGTTGTTGGATTTCCAGCTGTCGTTCAACAATAGATGTTTTTGTATCAAAACTATGATCTTGGATATGTCTTCTCTTGAAAAACGACTCATTTCCTGAGTTGTTTGAGGTTATAGACGAACGTCTCTTGAGTGGAACCTTGAATGATATAGAATTCAATTCTTCCTCCTTCTTGCGCTTCAAATCATGCTTCACTTTAAGATTGGCTCCAACTTTGCTAAGACTTCTAATCGCCCTCTTCTTAGATAAGTTGTTACAAAAGTGGTCAGCCTTAGCTTCCATCGTTTGCTGAAAGATAACTTCTGATAAAAATGCTTGGTACAATTCAGCACCAAGAGAGTCAATGACTTGCTCACGCTCACGTTTGACCCGATGTATTTCGATCAACTGTGGTAAAATTACATTCAACTCTTGACGAACCGTGTCCTTCACCAACTGGTCTATTATTTCCTCCATTGCTGCTGGGAATTTAGGATGGTCGCTTAGTTTCTTCGGTTGTGCAGGTGTGATTTGCTTCGGAAGTGAAATAGGTTTGGTTTCGCTAGGTGCAATCGTAGATATTCTTGTTGGTTGTTGTTGAGTGCTAGCAAACTCAACTTTAGGTACGCTGACCGTCTTCACAGTAGATGGGACTGTAGGTGTGAGTACTGGCTTTGGTGCTTGTTTTTCACCAAAATTGAACAGTGGGGTAGGAGTCTGGTTAGCAGGAGTAGGTGGAAGTCCAAAACTGGGTTTGAACGGTTCTGCTTTCGGTTTGTTGAATGAAAACTCTGGCTTCTTCTCTGCTGGTTGTCCAAACTTAGACAACGGTGCGTTAACATTACTTGATAATGGATTAGCTTGGACCACAGGAGGTTTAATTTCTGTAACCTGAGGTTGGAAAGCAGGAATACTCTTTGGTGCATTCTGTTGAATGGTTTGGGTATTACCACCAAATGGTTTCCCAAAAGTTGAAGCGTTGGAACCGTTTGCAAATCCCGAGGGAATTGGATTATTGGTATTCGCAAAACTTGTGCTGGAAGTAGCAGCTGGTTTTGGAATACTCACTTTGACCGCATCAAGAATCCTTTGCTCTTGTCTAATACCCAAATTCGCATTGGAATATCCTTGATTGATAAAGTTTTTGAGCGATTGGCCTTTGATTTTCACATCCAACTGAGTCGAGTATGTCTGGGTTTTTTTAGCCTTTTCGTGGAATGAATTCAACTTGTACTTGGTTTCAAGTTTCTCCTTATTGAATAAATCGATTAACACTTCTCCGTTTGTTTCGTCAACTACTGTGTCTATCTCATAATAAGTAACAAAATTGACGAGTTTTTCAATGGAGTCAAAACCGAGAATGTTCTTCAACACTTCTGCGGAGTAAGCCTTTCCCTTTGTGTGGTAACTTCTACTCATAGCCTTCAATGCATAAAATCTAAACTCATTGAAATGAGTTTCTAAAAGACACCCAATCAAGAATGGTGTTTCCTCACTGTAAACAATTCGGAAAAACTCAACAAACATATTCACAGCTCCTACAGAATTCGAGTACCCTCTTTCAACAACGTTATTTTGAGAAATCAAGTTTCTAAGCTTCAATGCAAGCTGCACTTTATTGTCCTGGAAAATACTCTGTGGTAAGTTTTGTATTTCTCTTTCCAATTCCGGGTCTCTAATATGACTGAGCAAATGGTATGCTCTGAACTCAGCTTCGTTGGGGGCTTGTCCTCCATGGTTTCTTACATCATCATAAATCTCGATCAAAGTTTGAAGAGCTTTGTTGAATTGTTCTAATTCTTGTTGTTGTGAATACTCAAGTTCGCTTCCACCCATGATGTGGAGTGAGAGTAAATGTATTCTTACAATTCTCTCATTACAGTCAATTGCTTCTGGACCAAAAGAATTCTGGTATGTGAAATCCTGTCTAATGGATCTTGTTCTATCCCATATGAATGAGTGTGACTCGGGGAGGTGTTGTACAATGGAGTCTACCAAATAGTTTAATGTTTGTACCAACACATGAGGGGGTCTAACTTCAGATGGTAAAGGTGGAGGTTGTCCAGCTGCTGGTCTTGAGAATGCTTTGACAGCTCTTTCTCGTGAGATTCTGTTGGTTGTTGGATCTCTTTCGAGCTTCTTGACATTATTTTCTAAGGCTCTTCTTACTCTTTCGAATGTTGGACACATATCAAGACACGATCCCTGGAATGATATAGCATCTGTCAAGTCTTTTCTTGTGTTTTCTGCATCCACCAATCCAAATGCTTCCATTTGACGTCTTTCTACTTCTCTCAATTTCTGGAATTCTTCATAGAGTCCTTGTACGTCCAGGCCAGTGCTAGCACTTTCGATTGCAAGCATACGATCTTGGTTTTGTTTATCCCATGCATTTTGAGCAAAAGCAGGTGTATATAATAATCTTGGTTGTGATAAAAGGTATTTGGGTATTGGTCGTTGCGGTACTCTTTTTCGATTCTTATTGAATCCCATCGACTCTGGGCCTACAAATAGCTCTCCTGTCAATTGGATTTCTTCAGGAGTGTATGATTGCATCTGTTCAGGTGATTGTCGTGGTATAGCCTTGACAGGTTTCTCAAAAGACGAGTCTGTATTATTAGTGACCTCTTGTTTAACATGTATATTCTTGTTGGAGTTGTGGTTTTTGGAAGGATCCGGCTTAGATTGAGTATTCCTACCATCGTTCTGTTTGCCAGACGGTTTCCTATCAAACTTACGCTTATCGTTGTTTCCATTCCCATTCTTCTGATTATTATTGAAATTAGGTACATTGCCATTTCTCTGTGGTTTCTTCTTCAAAGGACCGTTCCCACTCCTTCGCGAATCATTAAATCCATCAGAACCATTACCCTGACCTTGACCACTATTAAAGACCTTCTGATTATTCCTAGCACCCTCCGTATTGAAATTGGGAGCTGCTCCAAATACAGATGATGACATTGTCTAAATGATGAAGTGTGGTGTTAAGAAAAAGATAAAGACTAATGCATCAAACAGCAAATTCGCAAGCAACAACTGATATGGAGTATAGCTATATGGGTCTTCCGCTAAAAGGTATGGTGGGGGTAGTAAGGGAATACTAAACAACGTCACTTTTTATTTTTGTTTTTTGCCTGTTGGTTTTTTCAGGTCCGCTACGCGATGTTTGGTGGAGATTGAAGGTGGAGGTTGAAGGTGGAGGTTGAAGGTGGAGAGTAAAGTGAAGAGTAGAATGTGGGAGATTGTAGAAGGGGATTATTATTATTTGTTGTCTATTATTTATATGTTTCTATTTCTTGTTTCAATTGACTCATTATTTAACAAGTATATTTGAACTTAAATTGTAAGGTAGTATACTACGTAACCTTGGGTTATTTGATCATCGAGGTAATATTCAGGGATGTTGTAAACTTTCAAGTTGGATCTGATGGCTTCATTAACAAATGCTTCCATGACATCTGGTTCTCTCAATTGAAGTGATATTAATACTCCTGTTGTTGGCCCCGTTAATTTCTTTAAGGCTGCAACAAAAAATGGTACTAGGTACTCGTTGTAGACCGTATCACAAGCTATGATCAAATCAGGCATCTGCGGTTCTGTAGAATTAAGAAGTTCACAATAATTGTACCATCCATGGTCTAAATACTCCCAATCATATTCAAGTATACTAACCTTAGCTATAGTAGATGCTGAAGAATTCTCCTCAAAGTTCTGTCTAAGTAACTTTAGAATATGTTTCTGGTCAGTAGCAATATACTTTGATACCTTAGGCCCTAAAACAGATGCACATACCCCAGATATCCCAGCACCAAGTTCCATGACAAATAAATCATTCTTGGCTTGAAATATCTTACGAAAGGGACACTTCTCACTACTCAAGATCCATTCAAGGAGCCTCACAGAAGCCTTCCAACATACAAACCCAGTGGAAGACGTTTGCTTCGTTGACGAAAGTGCTGACACAGATTGTCTGATATTCAAATCAATAGTACCCAGACAAAGAGAAATCTCAATATTCTCTTTAGACCTATCGACAAACCCTAAATTCTGATCCTCCAGAGGCGGACGACTCGTATAAAGCTCATAGATATGATCCTCCACCTCAGTAATCAATTCAAAGTCAGACACATCAACAAGGTTATTCATGTATTGAAAAGATTCGTCATTTTTTTGAAATAATTCATGGGCACACGAATTATGCAAAGATACCATGCAACAGAATGTGCGGATGATTCAAAGTTACTACTTAATTATTCGGTACCTTCCATTCGACTATTCAACTACTTGATATTCATCAAGTCAACAGATTAGCTTTTTGAAAAATACCACACATTCTCTACCTTGTTCCCAAATTTAGCTTAAGTTAGAGTTCTGAGGTTGACATACCAACACTTCAAGTAGTTTGAAATTTCACATATTCCACCTGACTATGCACACTAGGCTGTGTGACTTGTGTGACTTGTGTGACTTATGTTGTTCACTGTCTAGACAATCGATCTCCCACGAACCTGTCATATACGTACAAGATGCCATGGTTGCATCTTGACACTCATAAGCGTCGCTAAAAGAAATGGCTGCGAAATTTTTATCTAATTTAAACTTTTTAGCTTTTAGATTGGTTGATACTCATCCTTCAACATTTCTTCTCTTAATAAAGGTTATTGATGAACGTTTCATTCATCATTAAACTACAATTAAACTTCATTCTGGTTCTTTTCACATTATTAATATTTTCTACTATTTAATTTTCAACTCTAAATAAGTCCCTTGACATTCAAAAGCTCAGCAATCAAAATACCGGCACCTGCAGCTCCAATGATGGTGTTGTGCGATAAAACAACCATCTTGAAGTCCAATACTGGGTCTGGTCTGATTCTACCCACAGATACACCATACCCATTGTCTCTGTTTCTGTCCAATCTAGGTTGTGGTCTGTTTTCTTCTTCTAAAACATGGAGGGTTTGTTTTGGTGCTGAGTGGCATCCCAACTTGGTGGCTTCACAGACGTAATCACGTAACACTTGTTTCACTTGTTCAGTAGATGGAGCTGGTCTGTTCTTGAATCTCAATGAAATACATTCAGTGTGTCCGTCAATGACAGCAACACGGTTACATTGAGCACTTACCTTCATTTCGTCATCGGATAATGGAGCGAACTCACCACCGCTGATGTTTCCTAAGATCTTCTTGGTTTCCCATTCCATCTTCTCTTCCTCTCCACTAATGAATGGAATGATGTTATCCAAGAGATCGATTCCTGGCACACCTGGCGAGAAACCAGCACCGGAAATAGCTTGCAAAGTGGTGGTGGTAAGAAGGTCGATTGGACCAAAAGCATCCACCAATGGCTTCAATGGAGCAACCAAACCAGCAGTCGAACAATTGGAAATACAGATAATGTAGCCCGGCTTCTTGTCTCCATTCTTCTTTGCGGTAGCAACCTTGTCTTCAATAACAGACAAGTGCTCTGTGTTCACAATAGGAACAATCAAAGGTACATCTGGACCTCTTCTGTAGTTCTTGGCGTTGGAAACAACCACCAACCCTGCCTCAACAAACTTCTTTTCAATCTCTCCAGCATAATCAGCATCCAAACCAGAGAAAACAACGTCACACTCGGCAAACGCAGCTTCAGTACATTCATCAACCTTGATATTCTCTGCACTCTTTGGCAACAACTCAGTTTGCTTCCAAGTAACTGCATCTTTATATGCCTTACCTGCTGACCTAGCAGAAGCACCCAAAGCATGGATCTCAAACTCAGGATGGTCTGCCAACAATAATATAAAACGCTGGCCAACTGAACCAGTGGCTCCTAAAACGCCTGCTTTCTTTAATGCCATTTTTATGATAAGAAAGTTATATAATTAAAAATTTCCAGATCTCATGTTGAAAATTGAATCAAACTGACTCATTCTTGGTAGCGCAGCTAAACTTAGGCCTGAAGCGGAAGCGTTAGAGTGCGACATTATGATGTCGCAATTCTCCAAAAAAAAGTCGCGCCTTCCAACAAACGCGTACCATTAAAAAAAAGTGAAAGTTTCGAAACAAAAAAGTGAAAAACACATCAAACTATAGATATGGTGAACACGGATTTCGAGAGAATATATTTGAACCAATCGAAGAGTGCGGGGCGTATGCGTATTGCGGACTCAGGGTTGGGATGGAAAGCAGCAGGAACCAACAATGTCAACAAGACACCATTCTTGTTACCATCCGAAGAGATTTTGATGTCACTGTGGTCGAGAGGATCTAGGGGGTACGAATTGAGAGTACAGACCAAGAATCAAGGTGTAGTGATGTTAGATGGGTTTGATTCTGAAGATTTCTCGAAATTGAAACAAGAATTGCAAAGAAACTTCCACTTGACGTTAGAGCACAAGGAACATTCGTTGAGAGGATGGAACTGGGGTAAAACAGACTTGGCAAGAAACGAGTTGATTTTCCAAATAAACAACAAGCCCGACTTTGAGATCCCTTATGCGGCCATTAGTAACTCGAATTTGACAAGTAAGAATGAAGTATCGATCGAATTGAACTTGGAGAATGAGGAGTTTGCTGGTGATGAGTTGGTCGAAATGCGGTTTTATGTTCCTGGAACTGTCGAAGGAGAAACCAAAACAGTAAAGAATGAGAATGGTGAAGAAGAAGAGGAAACCGAGGAGATCAGTGCTGCCTCTGTCTTTTACGAGCAATTGAAAGATAAGGCTGACATTGGACAAGTTTCCGGCGAGGCCATTGTTTCGTTCAGTGATGTGTTATTCTTGACACCAAGAGGTCGTTATGACATTGACATGTATCCTACATCATTGAGATTGCGTGGTAAAACATACGATTACAAAATCCAATACAAGCAGATTGAACGTATCTTCTCGTTGCCGAAACCAGACGAAACCCACCACATTATCGTTTTACAAATTGACCCACCATTGAGACAAGGTCAAACAAGGTACCCATTCTTGGTATTACAATTTGCCAAGGAAGAGGAACTCGAGCTCGAATTGAATGTTTCAGAAGAAGAGTACGAGACCAAGTACAAGGACAGATTGAAGAAGAACTATGATGCCGCAACACACTTGGTCATGTCCCACTGTTTCAAAGGGTTGACTGAACGTAGGTTAATCGTACCAGGATCATTCCAATCAAGATTCCTCCAACCAGGGATTGCGTGTTCGTTAAAGGCATCAGAAGGGTACTTGTTCCCATTAGACAGATGCTTTCTTTTCGTAACCAAGCCCACAGTGTACATTCCATACTCAGAAATCAACAATGTAACGATGTCAAGAACGGGAGGAGGAGTTTCTGCACTGAGAACATTCGACTTGGAGATCAACTTGAGAGGTAGCAACCAAAGCCATATTTTTGGAAGCATAGACCGAGAAGAGCAAGAAACAATCGAGAAGTTCTGTATCGAGAAGAATATCCGTGTGAAGAATGAAGAAAAAATTGCAAAGGCAATGTTGGTGAAAGCAATGAATGAGGCTGATGACAATGATGACGGAGACGTGGATATGGGAAGTGCAGGAGACGACGACGAAGAGAGTGTTGACGACGATTTCCAATCGGGATCTGACTCTGACGTTGCCGAGGAATTTGATTCGGATGCCTCAGCGAGCGAATCTGAAGACGACGAAGCGGCTGCGAAACCTAAACAAGACGATGACAGGCCACCCAAGAAGAAATCCAAAAATTAATCACCAGCTTCTCCAAATGACGTCAGGAGAAAAAGTGAAGTGTTAGAATGACGTGAGGTTGATTCTACAAAGCTACATACACCTCCCAAAGGAAGATTAAGAGAGAGAGAAAGGTACTCAAATTAACGACCCCTTTTTTTTTGGCAGATGTGGAGAGTGGAGATGGAATTGGTATATTAGACCAAGAATTTAAAAAGAGAAAGACGAGCGATAGTCGAGACCACCCAAAACACATTAGAAACACTTCTGCTACACATTTGTGTTACAAGAGCAGAGTCTAGATTAATCTGTAGTAGATGAATAAGATCTACCCCGAGGCCAGAGCGTTTCATAACATCCACGTATATTTTATGTAGTATATCCAAAGTAATCGTAACAAGGTCGTTTATTGGAGCACGACATCTATTAATATAACCAAAACTACAAGTGTGACAAACTTCAAGAGGTGCGATATGATTAGATAACTTCTTTGTGGATTATTTGAACACCTCTTCAAGCACTTTCTTTTTGATGTGATTAACTACATGAAACTTAAACTCAGGGACTGGAATGTGAAAGGGACGTTCTTTGCATACGGCTTTTTTGGAACATAGGTCTAGCCACGACCCTACGCAACCCTCAACGCAACGTCATGCATTTGATACTACTTGTCCGCACACAGCAAGTCTATCTACCAAGTTTCCCAAAGTAGCAATGTAATTGAATTCTCGATGCCCCAATCAAGCAGTCTGACCAGCATGAAACTTGATCCCTAGCAAAGCAATGTGTTTCACCCCAGTATATAAATAAACGTGTGCCTCAGTCATGGGTACGCACTTTTCTGAAAGTTCTTCTCTTACTGTCTTTACAACATCCGATTTAATCCATCACCTACTTGCAACTTGTGAACGCACCTGGTTTTAAAAAAAAGTTTAATTAAAGTCTTCATACAAACTTTGGCCCTGGTACAAAGCATTGAAGCGCATATTTAAGAGAGGTTTAATTATAGTAGTGTGGATTTATTCCCGTATATTTAAGAAAGCCAATTCCCCGAACAACTGAAGAATGGTGTTATCTCACCAGAAGTCTCAGTTACAACTATTTGATAGTGAGGAGTTCAAAGATTATTTGTTATATTCCGACGCCAGTGATCAGTTTAGTGATCCCGTTCAATTAGATTACCCAGTTATCACAAAGGCGATTAATATTGTCTCTAAGATGTCTATTCAAGAACCATCGACTATGACACCATCTACTATTCCTTCGAGGTCTCCAAACAGACCAAGTTTTAATTCGAAGATCATTCAAGGATCCTCGACAGTTTCTTCTCCTGGCACTCTGCTGCTTTCTAGTTTTAAGGAAAAGAACACTGACACGTCTTCTATCCTGGATGATTCTGTTTTTTCAAGTAACGACTTGATTGGAGATGATGAGGATGAAGATGGAAACTTTGGCTTAGATGAAAGCGACATGGAGGATCTCCTTGAAGAACTCGAACTCGATGATAAAGGTCATTCTACAAATATCTTTAACATCGATGGAGTTGTCTCCATAGTGGAAATCCACAACCCTACACAGAGCACTACACACATTCAAAGCAATGATAGGAAAAGAAAGACTTTATCCTTTATCAAGTGCTGATTTTGATCCACCACCACAACCACAACACTCTTTTGCATTGTATTTTTACTCCCAACTCAACTGTAACATTCTTTAATATCCAACGTCCTAACGATTACATTCTTTTGCATAATAATTTATACCCAATCGCCCCCCCTTGCCTTCTACCCCCTCCCCCTTTGTTTGCTAGTTTGCTCTAGTATTTAGCTTTTAATAAAGTGATATGAAATAGGAAATTGTAGAATTGGTATAAGCTGCTTAACATTTACGTACTTTTATTAATGAATATGCTATTTGATGTCCTAATTGAACCATTAATAGATTACGAATTAAGGAACCAGTTTAGATAAACGATGCAACTTGGACACACTCAACTTAATAGACGTGTACTCGTGAATATTATATGGTTAGGTCTGAAATCTAACCAACGCCTTGCTCCTTGAAGTGGAGTCTGTGGTGGGGATTAAACATGGAGAAGATGTTGCACAAAACCATGATGGACTTTTTAACATGCTGCACAAAATTTAACGAAGGGGAGAGAGGATGAAGAGCAAAGGCTCATAGTATTTACCTATCTAGTCTAGCCAGGGAGTGGTATACATTACAACGGTGTATTGACTCTTTTTCTCTTAGATCGTAAACAATATGGTTTGAAGAATAGTTTCTTAAATTTTCATTAGGTATAGGAAACTCACCCCCAAAACCGATATGATTTCCCTCATCTAGAAATCACTTGATCTAGTCAATAACCTGACACTTCATTTACACTTAATAAACACTCAATTATAGGGACTTTTGACTTTACAGGTTTATAAAATACTTCAGCCTTGAGCTGACACACTGACAGATCGGAAGAG